>CM038682.1:261046154-262260219 GCA_021605205.1 Aegilops longissima | reverse complement strand
TCTTGGTCGATGTAGAGCGCGCGCCGCGTAAGTAGTAGTAGCGCGTCGTTATTAAATAGAAAGCGCGCCGCGTAGCATGTACCGCGTACATCTGGCGGCGGGGTGCAAGAAAAAAATCTGACCGCGTGCGTACATACGGTCGGTCTCAAGCGCCTACTCGCGCTCGTCGGCCGGGGCTGCGTGTACATGGCTGGAGTGCGAATGGAGAAAGACATCGTCGTCGTGTTCATGGGAAACAGCGGAATCGTCATGTTCATGGGAGAGCAGCGGAATCGTCGTGTTCATGGGAGAGCAGCGGAATCGTCGTGTTCATCGGGAGAGCAGCAGGCAGCGTGAGAGCCAACCGGTGGGTGAAGCGGAATGCGTGGTCGTGTTCGCCGGGAGGCTTGGGCCAGGCGAGCGATGGAAGCGAGGCTGGCGTAACGCTGTAGAGAAGCGGCCTTGTGTTTGACCGGCCGTTGAAGCAGGATCCTGTTCATAGGGAGAAGTGCAGCGTACGCCAAAGCAGACAAAAGCAGACCTCCTACGGTGAAGCAGGGGTCTGTTGATCGGGAGGGTGTGGCGTACCGCAAAGCGGACGAAAGCGGACTTGTGTTGGGCGCTACGGTGAAAACAGGGTCCTTTTCGCCGGGAGGGTGTGGCGTGCAAAATGGGACTCCACGGGATCTTTGTTCATCTCCACCATCGACCTCCTCCGGCCTCCACGGGCTCCTGTTCATCCAGCCTCCACGGGCTCCTGTTCATCCAGCCTCCACAGCTACTCCTCCACTGCTCTTGTTCAACCACCCTCCACCGTCTCTTGTTCATCCAGCCCTCCACACCACGGGGTCTGTTCAACCACCCCTCCACGGGCACCCCTCCACCGTCTCTGTTCATCCAGCCCTCCACACCAGGGTGCGTGTTCATCCACCCCTCCACGGGCACCCCTCCACCGTCTCTTGTTCATCTAGCCCTCCACCACACCACGGAGTCTGTTCATCCAGGCAGCGCCACGCTCCTTTATTCATCAAACACCTGTAACACCCGGAAGTAACTTTCCATATTTGTAACTCAGACTCTTGCCATTTTCGGCATTGTTATATGATATTCCCTCCGTGGTTGGGTTTTCTCCATTTGCATTTTGCCGTGTCATGCATTTTATATTATGTCATCATGTGCATCGCATTTGCATACGTGTTAGTCTCATGATTCGAGCATTTCTCCGTTGTCCGTTTTGCAATCCGACACTCCTATCTCCCCGGCGGTCCCTTTTCGTTTTTCCGTGTGCGGGTATTTAAACCTTCTCGAAATGGACGAGGTTTGTCTAGTGGCCTTGGTATAACACCGGAGACCACGGTCAAGTTCGGGTCATTTGGAGCTCGTTTGGTACTCAGCAGTTAACGCACCTTTTATAAAGGCCTCTTTTAAGTTGCAGCCCAACACCCTTCAAAACAGCCCAATAACCCATCTAAGTCACCTCCATGCTCTCCGTCGTTCGATCACGATCGTGTGGTAAAACTACACCTCATTTGGACTCTCCTAGCTCCCTCTATGCCTATTTAAGCACCCTCCCAAAAATTTCGGATCATCCTCTTCCAAAACCCTAATCTCCCCTCGCCCGCGCCCAGGCGTATCCGCCAGCGCCGGACCATCGCCCAACGTCCGCCGCCCAGCGCCGCCGCCAGGCCGGATCGAACCCGCATGAGCCAGCGCCGCCGCCCGTCGCCAGTCCGCCCGCCCTCGGCGCCCCGCGCCGCCCGCGCCCCGCCCGCCTACCGCCGCGCCCGCGCGCCGCCCGCCGCCGCCGCCCCTCTCTCCGCCGTCCACGCGCCCGATCGGGTCGGGACGCCCGCTCCGCCCGCCCTCGCCGCCCTTCTCGTCGCCGTGACCGCGCCTCATGGCGCCTCCTCTCCTCCGGCGACCTCGGCCCCGTCGCGCCTCCCCCCCCTCGCCCGGCGCCTCTCCGGCGAACTCCGGAAACCGCCGCCCGCGCCCGATCGGGTCGGGCCCGATCCAACCTCGGGCTCCAGCGCCGCGCGTTGACCTCTTCTCTCTCTTTTCTTCTAAGTCCTTTATCTTGTTAATTTGTGCATTTTCAACGTGCTATATCTTAGCATCCGTAGATCCATTTTTCGCGTATAATATGTCAAAATGTTCGTCTCGAAGAGTAGATCATTTCATTCCATTGCATCATTTTCATTTGAGCTCATCTTGATGCCCGAAATGCTGCTGGAAGAATGCAAGGTGCTGATAGTTTCTGATTTTTATCAGAAGTTGCACTTTTGTTATTTTGCTATGATTAATATGTGCACCCTATGGTTTTGAGTCCTACATGAGTTTTGTAAAATGCCATGTCATCTTTCCAGTGGCATATGCCATGTATTTTTGTGATCTATGTGGTGACTAGCACAAGCATGCAAAGTAGGTGTCCTAATGTTGCTGATTTCAGCCCTGTTTTAGCTGATTTTGATGCCATGTTTGCTTGATGATACCGGGAGATCTATGCATATTTTGAGATACTTCAGTAAGGGTGTTTTGAAAAGCATGACTTGCTCTATCCATCCATGCCTTTGTTTGCAATTATGGGATGCCATAGCTTGAGTCAATCGAGCTCTACTTTTGCTACCAAATGATTCCTGGCAGATTGTATCGTGTTATTCAATTTTGCCTAGCTTGTTGTGGTTGATCCATATATGCTATGTTAGTGTTCTTGCCATGGATGTCTTCTATATCATGTCTTCTTGATGTATGTATGCTTAGTTTATCATTTGAGGCCCTGTAGTGAGTGCATTGAGCTTGTTAACATGCCATCTCGTTATCAGTTTTTGACATGTCAAGTTGCTGAATCTGTTAACAAGACTTTCCATATTGACATGGGTGTTATTATATTTTCTAGTCCTTTTTGGCTTATGGTCAGTAAGGGACTTTTGAAATATGCTTTGAGTAGATTCATGCCATGCCATGTTTTGCTATTTTAAGTTCCTGTAGCATGTAGTTTTGATGCTCTGAACATTGCAACCTGTTACTGTTTTTGCCATGTCCAGCCTGTTACTTTGAGCTCTTTTGCCATGCTTGTTTGAACATGTTATGATGTGAACTAGCCGTAGCTCAGTGCTCATCTTTTGTCGAGCATCATGTGTAGATCACTGCCATGTGCTTTGTGGTTACGTTTGGGTGCAGTAGCTTAATTATTTGTTGCTTGCTAAGTGGCATCATGCTGTTAATGGCAGATTTGCGCCAATCTTGTTTTGCTTGCCATTTCCAAACCGTGCATCCGTTTCGGTGATCTTTATATCGATTTCAACGAAATCATCTCATCTTTCAGTGGCATGCTTGGTTTGCCAAGTTGATGCCTGGTTCATCATTTTCCTTCGGGCGCACATAAGCATTGCATATCGCATCCGCATATCATGTCATGTTTTGCATCATGTTGATTGTGCATTGCACCGTGATTTATTGTGGTTCCTTTGTTTGTGTTGTTGCTTTGGGTAGAGTCGGAGGCGAGTGCGTGAGCGAGGAGCCTGTTGAGAGCGTTTTCGAGGATCAAGCTTTCGACAACTCTGAGACCATTGCGAGCAAGATGACCATACCCTCGAAATCACTTCTATCTTTGCTATGCTAGTTGCTCGCTCTTTTGCTATGCCTATGCTCGATGCCTACCACTTGCTATATCATGCCACCCATATTGCCATGTCAGCCCTAACCATCCTTTCCTAGCAAACCGTTGATTGGCTATGTTACCGCTTTGCTCAGCCCTCTTATAGCGTTGCTAGTTGCGGTGAAGCTGAAGTTTGTTCCTTGTTGGAACATGGAGATGTTGTTCCTTGTTGGAACATGTTTACTTGTTGGGGATATCACAATATATATCTGCTATAATTAATGCATCTATATACTTGGTAAAGGGTGGAAGGCTCGGCCTTATGCAGTGTTTTGTTCCTCTTGCCACCTAGTTTCCGTCATCGGTGTTATGTTCCTTGATTTTGCGTTCCTTACGGTTGGGTGATTTATGGGACCCCTTGACAGTTCGCTTTGAATAAGACTTTTCCAGCAAGGCCCAACATTGGTTTTACCATTTGCCACCTAAGCCTTTTTCCCTAGGGTTTCTGCAGACTCAAGGTCATCTTTATTTTAACCCCGGGCGGTGCTCCTTGAGTGTTGGTCCAAACTGTCGACCGCGGTGTACCAGGGCAACTCAGGTTGGCCTACCGGAAGCTTAGACGATCCGGTGTGCCACGAGACGAGATATGTGCAGCTCCTATCGGGTTTGTCGGCACATCCGGTGGCTTCTGGACTTGTTTTATTCTTTGTCGAGATGTCTTGTAGTCCGGGATTCGAGATTGATCGGGTCTTCGGTAGAAGAATATCCTTCGTTGACCGTGAGAGCTTATAATGGGCTAAGTTGGGACACCCTGCGGGTATTATCTTTCGAAAGCCGTGCCCATGGTTATGAGGCAGATGGGAATTTGTTAATGTCGGTTGTAGATAACCTAAAGTGGACCTCGATAAAATACACATCAACGCGTGTGTTACCGTGATGGTCTCTTCTCGTGAGTCAGGGAAGTGAACACGATGTTGGAGTTATGTCGGCGTAAGTAGTTCAGGATCACTTCTTGATCACTACTAGTTTCACGACCGTGCTTTGCTTCTCTTCTCGCTCTCTTTTGCGAAGTAGCCACCATATATGCTAGTAAACTGCTGCAGCTCCACTTTACTACTCTGTCCTTCCTATTAGCTTAAATAGTCTTGATCTCGGGGTGTGAGATTGCTGAGTCCCGTGACTCACGAGATACTTCAAACACGATTGCGAGGTTCCGGCGATGCGGTCAGGTGATTCCACGAGCTCAAGTGGGAGTTCGACGAGGCGTGGTCGTTACTATGTGTCGTTTCAGATGATCGATAGTGGTGCCCGGTTGGGACGATTAGGGATCTGTGTTAGCATGTGGGGTATCTTCTTCATTTTGGTTCCGTAGTCGGACCTTGAGTGTACTCTGAATGATGTATGTTTAATTATGTCTTGTGTGAAGTGGCGATTGTAAGCCAACTATGTTTCTTTCCCTTAATTATTACATGGGTTGTGTGAAGATTACCTCACTTGCGACATTGCTTTCAATGCGGTTATGCCTCTAAGTCGTGCCTCGACACGTGGGAGATATAACCGCATCGAGGCGATACAAGTTGGTAATCGAGCCTTCCCGACTTAGAGCCCCCTACTTGATTGTTTCTTGGCGTTGTTGAGTCTAGAATGGAAAATGTTTTGAGTCTTAGGATTATATATATCGGATAGGATTCTTTTTACTTCCAGGTCCTTAAATCGCTCTGGTGAGGTATCTGGCGTAGAGTTTTGACTCTTCTCTTCTCAAATTTCACTAAAAATTTTTTAGGATCACGTGGGTATCTTGGAATCGTTCGATGGTTTTGTGGCGAGAACATTGTTCTTGGTGCCTCGACATTTAGGGGTTGTGGCGGTGTCCGGGGAGTTGAGCTCAGGGTGTTGTCGTCACAATTTTATCGTTGCGATTCGGAATACGAGTTTTGCCGACATCGAAATCTCTTTTGTGCGAGTTGTTGGTGAGATAACCACGATAGCCCGATCTTGTGGCGAGTCGGGAATATTGCCATGACTTGCATAACGGATGTTTTTGAAGGTCGAGGTACCACGATTCCGAGGATTTCTTGGTTATGTGTTGACGGATGGATACAATTGGATCTAGGTATTGTTAGTTTGGGTGATATATTTTGTGTCCCTGTATCCCCAACACCAGATTGCATAACCAGAAAGTTTGGGAGTTTATAGGTGGGAATTCTAGTAGCTTACGGGATATTCTTTCCGACGGATGTATGATTTGAGATTGGGGTTCAACGTCTAGTGGTCCGCCCATTCACGATCGATTCTGATGGTGTGAGGCGTCTTAAAGAATCCTTGGCTATGCTGATTCGGGGCGTCTTGTTAGTCATTAATGGCGTCCGCTATCGTCGTGTCGTGTGGGCCCCACCACGAACACTTTGGCGAAATCTCTATCATGTGTTTGTTCGGCTCATTCTAGTAGCCAATCTTTTGTTTTCAGTTGTGATATTCGAATAGTTTCTAAGACAGATGTTGTTTCCATATCTATAGCTAAGTGGCTTCTCACTTTAATGGATGTGTGATGATTAACTTTGGAATTCATTCGTTCATTCTTGTTGAATGTTTATTGTGAAGACTATATGTTGCAATTTCTATCCGTTGATTCTACTTATCTTTTGTCTATCAAAGGACTAACGGATGTCACCCTCTTGAGGATGGCTCCATGCAGCGTCTGAATCCGGATCGCAATGATGGAGATCGGTCGAATCCTCCACCTCCACCTCCACCTCCGCCTCCGAAGCACAGCAAGCTATCATGGCAGCCACCAATGCCAATGCTCGAGATGATTTTGCAGCTCTTGCAGAAGCGTTACTCGAGGGCAAGGCAATCAAGGCAATCAAGGCAATCAAGGTCAAGGCAACAATCAGCCACACTTTGCTACTCTCGATCGGTTTCTCGCTAATCGGCGAAGTCTTTCGGTTTACGTGTTGAGGCAGCAGGCGATGATTGGTTAGTGGACATCTGCAAGCACTTTGGTATAGCAATGTCGGACACGAGGACTTTGTCAAGTTTGCATCGTTTCAACTCAAGGATCAAGCTGCTGAGTGGTTCCGACAATACAAAGATTCGAGAGGAGGTCGTGTCATTACAGGATGAGTTCGCCGTGATTTCGAGCTCATCACATTCGAAGAGTGTTGTTGAGAGCAAGCGTGAGGAGTTCCGCAATCTCAAGCAAGGCACCTTATGCATCTATCAATACAATATCCAGTTCGAGCTTCGCTCGTTTTGCTAAGCAAGATGTACACGATGAAAGGAGTATGATCTATCGGTTCGGGGTGGTGCGAGAGAAGATCGCAATTACCTCTTGTCTTTGTTTGAGCGAGATAAGTATGATGATTTCTACAACATGGCTCTCAAGCAAGAAGCGGCACAGCTCAAATCTGAGGCTTCTAAGAAGAGAATCGGGGATGCAGTTCAGTCCTCCTCGTCCTCTCAAGTGGCAGCCAAGCAGCGAAGTTTTACCTGCCCCTACTCCGTTCCGTCGGCCTTACCGGCGAGAAGAACTCGGTGGCGTGGATCTTCCACCCACCCAACCCAAGCTATCGAGAACAAGTCTAATTCTCAAGCTCCAAGGTCAAGTGCTCCTTACCACCGTCCGCTTTACGAGGTCACTTGCAACAAGTGTCGGCGAAGGGTCACTATCTTGAACAAGTGCTTCAACAGGCGCCTTCGCCTCCTCCTCTGTGAAATCTTCCAGCAATGCGGTGGTCAAGCATAATCCAAAGTATGCCAAGGTCGATATGATGAATGCAGCTCGAGCGGAGGATTCTTGAGATGTGCTAATGGGTAATCTTCTTGTTAATGATATTCTGCAAAAGTTCTCTTTGACCTTTGGTGCATCGCTTAGTTTCATATCTAAACCATTTGCATCTAAGCATGATTTGTCTTTCCAAGTTTTGCCAAGACCATTAGCAGTTGTCTCTCGGGTAAATGCATGAATGCAAGCTACATGGTTCGGATGTCTCTATCAAGATGGGCGATTATAGATTTCTGTCTAAACCGGTTGTCTGGGTGACTCGGATATTGATCTTATTCTCGGAATGGGTGGCTTTATCGGCACAAAGCTCAGCTTGATTGTGCTGCGAGGAAATTCAATTGACTCATTCTTCTAATGATGTGATCATCTATGCCTCTCGTGATGAAACTATTGGTTGTTTTCTCTCAATGAGAAGGCGAATTGAATGCCATCTCTCGATTCGATCGTTTGTGAGTACCAAGATGTCTTTCGGAAGAGCTTGGGTATGCCTCCTCATCGGCGATGGAGTTAGTTATCGATCTTGAGCACAGCCTTGAACCCGTTTACAGCGTCCATACAAGCTTGGACTGATGAGCTGAAGGAATTGAAGAAGCAGCTCGATGAACAAGGCGTCAGGGTTTGATCGGACGAGTTCATCTCCTTGGGGTTGTGGTGTTCTTTTTGTCGGAAGAAGGATGGCGCGGACCGACTTTGCGTCGATTACCGTCCATTGAATAAGAAGACAATCAGAACAAGTATCCACTCCCCAACATCAATGAGCTTTTCGAGCAACTCAAAGGTGCTCGGTGTTCTCTAAGCTTGACCTTCGTATGGGGTATCATCAGTTCGCATTACGTGAACAAGATATTCCCAAGACAGCATTGAGAACAAGCTTTGGTTCTTATGAATATCTTGTCATGTCTTTCGGCCTCGTCAATGCTCCTCCAACATTCTCTCGGATGATGAACTTCATATTCAATCCCTACACCAATGAATTAGTCTTGGTCTATCTTGATGATATTTTGGTCTTCTCCAAGAATAAGAAGGATCATGCCAAACATTTGCGATTGGTGCTAGACAAGCTCGAGAGTACCAATTCTATGCTAAGTTCTCCAAATGTGAATTACGGCTTGATAAAGTGCTTTATCTTGGTCATATCATCTCTGCCAAGGGCATCGCTGTTGATCCAGAAGGTGTCGCAATTGTCAATTGGGAACCTCCTCGGAATGTCAAGCAGCTCATGACTTTCTTGGTCTTGCAAGCTATTGCGAAGGTTTGTTGAGAACTTCTCCAAGATTGCAAAGCCTCTTTCCAACCTCCTCGAAGCGGTGAAGTATATACGGTCTCCCGAGTGTGGCGTTGCTTTCAATACCCTCAAAGAAACTTCGTCACAGCTCTGTTCGACTCCTCTGATGAATCCAAGCCATATGAAGTCTTACGTGATGCTTCTCTTCAAGGTCTCGGTCTGTGTTAATGCAAGAGAAGAGTTGTGGCTTATACCTCTCGCCGATTGAAGCCCAGCGAGAAGAACTACCCCACTCACGATCTTGAGTTGGCGGCGATTGTTCATGCATTGATTACGTGGAGACATCTCTTGTTGGGAAGGAAAGTGGACATTTTCACGATCACAAGAGTCTCAAGTACATCTTCACTCAGCCTAACCTCAACCTCGAGGCAGACTCGATGGGTGAAATGATTCAAAGTACAACCCAAGTATTGAGTATACTCGGGCAAGGCCAATGTCATTCTGAGGCGCTTTGGCGGGAAAGCTTCTTTGCAGTCTAATCCTCAAGCCCTTTCGGCGGATCTCTGTGAATCTTTCCATAGCTGAATCTTCAAGTTGTTCCTCAAGGCTTTCTTGCCAACCTCATAGTATCTCCTACTTTGGAAGATCAGATTCGTGAGGCTCAACTTGGGATACCATGGTGAAGAAAGTGAAGCGTGGTATCGACAAGGGCATTTCAAGTACAAGTGCTTCGCGTTGATGACAAAGACACTCTGTTCTTTGAGGACGGATTATGGTTCCTAAGGGTGATCTGAAAAGTCATTATGAGCGAGGCTCACAATTCGCTTCTATCCATTCATCCGGGAAATGCGAAGATGTATCATGACCTCAAGCAGTCATATTGGTGGACTCGAATGAGCGAGAAATTGCTCAATTCGTGAATGAGTGTGATGTCTGCGAGAAGAGTGAAAGCGAACACCAAAGACCAGTGGTCTCCTCCAACCTCTTGCTATTCTGAATGGAAGTTTGATCATATTGAAATGGACTTCGTGTTGGCTTTCCAAAGTCCAAGCGTGGAAATGATGCTATCTTCGTTGTCATTGACAAGCTTACTAAAGTGGCTCATTTTCTTCCTATCAAAGAATCCATCACTGCAGCTCGGTTGGCGAGCTATACACCTCGAGATTGTCTCTTTGCGGCATTCCACAAGTGATCTCTTGAGACCGTGGCAGCATCTTTACCTCCAAGTTTTGGGAGTCTTTTGAGAAGGCCATGGGCACCAACATTCGATTCAGCAGCCTTCCATCCTCAAACAAGTGGCCAAGTTGGCGAGTTAATCAAATTCTTGAAGATATGCTCGGGGCTTGTGTCATTTCTTCGGTATGAAGTGGGAAGATTGTCTTCCTTATGCGAGTTCTCTTACAACAACAGCTTCCAAGCGAGTTGGGCAAGGCCCCATTGAAATTCTCTATGGCGAAAGTGCGTACTCCTCTCAATTAGTGCAGGGCAATGAGCGCCAACTTCTTGGCAATGACTTGATCCACGAAGCGGAAGAAATGTGCCAAGTCATTGTGAGAATCTCAAAGCAGCGCAATCGGCGCGGAAAACTATTATGATGATAAGCACCGTGATGTGACTTTTGAAATCGGAGACCATGTCTACCTCGCGTCTCTCAATGAAAGGCACTTTCGTCAACCCGGTATCAAAGGAAGCTTGCCCCTAGATCGTGGGTCCTTTCAAGATCATTGGGAAAAGAGCGATCTAGCCTATCAACGAGCTTCCATCAACTTTGCAAGCGTGCGATGTGTTTCACGTGTCACAACCGCCAAGTGCTTCAGGACTCTGAGCGCACTATCAACCGAAGAGATTGACCTTCAAGAAGATCTCTCTTATCATGAGCACCCGTTGCTATTCTTGAAGAAACCGGCGCAAGACTACGCAACAAGTCAATCAAATTCCTGAAAGTGAAGTGGTCACACCATTCCGACCGAGAAGCTACACAGGGCGCGAGGATCACCTCCGTTCGAGTATCCGGGTTCTTTCGGTCCTAGATCTCGGGGCGAGATCCTCTTGTAGTGGTGGAGTGTTGTAACACCGGAGTAACTTTCCATATTTGTAACTCCGACTCTTGCCATTTTCGGCATTGTTATATGATATTCCCTCCGTGGTTGGGTTTTCTCCATTTGCATTTTGCCCGTGTCATGCATTTTATATTATGTCATCATGTGCATCGCATTTGCATACGTGTTAGTCTCATGATTCGAGCATTTTTCCGTTGTCCGTTTTGCAATCAAACCTCCTATCTCCCCGGCGGTCCCTTTACGTTTTTCCGTGTGCGGGTATTTAAACCTTCTCGAAATGGACCGAGGTTTGTCTAGTGGCCTTGGTATAACACCGGAGACCACGGTCAAGTTTGGGTCATTTGGAGCTCGTTTGGTACTCAGCAGTTAACACACCTTCATAAAGGCCTCTTTTAAGTTGCAGCCCAACACCCTTCAAAACAGCCCAATAACCCATCTAAGTCACCTCCATGCTCTCCGTCGTTCGATCCGATCGTGTGGTAGCTACACCTCATTTGGACTCTCCTAGCTCCCTCTATGCCTATTTAAGCACCTCCCAAAATTTCGGATCATCCTCTTCCCGAAACCCTAATCTCCCTCCGCGCGCGCGGGCGTGTCCGCCCGGCGCGGACCATCGCCCAGCGTCCGCCGCCCAGCGCCCCGCCGCCGGGCCCGGATCGAACCCTTGAACCAGCATGCGCCGCCCGCCCGTCGCCCGTCCGCCCAGCCCTCGGCGCCCATGCCGCCCATGCCCACCGCCCGCCCCTACGCCCGCCCAGGCCGCCGCCCGCCGCCGCCGCCGCCTCTCCGCCGTCCACCGCGCCCGATCGGTCGGGCCGCCCGCTCGGCCGCCCCTCGCCGCCCGCCTCGTCGCCGTGGCCCGCGCCTCCGCCCGGCACCTCCTCTCCCTCCGCGACCTCGGCCCGTCGCCGCCTCCCCTCGCGCAGGCGCCTCTCCGGCGAACTCCGAAAACCGCCGCCCGCGCCCGATCGGGTCGGGGCCCGATCAACCTCGGGCTCCAGCGCGTGCGTTGACCTCTTCTCTCTCTCTTTTCTTCTAAGTCCTTTATCTTGTTAATTTCGTGCATTTTTCAACGTGCTATATCTTCGCATCCGTAGATCCATTTTTCGCGTATAATATGTCAAAATGTTCGTCTCGAAGAGTAGATCATTTCATTCCATTGCATCATTTTCATTTGAGCTCATCTTGATGCCCGAAATGCTGCTGGAAGAATGCAAGGTGCTGATAGTTTCTGATTTTTATCAGAAGTTGCACTTTTGTTATTTTTGCTATGATTAATATGTGCACCCTATGGTTTTGAGTCCTACATGAGTTTTGTAAAATGCCATGTCATCTTTCCAGTGGTATATGCCATGTATTTTTGTGATCTATGTGGTGACTAGCACAAGCATGCAAAGTAGGTGTCCTAATGTTGCTGATTTCAGCCCTGTTTTAGCTGATTTTGATGCCATGTTTGCTTGATGATACCGGAGATCTATGCATATTTTGAGATACTTCAGTAAGGGTGTTTTGAAAAGCATGAATTGCTCTATCCATCCATGCCTTTGTTTGCAATTATGGGATGCCATAGCTTGAGTCAATCGAGCTCTACTTTTGCTACCAAATGATTCCTGGCAGATTGTATACGTGTTATTCAATTTTGCCTAGCTTGTGTGGTTGATCCATATATGCTATGTTAGTGTTCTTGCCATGGATGTCTTCTATATCATGTCTTCTTGATGTATGTATGCTTAGTTTATCATTTGAGGCTCTGTAGTGAGTGCATTGAGCTTGTTAACATGCCATCTCGTTATCAGTTTTGACATGTCAAGTTGCTGAATCTGTTAACAAGACTTTCCATATTGACATGGGTGTTATTATATTTTCTAGTCCTTTTTGGCTTATGGTCAGTAAGGGACTTTTGAAATATGCTTTGAGTAGATTCATTCCATGCCATGTTTTGCTATTTTAAGTTCCTGTAGCATGTAGTTTTGATGCTCTGAACATTGCAACCTGTTACTGTTTTGCCATGTCCAGCCTGTTACTTTGAGCTCTTTTGCCATGCTTGTTTGAACATGTTATGATGTGAACTAGCCGTAGCTCAGTGCTCATCTTTTGTCGAGCATCATGTGTAGATCACTGCCATGTGCTTTGTTGTTACGTTTGGGTGCAGTAAGCAATTATTTGTTGCTTGCTAAGTGGCATCATGCTGTTAATGGCAGATTTGCGCCAATCTTGTTTTGCTTGCCATTTCCAAACCGTGCATCCGTTTCGGTGATCTTTATATCGATTTCAGCGAAATCATCTCATCTTTCAGTGGCATGCTTGGTTTGCCAAGTTGATGCCTGGTTCATCATTTCCTTCGGGCGCACATAAGCATTGCATATCGCATCCGCATATCATGTCATGTTTTGCATCATGTTGATTGTGCATTGCACCGTGATTTATTGTGGTTCCTTTGTTTGTGTTGTTGCTTTGGGTAGAGTCGGAGGCGAGTGCGTGAGCGAGGAGCCTGTTGAGAGCGTTTTGAGGATCAAGCTTTCGACAACTCTGAGACCATTGCGAGCAAGATGACCATACCCTCGAAATCACTTCTATCTTTGCTATGCTAGTTGCTCGCTCTTTTGCTATGCCTATGCTCGATGCCTACCACTTGCTATATCATGCCACCCATATTGCCATGTCAGCCCTAACCATCCTTTCCTAGCAAACCGTTGATTGGCTATGTTACCGCTTTGCTCGGCCCTCTTATAAGCGTTGCTAGTTGCGGTGAAGCTGAAGTTTGTTCCTTGTTGGAACATGGAGATGTTGTTCCTTGTTGGAACATGTTTACTTATTGGGGATATCACAATATATATCTGCTATAATTAATGCATCTATATACTTGGTAAAGGGTGGAAGGCTCGGCCTTATGCAGGTGTTTTGTTCCTCTTGCCACCTAGTTTCCGTCATACGGTGTTATGTTCCTTGATTTTGCGTTCCTTACGGTTGGGTGATTTATGGGACCCCCTTGACAGTTAAGCTTTGAATAAGACTTTTCAGCAAGGCCCAACATTGGTTTTACCATTTGCCACCTAAGCCTTTTCCCTAGGGTTCTGCGAGACTCAAGGGTCATCTTTATTTTAACCCCGGGCGGTGCTCCTTGAGTGTTGGTCCAAACTGTCGACCGCCGGTGGCCACCGAGGGCAACTCTGGGTTGGCCCTCTGGGAAGCTTAGACGATCCGGTGTGCCACGAGACGAGATATGTGCAGCTCCTATCAGGTTTGTCGGCACATCCGGCGGCTTCTTTGGACTTGTTTTATTCTTTGTCGAGATGTCTTGTAGTCAGGGATTCGAGATTGATCGGGTCTTCCGGTAGAAGGAATATCCTTCGTTGACCGTGAGAGCTTATAATGGGCTAAGTTGGGACACCCTGCGGGTATTATCTTTCGGCCGTGCCCATGATTATGAGGCAGATGGGAATTTGTTAATGTCGGTTGTAGA
Source organism: Aegilops longissima (assembly GCA_021605205.1). Taxonomy (NCBI): domain Eukaryota; kingdom Viridiplantae; phylum Streptophyta; class Magnoliopsida; order Poales; family Poaceae; genus Aegilops; species Aegilops longissima. The sequence continues at coordinate 262,246,110 of CM038682.1, read as the reverse complement.
TAACCTAAAGTGGACCTCGATAAAATACACATCAACGGCGTGTGTTACCGTGATGGTCTCTTCTCGTGGTCAGGGAAGTGAACACGATGTTGGAGTTATGTCGGCGTAAGTAGTTCAGGATCACTTCTTGATCACTACTAGTTTCACGACCGTGCTTTGCTTCTCTTCTCGCTCTCTTTTGCGAGTAGCCACCATATATGCTGTAAACTGCTGCAGCTCCACTTTACTACTCTGTCCTTCCTATTAGCTTAAATAGTCTTGATCTCGCGGGTGTGAGATTGCTGAGTCCCGTGACTCACGGATACTTCAAACACGTTGCGAGTTCCGGCGATGCGGTCAGGTGATTCCACCGAGCTCAAGTGGGAGTTCGACGAGGCGTGGTCGTTACTATGTGTCGTTTCGGATGATCGATAGTGGTGCCCGGTTGGGGCGATTCGAGGATCTGTGTTAGCATGTGGGGTATCTTCTTCATTTTGGTTCCGTGAGTCGGACCTTGAGTGTACTCTGAATGATGTATGTTTAATTATGTCTTGCGTGAAGTGGCGATTGTAAGCCAACTATGTTTCTTTCCTTAATTATTACATGGGTTGTGTGAAGATTACCTCACTTGCGACATTGCTTTCAATGCGGTTATGCCTCTAAGTCGTGCCTCGACACGTGGGAGATATAGCCGCATCGGGCGTTACAAACCCCCATAACACTCACTATTCATCAATCGATCGGCTTGATTAGCAGCGATGGCGAAGAATCGCTCGATCGGGTTAAGTTAACAGACCATCGATCGATCGCTCGGGTTCGATAGCGCGTAGCTGCGATTACAATCGATCGGGTTGATTAGAAACCCAACGCCTCGCTCGAGGTTCGATTAGAATAGCCAGCGCCTCGCACACACAGCGTCGTGTATACGAGAAAGCAGCGCATCGCTTTCGGCCCGACCTCCCACCGTAACCGGCAACTCCCGAAATTTTCCTCCGCTTCGCTTCTACCACAGTTTTTCCGTCATGGGCCAGCCCAAAAATGTCATGCAGCTGCGTCTCCGGCCCGCCAGGGCCGAAAAGCCCATTTTACATCATGATTTTTTGTCATAAGTAGGATCCCACCACATTTATGATGATACGGGTTTTGTCACAATTATCGTCATAGAAGTGTCATATGTATGACGAAAAAAATTTACGTTCGGCCCAAAATGTCACGGATGTGTCTTTTTTGTAGTGCGTCGCGGCGAGCCAGCTATAGACACAGGTCTGTGGCTCCACCGACCCGATCTTTGGTGGATTCCGACACCGCGTCGCAGCGCGTTCCCCACCGGTGGTGGTCTCTGACGAACCGCTCCCTCGGCGGGAGGCGGCGGAAATCTTATCCGCGGAGGTGCTGGTCATCGATCATGGCGAGCACTCGGCGGAGAGTGCTCATGACCCGCTCGGCCTTGCTGCAAGACCTGCGCACCCATTCCCAAAGATCCCGGCCTTGAGGGCGCTGGAGAGCCGCCGCCTCTACGCTTGTCGAAGGCGCCAAGAAGCAGCCCGACATGAGGCGCTGTCGAGGCCTACCGGCGCGAGATGGACCATCTTTGTGGGCGGCATGCGGCTCAAGCTGGGCCTAACCGCCTTGGCACGGTCCAGCAGCGGCGTGGCCATCGCCAACCTGTTGAGCGAATCGCCCGTTCACATACGCTGCGGAGAACATCCGAGCTGCCCGGCGGCGGCGGGCGAGCTGGACAAGTTCGGCGAAAACGTCACGATGGCGGGCGCGTCCAGCGGCTCCTCGGCAGCGACGCCCGGCGAAGCGAGGCGGCTTCGCCTTGATGCGCCTGGCGGCAAAACGGCGATCCGCCTCCCGCCGAGAACAAAGCGCGACATCTCGGAGCCGGCTGGCGGGTCGGGGAAGAAAGAGACAAGGAGCGGCTGCCGGCCGCGATCGGACTCGCATCACCATCTGGTAGCGACCAAGGCGGCCGCCCAAAGAAGCGATGGAGCAGCGGGACGACTGTCGCCTCCTCCCCCTCGCGGTAAAGCGAGTCTCCCGCCTTTGTTGATCACCCGACAACTGGCGACCGCCTTGGCCGCCGAGAAGGAGTCGGAGAGAATGATGCTAGCCACCGGATCGACCATCTCCACCGATCCCTGGCGCTAGAAGAAGAAGACGAGTTGGGTCCGCCGTGTTTCGGCCCCCGCATTCGAGACGAACCCTTTCCCAAAGGGTTCACACTCCCGAGAGACACGCCCAAATACACCGGCTCCATGAAGCTGGAAGACTAGCTAGTTGACTACTCCACGGCCGTCAACATAGCAAACGGCAACAAGCGTGTTGCCGTGAAGTACGTTCCGGTCATGCTCCAGGGCACGGCCCGGACATGGCTGAACAGCTTGAAGCCCCGCAGCATCAACAGTTGGGTCGACTTCACCGACGCTTCGTCCGCAACTTCACCAGCACATACAAGCGGCCTGCCAAACCTCGCCAGCTTTCCTTGTGCGTGCAAGGCCCCAATGAGTCAACTCGCGACTACCTTACATGTTGGGCCGAGCTCCGTAACTCCTGCGGCGTGCAGAGGTGCGAGCCATGAGTACTTCCTTTGCGAGGTCTTGAGAGGCACCCTCCTCAAGCACAAGCTCCTCTGCGATGAGCCGGAGACCCTCGACGAGCTGCTGATCATAGCAGACAAATATGCCACGGCCGACTCCTTCATGAAGGCGGAGATTCAAGTTAGTGCGACTGGCAAAGTGGCTCTGCAGGCTCCTAGAACCCCAGCTGGAGACGCCAATCGGCGTCAACAGTAGAACGACCACAAGCACAAAGCCCCGCAGCCGGCATCCACCAGCCGGCAGGTGGCAACAGTCGAAGACCAGCAGCCGGAAGGGCAGCCTCCGCCCAAGCGTCAGAAGGGCGGCAAGCCCAACTGGTTGCCGGCTTTCTCATATGAGCAGACTTTGGATGGTCCCTGCAAATTCCATAGTGGTGCGAAGCCGTCCAACCACACCACTCGGAAGTGCCACTGGCTCACCAGGATCGCCAAGGGAGACGGCCTCTTGCCTCCCCCGCCTGCTGGGCAGACGCCTCCTCCTCCGCCCTAGCAGCCGGCGGTCAGACTAGTCGGTGCGATACAAGACGAGTACCCAGAAGAGCATGGAGCCTACGTGGTGTTCACCAGTGTAGCCGATGATCGGCAGCGGCGGCGGCTGGCGGCAAGAAGTGAATCGCGATAGCATCGGAGACACGAGTTCATGCATTGGTCGAGAAAGCCCATCGGTGGAGCGAGCCGACCGCCGGAGGTGATGCCCAATCCGGCTCCTATGCCTTGGTTTTGGATGCCACCTTTGCCACAGATAAATGAGCTGCTTTCGTTTCTCCCGAGTCGATGAGCGGCGGCAGCATCAACATCTGTACAAGGATACCATGGAGAAATTAGGAATCGAGCGAGGCAGCTTCGGTCTGGCGGACGGTATTCCATGGCATAGTTCTGGCCTTTCCTACTCACCAATCGGCAAGATCACGATAGGCGTCCTCTTCGGAGACAAAGATCACTTCGCGAAATCGGTTTGGTTTGAGATGGTGGACCTTGAGCCCATACCATGCGTTACTTGGCGGCCTGCCTGGCCAAGTTCATACTATCCCCACCATGCCTACCTCAAGATGAAGATCTGAGTTCAAGGTGATTTTGACCATAGCGGCGACTCTGGAAGTCGTCCGCTGCTTGGTGAGAAGCGGTCGGCTGGCGAGTCCCTCGTGATTGCAGCTGAGAAGCGGCTCCTTGACCGGGTTGTGGCAATGGCAGGAAAGAAGCCGGAAATGTCGCCCGATCCCAAGGAGACGGAAGGCGAGGGCTCGTTCAAGCCGGCCAAAGAAACAAAGAAGATACCCTTGGACCCGAAGCACCGGAAAGATGCGCTTCTCGTGGGTGCAAACCTCGGCAGCAAATAGGAAAAGCGAGCTCGTCGATTTCCTCCGTGAAATCGGGACATCTTTGCATGGTCCCCCAAAGACATGCCGGTGTCCGGCCAGTTCGCCGAGCACAAGTTACATGTCGATCGATGCCAAGCCAGTCAGGCAGCCCTTGCGCCGCCCGTCAGAAGAGAAGAGAAGAGTTTTTGGAGAAGAGATAGCCCGGCTGCTAGCACACGGCTTCATCATGGAAGTATTCTTTCCAAAGTGGCTAGCCAACCCGGTCCTAGTGTTGAAGAAGAATAAGCAGTGGCGAATGTGTATTGACTACACTAGACTCAACAAAGCAAGCCCCAAGGACACGTTCGCTTTGCCAAGGATCGACCAAGTGATAGATTCCACGGCGGATCACGAGCTGTTGAGTTTCTTAGATGCATATTCAGGATATCACGGATCAAGTTGAACCGGCCGATGGGCGAAGACCGCCTTCATCATGCCGTTTGGAGCCTACGCTGCCGACCATGGCGTTCGGCGAGGAATGCGGCGCCACCTTTCAACGTTGCATGCGAAGTGCCTCCTCAAGCAACTCCGCGAAGCATGCGTTCGTGGGCGATGTAGTGGTGAAGGCGGAGAAGCATGGAACACTGTTGGAAGACCTCAAGGAGACCTTTGAGAACCTGTGCCGGTTTCAGATCAAGCTCAATCCAAAGAAATGCGTCTTCGGAGTACCAGCCGGCCAGCTTCTTGGCTTCCTGGTCTCCGAACGCGGCATAGAGTGCAATGCCGTAAAAATCAAGGCCATCGAGAGAATGGAAGTGCCCACCCGAAAGCTGGATGTGCAGAAGTTCACTGGCTGTTTGGCGTCCATTAGCCGCTTCATCAGTCGGCTGGGAGAGAAGGCTCTTCCCTTGTACCAACTCATGAAGAAAACCACTTTTTTTAGTGGAACGACAAGGCGGACGAAGCTTTTCTCCAGCTTAAGAAGATGTTGACTACTCCACCTGTCACGGCAGCTCCGACTCCTAAGGGCCCATGCTCCTATACATGCCGCCACCAGCGAGTGGTCGGCCACGATCATCGTGGTAGGCGCAGGAGGAAGGCAAGGCACTACCGGTCGAAGACCGATATATTATTTGAGTAAATCTTGTCGACCTCCAAGCAAACTACCCCCACTACGGAGAAGATGTCTTTGCGGCGTGCACTTTGCCGCCAAGAAATTGAAGCCTTACTTTCAAGAGCACCCAATCACGTGGTTTGCACAGCTCCACTAGCGAGATCATCAGGCGGGATGCTTCGGGCGAGTGGCCAAATGGGCCATAGAGTTGGCCCCTACACCATCTACTACCAGCCTCGCTTTGCCATCAAGTCTGGCGGTGGCCGACTTCCTCGTCGTGGGCGAGACCCGATACCTGCCTTGGCCCAGACTCCACCATTGGTGGATGCATTTTGATGGCTCCAAGATCTTGCATCGGCTTGGGAGCGGCATTATCCTCACCTCTCCCAAAGCGACAAGCTCAAATCGTCTTTGCAAATCCATTTGCCGCCTCCAACAATGTCGCGAATCTGAGGCACTCATTCACGGACTCCGGCTTGCCAAAAGAGCTCGGCATTAAGCGAATCCTATGCTATGGTGACTCCGACTTGGTGGTCCAGCGATCGTCCGTATTGGGGCGCCAAAACGCAAACATGGCGACTACCGCTTCCTCATGCAGCAACTTCGGTGGATATTTTGAATGTTGGGGAGCGTAGTAATTTCAAAAATTTCCTACGATCCGCAAGACCATGGTGATGGCATAGCAGCGAGAGGGAGAGTGTCCGTCCCGTACCCTCGTGAACCAGCGGAGCGTTATAACAACGCGGTTGATGTAGTCGTGCGTCTTCACGATCCGACCGATCCAAGCACCGAGCGTCGGCACCTCGAGTTACGCACCGTTCAGCTCGATGGCGATCCCGGACTCGATCCAGCAAAGTGTCGGGGATGAGTTCCGTCGACCGCGCGGCATGGTAGCGATGTTGATGCTCCACCGGCGCGGGGCCGCCTAAGCTCATGACGATATGACTTCTCCGGCGCGAGGGCTTTGCCTAAGCTCATGACGATATGACGAAGTGGAATATGGTGGAAGGGGCACCGCACGGCTAAGGAAAGATCCGTAGATCAACTTGTGTGTTATGGGGTGCCCCTGCCCCATTATATAAAGAGCCAAGGGGAGGTGGCGGCCCAGGGGAGCGCGCAAGGAGTCCTACTCCTCCGGGTAGGATTCCCCTCAATCTAGTTGGATTAGGATTAGGAGGGAAAGAGAGAGAGGGGGCGGCCACCTTTCCTAGTCCTAATAGGACTAGGGAAGAAGCGTAGCGACCACCTAGGGATGCCCTTCTCCTTTCCTCCAAGGCCCACTATGGGCCCATGAAGTTCCGGGGGTTCGGTAACCTCCGGTACTCCGATAAATTCGATTTCACTCGGAACACTTCGATGTCCAAATGTAGGCTTCAATATATCAATCTTTATGTCTCGACCATTTGAGACTCCTCATCATGTCGTGATCACATCAGGACTCGAACAACCTTGATGCATCAATACTTATAAACTCATAATGAGCTGTCGCCGAAGCGTTAAGCGTGCGGACCCTACGGGTTCGAGAACTATGTAGACATGACCTAGAACCATTCTCGGTCAATAACCAATAAGCGGAACCTGGATGCCCATATTGGTTCCTACATATTCTCTGAAGATCTTTTATCGGTCAAACCGCATAACGACATCGTTGTTCCCTTTGTCATCGGTATGTTACTTACCGAGATTGATCGTCGGTATCAATACCTAGTTCAATCTCGTTACAGGTAAGTCTCTTTACTCGTTCCGTAATACATCATCTCACAACTAACTCATTAGTTGTAATGCTTGCAAGGCTTAAGTGATGTGTATTACGAGAAGGCTGGAGATACCTCTCCGACAATCGGAGTGACAAAACCTAATCTCGAAATCGCCAACCCAACAAGTACCTTTGGAGACACCTGTAGTACTCCTTTATAATCACCCGATTCGTTGTGGCGTTTGGTAGTACCAAAAGTGTTCCTCCGTTAAGCAGGAGTTGCATAATCTCATAGTTATAGGAACATGTATGGGTCATGAAGAAAGCATTAACATACTAAGCGATCAAGTGTTAAGCTAACGGAATGGGTCATGTCAATCAGATCATTCAACTAATGATGTGACCTTGTTAATCAAATAACAACTCTTTGTTCATGGTTAGGAAACATAACCATCTTTGATTAACAAGCTAGTCAATAGAGGCATACTAGTGACATCTTGTTTGTCTATATATTCACACATGTATTATGTTTCCGGTTAATACAATTCTAGCATGAATAATAAACATTTATCATGATATAAGGAAATAAATAATAACTTTATTATTGCCTCTAGGGCATATTTCCTTCATTGAAGGGTGCGAGTTTCTCCACGTGCCAGGAAACGACAACGAGCAAGCAGGCGCCTTGCCACGAATCGGCTCTACCCGTCAAGCAATACCGTCCGGCGTCGCCCTTCAGCGCCTCCTCAAGCCGTCTGTCAAGCCATCGCCGGAATCAGATTCTATCTTCGTGCCGGCTCCTCCCGAAGCAGTCAGATCTGAATCAAGAGCCCCAGCAGACGGCACGAGAATTCTGGCAGGCGGCCCGGGGATCGCGGCAGTCGAACCCGGCCCGGGGACTGCGGTGGTCAGCCCGGAGACTTCAGAACCCGGCCAGGGAACTGCGCCAATCAGCCCGGAGACTTCAGAACCCGGCCCGGGGACTGTGCCAATCAGCCCGGAGACTTCAGAGCCCGGCCCGGGGAATGCGCCAATCAGCCCGGGGACTTCATCGATCCAGCAAGCGGCTGCCGACTCCATCCAGCCGCCTCCCGGCCCAGCCACCCTTGTCAAAGTCATAGTTCTAACAGTCAAAGAAATCGCAGCACCCTCATGGGCCCAGCCCATCCTCAAATTCCTGGTGAACAAAGAGCTGCCAACTGATGAGATCTCAGCTCGGCAAGTGCAACGCCGGGCAGCAGCCTACACCATAGTCAACAGAGAGCTTGTAGGCGCGGTGTCCTTTGGCGTCTACCGGTACTGCGTGGAGCGAACAAGGCCAAGCAATTCTCAAAGACATCCATCAAGGTGAGTGTGGCCACCACACAGCTTCAAAACACTAAATGTAAAGCCTTCCGCCATGGTTTCTTCGGCCATTTGCTTTAGAAGACGCCAAGGACTTGGTCCAAAAATGCAAAGGGTGCCAGAAGTTCCGCTCCAAGCTGCATCAACCGGCTTCTGCACTCAAGACTATTCCCATTGCCTGGCCCTTTGCTGTTTGGGGCACCGGACATGGTGGGACCATTCAAGATAGCGCAGGCGGCTGACTCACTTACTTGTCGCGGTGGACAAGTTCACCAAGTGGATAGAAGCAAAGCCGATCAAGAAGCTGAATGGTCCGACTATTGTGACTTTCATCTCCGACATCACAATTCGATAGGGCATTCCACACAGCATCATCACCGACAACGTCACAAACTTTGCCAAAGGTGCCTTGGCCCATTTCTGCGCGACGCAGGGCATCCGACTGGACTTAGCGTCCGTTGCCCATCCGCAGTCAAACGGCCAGGTAGAGCGAGCAAACGGCCTCATCCTGTCCGGCATCAAGCCTCGACTGGTCGAGCCTCTGGAGCGTTTGGCCAGACTTAGCCCAGGATACCACGCCTTGACGAACTCTAAGGCCCGGTGCGCTCCAGCCCGGGCCGAAGAGCCCTTCCAGGCCTCAAGGCGGCCAGCCGCTACCTCCAGCCAGCCGGCAGTCCGACTGGGGGTGCGCGGTGCCTGCATGTCTGGCCACAGGGCAGCAATCACCTGGGCGCCGACACGCTGAAGCCGGCATAGCTCCGGTGAGCCGGCCGAAGGCGGGCCTGATGCTCAGGATCTGCTCGTCAAGAATTCGGGGGGCGTCGGCGGCCACTACAAAAAAATACACTTCCGTGATGATACGTTTTTGTCACAGTAGGTCGCGTTTTTTGTCATGCATGTACATCCATGAAAAATTTATGACAGAATCAAGATAGTCATACACATGCTGCCGTAGAAGTGTTCCATGACATTACCAAAATTATCATCACGGAGTGTCCACTTCCATGACGATAAATCGCGCGTCCGCGAAGTGCTTTTCGTCAAGGGTGACCGACCGTGGCATCCACCGTAACGGGACACCATTAAGCTATCGGGTCGGATTTTGGATCCGATAACCCGTTAACAGCCCGACCAATGGGAAATTTCCGTGTAAAATTCTGATTGGCCGTCGATTAGGCGAGATATCGCCCGTCCATTGGAGGAGACATGCCTATAGTGCGTCGACCGTGGCTGGGCCCAACAGAGGCCCATATAGGTTAAAAAGGCGGCCCGATCAAAGGCCGTGGGAACTTAATCGGTACTAGTGGGCCAGCCCAATAACACCTGCTTAATAAAGGCCCATTTACACCGAAACCAGATCGGCACATTAATTGTTCACCCAATATTTGGGCCCATTCGGCCCGAAGCGGATCTGGCCGTTAATTGTTCACCGAATATTGGGCCCAACTACAGCCAGTGTCTTCGGCTGTTAGAGGCTGATGTGAACATGGGCCCATTTCAACCGGTGTGACTTTCGGCTGGGAATGGCCCGTCTGCCCATGGGCCATATATGGTCCGACGGGGCATCGGGCCCACTAACGACTTTGTGCTAAAGGTGGCATGATTAAATAGCGTGACTTTGGGCTTGTTAAAAGCCTGTCTCGTAATTCGGCCCATTGATGCCTATACTAAGCTTTCGGCCTCTTAAAGGCCCAAGATATCAGTGGGCCAACTAAGGCCTGAGATATGTTTCGGCCTGGTAACGGCCCGTGAGCTAACTTGGCCCATAACGGCCCGGTCTACATTTCGGCCTGCTGAAGGCCCGTCGACGACTAGTGAAAATTGAGGTCCAACATGCATTTTGGCCTGCTAAAGGCTCGTGGTTTCATGTCAGCCGTAACAGGCCAGTACAATTTTTCAGCCTGTTAATGGCCCAACGCTACCTGGGCCAAACTAAGCGCTGGGTCGACAAAAGGCCCAACTAAAATATAGGCCGGTGTAAGTTTGGGCCTGGCGCAATGTGTGAAGGCCCCAATCATTCGGTCCCAAGAAAGGCGGGACGGCCCAATTGTGGCCCGCTAAAAACACGGCGATTATCGAATGTTTCGGCACAGTGCGACTACATCTGATTTTTTTTCAGATAGCGAATGATGGCGATAACTAGTAGGAATTAAGAACAAACCTACTCTATACAATAAAGAAATTACGGCATAGTAACTAAGAATAAACCTACACTATACAATAAAGGATTCAAGGTATATTACATCCACTTTGGGCATCGAAGTTAGCCATCGGTGATCATAAAGCGCAACGAAGAAGCGATTACAAAAACTGGGCACCATTGCAACGTAACAAAATAATCTTGAACCGAGACCACTTCCAAGACAGTTCAAGAAAGGTTAGCTGGCGGGGAACTGCTGCATGCTCTTCTGAGCAAGGCTGTGAGACCGGCCTAGCATGTCGATCATAGCTTCCAGGTGTAGCTGTTTAGCGATGAGGTTCTCATTGGTGTTCTGCGCAATCTTTCTTAGAGATAGGACTTCAAGTCGAAGTTGAGTTGCAGAATGCCTTTCTGCTAGAACTTGGGACTGAAGAAGTCAAACTGATTCAGACAATGAATATTGTGAGCTTGTCTGACTATTAGCCTCAAGTAACTTGAACACTGCATCAAGACAAGATGTTTTGCCTTCTTTGCTGCAATATATGTTGGGTTTGTCTCACAACCTTCAGCAGACTTGTGCATGCCATCAGGCATATCACCCTGAAACAAAGCGAGAGAGATGACAGGTTTTCACGTGTATAAACAAAGATGATAAGCTGTTACATCAATTCTATCAAATTTCAAATTAGAAAATAAAGAGTAAGTTCAAAATATCAATAGCATAATTTGGCATTGTTCATAATGCGGGAGCTTCACCACACTCTTTGGATTACCATGTCAACATAACAAGCATAGATGAAGGGCAAAGAAAATTATTGTATCTATTTTAGATAATGTGCATGGCATGTTGTTCATATCATCACCACATCGGTAAGATAAAATAGGAGATGAAAAGGTGCAAGCGTGGGCTGCTTCACCACACCTTTGGATTATAGATCCACAAAACCAAGCATACATATAGGGAGTATTAAGTAATGTGCATGGTATGAATAAGAAATTTGGTTTACAAGTAAAACTTAGAACTTACGGTTCTTACGAACATGCATTTTGGTAGAAACAGCAAACTAAACAGCAGTAAACGATAGGGAGTATGAGCAAATTAAACAGCAGTTGATGATAAAGGCTTTAGAAGGACTGACTGTAACATCCCAAAATTCTAAATTTTGGAATGTTATATTAGATAAATAACTATGCTTGTTGTCTGATTGTTTGTTTGAGTGATTGAGTGAAATTGAGTGGAATATGAAATTTTTGAAATTTGGATGAGAGGGAATAAAATGACTTTCCCAAAACTATCCCCTTTGCCCTTTTTGGATCTCAATGAATTCAATTCCATTCCAACACCAAAACCCTAGAGTGAAGATGAAATGACTTCTTCCATTTGAAATGAAAAGGGTTTTGAAAAGATTTAATTTCATTTGAGAATATTTCAAATTCAAAGCTTTATGCAACTCAATGATTTTCATGAGGAAGATAAAATGACTTCTTCAATTATATGAAATATGAGTTGGAAGTTAAAAGTATCAAATTGAAACTCATTTGAAAGTGCCTTGAAAACCCCTTTCAAATTTGAGTTTTATTTGAATTTTGAAAAAATGATTTTTATAAACTTTGGATTTTGCCCTGGAAAAATGTTCAAATGATAGGGAATATTCCCTGATCATTTTATATATATATATGTCCTATATAAAATATTTATATTTTATATTTTATATCTCTGTTTTTATTTTCAAAAAATTAAATTTGAAAAAAAGAAAGGGACGGCGCCACCCGAGCCAGTAGCCCAGCCGGCACTGGGCAGCCAACTTCGCCTTGAGCCACCAGGCCCACCACCGGCCCGCCAGCCACCATGCGCCCCCTCGCCCGAATCGGGTCCGCGTCGGTCGACCGACCGAGCGCCCGCTCCCCCCTCTCGCTGACGGTGGGCCACCACCCGTCTCCTTCCCCTCGCCCGCGCCACTCACCCGCGCCGCCGCCCACCGGATCCCGAAGGATCCGGGATCCGCCATGATCGCTCGCCCGGCTTGCCCTCGCCAAGCCGTGGCCCGCCCTATATAAACCCCCCGACCCGTTCCCCCCTCGCCCCTCACCCAGCGCCCTCCTCCCTCCGCCGCCTTTTCGCCGCCCGAAACCGCCGCCGCCGTCGATCTCCGGTAAGCCACGGACTTCACCCCGCCGTCCGATCTCGTTTATGCGGCGTGAATTAGAACCCCAAGGAAATATAGGTTTATTAGGTTCATTAGTGAACGGGTTTTCTCGGTTCGTTCGGTTTAGTTTAAGTTAGGGTTTTATTTAGATTGGCCCGATTCGTTTAACCCTAGGGCCCGTTTAGTTATATTACGCATGCAGGCGTTAGTTAGGCCCATTTAGCCCGTTTTCTTTATTTTCGTTTTTCATTTTAACAGAATAGTTCAATTTGAAAAATTCATATCTTTTATTCTACTTAATATTTTTAAGTGATTCTTTTTTTGGTTTGCAAATTTCTTATAATTTCTGTAGAAAATATAATTAACTATGTTAAAATTATTTATAATTGCTTTATTTTAAATTTAGACAGAATAGTAAATCTGCCATAAAATGAGTTAGGAAAATTATTTTTATATGATTCTTTTGTCCCAACTTTATTTTGACATTGCCTAACCGTAGGAATTAATTTGGGTATTTTAGGATTAATAAAAATAGTTTTAAGCAGAATCATGTTATTCTAAATTAATTAACTAGCTCTTGTTTTCCTATTATTTTAATTAGCAAATAAATTTATTTTTCACATGTGATTGATTATTCTAGGTTAGTTTCTGCGACCTTAGAGGATGAACTTTTATTTATAATAAATAAAACTTTTATTTTATTTTCTTAATAGAATTTGAATTAGGCCTAACGGGGAGTTTTATAATAGCTTTTAAGTTAATTCTTTTTGCTCCTAGTTGCTTAATGCATTCTTTTACATTAAGTTAACATAAATCCATGATTAGGTTATGTTGAGAAATTTTTTGTTAAGTAAAACTATTTTTAGTTGTTGCTTGAAGTAGGAAAAACTTTGAGTTGGGTTTCTTCGGGTTTTCTTTTTGATTTTGATTCGTTTGTTTTGGTGTGTTATGTTACTATGCTATTGTGTTAAGTGATCATATGCTATATGCTTATCGTGATTATTGTTTGTCTCGGTAGAGTTTCCGGAGTGCGAAGCTTGCTACTACGATTCCCTAGCTTACGAAGATTGTCAGCAAGGCAAGTCTTTGATCATGTTCTTTATAATACCTATGATTTTGTTGCATTAGAATAATACCTCCCCACCATGCATGCAGTAGTTGAAATTTGAAGTTATGTTCTTGAGTAGTATCATGTGGTAGGATGAACCAATTCCCCTTGTTACCATGACCCGGGACGAAGTAGTTTATGTTGCTATGCTCGTAGACGGGGTTAGGTTGAGTGAATTCATAAGAAAGATGTGAGAGTCAAGATGATGACAACTCCATGAACTTCAAGATCAAGATGGACTTCAAAATTCACTCTTGGGTGGAGGGCGGTTGACGGGCACCACTGGAGAACCCGGTGGTTGGCGGGATGCATGGAGAAGTGCCATGACATCTTGCGAAAGCTTCACCAAGCCACGAAGAGGCGGATGGATGCCCCATTGACCGGAAGCTTACTGTGCAGCCACAAGCCATTATGGGCTCTGGCTGGGTCAACCCTAGTTGTGGCGCTGGTGGGCGGTACTACGAGATGTAGAAGAGCGGTAGGATTGGATGGGTACGGCGGTGGCGGAAGAACTCTTGGAAGACCTGTTTCATTCATCCGTCTTCAAACACCATGAAGTCGAAGACTTAAAAGGAGGAATGATTCTTGCGGGTAAAGTCATAAACCTCTGCAGAGTTAAAGATCTAATCGATTAGCCGTGCCCACAGTTACGGACAATTTGAGCCTCTAGAACTTGGAAGTATTCGGAAATCTCAACACTAAAACTAATAAATTAATTTGAGGGGGTTATGACTTAATAATTTGGGAATGAGACATTGGTTGGCGGAACCATCTCAATAACTACCAACAATTTGTAGTAATTTGCAAGTAAGTCCACTGTAGTAGGGAAAAATTGGCTTTTCGCAAAATGATGAAACTTAGAGCCCCACAGCCAAAATGCATATAGTGATAGTAATTTTATTATTGTTATTCTCTCTTCATGACTTGCCAGCTTATTCAAAAAGCTGACCTACATGGCTGCAACGTCTTATGTTGCGAGATTTATTCGATCAGGGAGTGAGGCTCGCTCCGCTTAGCGATTGCCCTTTGGAGTCGGATGGACTCGCTATTCTTCTCGCTTCGCAGCTTTAGTAGTTTATTTCTCATGAGTTGGCCTTTGGCGAATTTATTCTATTGTAATAAAGACTCTATATGAGAATCGTGTAATAAATTCAGGTGTGATTGAACTTTGATTATTTCATCGATGTCTTGTGAGTACCGGCATGATCTTGGGATGGTACAGACCACGGAGATTTGACCGATTTTGGGTCAGGTCGCTTCTGAGAGATGTCATTATGAGCTACGGCTTGGTTGACCTTAGTGGTGACTCTGGCTGGGGCGGTACTAGCAGATGTAGAACTACGGTAGGATTGGATGAGTACGGACGGTGGTCGAGGAACTCTTGGAAGACCATGTTTGATCGTCTTGTTCTCAAACACCACGAAGTGCGAGAACGTAAAAGAGGATCGAATCTTGCGGGTAAAGTGTACAAACCTCTGCGGAGGTTAAAACCCTAATCGATTAGGCGTGTCCCGATTACGGACAATTTGAGCATCTGGACTTGGATCTATCTGGAACTCTCCACACGGATTGATAACAATTGTGGGCGACATATGATGATTTTGGGCTATGAGACATCGGTTGGCGGAACCATGTCATGATAGAAAACTCTATAGTACAGACTTCAATTATTCCTTTGATGTAGGGAAAATAAAATCAGCTTTTACGCAAACAAAACTTCGAATCTGAGCCATAAAGCCATCTTGCATATAGTATAGTTTATCATCTGTTTTCTCTTATTGTGATCTTGCGGTACATTCAATGTCTTGACCTACGGCTGCAACGTATCATGTTGCAGATATTTCCTCGATGAGTAAGAGTTACGATCTGGGTTCGATCTACACTCAACTTTGCCGATGGCGTTGATGGGACTCCACACCCGATTACTTGTTTCATTTGTGACTTGTGAGGTATATATCAGTTTCGTTAATTATACATGTGATTGCACTTTGATATATACATTGATGTCTTGTGTGTGCCAGCATACTGATCGAGGATGGCACAGATATACGAAGGCTTGACCGTCGAGGTCGGGTCGCTATACCGACTTACATTAACGATTAACACCGGCTTTATAATGCCCTTCTCCATGCCAAGGAAGGATAACTCAATAATTTTTCAGCCTGAGAATCTTCTTCATAAGCATTGCCTGTACTCTACATTTTGTAGAGAGTAATTATAGATATGATAATAATGTAAGGGATAGAGGGTAATGAAGATAAGATGCAGATTGATGCTACATAATCAACTACCAATCCTGGAAGTACAAAGCGTTATAGGACAAAATGTCTTGACAAGAGCAATGGGCTACATACGCCTTTGGCATTGTGCGTGTATTCTACTTGTTGGTAAGATTAAATATAGATCTGATATTTTTAGTAAATGGTGGGCGAGGAGATAAGATGCGAATGCTACAAAATGAACCAATCCCTCTTCCCATAATACAAGAGTGTTTTGAACAACTTGGTGTCTTTGTACAAAAGCGTTCTTATATTATGGGGCGGAGAATAACTGTTAATGTAAGTACATTGATAGACCACGTTCAGTCCTTACAAGAGGACTGCAGAGCTAAACCTCTTCAAAAGCATTGGGTTGATTCTAAATTTGTGTAAGAGTCCATACGGATCTTATAATGTCCACCAAATGGGCGATTCTGAGGCTAACATGTGCAGTGCTGCTACATAATCAAGCAGATATGAAAGTAAGTATGGTCATACAGGCAAGAGGTACTCACAAGAGCAATGCGATTGTGCAATATAGTTGCGAGATTACATGGTCCCTTGAGAACTAATGTTCTTACGCTAACAGTTTCCATACAAGTGAGACATTAAGGCAAATCCGAAATGTAGTTCAAATTGTGATGTGATATCATAGACGATACCGTGCGCTGCAGCGAGACCAATGTGTAACAAGATCATTCCGATCACCGTCGGATAAATGAAGCACGGAGACTTTACAGAAATTTTGTTGAGAGGCTTGCCATCGAAGTGCGCTTGCCTCGGTAGGAATGATACTTCATCAGCGAGTGCTTGAAAAGCGCAACCAACTCTTGCTCGTCATCACAATCCAGTTTGCTCCTCGCCTATTTAAAGAATGAAATCTTGTGTCTTACATCGGCGAAAACATATGCGATAATGACCATGAATAACATTAGTACATTACTTACGCGTAAGTTGCGGAGGAAGATTGGAAATTGTTACGTATCTGCGGTATAATCTTTCCATGAAGGAAAGATGCACACAAAGTTCGACAACAACATAAGCCGTCTTCTAAACTGGGAAGAAATGGAGCAGGGTCCTATTTGCTGCAATTGGGGCTCTCTCTAGTTCGAAAAGGATTTGGCAACTGGATTTGGTGTACTCTTTCTTTGGAATGGGGTTTTGCATCATACAACCGGTGCTATGTCAACTTGCATAATCATCTTGTTTGCTGCGGTTGGGGTCTCTGTTGAGTTGGGGCATCGAAATGACCCGATGTAGTAGGGCTTGAGTGCTGCTAGAGTTGGGGTATTTTGTGGGTCGGGTGATATTGCAACTACACCTAATGGGCTATTTGATTTATCAAAGCCACTACCTTTTCCAAATACTTTGCTTGTGCTCCTCCACGATCAGCAATCGCCCTCTTCCTTTTGAATGTCTGATACACAAGAACATCATTTGAATGGATAAATATGGTATGATGACAGATGGAATATGTACTGAAAATGGATAGGCAGGGCGTATTCACATACACAATGTGTAAACTAAGCTAATGGCAGTTCAACAAAGTAGAAGAAATGCAAAGCATCAGTTGCAAGATATGTGCGAGCAATGTAACCTTGGAAAGTTAGAGCAAGTACCTTGATGGGTGAATAAGATAGGGCATTTTAGTCTAACTCCTCCACTAGGGAGCTACATTGACTTAGGTCTCCCTCTAGCTCAGAATCACTGTTAGGATTATATTCTGAGCATGAATCTGTAGGTGGAGAGTGTTTGCATTGCATTGGATCCAGACTTGATTTCAGTCCCTTAATGCCAGTTTGACACCATGGCATTGTTACCTTTATTCTTTTCATGCGCAAGCTCATAATCATTATGATGCTGTTCAGAATCTGAGATTCATGAAAACATAAAAAGTAGTCAGATTATCTATGGAATGCATTGCGGATTCAACTCGAGAGTGTCTCCTATAAACCCCACATATGCAAAGTTCACCTCCCCAACCGTCTTGACGGACCACACACAGAAATACAAACCCCTTATGTCTCTATAACAGGCAGGCACACATTTCAAAACTGAAGTAGGAACATTAGAATCATATGAAATTTGTATTTGAACAAATAAACTAAGCAATTATGAGTGGCGTAATGTTTAGCTTCAAGGGTGGAGTGTTGGTAGTGCCTAATGCATCTAAACGATTAAGTGTAGGTAGCACTGAGCACACAACAAACCCTAATGAGACTCTTGCCTAATGAGTAATGAATCAATTAGAAAATGGGTGATGAGGTGGGCTGCTTGAGTGTTGAGGGCGTATCTCGGGATAAATCGGGTTGGCTTGGTGGGTGTTGCCTTTGAGCCACTGACAATTAGTAAGGTAGGCATGGCGGCGCGCCGAACAGCGTGGCGATTTGTTAGGCGGCGGCTCTGGCATCTGTTAGTCGGCGTCTCCTCCTAGAGTCATGCCGTCCGGGGACGGCAAGTCGCCAGCGAGGCGGCGGCTGAGGCAGTAGAGATCGGAAGGCGTGGCGAGCAGAGAGGAATCGGGGCTGGGGCGACCCAAAATCCCGGGTGGGCGGCCCACCGTGGGCACCTATGAGATACACACCCGGCGGCTAACATGCATTTTGAAACTAATTTAGGAACATTTAGCTGACCAATTAAACAACTCTGTTTTAATAATATCAGATTCGTATTTGAACATCTAAGCTTGTTTAGCTTGATGCGTGGAGCAGTGTTATTATGACACGAAGCACGTATTCGATAAATATAGTGATCATAAAGGAAACTCTAAGCATATTTTTTAGCAAAGAGGTTTCCCTCGATTTCTATTAAAGAAACCACCACGGAACCAACATGATCAATTAAACCTAAGCATGATCAATTAAACCGTATTATGGCTGTGCCATGGCAGATTTGAAGCTGCAAATCGAGATGATATTTAGCATCCATTGTTTGCTTGAACTAAGAACTAAATTCTAAGAGCTGAAAAGAAAGTAGAGTAACCAAGTTAAGATCTATTTTCTGGTTGAGATCAAAAGTTGAGGAGATATGAAGTACCACCTCTCTTGCGGCGCCGTGTAGGCATCGAAGTGTGATGGCTGTCGGTGGCGTTGAAGCGGATCTGCGACGGTGAGCGGGTGCATCGGGGATAAGTCCGTTGCGGTGGAAGAAAAGGCCGTGTGGCGGCCCGGCAAAAAGGACGGCGGCGCCCGATGAAGCGAGAGGAGCGATGCAAGGCTATTGGTCCGTCGCCGTGGATGAAAGCGTCCATCTCTAGCGATGGGCAGCGGTCTTGGTAGGCGCTCGGCATGGTGGAGGGCGGTGGCGATGGATGTGGTGGAGGGCGGCGATGGATGGAGTGGCGGACGGAGGCTGGTGTGGGGATGGGGTGTTCTAGCGCGGACGGTGTATGAATGGGAAAATGGAGGAAGAAGTGCGGGGAACCATGTTTTTGGGGCCTTTGTCGAAATATAGGAAAGTTACGAACTTAGCCCCCGTTTAAAATTTGGACGTCTCGTCGGTTGGGGAAAGGACGGTAATCTCGCATCTCGCCAATATTTGCCCAGAGTAATTTCGGGCGAGGAGAGGGTGTTTGGCGCCCATGGTTTGCGCCCACGGTGTATGAACGGGGCTGACAGGTAGGGCAGTTGTGTCACGTTTGAGTGAAGTTACAAACTTGCCCCTATTGAAAATATTTGCCTACATCGATTTCGGCCGAGTCGAGTTTGTTTTGCCGCCCACCGTGTATGAATGGGGAATGGAGGGAGAAACAGAGGTCTTTGGACGAGCTTGAATCAAATGTGTTTTGCCGCCCATGTTTGGCGCCCACCGTGTCGGAATGGGCTCGAGAGGTGGTCGTGTCACGTCTAATTGAAGTTACTAACCTACCCTATTTAGAGTAGTGGAAATCGGGCGATGGATTGTCCGTGTAATAGGTAGACAGTAATTTCCATCTCCCAAACACTTGGCCGGGCAGCCGGCGTGGGAGTGGACATTTTGTTGCTTCTTTGAATTTTGGGACAATAAGCATCCACGTTTACCACAGGCAACTAAATTCAAATCCATTTTGTATTCCTATATGAATCTTTATAAATCATTCTATGTGTTTTATATATCTTCAAAAGGCGACAAAGATGTATTCCATCATCATATATGAATATGGGTTACAAATGCGATACTCAAATTCAGAAACTAGTATCCAGTTTAAGGTGAATTCGAATATTTGGAACACTTCATGTCCAACTCAAATGTCACACGGAGCACAATGTGTACTCCCATTTAGATATGTACACAAGCGATGTATCAAGATTCAAATACCGAGTCAATCAACCAAGAATGTACAAAACTAACAGACATATAAACACTTATAGAGTATATCGATCAATAATATCAACTAACATACATAAGCCAGGCAGCTGTACTTTTTTTTTGCTACAACAGCATCCTTTTTTAGCCAACATCTTGGCCCTTTCCGATGCGTGCCACTTATGGTCCATCTATACTACTACTATTGCTGAATGCACATTCAGCCTGATTGGCATATTTGTAGGTCTGGCACAGCAATCCAAATGAAATGTCTCCGAGTCTTATCAATTAATACAGACTTGTGCTCAAATAAAATTAAAAACCAAAAAACAAAAAAAACAATTATTACATGAGCTCTAAAACAAATGGTTTGATTGATTAAATGAACAGACAACACAAAGGTTATTCAACTATGGAAAGAACATTTCACCTATGATTTACCAAGTAGGAATTTAATTTCCTTTTTTCCTTCAGGACCTTAACAATCGATCAGTCTCAGCTTGCTTCGTTTTGAAATCCACCAAATATTTAATGGTTGTCTTGAGTACTGCTTGTGATTGTGTTGTTTGCTTCCTCAACATGTCAACTTCATCTCTAAGTGCAGAAGTAGAATCTCTTTCTACCACTAGTTTAGCCTCTAGAGCATTAGCAGTTGGAAATTCATAATGCATGATTGGGCCGGTGCCACTGCTGTGTGATGATGCAACGTCCATGGGGACCTCGCTCTTTGATCTTGGGCTAATCTGTTTTGCCATTAAAGTTCCGATTGGATTCAGAAAACTTGAAGTTAGCAAAACATCTCAACTGGGAGTTATAACAGCAAACCAGTTAAACAAACAAGGAATTAAAGAGTTTCAATTGGATGCTGAAAAGTACTAGTTATTAACATCATTGTAACCCTGTGTTGCAGCAGCAAAGCGTTAAACAAACAAGTAGATATTTAAGTTAAGGCAAGCAGTAATTCTTAACAGTAAGTATCAAACACATAGATAGGCGCAGTCTACAATATGATTAACAGGCTGTGCCATTATGTAATCAGTAGCAAACTAAATTAAGCCAAGCAACGTAATTGAACAATTTTGCAATAAGTGGCTAACTAAAATTCGAGAAGCGAGTGGCGAACTTATGCTAGTTCTTTGTACGGGCACACTGCAACTTCTTTTTCTCTTACAAGGTTGTACAAAGGAGTCCATGGCATCAATTGCTTGGATACGCAGTCCCAATACTTCTTTCTTCCCACACTACATGGGTAAGTCGAATGGTTAATCTGGTAAGATGGTGCGTCCTTGATATGTTATATGAGGATGTAACGCCCCGGATACAACTTTCCATATTCGTAACTCCAACTCTTGCCTTTTCTGGAGATGCGATATATTATTTTCTCTGTGGTTGGGTTTTTGTCTTTCGTTTTGCATTTTGTTCATGTCATGCATTTCATCATCGCATCATCCGCATTGCATCCGCATGTTTTCATAAAACCTCGTAGCCGTCCGTAGTTACTGCTTCTCTCTTTGTCTTCGTCGACCTGTTGTCAGACCGCTTGTCCTTGTTGACCTTCTCTCGGACCAATTGGACCCCTCTTTTCTCTCTTTCTCCGAGACCAACAAAACCCCCTTGTCCCCATGGCCTTTCGTCAGACTCCATTGTCTTTGTTTTCGTTTCCCTCTTGTCAAACCACCTATACTCTCTGCACAACCACCGACCCCCTCTTGCGCGTGTCCGAAAACTGCTCCGAACCCGAACCGCTCAGTCGTCACCGTTGCATTCAGATCATCCCCAAACATCTATAAAATATCTCCGTTTTCTTATTTGGACTCCCTACCTATTTATTTCTCAACCGTCCGATTACGATCGGAGGGACCAAATACCCCTAAACCTACCCCACTTGCTATATAAATAGATCAACCCTAAAATCTAGGGAGATGTCCCATCCATCCCGTCTCGGCCGCCGCCACTTTCTTCATCGGGATCCCCTCACCGATCTCCCTCGATCCCCTCGCCCAACCACCACCGAGCGCCAGCCTCCTGCTTCCTTCGGGATCCATCCCCAACCATCGCAGCCGCCCGAATCCCGCAGCGCCCCTCCTTCTCCTGCCCGAGCCATGCCTCGTCCCCGGCCCCACCTCGACTACGGCGCACCACCGAGCAGCGCCTCTCCTCCAGTTCGCGCTGTCGTGCGTCCCGGCGAGCAGTTACTGCGGCCAGCCACCCGGCCAGCCTCGGCCACTGCGAGCCAACCCGTCGCGCCCATAGCCTCGCCCGCTCGAGGGCTCCCGAGCACACCAGCGAGTTCCGGTCCGAACCCCGCCGTCCTCGTCATGCATCATCATGCCGCCGAGGCCGGCTTCTCTGTCTCCCTCCAACGCGGTCGCGCAACGCCCTGCTCCACCCGAGCAAGCTGCAACTCCCCGGAGCCAGCAGATGAGTGTTGCCCTTCCCCTTGCTCTTTCTTTTCTTCCATTGCTCCCTCCTTTCTCCTCTAATCTCCCTCCCTTTCTTGTTCGTTTTCTTGTTTGTCAGGAAACGGACGAAGCTCGCCCTCTGCTGCCATGGCCGCACCAACCGCAAGTCGTCGTCGGATCCGCCTCCATCAGCCTCTGTTCGGCGCGGCACCGCCGGGATCCGCTCGCCACCTCGCCGACCTGCGCTTCCCAAGCCTGCCCGCCCAAGAAGTCCCGCCGTCGCTGCCGTTCCCCTGCCATGGCGCCTAGGCCTCCTCTGCTTCCCGCTCGCCCGCTCGTTGACCGCATCGACCTCCCCCGCTCCATCTCGTGGACCGCCAGGCGTGCCCTTGCAGCGCGTCTCCAGATCCGGCCCAGCTAGCCTGGTTTCGGCCCAGCGCTCCCCTTCCGGCCTCACCTCACCTCCGATCTGGGTCATGGCCCATGGGTGAGCAGCCCCCCCAGCGCCTCTCTGTTTTTTTCACCGATTGGGCCAACCAGATTCAGCCCGTTGTGTTTTTTCCCCTGCTGCGAATTTAGACATTATCCAGAGTATTACAGTTTTGCAGAAAAACCCTTGAACTTCATGCATATAATAACTCATGAACCGTGCATCATATTAAAATGATTTATATATGTAAAATACTTAGAATTTCATCTAGTTTCATAATATGCCACTTTCATTCATGTTTAAAATGCTTAAAATGCTGTTTGTTTAAATTTGCTAAAATGCCATGTTAGAATGATTTATTGCATAACTAAATAATCGTAGCTCGGTTTTAAATAAACTTTATATGTAAATGGGGTGGAAAAATGCCTAGTTTAACATGGTGCAGTTTATTTTCCTGTTCAACAACAATAAAATATGTTTTAGGGAAGAACAGCACCGAATCTAAAATATTGCTCATGAGGATTTTTCCGGAATTGTTGTTTGTTGTTCCGGCCTCATTTAAACTTGCCTAAATAGATAGTTTACTTATGCTTCACCTCTTGCCATATTTAACAACATTTAATATTGTTTGTTAGCTTAAACGAGATTAAACTAAATATGTCAATGTGGTGTTTTGTCAATATGCAACTCGTTGCATATTGAGCTCCACTTAATTTGTAGTATTGTTTGTTGCACTTTGCCATGCCATGCCTCATTAAACCGGACATGCATCATACTTGATTGTGCATCGTGCCATGTTTATGCTTGTGCATTTATCATGTTGTTTGTTTCTTTCCGGTGTTGCTTCCTAGTTCCGGTATTGTTGCGATTGTGAGGATTCGTTCGACTACTCCTGTTCATCTTCTTCATGGACTCGTTCTTCTTCCTTGCGGGATTTCAGGCAAGATGACCGTCACCTTGGATCTCATTACTATCATTGCTATGCTAGTTGCTTCGTTCTATCGCTATGCTGCGTTACCTACCACTTGCTGCTCAAGCCTCCCAAATTGCCATGAACCTCTAACCGTTGTCATCTTTCCTAGCAAACCGTTGTTTGGCTATGTTACCGCTTTTGCTCAGCCCCTCTTATAGCGTTGCTAGTTGCAGGTGAAGATGAAGATTGCTCCATGTTGGATTATGTTTTATGTTGGGATATCACAATATCTCTTATATTATTAATGCATCTATATACTTGGTAAAGGGTGGAAGGCTCGGCCTTATGCACAGTGTTTTGTTCCACTTGCCGCCCTAGTTTCCGTCATATCGGTATTATGTTCCCGGATTTTGCGTCCCTAACGCGGTTGGGTGATTTATGGGACCCCTTTGACAGTTTTCTTTGAATAAAACTCCTCCAGCAAGGCCCAACCTTGGTTTTACCATTTGCCTCACCACCACCTATACCTTTCCCTTGGGTCGGCCAACCCGAGGTCATCTTTATTTAGCCCCCGGGCGGTGCTTCTCTAAGTGCTGGCTTGAACAGCTCGCTTCTTGGAGCCACCATGGGGAAACTTCGAGGCCTGGTTTTACTCGTAGCTTTGTCTCATCCGGTGTTGCCACGAGAGCGAGATATGTGCAGCTCCTATCGGGATTGTCGGCGCATCGGGCGGTCTTGCTGGTCTTGTTTTATTGCTGTCGAAATGTCTTGTAGCAAGGATTCCGAGACTGATCGGGTCTTCCCGGGGAGAAGGAATATCCTTCGTTGATCGCGAGAGCTTATCATGGGCTAAGTTGGGACACCCTGCGGGTTTGAACTTTCGGCCGTGCCCGCGGTTATGTGGCGATGGGAATTTGTTAATATCCGGTTGTAGTAAACTTGAAGTAAACCCTTCTAAAATACACCAACCGTGTGCGTAACGTGAGTGTCTCTTTTGGGGTTGATCGAGAGGAGAACACGGTTTCGGGTTATGTCGGCGTAAGTAGGAGTTCGGGATCACTTCTTGATCATTACTAGTTGACGACCGTTCCTTTGTTTCTCTTCTCGCTCTCATTTGCGTATGTTAGCCGCCATATATGCTTAGCCGCTCCTGCAACCTCACCACTTTATCCCTTCCTTTCCCATTAAGCTTTGCTAGTCTTGATACCCATGGTAATGGGATTCTTTGAGTCCTCGTGGCTCACAGATTGCTACACCAACAGATTGCAGTACAGGTTTGCGATGATCATGACACGAGGCGATGTTTGCTTGTTTTGGAGTCCTTCTTCTTCTTCGTCGATCAAGGGATAGGTTCGTGTCGGCAGCTGGCTAGCAGGGTGGATATTGTTTGAGTTTACATTTATGTTTCATCCGTAGTTGGATGTCGATCTTGTATGTTGTATTGTTGTATTCATGTGACGTTGTATGTATTGGATCTATCCCCACTATTATGTAATGTCGATGTAATGATATCCACCTTGCAAAAGCGTCTTCAAGATGTGCTTCTATCCTTGGTGGGACCTTCGAGTTCCTTTAGGATAGGGTCGCATCTTGGGCGTGACAAGTTGGTATCAGAGCCTCGACCGACCATAGGAGCCCCTTTGTTTGTTGTCCGTTGTTGAGTCTAGAAGAAAACTATTTTGAGTCTTAGGATTATATATATCAGAGAGTAGGATTCTTTTTACTCCTCAGTCCCTTCGTCGCTCTGGTGAGGCCTCCTGACGTAGATGTTTTGTCTTTCCTCTCCTCAAATTTCACGAAATTTTTTTAGGATCATGCGGGTATCTTGGGATCGTTCCGATAGTCTTGTGACGAGAATATTGTTCTTGGTGCCTCCTGACATTTAGGGGTTGTGGCGGTGTCCGGGAGTTGAGCTCCGAGGTGTTGTCGTCACAATTTTATCGTTGCGATTCGGAATACCTGAGTTTTGCCGACATCGAAAATCTCTTTTATGCAGTTGTTGGTGAGATAACCTCGGCGTCACCCGATCTTTGGGGAGTTCGGGAGTATTGCCATAGCTTGTATAACGGATGCTTTTGAAGGTTGAGGTACCACGATTTCGGAGTTTTCTTGGTTATCGTTGACGGACGGATACAGCTGGATCTAGGTATTGTTAGTTTGGGTGATATATTTTGTGTCCCCTGTATCCCCAACACCAGATTGCATAACCAGAAAGTTCCGGGAGTTTATAGGTGGGAATTCAAGTAGCTCCTAGAATATCTTTCCGACAAATGCATGATATGAGATTGGGTAAATCTCTATCATATGTATTTGTTCCGGCTTATTCTGCAAGCCAAATCCTTTGTTTTGTTTTATTTGTGGTATTCAAGTTGCTTCAAAGTCAAATGTTGAATCCATACCTTCCCTAAATGGTGTTCTCATATTGCTATGTGAATACTAATCCTTCTTGATCATCGAGGTCGTCATGTTAATTCTTTTCCAACCGGCGTGCTTCTCTTTAAGTGGATCCGATCATTTCAACATCCGCAAGATAAATTCCAAGTTTTCTCAATGGTGTTTGTCCCATCCGTCCCAAGTTGCCTTTGTTTTCCCGCCCTCCCACCCTTTTTCTTCAAGGACTCAGATTTTTTTAATCAAGTATCCATTTATTCATGTGAAGTTTCTTCATTCTTTTCTTTCAATGTTCTTATCCGGTGATTCCTCATGAAGATGCTCAACAACTCCAAGTTCATCATTCTTCATTCTCGTATTCTTTTCCGGTGGACTTAATTCAAGCTTTCGATATTCATCATATTCCTTTCCTCGATTCTAATGCTTTCTCATGCCGACGCACCTCTTAATCATTCACTTCTCGCTATTCATTTGTTCTGGAGTGTTGAAGATATCTCAGAAGGCTCGTCTTTTCATTCCAGATCCGCTCAAGTTATTTTGAGGTTGTTATCTCATTCAAGCCATTTAATTCAACCGGTGCAACCTCTCTTTAAAATTGTTCAATGGTGTTTTCTTTTGAGTGGGCCCTAACCCACAGGTCTTTTCCCAGGATCTTACCTGACTCTTCTAATTATTCCAGGAGACATTCGCAAATTCATTTCCAAGTTTGACGTAAGAATGAATTTTCATCAGTCACATGCCTTCTCCTAGGCCGCTTTCAAATTCTTTTCACCTCTGGCTCAACCTTTCCTCTTTTAATCCTTCCGGAGTTTCTCAACAATTTGGTGGTGTTTCTCCTCGTCATTCTCAGCGTTTGAAGACCGAAGAAGAGTTCCTCTTAAATCCTTACCCGTTCTTCCAAAGATGCATAGTTCAAATTTGATGCCATTCTCTCATAATTCTTTTCGATTGTGAGAATTCTTTTACCCATCCGGAGCATTTCATGAGTTGTTCCCATTTCTTTCCTCCGTAGGCCATCATGTCATAATTCCTCATTCTCAGCCTTCAGCTCTCGTTCTCCAAATCTTACCGGTGAATCGTTCAAATATCCTCTAATCAGTTCATGATCTCTTCATTCTCTTGTATCTAAATTCTCTCAAGCATCTTCATTCGTTTTCCAATTCTTCCCGGTGAATTGTGCCTTTGCTACGTTCATTTTCAATTCTTACGATGGTTCGTTCAATATTTCTTTTCCTTGATTATCGTATCAATTCATTCGTTCTTTTCAATTCCACCGGTGGTTCCATCAATACCTTCTCAAGGTTGCGCTATATCTCTCTTAATCCTTTCTACGGGAATAAGTAGTATGCAAAATCCATTGCTTGCCATCAATTTAATTTGATGAAGGATAAGCATGCAATAAACCTTATTCTTATTTCCTCGAGGTGATTCAATTCTTTTCTTCCGGAGATTGTTCATGATGAAGTAATTCTCGGTTCGATTGATTCACCTTTCTTTTCTAGAGTTCCAAGTTTTCGGCATTATCTCATCGCAAAGCTCCTTCTAAATCATTTCTAGGCTTGGATCCTATTCTTTTCATCCTTTTGCTTACTGGAGGCTCTACATGGTGGTTCATCAACGACTCCTTTCATTCTTCAATTGTTCTTCAAGTTTTTATCTCGGAGTCATGATCCGCCAAGCTACACTCTAAAATAAACATGGTGTTCAACACATGTTTTGTTTTGAGGCGTTCAAGTATTCTTCTTCTTACATTTCGAAGTGCAATTCTTTCTACCTTATCTTTGGAGATGGTGTTATGTCATCCTTGGCAATTTCTCCTCGTGCTTCATGATCCACATGTTGTCAAGAATGAGGTATTTTAAATCCATCAATCCCTTTGGTGGAGTCATCTTGGGTCATATTTCACCTAAAGCCTTCCCTAAGGAATGTTGCTATTATGGTGCTTATCAATGATCCAAGTTTTCTCCTATTCTCTTGGTGAAAGAAGTTTTTCATCGCCTTGGTGCTCTCACTCAAACCAGTGGCTTCCTTTAGTGGTCGTTTGTCACCTCATAATTTTGAGTTGTCTTTCATAAGCCCACATCAAGATTATCCTTTCGTTGTTGATAATCCAACAACTCCGTTCTAGCATTTGTTGTAAGCGTGCTCTCTCAAGATCTTGTTTCTCTCCGTTCATTTCATTCCATTCTTTCTTTCATCCGGAGGCATTGCGACGTTGCTCTCTTCACCCATCACCTCGTTTTGTCAAGATCATGTTATTTTCTTACTTATCCATTTAACCGGAGTGTTGTGTCATCTCTTCAAGTTCTTTTCATCTTATCAAGTTTTCCTTCTTATTTTAGTTGGAGTGCTGCCCAAATTATATCAATCTTATTCCTTCTCTATCTGGTTTTGACCGGAGTGGTTTCAAATTCTATCTTGTCCATTAAACTCTTGATTCATGTCTTTCAACCTTCAAGTTCTCGTAATACTCCTTGTTCCTCTTTTCGACAGGATTGTTTGCAATCTCGTTCATCTCTGTTGTACTCTTTCTTTTAAATTGCTCAACCTCTCAAGGTCCGTGGTTTCACTCGTTCGTCAAAGAAGCAACTTAGTTTACCTCTTATCTTCCTCTTCCGTTTCTCTCCGGTGCCATCCTAGATCTCGGGACGAGATCCTCTCGTAGTGGTGGAGTGTTGTAACGCCCCGGATACAACTTTCCATATTCGTAACTCCAACTCTTGCCTTTTCCGGAGATGCGATATATTATTTTCTCCGTGGTTGGGTTTTGTTTTTTCGTTTTGCATTTTGTTCATGTCATGCATTTCATCATCGCATCATCCGCATTGCATCCGCATGTTTTCATAAAACCTCGTAGCCGTTCGTAGTTACTGCTTCTCTCTTTGTCTTCGTCGACCTGTTATCAGACCGCTTGTCCTTGTTGACCTTCTCTCAGACCAATTGGACCCCTCTTTTCTCTCTTTCTCCGAGACCAACAAAACCTCCTTGTCCCCATGGCCTTTCGTCAGACTCCATTGTCTTTGTTTTCGTTTCCCTCTTGTCAAACCACCTAACCTCTCTGCACAACCACCGACCCCCTCTTGCGGGTGTCCGAAAACTGCTCCGAACCCGAACCGCTCAGTCGTCACCGTTGCATTCAGATCATCCCCAAACATCTATGAAATATCTCCGTTTTCTTATTTGGACTCCCTACCTATTTATTTCTCAACCGTCCGATTACGATCGGAGGGACCAAATACCCCTAAACCTACCCCACTTGCTATATAAATAGATCAACCCTAAAATCTAGGGAGATGTCCCATCCATCCCGTCTCGGCCGCCGCCACTTTCTTCATCGGGATCCCCTCACCGATCTCCCTCGATCCCCTCGCCCAACCACCACCGAGCGCCAGCCTCCTGCTTCCTTCGGGATCCATCCCCAACCATCGCAGCCGCCCGAATCTCGCAACGCCCCTCCTTCTCTTGCTCGAGCCATGCCTCGTCCCTGGCCCCACCTCGACTCCGGAGCACCACTGAGCCCGGCGCCTCTCCTCCAGTTCGCCTGCCGTCGTCCCCGGCGAGAAGTTCTGCCGGCCAGGCCACCCCGGCCAGCCTCCGGCCACCTGCAGGCCGACCCCGTCGCGCCCACAGCCTCGCCCGCTCGAGGGCTCCCGAGCACACCAGCGAGTTCCGGTCTGAACCCCGCCGTCCTCGTCTCTCCGTCGTGCCGCCGAGGCCCGGCTTCTCTGTCTCCCTCCAACCGCAGTCGCGCAAGCGCCCCTGCTCCACCCGAGCAAGCTGCAGCTCCCCGGAGCCAGCAGATGAGTGTTGCCCTTCCCCTTGCTCTTTCTTTTCTTCCATTGCTCCCTCCTTCCTCCTCTAATCTCCCTCCCTTTCTTGTTCGTTTTCTTCTCTGTCAGGAAACGGACAAAGCTCGCCCTCTGCTGCCATGGCTGCACCAACCGCACGCCGTCGCCGGATCCGCCTCCATCGGCCTCTGTTCGGCGCGGCACCGCCGGGATCCGCTCACCACCTCGCCGACCTGCAGCTTCCCGCGCCTGCCGGCCCCGCCGCAAGTCCCGCCGTCGCTGCCGTTCCCCTGCCATGGCGCCTCGGCCTCCTCTGCTTCCCGCTCGCCCGCTCGTTGACCGCATCGACCTCCCCCGCTCCATCTCGTGGACCGCCAGGCGTGCCCTTGCAGCGCGTCTCCAGATCCGACCCAGCTAGCCTGGTTTCGGCCCAGCGCTCCCCTTCCGGCCTCACCTCACCTCCGATCTGGGTCATGGCCCATGGGTGAGCAGCCCCCCCAGCGCCTCTTTGTTTTTTCACCGATTGGGCCAACCAGATTCAGCTGTTGTGTTTTTTCCCTAACTGCAATTTAGACATTATCCAGTATTACAGTTTTGCGTAAAAACCCTTGAACTTCATGCATATAATAACTCATGAACCGTGCATCATATTAAAATGATTTATATATGTAAAATACTTAGAATTTCATCTAGTTTCATAATATGCCACTTTCATTCATGTTTAAAATGCTTAAAATGTTGTTTGTTTAAATTTGCTCAAATGCCATGTTAAAATGATTTATTTCATAACTAAATAATCGTAGCTCGGTTTTAAATAAACTTTATATGTAAATGGGTGAAAAAATGCCTAGTTTAACATGGTGCAGTTTATTTTCCTGTTTAACAACAATAAAATATGTTTTAGGGTAGAACAGCACCGAATCTAAAATATTGCTCATGAGGATTTTTCCGGAATTGTTGTTTGTTGTTCCGGCCTCATTTAAACTTGTCTAAATAGATAGTTTACTTATGCTTCACCTCTTGACATATTTAACAACATTTAATATTGTTTGGTAGCTTAAACGAGATTAAACTAAATATGTCAATGTGGTGTTTTGTCAATATGCAACTCGTAGCATATTGAGCTCCACTTAATTTGTAGTATTGTTTGTTGCACTTTGCCATGCCATGCCTCATTAAACCGGACATGCATCATACTTGATTGTGCATCGTGCCATGTTTATGCTCGTGCATTTATCATGTTCCTTGTTTCTTTCCGGTGTTGCTTCCTAGTTCTGGTATTGTTGCGATTGTGAGGATTCGTTCGACTACTCCCGTTCATCTTCTTCATGGACTCGTTCTTCTTCCTTGCGGGATTTCAGGCAAGATGACCGTCACCTTGGATCTCATTACTATCATTGCTATGCTAGTTGCTTCGTTCTATCGCTATGCTGCGTTACCTACCACTTGCTGCTCAAGCCTCCCAAATTGCCATGAACCTCTAACCGTTGTCATCTTTCCTAGCAAACCGTTGTTTGGCTATGTTACCGCTTTTGCTCAGCCCTCTTATAGCGTTGCTAGTTGCGGTGAAGATGAAGATTGCTCCATGTTGGATTATGTTTTATGTTGGGATATCACAATATCTCTTATATTATTAATGCATCTATATACTTGGTAAAGGGTGGAAGGCTCGGCCTTATGCCTGTGTTTTGTTCCACTCTTGCCGCCTAGTTTCCGTCATATCGGTATTATGTTCCCGGATTTTGCGTCCCTAACGCGGTTGGGTGATTTATGGGACCCCTTGACAGTTCTCTTTGAATAAAACTCCTCGGCAAAGGCCCAACCTTGGTTTTACCATTTGCCTCACCACCACCTATACCTTTCCTTGGGTCGGCCAACCCGAGGGTCATCTTTATTTAGCCCCGGGCGGTGCTTCTCTAAGTCTTGGCTGAACCAAACCTTCTTGAGAGCCACCACGGGAAACTTCGAGGCCTGGTTTTACTCAGTAGCTGTCTCATCCGGTGTTGCCTTGAGAACGAGATATGTGTAGCTCCTATCGGGATTGTCGGCGCATCAGGCGGTCTTGCTGGTCTTGTTCTATTGCTGTCGAAATGTCTTGTAGCAGGATTACGAGACTGATCGGGTCTTCCCGGGAGAAGAATATCCTTCGTTGATCGCGAGAGCTTATCATGGGCTAAGTTGGGACACCCTGCAGGGTTTGAACTTTCAAAGCCATGCCCAGCGGTTATGTGGCAGATGGGAATTTGTTAATATCCGGTTGTAGTAAACTTGAAGTAAACCCTTCTAAAATACACCAACCGTAATGCGTAACGTGAGTATCTCTTTTGGGGTTGATCGAGAGGAGAACACGGTTTCGGGTTATGTCGGCGTAAGTAGGAGTTCAGGATCACTTCTTGATCATTACTAGTTGACGACCGTTCCTTTGTTTCTCTTCTCGCTCTCATTTGCGTATGTTAGCCACCATATATGCTTAGGCGCTGCTGCAACCTCACCACTTTATCCCTTCCTTTCCCATTAAGCTTTGCTAGTCTTGATACCCATGGTAATGGGATTGCTGAGTCCTCGTGGCTCACAGATTGCTACACCAACAGTTGCAGGTACATGTTTGCGATGATCATGACGCGAGAGCGATGTTTGCTTGTTTTGGAGTCCTTCTTCTTCTTTGTCGATGAGGGGATAGGTTCCAGGTCGGCAGCCTGGGCTAGCAGGGTGGATATTGTTTGAGTTTCTGTTTATGTTTCATCCGTAGTCGGATGTTGATCTTGTATGTTGTATTGTTGTATTCATGTGACGTTGTATGTATTGGATGTATCCCCACTATTATGTAATGTCGATGTAATGATATCCACCTTGCAAAAGCGTCTTCAAGATGCGCTTCTATCCTTGGTGGGACCTTCGAGTTCCTTTAGGATAGGGTCGCATCTTGGGCGTGACAGAGGACGTGTAGTCAGACTAGTTGTAGCCAAACACATCACACTGGCTTTTACTGTATATTTCATGTGATTACTTTTGGCATATCGAGATCTAAGCAATCTACAATAGGATGAAAAGACTGGCATCCTTCACATTATTGGCGAACTCAGTTCATAGCAACAAGAAATTCAACCATTCGTGGGTAAATCAAAAGCGCCCACGGAATATTTTTCACTATCCAATCATACTGCATAAAAGGCGACGCCACCATAGGGGCTGGTATGGGCGGCCGCCTCAGGTGGCTGGAAAGTGTGCACCTACTTTGAGTCATCCAGGTTGGCCCACGCTAGTTTTGTTTGTCCCAATGCACGAGCAGGCAATGTAAAAAATGAAGAAAAATGTTTCAATTTGGATGGGCCAATAACATAAGTGCAAGGCAGGCCCTATAGCAAGCTCGCGGCCCAAATGAGCGCCGCCCATATCGATCGACAGCAGGAAAAATCCCAATTCATTCGCTCCAGCCTCCAGTCTAGTTCGCTCCTAACCTAGCCGCCGCTGGACAGACCATCAAAGCACTTCCTCGCGCCCTCGTTGGAGGGCGGTCACCGGGCTTCAAGCGAGCGGAAGGACAAGAAGATGAAGATCCAACCACAGGTGTAGCTGCGTGGGAGGCAGCGGCGGCAAAGACGGGCATGGCTTCGAGCTTGCGCAAACGGACGATCGCAGCTTGCAAGAGTAGCATGCGCATAGCGGCAGGTACATCACATCCCTGATTATATCTAATTCAACTCTTCAATTTCTGGCCAATAGTTAAACCCGACGGTGTTGTAAAACTGCTTGTATGTAGGGAATCTATGAGAAAATGAAACCAATTTCTACTTATTTTATAACTCCCCATCATACCGAATCGATGAATCGATGTATCTAATCAAGTTTCGGTGCAAACATACAAGCTCATGTTGTTCTTGAGCACTCAAGTGTCTAATGAATGATCGCTAATGAAGGATTTGATGCAAACATTTTACATGCTCCTGGTGATGAACATATAGTGTCTAATGAGGGATCTAATGCAAGCATTTTGCAAGCTCATTGAAGGATTTAGTGTCTAATGATGATCTACTATGTTGAGAGAGACAGAGATTTGCAGGCATTGATGACAAGCAAATTATAGTGCATTTTCATAGCTTGAGGAAACGTCGAGGCCATCTACGAGAAAGTCCCCATATCATGACAACATAGCATAAATACTTTTCTAATCTGTTGTTTGAAACTATTGGCATACTTGTGCAGGATAGATATATTGATATATAGTTTGTGCACTGGTTATACGTGCAATTACACTTCGATATTTTCAGCCAGAGAACGAATAATTCAAGTAGGTACAGACCATGTTTGTAGTCCTTGTACACCATCTTGCATTTTGTGTTTTTTGGTGCTTGCATCATTTAGTGCTTATAATCTGAACTACTTTGGATCGTTAGCTGGTTCTCAAAGTGCATGTAGCTTCACATTTCTCAAGTTATGTTGATTTCCGGAGTGCAAGTGCCTTCAGATTTTTAAGTTAAATGTTAGCCTGGTAACTTGAATTAGTGGATCAGCCATCGCACACAAATCATACACGAATGCCAAGATCTGAATTAAATGAAATGCAGGGACTTACGCTAGCTCGTTGTACAGGCTCCTTTGTAGCTCTCGCTTGCGCTTGGGATATTCCATGTACAAGTCCATGTTACCACTTGCTTGGATGTGCATGCCTTGTGCTCCTTGCATCCCCCTCTGCATTTTTGACACGGCGAATGGTTGATCAAATAAGAGGAATTGACCTTGATGTTGTATCAGAGGACATATACTTACAAGGTTATACGGGTGTGCAGGATGTGTACCAGATCCCGTAGCCCCATCATGCTTCGCTAAAAATTGGATTTGCTTGTTTCGGATGATATCTCCAGAAGAAATAAGAGTTAAAGTCAGAGTTGCATAGGCGTGTAAGCTAGGAGAGCAGTGAAAGGATATCCAAACATCGTCAGAACAATGCACAAGGGAGTGATGTGTGGATACCTAGTTCGGGCCGGCGTTTGGGCATGCTCGCGTAGCTAGAGTCGCGGTCACTTGAGCCATTGAGGGTGATCTTGGGCGTTGGCTGGCCGCTCACGGATGCAGATCTTGAGTGGCAGCGGAGCGCTACGATGCGGTGGACGAGACCGTTGGTGAAGCCCAAACGGCCTCGGGGGGCGGAGGTGCGACGATGTGCTTGGTGAAGTAGCCCCGGTGAGCTGAGAGACGGCGTCGGTGAAGCCCACCTGATGCGGTGGAACTCGATGTCTGTGAGGCACGTCGGTTGCGGGGGCCGACGTTGTCGGTGGACCACCCGGTGCGGTGGACGAGGCGTAGATGAGGTAGCTCAGTGCGGTGGTGAAGCGTGACCGTCGTCTTCGTGCGTCGTCGTCCAGCCAGAAGTGGGGAACGGTGGGGAAAGAGACGAGGCGAGGGCGATTCGAGGATGGCGGCAAATTAGGGATTTGAGCAATCTGGCGCGGAAGGGGACGGTGGAGAAGAGAGATTTTGCAGGGGCTGGAATTGGGGCGCGGATATTTCAATCCAAACGTGGAGCGCAAACTTATATTGTCGTCGTCCTTTTTTTGGGGGAGGGGGTGGGTGGCTGGGTGCTACGCGTCCGTCGACACACGCGACCACCACGACAGACTATGCTTGGTGCCTTAAGGCACCTGCCTTTGTGTCCATGACATGTGGGCCCAACAGGTGGCTGGCCCACATGTCGGTCACCCAAGGGCAGTTGCCTTTAAGGCACCGAAGCAACGATCCACCCCGACACGACCCTGGTCTGCCTGGTGCGCCTACATTTGAGAATGCAAACGAATCTTCTTTCATTTGCAAACGAATCTGTATGTATTACCATGCCCGTGTTTTCCTTGCAATAATTAGTCATTCGAAACGAGATACTCCATCCGTTCACTTTTGTAAGTCGTTTCAGACAACTTAAAATGAATTGTTTTGCACATTATGCGAAATGTCTTCAAGGTCTTATAAAAGTCAGCAGAGGGAGTACTATAAATTAATTAATGAGGAGTTATTTGAAAAAATCGAACGGTACCCACGCTTAACGTGGATTAGAGTGTGTCACATAATTAGTTATTTGAATTAGAGTGTGTGTCACGTAGTTAGTTATTTGAATTAGAGTGTGTGTCACGTAGCGATCTCCAATTCTAACGTGGATTTCGCATTTCACTGTATCCACGCTACTTTTTTAATACAAATTCATATGTATATGATGAACACCATGGTAGTGAGAAAACTTTTGGATGGATTCAAACATATGACCTACAAAATAGCACAACAAATTGAGCCAATGTCAACTTTTCGAAACTTAGTATGGCACGAATTCGAAATAATTACCCGTATGCCTGGTCCTCGGTTCAAATCTTACAATGTACACCGAATTGAAACATCGATATTAAGTCTCGTACTATGTACATTCAAATGTTGTTTTAGCCCCCCTCGCACCAACGCTACATACTTCTGTATCGGTCAATCTTCCTCTCCTAACCACCTTAGCAAGCTATCGGTTTCCAACACACGTTCATTCTTTCTCTCCATGTTTTGATCTCTAAGTCTCTCAACTACACAACCCATTTTTCCACTCTTGTTACCAAATGTATTTACCTAACACACCCGCCATTGCACCCCATGCCGAGCTCTCCCCCCTCTCCCTCTCACCCTCTCGCTAAATACATGCATTGCCTATCTAGCCCCCCCCAACCTCTCGTGCGCACGAATGCAAGTTGTATATCTAGGTCACTCCATTGAGACTGTCTCACTCTTTCTTCCGCACGGCGGGCCACACTCGCTCAATCTAGCTCTCTTTATCTGAGTCTCGTTTAACCTTGTTTTCTTTCACACACAAATGATATATCTCCCTGTTCGGGCCTCGATCGACACACTCTATACTCTCTCACGCAGATTGTCTATCTAGGTCAGTCCATCCAAGCCACCGCCACTCTTTCGACCTCATGGTGGGCCACGCTCACTCAATCTCTCTCTCTCTCTCTCTCTCTCTATCTATCTCTATCTCTCTCTCTCCGTATGTCTTGATTTACCTCGCTCTTTCTCGGACAAAAATAATATATCACCATGTTTGAGCCCAATTCGACCTATTCACATTGTATACTCTCTCACGCACATCGTCTATCTAGGTCACTCTCTCCAACCCGTCTCACTCTTTCGATCGCACGGCAACCCTATGTGATCGGTTGACCTTGCTTCCTCCCACGCACAAAATATATCTACACGTTTGTGACTGGATCATCTCTCAAGCTCTATCTTACAGCCCTCACCCTTACCAAAAGCTCAATCGGAAAATATCTCTCCGGAGCATATATATTTGTTCAATGAATGTCGGACCACACTCACTTTGTCTCTCTATCTATATGTCTCTCGATTGACCTCGCTTTCTCATACCGTATCTTCCACGCGTTGAAGCTACTACCTCTCCATTAGTCGCAAAGCCGGGGCTATTTACATTGTGAGGGGCACTCCAACCTTGGATTAATTTGTGTAGGCATTTATTCCGGTCGGTTTAGATTGTATTTTCGTAGCATTCGG
The DNA here is from genome assembly GCA_021605205.1 of Aegilops longissima. Taxonomy (NCBI): domain Eukaryota; kingdom Viridiplantae; phylum Streptophyta; class Magnoliopsida; order Poales; family Poaceae; genus Aegilops; species Aegilops longissima. Next base: position 262,208,683 of record CM038682.1, on the reverse strand, counting down.
CCCACAACTACTCCAAACGCCGTTGCAACCCACGCAATTCCCCTAGTTGATTTCCCTCTGGCTCGGTCATCGCTCTCTCGCACGTCCTTTCTCGCCTTCAACGTCGCACCATGGTATTATTGAAAAAACTATGTTGCTCTCTTTAATTACTATAAATAAGCTACAAAACTACACACCGATAGTCCACTTGGAATGGAATAAATTTCGACCCACAAATTAAAGTGCTACAAACTACACACCGTGTGGGGCCCACATGTCATGAAACAAATTTGGACCCATATACAAATTAAAAAATAAAGGACGAGGATAGAACATGCGACCAGGCCTTCAAGCCGCATGTCAATAGGCAACATACGTAGAATAGCAATGTTTGTTGTACCCCCTTTGTACACATAATGTTTTTATATTACCACAACCTAATTAATGGATAACATGTAATATTATTTTTAGTACTATTCGCCTTCACTTACTGGTGGGTTCCATGTGTGCTCTCTCTCTCTCTCTCCTCCCCTTCTGCGTTTAGACGCACGGGCAAACAGGAAGAACTCGCGGGCGATGTTGCCGTTGACCATATTTGGACGCGTTCACAAGTCACGGCACCAGTTTCACGTACTAGCAGCACTAGTCAGTGTGTACGTGCAATGCAAGTTAATTTGGAAGTATATTAAGTGCATGCGGATATTAACTACTAGGATATTATTTGCATGTTGTCATGTGATTAGCACTATTTTTGGCATGAAATTAACTGCACGCTAAACGTGTCGAGCGCTCGACATTGAAGCAGTCTAGGTCGTTGGATGACAAGGAATACATGTGTCTTGATGACATTTTATATTTAATTTGATATGGCTCTAGCAGAACATTCAATCGATCAAACCATACATTTCGTTCAGTCCAACTCCGACTTTAAATTATACAACGATTGATATAAAATAAACGGAAATGATAAACGTTCGGATTTTAATCATGGCAATCCGAACGTTTTTCATGGCAAATTTAGATTACGCGGCGGCGGCGGGGGCATCTCGCGGTGGGAAGCGGCTCCTCTGTCGTGCTCTGTGTGTCGTCGGGCCACTGACCGACGGCGACGGCGGTGTCTTGCGCCGTTGTTGGCGTACTCCTGGACGTTGGCCTAGCTTCAAGGAAGGCCAAAATGTTCTGACTTGGAGCGAAGTCAATCGCGGGAGGAGGCGATTGGCGTTGGTGCAAGGAAGCGGTCGACGGCGGCCATCCATGCCGCTGAGGGGGGCACTGGCACCCACGCGGGGACAGGCGCTGTCAACGGCGCGGCGGTGACATTCGTGTGCACGGGCACCGGCACTCGCACGCACGTCAGTGCACGCGCAGGCGCATGCGCTGGTAGGTGCACGGGCACCGGCACGGGCGTGCGCGTCAGTGCACGCGCAGGCGCATGCGCTGGCAGATGCACGGGCGCGTGAAAGTCGGCGGGGACCTCGTGGAACCCCGTGGCATCAAGCTCGGCGACAATGTGCGGCTCCCAGCCCATCAATGCCACGGGGATGGGCGCTGGCGCAGTCGGGGCGACGGGAGCCGGAACGGGAGCGGGGACAGGCGCGGCGTCTTCCCGCAAGGCCAGTTCAAGCTCATCCCAAAGCGCCTTATGTTCTTGAGACTCCGGCTGGGTGTCTTCCTCATGAAACTGGAACACTAAGGACAGACCATCGTGATGCGGCATGGCGTACGTTTAGGTCAGGCTAGTTGGAGGTAGACGACAGGTGAATCGGAGAGGAAGAGAGAGGATTGTAGCGATACCGGGTAGTGCGGGGTTGATTATAAACTGCGGCACTGGCGACATTAAAAGTGGGAGCAGTTGGGACGACGATGGGCGGCGGAGCCTGGTCAAAGGGCTCGCTTCGCGGTGAGTCTGCACAGCGGTCTGCTCGCACGCCTCCCTGACAGCCGGCGCAGCGGTCTGCTCGCACGCCTCCCGTTGACTCACACGCTTGCTGGGACGGCACCTGCCGATGAGAAGCGGGGACTCGTGGCGTCACGTAAACGCCCACGGTTTCAATAGTGAAAGCGTTCGCCTTAACGTGACAGGTCTTTGTTCCAAAATACCTTGGCTCTTCATTTATGCAACTTGTCATAAGCAGCTTGTCTCGAATTGAAGAAAAAACTTACGAAGTAATATTTGTGCCATATCATGTGACCATGCTTAGTTTCAAGAATTTATGATCACTTTGGGATTTTCTGAAATTTACGATCCAAGATTCGAAACAATATCATAACCTGCATCATGCAATAAATTTTCAAGTCATACATCTGTCCTGTTGTATTTCTTAAGAAAGGATTTGGTCAAAAAAATTGCTTAGTTGAACCTCCTTTCCGGTTTATAGGGCTCAATTCAAAAATCTCACCAACCAAGGTAGATGGTGAGTGGTGGAACAATTGTTGCAGTTTGCAAAACCACTCAATTAATGCGCTTGTTTTCCTGAAAAATTGTGTTTACGAATGCATTAATTGCAATGCATGCATGCATAAAGTACATGCATTGGTCAATTTTATCTTAATACTTGCATGTAATGATTTATTGCACCTTGAAATCTGAACATGTGATGGGGAACAACCAAATTGAGGCTTATAAAATGGGAAAACTAAAATTTTGAGATAAGCCCTATAAACCGGAAGTGAGGGAGTAGAAGGATAATCCCTCTGTACCAGTGCATTGCCTGATATATTAACTCAAGTACAAGGCACGAACAAATGGGCTCAATTCTGTGCTCATCCTGGTGTAGTAGTAGTAGTAGTGCTAGGCAATGCAGTTGACGGGTGACCTTGACGAGCGGCGACCGAGGGAATTGAACCGTACTCAGCACGGTAGGTAACGTTGTCTAGTTACTAAATCATCCCTCCGTTGTTCATCGGTAGTCATTATGGACCGGGGACATGAGGGGAATTTCCTAGGGCTGGAATTCTGGCCGCCAGATATTTCGACTTGAAACGCTGAGGCTCGACTGGTTGGGGTTGCCTAATGTGCGTACCACGCACGCCACCGAAGGACACGAGCCCGTTTTTTTAGGATCAACACGAGCCAAGGTCTGGCTGGTACGCCGTTGGGTCCTACCATTTGAGAATACGAAAGGAACCTTTTAAATTGCCGAACGAATCTATGTGTATTACAATACCCGTATTTTCCTTGCAAATACTAATCTCAACGTGGTAATTGATTTATGACAAGTTGTTGAATTAGAGTGAATTTGTGATATAGTGATCTCAACGTGGATTTCACATTTCATGGTATCCCTAGTAAGTTTTCCAATGCAAATTCAAATTTAAAAGATGAACAATATGGAGGTGAGAAAACTTTATATGTATCAAGCATATGACCACACACACACACACACACACACACACACACGCACGAACACAACAACAATCCAATAAGTATAGTGCATCTATTTTTCCAACCCATGCATGTATGACACGAGTTCAAAATACTCCTTCTATTCCTAAATATTAGTCTTTTAGAGAGTTCAACAAGTGACTACATACGGAGCAAAATGAGTGAATCTAGACTCTAAAATATGTCTATATACATCCGTATGTGCCAGTCCATTTGAAGCCTCTAAAAAGACTAATATCTAGGAACGAAGGGAGTAAAATGTAAGACATCCATGGTCCTCAGTTCAATATTTAAAATGAACATGAAACTGAAACATGAATATTAAGTCTAGTACTACTGTACATGCAAATGTTGTGTTTAGGCGGAGCTATGATTGTCGGGGGTCAACCCCTCGACCTTAGCTAAAATTGTGGAGCTCTATTTAGGGTTTTTTAGATTATATTTGTCCCCACCCTCCCAACCACCGATTGGTTGTGCGCCCCCACCCTCCTCCCCGGGAGAATATCATGTGCCCCCCATACCTTAGATGCTATATGCCGATCTGAGTTGCTTGGAGCTTGTAGATCTGAGATATAGCAGCTCACATGATGTGTCTTAATTTTTTGCAGAAACCTTGATGAGTTTGAGAATTGCACACAATTTGTACAAAAACTACTTAGATGCCCTTTGATCCCATATCCAATGACTCGAACATCAGATCACCGTAGCATCTAAGATGAAGGAGGACATCATATTCTCATGTATGTAAGAATATCATGTGCTACCACACCTTAGATGCTTTGGTGATACAAGCTCTCGAGGCGTTGGATTTGTGACCCAACACCTCCTCGGTGGTTCAATGTTTTTTGCGTAAAAGCCCCAAAAGAGTTCGCCATCGCTTAAGCACAAGGACTGCTCAGATGCCATTGGATCTCAGATCAAACGACCTCCAAGCTCAGATCGCCGTAGCATCCAAGCTGCGATAGCACCTTATGTCTTCTCGCACGGAGAGTATGAGGTGCTCCCTTTTACCGAGATTCTATGGTGATATGAGTTCACTGAGATCTAACGGCCAGCAATAGGAGGTTTGAATGTTTTTGTAATATACGGCTGATAGAGTTTGGGAAATGCGCAGAAAGTACAAATACTATGCATGTGCCATCTGATCACTGATCATACGACCTAGATGCTCATATCACCGTGGCGGGTAATTAAGCTACGGGAGCACCTAATATGAGCACCGGGAGCCGTTGGATCAAGATGCAGCGGCACACACGAGGCCTGAATGTTTTATTTGCAAAAAAAACTTTGGAGAGTTTGGAAATTGCGCATAATTACAAAGACTACTCCCAAGCCATTGGATCTCACTTCCAACAGTGTAAAAACTCGTCTCACCATAGTATCTAAGCTGCGGGGTGGATGTGATATTATATGCCGCTGTCATTTTTGTTCGTAAACTTGCAAAATACATGTAACTCGTGTCGTTACTTGTCTAACCGCCCAAAGTGTTTGTTCAAAAAAACCATCCTACACTGAAATATCTGAACAACACACAAGGGTCCCACTTGTCATTAATCAAATTTGGACCTAAAACTAACAAATCTGAAAGACGAGATTCGAACTGGCAACCTGGACTACAAAGCGTAAGTCAATAGCCTGAAAAAACGAACGGTTGTTGGCTTTGTCCCATAACTTGATTTTATACAGTACTTGCGTTGAGTAGAGTAGAGGGAGTGCCTCGTCAACATGTGCATGACCGGTGTCTCACTTACGGGTGGGTCCCAGGTTTGCGATCTCAATCTCTCTTCTCTCCATGGTCTAACCTTTGCACGGGCACACACGAAGAGCGGCGCTAGCTTGCCGTGGTGTTATTACAACTAAAAAAAGCTTGGAAAATAGAAGAATCGCCTAGAACAAGAGACGTTGTGGCTGGTCGAGACGGAGCTAACCATGCCACATTTGCATGATGAAGCTGTGTGGCTAGTGGGGTGTTTTCGACCGACTGCCTGGGTCCCGAGGTCGAACCATAGGTAGTACGTCTAATACAGTATATTTTTACACGCACATTTTTCCTCCGTGCCGAGACGTGGCACACCCTACCGCGCGGTTTCGGGGTCCTCCCGGGTGGTGCACGCATATATTCTTCCTGATGTGGGATTCCCTACCGCGCATTTTCTGGGTCCTCCTTGGTCGTAGGGCCGAAGCAAGTAAATGAGTCGTCAAATCACGAAAGACCACCTTTCCCGCCGAGTACATCAGTGAAGCACGGTGGCTAGCTAGTTGGGCTAGTTCGACCGATTAGCTAGGCCGCCGCCACATTTGTTTTTTCACCCTTTTTTATCTACTTGCGGCGGGTAAATTTAAATATCCACCCGGCGTTGTTCGTGTTTGGGTGCGGCAGGATTTTTAATTTTTGATTGACGGAGCAGCGCGGCAGGATTTTTAATTTTTGATTGACGGGAGCAGCGCGGTAGCAATTAGTCATGATGACTCCGCAAAACCCACCGCTCTCGATGTGAGAAGTCGTCGACCGGTGTTTCACCGTGGTGAAAACCAAAAGATTCCCCGCTCTCGGCTGGCTCCCTCCGCCTTCCCGTAGATTGCATTGCCTTTCAGCCGTTTCGCCCCCTTTGCTTCCTCTCCCCATTGCTTCTACCTGGTGCCATGGCGACGCAGCAGATCACGGAGTCCGAGGTGAGGCGCCTGACATAGGAGCTCCATGCCAAGGATGCGGAGCTCAGGGCCAAGGACGTGGACCTCCGTGACCTCAAGGAGGAGAGGAGTGCCATGCTCCTCCGTTATGTGCTGGAGTTCACGGAGCTTCAAAAGCGGCAGGCGTCCACCAAAAAGATGCTCGAGGCGTCGGCGGCGTTGCTGCAGAAAGCAGGAGATACGATAGGCCGTCAGGGGAGCCGGCTGGAACGCGAGCGGGCCGATCGTGACGAGGTCCAGGATCGCTTCAGCCACTTGGTGAACGAAGTTGCCACACACGTGTTGCGGCTGCGCGATGCCTACCGTCGTGCCAGCGCGACGATGCCGGCTGTCGGGCTAAACCCGCTCGACCACCCGGTCGACTTCAACGAGCTGCGGCTTCCTGGCCTGGTCTCCTTCTTCACATATATCTCCGAGGAGCTGAGCCGTCTCCGCGCGATGGTGGGGGCTGAGCTGGACAAGGAGGGGTTGCGCGCTGCCGTCGCCGTTGTCGGGCGAATCCTTTCAGGGCTCCGTCACCGGAATCCATTCGTGCCATTGGACGCCATCTTTGACGAGCTGGCTCCCGTCGACCGGGAGCGGGCTCTGCGTGCGGTTGCACCCTGCATCACCAACGTCGTGCGCCTCGAGAAGCATAGGGACTTCGGTGGTGTTTAGGCGCCCTCTGCATGGGCATGTCCATGTCTCGGCGCAACATGACCATTGGATCAAACTCAGACGGTGCAGATTAGTCACTGTAGCACAAAGCGTGTGGGTGTGTTTGGTTGCATTCTCATCTCAATATAGTTGTTTCCTCTTCGTGTATTTTTTTCAACCTACTAGTGTGGACTCATGCACCCTTCATGCACTCGCCAAACACCCAAAAGTGGGTCGAGAAGGAACTTTGCTCCCATCTCGTGCACCCTTCATACACCCTATCTAACACTATAGGATGTGCTTCATATGGTTCATGTTTCGTGGAGTATTGTAGCACCGTACTCTTCATGCGCTGTGGACCTAGTTCATTAACATTGATCTCACTGCTCATTCTCGACCGGACAGTCGAAAAAGCGGTACTATGTTACATATAGGAGTAGTTGACATGCGCACAACATCATTTGTTATCGTCATATCTTACTACACTAGCAACAAGATTGTGTAGTACTACTGACGTATGAACCGCTGCACATGCCTAGTAGTAGGAGCACTGTGTATGTTTAAGTGGCTGTCGTGTTTCGCACTCCTCCGTCATAAGAGTGGAAACGCTTGTCGTAATCATTTTTTTCTTCAGAATGAAAAACTGTGGACACGCTCTACCGTGTGGATCCTCCTCCACCATGCACTAAATTACTCACTTTCCGACATGTGGGACAGCCAAAGACTGGTCCACCAGCCATGCACTAAATTACTCCGTAGTAGAGTGACGGTAGACTACCCCGATCGAACCGCCGCAAGAATGCCCAATGAGCCATCAAATCACAAAACCCCTCCTTTCCAAAGAAGAAGTTGGATGGACGAAGCAACCATCATTTCACTCTTCTCTCTCAGCTTCCTCTCTTGAAGAAAACCCCCACTCGCTTCGCTTCTCCCTCATCTCGTTCCTCCTTCCACTCTTCTCTCTCAGCTTCCTCTCTTGGATGGATGCCGGAGCACCGGCCGACGTGATGTCTATGGATCTGGCCAAAACCGTCGAGGCTCATGGTATGAAGAAGCGCAAGCACCCCGCCAAGACTACCGCAGACAAGCTCAAAGCCATCGCCCTGTCCAAGCCCCCCTCTCCGGGATCCCTCATTAAGCAAGTCCAGGTAATGTCTCTTGTTGACGATCTTTTTCTCGATCTTGATTGTGTTTTTTCATCTAACACGCAGTACTAGTACTGGTAGTACAACTTTCTGGGTGATCTTGCATGTGATTTTTGTGTGCCAAATGACGGTTCTAAATTCCTCTTTTGACCAAAACATGCGAGAGGTTGACACTGATTTCTTATAGATTACTTTCAACTACTCCCTCTGTCCCAAATTTCTTGTCTTAGATTTGTCTAGATACGGATGTATCTAATACTAAAATGTGACTTGATACATCCGTATCTAGACAAATCTAAGACAAGAATTTTGGGACGGAGGTAGTACTTTATGAACATCAATGCTACCTTTTAAGAGGGTATGTTTGCCTCAGTAACTTGTGTTATGGATATTGCATGTAATCCCTCTGCTCGCATGCCTTTGAAGACATGTTCTAGTGCCTTTGTTCACTCATTTCTGTGCGTATATGTAGTCATATATGGAGTATAATATCTAAAATCATCTTATATTTCTGAATGGAGGTAGTAATGAAATATGGTTTCTGTTTGAATTAGAACCAGGTCCGCGGTGGAGATGAACTTCTCAAAGTCATACCGTGTGAACTGGAAGACCTGATGATGAGTTCTACTGCTGAACTATCCAACTACTGTGTCCTTGTCGCCACGTGTCCTGAACTAGTGTTTTCCTCTAGCATTGTTGTCACGCGTGTTCTCGAGGATGTGCTTGACCACAACAATTTCCTGGATGTGCCTTCGATTACGAAGGGTGTGGTTCTTGTAAAGCTTCCCAACAAATCTGATGCGGCATGTCTTCATCATCATGTTTATGAGTGGAAAGACCACTTTGTTAGGTTCTCCAAGGTTGACAAGATGGTGATGGTGCATGTAGACATCTCACACGAAGTCCATGGCCTAGTCAGTTATGCGGGGTTCATCCCGTAGGTCGGTGGCAAGAATAGTCTGCAGAGTTTAGTTAGTGCAACTTTGCTTGTCTGTAGTAAGTACTATTGTTCAGTACTTGATTTGTGTTTGTGAACCCTGTATTGTTCATTAGTACTGCCGCTTTTGGTGTGTGGTCAGTCCTGAGAACGGTTTATGTTAATGTCTGTCCACTCAATTCAGTCTGTACATTTTGAAGTATCTAGATCATATTTTTTGTGAGGATGGTTTATCAATTATGGTTACACTCCAATATCTGTATGCATTGCAGGGTTTATCGCACCCACCAGGATTTCCAGTCCCATGGATGTTCGGTCCATATGATTTGTCACGACCTTTGACTGTCTTGCTTGTGGGAGTAGGCGGGGCCCCGCATGCCACGCGTAGTTGGACGATCAATCTTCTGTTTAGTACTTCAACATAGTGATTTCCTGGTAAGGATTCACTGTGTCACATCAAGTAAATCTTATTGATTTACTGTCTAAATCTTATTGATTTAATGTCATGTTTTCTTTCTTTTCCTGCAATTTTACGATGCAGGTTTTGCTATGTGACATTCATCACAGAATAAACCGTTTGGTTTGCTCTACGATAGCTATTTTTGCAGGTTTCACTTCTTATGTCGTGTCAAGAACGAAGACACCGCCCATCACTTATATTATCGGAAAAATTGGATCACCGTTGTCCGAGTACAAGCTGAATCCCTATGATGAACGCAGTTTGGTTTAACAAAAACGCCACAATTAGTCCTTCTCGCGTTTAAAAGAAATGAAGAAAAAAACTGGATCACGGTCACGGATCCTAGTCAAGTTAGAAAGCTGATCATAGCAGACCAGACAAGATCGCCGCTGTCTCACACAGATCGAGCACCGGCAGTTGCTCTAGCACTGACAGCGGCAGCAGCTCAGTCTAATCCAGCTGAGGATTGGGCACCGACCGCGTCGTGATCGGTCACCGATCTACGGAGGATCGAGCATCGACACGGCACCAGCTCTACAAGGAGCACCATCTCCGGCAGCAGCGGCGGCTTCGCACTGCACCAACACTTGCACTTGCATTGGTCCGCCCGCAATTGCACCGCAACAGATCGGGCTGCAGTTCGCACTTCATATACCAAAGTCCTTACACAAACCGACATGTCCACCTTCTTGGTAAGCATTGGCCGCCCAAGTGCTTCGTTCTTTTTTCTTTCCATGTTGTTTCACATGATTCACTGTGTTGATCTAACTGTTTGGGTATGTCTTCTTGTTTGCAAATAGAGAATTCCTAGAGCAACAAGGAGTCGCTCAACTAACCGGCGATCATGCCAAGTTTCTCTTACCATGCGCAGCCTTGGTGTGAATGAACCTGCTCAATATACCGTAAGTACAAAGGATGGTCGCATGATGATTGATGCTAAAGGATGGTCAAGGTTCAAATCTAAATCATATCTTGCAGTAGGGGATGATGTCAAAATCGAACTTTCTCGGCAAGAAGAGCTGGTCCAAATCAACTTCGAAATTCTTCAGTAGCAGCATGCAACTGCCGAACTGATCTATCCTCTGAGAGATTTTGATGTAATAATCTGGCATGGTGAAACAAATGTCATGTGTGTATAAGTAGTACGACAGTATTATTTATCACATGGTATATCGTTGATAGAATTGCAACTCTGATTGCTGGTTAGGAACTGTTGTTCGATTTCATTCCAACAGTTGCCGTGCTTTATTCAATTTTATGTATTCGCCTTACGGCGGCATCTAAAACCAGCGCAGTACCGATCGCTTGCAATATGAAAAGCGCTGAGGTAGAACACATGGGCCCCCAAACATGTAGGGTCGGCCAGCGGCCCAAAGTCCAGAACCGTGAGCCTATCTGAGTAAAAAAATAAAAAATCTGAGTATTATATTCTCAGCTGAACCCCCATAAAATAAGCTGAACCCCCATATGCCCGTGCGTTGCAGAGGGAGTATATTTCTCGGCAAGGTGAGCCTGTGATATAAAAGATTTGTATATTTCTTTACAGAGGGAGTATCTCTGTGTCAAAAAATATATTTATGTGTAACTAGTTACTCCTGTCTTTCTACTTCCTTTCGCTGATATGTGGGGCAACCGGCAACGGGGTCCACGTGCCATATGCACAAATTAGAGTGCACAACTTCATGGTAGACACACCCCGGTCGTAGCGCCACAGTAATGCCCAATGAGCCGTCAAATCACAACCCCCCCTTTCCAGCTTTAGCAGTAAGCTGGACGGGCGAAGCGGCAATATTTCACTAGGCCTCAATCCCCTTCTCCCTCGTCTGCTTGTTCATAGAAAACCCCCGCTCGATGATTGCATAGGGTTTTCTCATGGAGAACCAGGTACGAATTCTTCATCCATCCCCGATAAATCCAAGTCCCTTGGTCGCAGGTAATCCTAGGATGGCAGCCGCCGCTGATGCATTTTTCTTCGTCTCAATCTAGTGTGTTTCAGTTGCAGTGCCCAAAGTGCGAGTACCCTACAGATTTCTGCGCCCTCGGCGAGACGCCATACTTGTTCCTTCTCATCCTACCATAGCATTTTTAAACGCGCACAGTATGTTCCTAGAATCCTCTTCTCTATCCGGGAGGGTGGGGGTTTTTTGAACATGCTGTGTTGTCATATTATTTTTCCTGCAGTGTATTATTTGCTCTGCCAGAACACATGTACTCAAGATGCTCGGCCTTGCCATAACGGAATACACTAGTTTAATGGTCACAGTGAAGACAAGCCATGGATATTACTTCCGAGTTGGGTTCATGAACCAAGAAGATCGCTGCTTTTTTTATGGCTGAACTTGGATAAACTTTCTCAAGTGTTACGGACTGAAAGTTGGCGCACGAATGTTGATGGAAATAGCAGAACCTGCTCTCATCTTCACTGCGATCTTCCACCCCGACGTTGTTCCAATTGTTCATCCATGTTAGTTTTGTATCTGGTTCTTGCTTGTTGCCTCGATTACTTCTTAATCCACCTATTCTGTCTAACTAATCACAATTTAACTTTAGAAGTAGCAACGAATCTCTCACCAAGATGCTACTTCTAACTAATATTTTATTATAATTGGTGGCACGTGTAGGTTTTTTCAGAGTTAAGCAGTCTGCTTGTTTGTTACTCTGTAATAACTCGGCTGTTACTAATGGCATCAAGTAGATGGATCGACATCCACAAGTTCCTACACTTTATTGATCGCCTTGAGGTCCTTGTGGGCGTTTCAATGGTGGAAGGCCACGGGATATGTGTGACATCGCTGCACTCGTTGAACAGGTCCAACTGTGTCGAGAAACTTATGGTACGAGCTGTTTTCTCGTTATATATGATGTTCATAAACTATTTCTTATACACAGTTTTACAGCTGTGATCTTCTTGAAACAGGAACTGCCGAGTTCTATTGTTCCTATATGATGCCTCGACCATGGTCGGGTCGACTTTGCGCTTGGTCACAACATGATGTTTATGTCGACCTACTCAATTCCCCTTGGAGGTGAAAAGATACTTATTCGTGGGTGGTCTCAGATAATGAAGGCCCGTCCATCTTGGAGAATAGGACAGAAGATTATGTTCATGCTTTTCCATGGCTCTAAAGCGAATATCCTGTTTATAGACCTTGTTGCGAGATGAAGCCGCTTTCAGAAGGTTGTGGATGCGCGGGGTGGCGCCTGGGCCTTGGCGGCCTCACCCTTGGTTAACTGTAGGCAAAGTAGCACTGCTTGAGGCGTGCTTTGTACGGTTGAACCTGTATAAGTACTCATACCGCTTTCAGCTTTGGTTGTTAAGTGTCCCTGCTGGTTTCAGTTAAGGTTGTTAAGTACTCCTGCTGCTTTTCCAGTCTGTCGTGTTTCTTCGGTCATGTCTTCCTCCAGCCGCCAAAACCAAACCAGCGCCGGCGGGGCCGCCTGCTTCCGCCTCCCACGGCTGGCTGCGCCTCAGCGCACGCATCACCGCCCCACCGTCTCCTAAATCGTTAACGCCGACGTCCTCCACGCGTTGTCGACATGGTCAACAAACAATAGGAATCGGCAGAAGTGCGTGGAGAGGATGACAGTAGGGGCCACCACGTCAGCGTATGGAAAAATAAAATGCTTCCTCCTAGTGTTTTCCTGACATCTGGGACCCACGACATTGTGAGCGTATATAGTCAATAGACAAGAGAACAGCACAAGATCGGCTGACACCTAGGACGTAGCTACTCGAGCAGTATTTTTTTTGTTTGGTATTGTTGAGACGGAGCAGGGTTTGAACTGGGCTATGGCCCGTCTAGCCCAGGCTTATATTTTATGTTCACCATGTGACTAGCCCAGCTATGTTTTCTTTGTGAAAATGAGCCCAGTTTATTTTTTCTGAAGAATACCCAATCCCGCCTACTTATTTTCCCTACGCTCGATGGGCTGCAACTCTTTCAAGACGCGCAAATCTTGAAAGTAATCTGAAATGGGTTGTAAATATAAAAACAGATGACAAATCCGCAATTACTTTATAATTTCTGATTTTTTTCACATTTCCAGATTCCTATTTCACTGGGCATTAACCTAATTCAAATATATCTTCAAAGTACTTTAAATCTGGCTCGACATTTCGGTATTTAAAATAGTTTGGAACCCACAGAAATATGCGAAATTGTCCCTAGCCAACCAAAAAAAGACTGCAATAAATTGCATAAGAAGTTGCCATGAGCTATATATAAATTATTAAAAAAAGAGGGCGTGGTCTGACTTGTGGGCCTGTTTAGTTGACGCGTATGCAAGATTTTTTTAGTTATTATATACTACGTCAACAAACGATTCTAGCAGACGTAACCGTTGGATGTCAATCCAACGGCCGTCATGTTTCTTCAATCTCTGATCTTCTTGCTCCAGCCGCCAAAGCAGCACCGGCGGGACCGCCTGCTCCCGCCTCCCGTGGCTGGCTGTGCTTGCCATGTGCCTCGGCGCCCCTACTACTCCCACCGCTGGCGGGGCATCCTCTACTCACCCGCACCCCCTGTTATTCTGCGCCGACGGCAGCCTCACACCGCAGCCAAACCGGTGAACCCTCGTACTCCTCTCCGCGCGGGCTTCCACTGCCGCGTCTTCCCCGGCTCCGTGTTGTCCCCTTCCTAGGCCTCGCCGTTGTCCACCGCCGTGATGCTCTCGGCGCGGCGTGGTCAATGTGCTCAACGACCGACTTCCATTGGAAGAGTATTGTATGTAGAGAGTCTGACAGCTGGGTCCACGGCAGCCGCAAGGAAGTGCCTCCTTATTACGTGGAAAATAATTATTCCTCCACCTGACAGCTGGGACCCACTGGACGGGCCACCAGTATTTCGTGAAAAAAAACATTTCCCCCTGACTGCTGGGACCCACAGGTCGGGCCACCGTATTCAAGAAAAACGTTCCCCCAATCATCGGCTTGGACCCACCGGAAGTGCCTCCTTATTACGCACAAAAAATGAATACTCCCCTGCTAGCTGGGACCAACCTTGGTGGGAGGCTGACTTGTGGGCCTACTAAGTTGACTGGGACGGAGGCCTTTGTCAACTTTAGTCAATATATGAATGATTCTAGCTCCATTGACCGTACGATGTCCATCCAACGGCCGTAGTGCTTCTTCAACCTCTGGTCTTCTTGCTCCAGCCGCCCAAAGCAGCACCGGTCATGCCGCCTGCTCCTGCCGCCCGTGGCCGCCTGTGATGCCGCGGAGGCCTCACCGCCCCCTACTACTCCCACCGCTGGCCAGGCCATCCCTCTACGCACCCACACCCCCTATTATTCTGCGGCGACGACAGCCTCACACCGCAGCCGAATGAGTGAACCCTCATACTCCTCTACGCGTGGGCATCCACTGTCGCGTCATCCCCTTCCTAGGCCTCGCCGTCGTCCACCGCCCTAGTGCTCTCGGCGCGGCGTGGTCAAGGTGGTCAAGGAATGGCTTCCATCTGACGTGGACTGTACATGGAGAGGCTGACAGCTAGGTCCACGGCCGCAACAAGGAAGTGCTTCCTTATTATGCGCAAAATAATTATTCCTCCACATGACAACGGGGACCCACCGGACGGGCCACCATATTTCGCGAAAAAACGTTTCCCCCTGTCTGCTAGGACCCACCAGCTACATCTTCGCACGCAAGGAAGTGCGTCCGAAAAAAAACGATTCACCCCCCTAACTGTTGGGACCCACCAGCTACATCTTCGCACACAAGGAAGTGCGTCCAGGCAAAAAAAACCCAAAACAATTCGCCCCCCTGACTGCTGGGACCCACCAGCTACATCTTCGTAGGCAAGGAAGTGCCTGACAGTCGGGACCCACCTGGTCGAAGCGTACGTAGCGTTGTCATTCTGGTCGCGAACGGTATGCGTACATACTTGGTCGTTGTAGAGGCGCATGTGTCGTAGTAGAGGCGCCGCGACGTAGCATGTACACGCACGTACAGCGATGCCGTGGTGCAAGAAATAAAATACGGCCACGTATGTGTACATACGGGCGGGGTCTCGAACGCCTACTCGCGCATACGCACGGCGAGGGCTCGTGTACATGGCTGGGTCGGAACGGAGAAACAGCATCGTCGTCATGTTCATGGGGAGCCAAACCGGCTGGGTCGGAACAGAATGCGTGGTCGTGTTCATCGGGAGGGCTTGGACGGAACAGGCAATGGAAACGAGGCATGCCGTACTGCACAACGGAGGAAACGGCCTTGTGTTCGACCGGCCACGTTCGAAATGGGATCCTGTTCATCGGGAGGGTCCGTGCATCAAAACGGAGGAAACGGACCTCCTACGGTCGAAACGGGGGTCCTGTTGATTGGGAGGGGTGTGGCGTACCGCAAAACGGAGGAAACGGACCTCCTCCGGTTGAAGCGGGGGTCCTGTTGATAGGGAGGGGTGTGGCGTACCGCAAAACGGACGAAACGGACTTGTGTTGGAGCGCTACGGTCGAGACGGGGTCCTGTTCATCGGGAGGGGTATGGCGCATCGCAAAAGCGGACTCCACGGATACTGTTCATCTCCACCGTCGACCTCCTCCACCTCCACTGCACTGTTCGTCCAGCCTCCACCGCGCTTCTCCACCGCCACTTGCTCAACCACCCCTCCACGGGCACCCTCCACCGTCTATTGTTCATCCAGCCCTCCACACCACGGGGTCTGTTCAACCACCCTCCACGGCCACCCTCCACCGCTCACTGCTCATCCAGCCCTCCACACCACGGGTCCCGTTCATCCAGAGGCAACGCCACCGCCACTTTATCATCCAACCCCCCCGCCGCAACGCCACTGTTCATCCAATCGATCGGCTTCGATTAGCAGCAGCGCGGCGAATCGCTCCATCGGGTTCGATTAACGACCATCGATCGATCGCTCGGGTTCAGTAACGCGTAGCCTGCAGTGCAATCGCTCGAGTTCAGTTAGAGCCCAACGCCTCGCTTGGGTTCAGTTAGATCCAACGCCTCGCACACACGCGCGTACGTACGAGAGAAATGCGCATCGCTCGGCCCTCGACCTCCCACCGTAACAGGCAACTCCCCGAAATTTTCCTCCCCCTTGGTTCTACCACGGTTTTTTCCGTCATGGACGGCCCAAAGAATGTCATGCAGCGCGTCTCCGGCCCGCCCAAGACAAAAAGCCCATTTTCTGTCATGATTTTTTGTCATAGAAGTAGGAGCCCACCACATCTATAATGATACCGGGTTTTGTCACAATTATCGTCATAGAAGTGTCATATGTATGACAGAAAAAAAATTCGTTCGGCCCAAAATTGTCACGGATGTGTCTTTTTTTGTAGTGGGCGATCTTCGCACCATCCGCCCTCCGCCCTTCGCGATCAGCTTCGATGGCTTGGTTGGCAGCGTTCGAGTGGCCAAGGAATAAGTCTGCCAAGACAAAAGAACGAAGAACAAGATTAAAGACTAGAGGTCGACTCGACTAGGAGTCGGCAGCTTAGAAAAGGAAAATGAGGGGAAGCTCACCGTCGACGAGATCCTCGATCTCGTGGAAGCTGGAAGCCAGCATCGCTTCCTTGTCAGTCCAGGAGGAGCGCTCGCTCGCGAACTCAGCAAGGAGGGCGGTCTCCTTTTCTTCCGCCTCCTTCTGGGTCTTCTTGAGCAGCTCCTTCTGCTCTGCCAGTTGCGTGACCAGCAGATCACGCTCCGCGGCTAGCTTGTTGCACTCCTCCTCCTTGGCACGCAACGTGGTGTTGGCCTCGCCCAGCTGCTGCTGCAGGGTGGCGTTGGCCTCTGCGAAAGAAGAATAAAAAAGGCGTCAGTCGACAACAAGGGAGAAAGGTCGCCGGGGAGATCCAGCCTGACTGCTCAGCAGTCGACCCGAATCTCGGGGACTACAGCCCACGGGTGCGCCAGCGCGCCCCCGCGAAGAAAGGAATCATCAACAGAAAGAAGAATAGCCACTGAGATCCGCCCGACCGCCAGCGATCGGCCGAATCTCGGGACTACAGCCAGCAGGCGCCAAATACGCCCCAGAGAAGGAAGAGGACTCACTCCGGCTTTCCGACAAGTCGGCGGTCCGCTTGGCCAGTTCCTCGACTTTGGCATTGAAGGCGGTCACGCGAAGATTGTGGTAGTCCTGTGACAAAAATTTCAGACAAGTGTTAGTACTTGGAACTCACCGATTAGAGTTCGAGCCGCTTTGCTCAGAGCGGCCCAAACTCGGGGACTACACCCAGTGGAGTTGCGCCACGCCCACAAAGAAGAACAAGAAACAGAAACAAAGAAGGAGGAAACGTACCCGGATGGCTGCTCGCGACGCCAGATGCGCCTTGGTGCAGTTTTGGATGGCATCGCCCTCGGCTCGGATCTTGGCTTGGACGTCCAAAAGCGCCCGGTTCAACGGGCCTGTCCCGCCTCCCCGCACGCACCCAGTGGGCGCGGCGCTCGTCGCCTCGGCGTCCGGGATTATAGAGCTCGCGGCGCCGGTTTCCAAAGGGCGCGACGCTGAAGCCGCCTTCGCAAGACGGCGACGCGTCGGCGTGCCGACCTGGAGAATTAGGCCCGCCACCACCTCGTCTTCAGTCTGCGGCACCGGTGGGTCCGCCGGCTGCTCCCCTTGCACGCTTCCGGACGGCGGCGGTGGTGGCACAATCACATCCGGCATGGAGGCGTCACCGATGTCCTTCTCCACGACCGGGTTCTCCCCGTCGGCTTCCCCAGTCTGCCGCGTGAACTCCGGAGGCGGCGGCGCGGAGTTCAGCGGAGTGACAAAAACCGCTGACTCGCAGTGTGCGGCTTCTTCAGCCTGCTTCTTCCCCACGTCAGCGGCCTCGGCCTCCGCCAGTTTTTTCTGGGCGGCGGCCTCCGCCTTCTCAGCCTCCACCCTCTCCAGGAGGGTGGCCGCCCGCTCTTCGCGTGCTTCTCGCGCGTTCCGCTCTGTCGCCTCCCGGAGGTCGGCGGCCGGATCGACCCGTCGAGTGGTGGTGGAGGTCTCCGCCGACCCCACGACGGAGGCGGCTGCGATCTTATCAAGAGAGAGGGGAGCCCTAGACCAAGGGAAAACAAGCAAAAACTCAGACAAGATCAACAAAAGAAAAAATGAAGGCAAAAGGAGGGAGTACTCACGCGGAGACCAGCGGCGGCTTCTTCACTTCCTTGCGCAAGCGGTTGGCCTTCGCGGCCGCCTCATCCCGTTTGGTCGCCGCGGCCGAGCTCTTGGGTTTCTTCGGCCGGCTGCCGAACATGCTCGGCGCGGCCCTGCGCTTCTTCGCGCCGCCTTGAGCGTCCAGCGCGACACAAGAGCTCGCGTCGGGCTGGCCGACTCCTGGCTGGTTGCGGGGGGCGACCTCCTCGTCATCGTCAGGCCAGTCCTCGAGACTGGCCCCGAGCCGTGGGCCGCCCACTTCACCGCCTCCTCCCTCGGCGTCGTCTTCCAAGGCCACCGCCCCCAAATCGGGGTCGTCGACGTCGCTCTCCGCCCGGTCAGGGAGGAATTCATGGGCCGGCCCCGCGGTGCCGGCTGCTGGATGGAGGGGGGTTCTGACCAAAGCCGACTGGTCAGATCGGACAAGACGGACTCGGCGACAAAGAAGTCAAGAAAGTTAAAGGAAAAGAGAAAAAGAAACAACTCACTATGGGCGAAGGGTTGGCACGTGAGTACGGCTCCTTGTCGAACTGCCACTCTTCTTTGAGGTTGCAGTTCGCAAGGTAGTTTACCATATAGGCTACCTCCTCGTGGGGCATCTCCTTGGTACACATTCGACTCGGGTCTCGATGCCCGCTCATCTGACAAATCATGTGGGGGCGACCTTGAAGCGGGAGCACTCGGCGCGCCATGAAGGCGGCCATCAAATCTGGCCCGATCAGACCCTCCGACTGCGTCAGCACTCGAAGTTGCGCAACAGCGCTGGCTCCTGTGGGCGTCAACGTCCTGGCCCGATACGACCAGTTGGGCTGCCTCCCAGACGGCGGGCCGGCCACGTAGGCCGGCAGATTGACCCAGTCGCCCTCCGCGAAGACGCTCTTCACGTAGAAGTACGACCGCTGCCACATCTTCACCGACTTTATCAGCTTGATGGGGAAACGGGTTGTCGGCCCCCGACCTCCGCACGGCGATGAACGCGCCGCACTGAGCCGGCACGCCTGCGGCTTGGGTGCCGAGCTTGGAGTAGAAGAACTCCCCCCAGAGCTCGATGGTGGGGAGAACGCCAAGGAAGCCTTCGCACAGGGCGACGAAGGCGGACAGCAGCACCACCGTGTTGGGGGTGAGGTGGTGCGGCTGGAGGCCATAGAATTCGAGGGAGGCGCGGAAGAAGCTGCTCACCGGCAGGCCTAAGCCGCGTAGGCAGTGCGAGCGGAAGACGACCCGCTCACCCTCCTGCAGCACCGGCGAGATTTCCCCCCTCGGCGCGAGACGGACCCTCACAAAGTCCTTGCCAGGCAGCCTCCGTGTCTTGCGGAGGAAATCGATGTGATCATCGTGGACCTCCGAACCGTCCCAGGTGCCGGAGTGCACCGCGGGGGGCGTGGCGGCGGAAGAAGAGCTCATCGGGAATGAATCACCACGGCGCTCGGCGTAGCTTGGGGCGCAGCGGCGTGAGGAAGAAGAAGAAGAAGAAGTGAGGAGGAGGGGCGCGCGTGCTCTGCCGCTCCCCCTCCTCCCCCTACTTATAGACTCGTGGGCTGCGAAGCCGAGGGGGCGGTCATGGGATTTACTGCGCCCACTACCCCACGCCCCATGTTTATCGCGCAAAGTTACTGCACGCAGTAACTCCGCGGGAACCTCAACCGTCCGCCACGGCCGCAGCGGATCCGCTCGCGTGCCGAGGCGCGGTAGTGGCAGGCCCCGCCTGTAGGCCTGTCCCGTCGCGCGCATGGGTGGGCAGACTGGGCCGGCCGCTTGTTGCCACGTGACAGGCCCGAAACGGGCGGCGGCCTGGAAGCTTAGCTAGCACGCCACTTGGATCCCGCCAAGGCGTTCGAAAGTTTTGGACAAGTCAAATTGGGCGAATCCGACTCCTACCAGTCGGCCCGACATAAGTCGAACGAGGTTTCACCTCAAGCACCCGGAGAGAGAAACTACTGAGGCTCCTCGGCTGATCGTCCGCGGCGCCTCACCAGCTTTGGGGACTACTGTCGGAGTAACGGGCCACGGGTAGGCTAACCTGAAGCCCAGAACCCTTCCAGACATCGGGGCTGACTACGCCCCTCAAGACGCCAAGATAAAGAGCTGCCTTATGGAGGCCGGCTGAAGGAACAGCCGACTGCCCGCATGCGGCCGAGTCCTGGAGGCAAGGTCAAGGCAAGCCGACTCCTACCTGGCGGCTTCCAGAGAAGCCGGCCACGGGGAGTCGGCCCACAGCACCAACAAAGCCCATACCCTCATCAAGGGGTACGTGACAGGAGAGGCAACAGTGAAACCCACTCCCTCCCCTTTCCAGGGGATGGCTTGGCCACAGTGCGCTGTACCAACGGAGATCTCCGTCCGGCAAGCAAAGATCAAGCCATGCCATCCTCGACATCAACACTCAAGGCGAGTCCTGCACCCACGACGGCCTGTCAGTACGGACCAGTGATGATGGGCCCTACCAGTCAGCGAGAGTCCAGAAGACGGCAAGAGCACCACCAGTCGGACCTGATGGGAGTCGGCCCCCAGGAGTCGTCCTGCCCCTCCCACGGGTCCCGCACGCCATTAATCAGATGAGACGGGGAGTGGCTACAGTAATCGCCCGCCAGGCGGCAGGGCTGTAGCCACGACCCCATGACCAAGCCCGCGTCATTAGAAGCACGGCTACAGTGATCAGCAGCCGGCAAGACCCGCAAGCGGCGGACACGGCCTGTCGGCTCCGTACCGGACCAGTCGGCGGAGAAGCCGGCGGCCGAAGAGACTGACGGCTGGGCCCTGTGCCCAGCCGGATTACCATTGTACCCCTGGGGGTAGGCCTATATAAACCCCCCAGGGCACCCATGCAAAGGGTTCGAACCCATTAGAACTGGACCAGATCATATAGGAAGGAGAGAGCTAGCCTGGCCTTCTCCTACCTTTAGCATATAGCTCGAGGAGCAACCTTGTACTCACTTTGCCTTAGTGATCATGTGAAGACCCCGCAAAAGCAGGACTAGGGGTGTTACTCCTAGGAGAGCCCCGAACCTGGGTAAAGTACGCCGGTGTTCGTGTCTACGCCTCATCCCGCTTCTGGGTACCGGCGACGTTCTACTCGCTCCCACCATGATAAGCCATCCTTTGGCATATGTCGCACCCAACCCCCGACATAGGTGCTATTCTTACTTGAACAAACCTCCTAATTATGATTAACCCTCCCGCAAGCATCTGCAACTACGAGAAAAGTATTAAGAATAAATTCTAACCATAGCATTAAACTTTGGGGTCCAATCGGTCCCTTATAGAATAGCGCATAAACTGGGGTTTAAGTTTCTGTCACTCTCGCAACCCACCATCTAGTTTCTACTCCACAATGCATTCCCTTAGGCCCAAATATGGTGAAGTGTCATGTAGTCAACGTTCACATGACACCACTAAGGGAATCACTGTTGGGGAACGTAGTAATTTCAAAAATTTTCCTACGATCACGCAAGACCATGGTGATGGCATAGCAACGAGAGTATAGAGTATCCGTCCACGTACCCTCGTGAGACCGAAAGCGGGCGTTATAACAACGCGGTTGATGTAGTCGTACTTCTTCCCGATCCAACCGATCCAAGTACCGAACGTCACGGCACCTCCGAGTTCTGCACACGCTCAGCTCGATGACGCCCTCGAACTCCGATCCAGCCGAGTGTTGAGGAGAGTTTCACAAGACCAAGACGACGGCGTGGTGACGATGATGATGTTCCACCGACGCAGGCTTCGCCTAAGCTCCGCCACGGTATGATTGAGGTGTAATCTGGTGGAAGGGGCACCGCACGGCTAAGGAACGATCTAATCGATCAACTTGTGTGTCATGGGTGCCCCTGCCTCAGATATAAAGGAGGAAGGGAGGGCTGGCCGGCCAGAGGGAGGCGCATCAGGTGTCCTACTCCTACTAGGGTAGGATTCCCCCAAATCCTAGTCCAACTAGGGTTTGACCAAGGGAGAGGAGAGAGAGCCACCCCTTCTCCTAATCCTAATAGGACTAGGGAAGGGGAAGGCTGCGCCAGCTATAGGGCCCCTTTTCTCTTTCCCACTAAGGCCCATCAAGGCCCATTGACCCCCGGAGGTTCCGTAACCCCTGCACTCGGTAAAATTCCCAATTTCACCCGGAGTGATTCCGAGTCCAAACATAGGCTTCCAATATATCAATCTTTATGTCTCGACCATTTCGAGACTCCTCGTCATGTCCGTGATCTCATCCGGGACTCAACAACCTTCGTACATCAACATCATAAAACTCATAATAACTGCCATCGAAACGTTAAGCGTGGGACCCTACGGGTTCGAGAACTATGTAGACATGACCGAGACACCTCTCGGTCAATAACCAATAGCGGGACCTGGATGCCCATATTGGTTCCTACATATTCTACGAAGATCTTTATCGGTCGACCGCATAACAACATACGTTGTTCCCTTTGTCATCGGTATGTTACTTGCCCGAGATTCGATCGTCGGTATCCAATACCTAGTTCAATCTCGCATCGCAAGTCTCTTTACTCGTTCCGTAATACATCATCTCATAACTAACTCATTAGTTACAATGCTTGCAAGGCTTAGGTGATGAGCATTACCGAGAGGGCCCAGAGATACCTCTCCGATAATCGGAGTGACAAATCCTAATCTCAAATATGCCAACCCAACATGTACCTTCGGAGACACCTGTAATGTACCTTTATAATCACCCGATTCGTTGTGACGCTTGGTAGCACCCAAAGTGTTCCTCGGCAAACGGGAGTTGCATAATCTCATAGTCATAGGAACATGTATAAGTCATGAAGAAAAGCACTAGCAACAAACTATACGATCAAAAGCTATGCTAATGGAATGGGTCATGTCAATCAGATCATTCAACCAATGATGTGATCCCGTTAATCAAATAACAACTCCTTGTTCATGGTTAGGAAACATAACCATCTTTGATTAACGAGCTAGTCAAGTAGAGGCATACTAGTGACACTCAGAGGTTTATGTATTCACACATGTATTATGTTTCCGGTTAATACAATTCTAGCATGAATAATAAACATTTATCATGATATAAGGAAATAAATAATAACTTTTATTATTGCCTCTAGGGCATATTTCCTTGCCTCCCACTTGCACTAGAGTCAATAATCTAGATTACACAAGAATGATTCTAACACCCATGGAGTCTTGGTGCTGATCATGTTTTGCTCGTGGAAGAGGCTTAGTCAACGGTCTGCAACATTCAGATCCGTATGTATCTTGCATATCTCTATGTCTCCCACCGACCAAATCCGGATGGAGTTGAAGCGCCTTTTGATGTGCTTGGTTCTCTTGTGAAATCTGGATTCCTTTGCCAAGGCAATTGCACCAGATTGTCACAAAAGATTTTCATTGGACCCGATACACTAGGTACAACACCTAGATCGGTTATGAACTCCTTCATCCAGACTCCTTCATTAGCTGCTTCGAAGCAGCTATGTACTCAACTTCACATGTAGATCCCGCAACGACGCTTTGTTTGGAACTGCACCAACCGACAGCTCCACCGCTTAATGTAAATACGATCCGGTTTGCGATTTAGAATCGTCCGGATCGGTGTCAAAGCTTGCATCGACGTAACCGTTTACTTGAGCTCTTTGTCACCGCCATAAATGAGAAACATATCCTTAGTTCTTCTCAAGTACTTAAGGATGTTCTTGACCGCTGTCCATGATCCACTCGGATTACTTTGGTACCTGCCGCTAAACTTACAGCAAGGCACACATCAGTCTGGTACACAGATTGCATACATGATAGAGCCTATGGCTGAAGCATAGGAACATCTTTCATTTTCTCTCTATCTTCTGCGGTGGTCGGGCATTGAGTCTTACTCAACTTCACACCTTGTAATACCGGCAAGAACCCTTTCTTTGCCTCGATCCATTTTGAACTTTTTCAAAACTTTATCAAGGTATGTGCTTTGTGAAAGTCCTATTAAGCGCCTTGATCTATCTCTATAGATCTTAATGCCCAATATGTAAGCAGCTTCACCGAGGTCTTTCATCGAAAAACTTTTATTCAAGTATCCCTTTATGCTATCCAGAATTCTATATCATTTCCGATCAATAATATGTCATCCACATATAATATCGAAATGCTACAGAGCTCCCACTCACTTTCTTGTAAATACAGGCTTCTCCAAAAGTCAGATAAACCAAATGCTTTGATCACACTATCAAAACGTTTATTCCAACTCCGAGAGGCTTGCACCAGTCCATAAATGGATCGCTGGAGCTTGCACACTTTGTTAGCTCCTTTGGATCGACAAAACCTTCTCGTTGCATCATATACAACTCTTCTTCCGTAAATCCATTCAGAATGCAGTTTTAACATCCATTTGCCAAATTTCATAATCATAAAATGCGGCAATTGCTAACATGATTCGGACGGACTTAAGCATCGCTACGGGTGAGAAGGTCTCATCGTAGTCAATCCCTTGAACTTGTCGAAAACCTTTTGCAACAAGTCGAGCTTTATAGACGATAACATTACCATCGCGTCGGTCTTCTTCTTGAAGATCCATTTATTCTCAATTGCTTGCCGATCATCGGGCAAGTCAACCAAAGTCCACACTTTGTTCTCATACATGGATCCCATCTCAGATTTCATGGCCTCAAGCCATTTTGTGGAATCTGGGCTCACCATCGCTTCTTCATAGTTCGTAGGTTCATCATGTTCGAAGAATATGACTTCCAAAACAGGATTACCGTACCACTCACAGTGCGGATCTTGCTCTGGTTGATCTACTGAAGTTCTAGAAACTTGATCTGAAGTTTCATGATCATCATCATTAGCTTCCTCCCTATTTGGTGTAGGTGTCACGAAACTGTTTTCGTGATGTACTACTTCTCAATAAGGGAGTAGATACAGATTATCTCATCAAGTTCTACTTTCCTCCCACTCACTTCTTTCGAGAGAAACTCCTTCTCTAGAAAGTTTCCAATTTAGCAACAAAAATCTTGCCTTCGGATCTGTGATAGAAGGTGTACCCAACTGTCTCCTTTGGGTATCCTATGAAGACACATTTCTCCGATTTGGGTTCGAGCTTATCAGGTTGAAGCTTTTTCACATAAGCATCGCAGCCCCAAACTTTCAAAACGACAACTTTGGTTTCTTGCCAAACCACAGTTCATAAGGCGTCGTCTCAACGGATTTAGATGGTGCCCTATTTAAAGTGAATGTAGCCGCCTCTAAAGCATAACCCCAAAACGATAGCGGTAAATCAGAAGAGACATCATAGATCGCACCATATCTAATAAAGTACGATTCGACGTTCGGACACACCATTACGCTGTGGTGTTCCGGTGGCGTAAGTTGCGAAACTATTCCGCATTGTTTCAAATGTAGGCCAAACTCGTAACTCAAATATTCTCCTCCACGATCAGATCATAGAAACTTTATTTTCTTGTTACGATGATTTTCCACTTCACTCTGAAATTCTTTGAACTTTTCAAATGTTTCAGACTTGTGTTTCATTAAGTAGATATACCCATATCTGCTCAAATCATCTGTGAAGGTGAGAAAATAACGATATCCGCCGCGAGCCTCAACATTCATTGGACCACATACATCGGTATGTATGATTTCCAATAAATCTGTTGCTCTCTCCATAGTTCCGAGAACGGTGTTTTAGTCATCTTGCCCATAAGGCACGGTTCAAGTGCCAAGTGATTCATAATCAAGTGACTCCAAAAGTCCATCAAGATGGAGTTTCTTCATGCGTTTTACACCGATATGACCTAAACGGCAAGTTGCCACAAATAAGTTGCACCATCATTATCAACTCTGCATCTTTTGGTTTCAACATTATGAATATGTGTATCACTACTATCAAGATTAAGTAAAACAAACCATTCTTCAATGGTGCATGACCATAAAAGATATTATTCATATAAATAGAACAACCATTATTCTCTGATTTAATGAATAACCGTCTCGCATCAAACAAGATCCAGATATAATGTTCATGCTCAACGATGGTACTAAATAACAATTATTTAGGTCTAATACTAATCCGAAGGTAGATGTAGAGGTAGCGTGCCGATCGCGATCACATCGACTTTGGAACCATTTCCCACGCCAAGATCGTCACCTCGTCCTTAGCCAATCTTCGCAATCCGTAGCCCCTGCTTCGAGTTGCAAATATTAGCAATGAACCAGATCAAATACCAGTGCTCTGCGAGTATTAGTAAGGTACACATCAATAACAAGTATATCACATATACCTTTGTTAACCTTGCCATCCTTCTTATCCGCCAAATACTTGGGGCAGTTCCGCTTCAAAGACCAGCCTGCTTGCAATAGAAGCACTCGGTTTCAGCTTAGGACCAGACTTGGGTTTCTTCTCTTGATCAGCAACTTGCTTGCCGCTCTTTTGAAGTTTCCTTTTCTTTCCTTTGCCCTTTTCTTGAAACTAGTGGTTTTGTTAACCATCAACACTTGATGCTCCTTTTGATTTCTACCTCCGCTGCTTTCAGATCGCCAAGAGCTCGGGCATAGTTTTGGTCATCCCTTGCATATTATAGTTCATCACGAAGCTCTTGTAGCTTGGTGGCGTGATTGGAGAATTCTGTCAATGACGCAATCATCCGGAAGATTAACTCCCGCTTGAATCAAGTGATTGTTATATCCGACATTACGAGTATATGCTCACCGATGAACCATTCTCCTCCATCTTACAGCTATAGAACTTATTGGAGACTTCATATCTCTCAATCCGGGCATTCGCTTGAATATTAACTTCAACTCTGGAACATCTCATATGCTCCATGGTGTTCAAAACGACGTTGAAGTCCCGGTTCTAAGCCGTAAAGCATGGCACACTTGAACTATAGAGTAGTCATCAGCTTTGCTTTGCGAGACGTTCACAACTTCCGCGCAGCCCTTGCACCAGGCCTGGCACCTAACGGTGCTTCCAGACGTAATTCTTTTGTGCAGCAATAAGGATAATCCTCAAATTCGGACCCAGTCCGTAATTGCTGCCATCATCTTTCAACTTTGCTTTCTCAAGGAACGCATTAAAATTCAACGGAACAACAAAGACGAGCCATCTATCTACACATCATAGACAAGCAAGATACTATCAGTACTAAGTTCATGATAAATTTAAGTTCAATTAATCATATTACTTAAGAACTCCCACTTAGAAAAATATCCTCCAATTCTCTAAGTGATTGCGTGATCCATTTCAACTACACCATGACCGATCATCACGTGTGATGGAGTAGTTTCAATGGTGAACATCAATATGTTGATCATATCTACTATATGATTCACGCCGACCTTCGGTCTCCGTGTTCCGAGGTCATATCTTATATGCATAGCTCGTCAAGTATAACCTGAGTATTCGCGTGTGCAACTGTTTTGCACCGTTGTATTTGAACGTAGAGCCTATCACACCCGATCATCACGTGGTGTCTCAAACGAAGAACTTTCGCAACGGTGCATACTCAGGAGAACACTTCTTGATAATTTAGTAAGGATCATCTTATAATGCTACCGTCAATCAAAGCAAAATAAGATGCATAAAGGATTAACATCACATGCAATCAATATAAGTGATATGATATGGCCATCATCATCTTGTGCTTGTGATCTCCATCTCCAAGCACCGCCATGATCACCATCGCCACCGCGCGACACCTTGATCTCCATCGTAGCATCGTTGTCGTCTCGCCAACTATTGCTTCTACGACTATCGCTACTACTTAGTGATAAAGTAAAGCAATTACATGGCGTTGCATTTCATACAATAAAGCGACAACCATATGGCTCCTGCCGATTGCCGATAACTCGGTTACAAAACATGATCATCTCATACAATAAAATATAGCATCACGTCTTGACCATATCACATCACAACATGCCCTGCAAAAACAAGTTAGGCGTCCTCTACTTTGTTGTTGCAAGTTTTACGTGGCTGCTACGGGCTGAGCAAGAACCGTTCTTACCTCGCATCAAAGCCACAGCGATACTTCGTCAAATAGACTCCGTTTTAACCTTCTCAAGGACCGGGCGTAGCCACACTCAGTTCAACTAAAGTGAGAGAGCAGACACCCGCCACCACCTTTAAGCAACGAGTGCTCACAGCGGTGAAACCAGTCTCGCGTAAGCGTACGCGTAATGTCGGTCCGGGCCGCTTCATCTCACAATACCGCTGAACCAAAGTATGACATGCTGGTAGGTAGTATGACTTGTATCGCCCACAACTCACTTGTGTTCTACTCGTGCATATGACATCAACGCATAAAACCAGGCTCTGATACCACTGTTGGGGAACGTAGTAATTTCAAAATTTTCCTACGATCACGCAAGACCATGGTGATGGCATAGCAACGAGAGTATAGAGTATCCGTCCACGTACCCTCGTGAGACCCGGCGAAGCGTTATAACAACGCGGTTGATGTAGTCGTACTTCTTCCCGATCCAACCGATCCAAGTACCGAGCGTCGGCACCTCCGAGTTCTGCACACGTTCAGCTCGATGGCGTCCCTCGAACTCCGATCCAGCCGAGTGTTGAGGAGAGTTTCACAAGACGACGGCGTGGTGACGATGATGATGTTCCACCGACGCAGGGCTTCGCCTAAGCTCCGCTCACGGTATGATTGAGGTGTAATCTGGTGGAAGGGGCACCGACACGGCTAAGGAACGATCTAATCGATCAACTTGTGTGTCATGGGTGCCCCTGCCCTGTATATAAAGGAGGAAGGGAGGGGCTGGCCGGCCAGGAGGGAGGCGCACGGGGTGTCCTACTCCTACTAGGGTAGGATTCCCCCAAATCCTAGTCCAACTAGGGTTTGACCAAGGGAGAGGGAGAGAGAGCGCCACCCCTTCTCCTAATCCTAATAGGACTAGGGAAGGGGGAAGGCTGCGCCAGCTATAGGGCCCCTTTTCTCTTTCCCACTAAGGCCCATCAAGGCCCATTGACCCCGGGAGGTTCCGGTAACCCCGGTACTCGTAAAATTCCCAATTTCACCCGGAGTGATTCGGAGTCAAACATAGGCTTCCAATATATCAATCTTTATGTCTCGACCATTTCGAGACTCCTCGTCATGTCCGTGATCTCATCCGGACTCGAACAACCTTCGTACATCAACATCATAAAACTCATAGTAACTGCCATCGAAGCGTTAAGCGTGCGGACCCTACGGGTTCGAGAACTATGTAGACATGACCGAGACACCTCTCGGTCAATAACCAATAGCGGGACCTGGATGCCCATATTGGTTCCTACATATTCTCTGAAGATCTTTATCGGTCGACCGCATAACAACATACGTTGTTCCTTTGTCATCGGTATGTTACTTGCCCGAGATTCGATCGTCGGTATCCAATACCTAGTTCAATCTCGTTACGGCAAGTCTCTTTACTCGTTCCGTAATACATCATCTCATAACTAACTCATTAGTTACAATGCTTGCAAGGCTTAGGTGATGAGCATTACCGAGAGGGCCCAGAGATACCTCTCCGACAATCGGAGTGACAAATCCTAATCTCGAAATATGCCAACCCAACATGTACCTTCGAGACACCTGTAATGTACCTTTATAATCACCCGATTCGTTGTGACGTTTGGTAGCACCAAAGTGTTCCTCGGGCAAGCAGGAGTTGCATAATCTCATAGTCATAGGAACATGTATAAGTCATGAAGAAAAGCACTAGCAACAAACTATACGATCAAAAGCTATGCTAATGGAATGGGTCATGTCAATCAGATCATTCAACCAATGATGTGATCCCGTTTAATCAAATAACAACTCCTTGTTCATGGTTAGGAAACATAACCATCTTTGATTAACGAGCTAGTCAAGTAGAGGCATACTAGTGACAATCTGTAGGTTTATGTATTCACACATGTATTATGTTTCCGGTTAATACAATTCTAGCATGAATAATAAACATTTATCATGATATAAGGAAATAAATAATAACTTTTATTATTGCCTCTAGGGCATATTTCCTTCAATCACAACATACATACTATCAAAATATCAAACACATACCAAGTTCACATGATTACTTGCAACATGATTTATCCCGTGACCTCAAGAACAAAAGTAACTACTCACAAATGATAAACATGCTCATGATCAGAGGAGTATTAAATATCATATTGGATCTGAACATATAATCTTCCACCAAATAAACCATATAGTAATCAACTACAAGATGTAATCAACACTACTAGTCCAACGTCAAAAATGTTGGCATATAATATTTTGATGAGGGCTCACAATCACAAAAGATTTCTAGGATAGTATATTTATATGTGAATCTTCTCTTCCCTTATTAATTCTTTCATGAGTTGCATCATTGACTAATGCTATGTTTGGCAACCTCTAATAAAATTTTCTACTTATACTTTTCCTTATGTGGTGCCATCACCTACCATAGGATTAGAATATAATCTTTTATTTATCTATTTCTTTTCTTTATTTGTTTCCTTTCTCTTTTTCTTTCTTTATTTCTTTTCTTTTATTTGCAACATGAAAGTAAAGAAAGCAAAAAACTCAATCTAAACTTTAGTATATAACTTGCACACGATTACAAGGATATATTCCTAAGCAAACTCCCAAAGAAGAAAGGATCGAACTAAAATTTTATCCTTCTAATGCAAAAGATCGAACTAAATTAAGTAAAAGTAATAATATAGTGGGATGATATGATACCGGGGCACCTCCCCCAAGCTTGGCGGAAGCCAAGGGGAGTGCCCATACGCTACTCAGTTCTCCTTTGGTGGTGAAGAAGATGGTGGTGGTGATGAAAATTTTGCCTTCAACTTTTTTCATATTGTTGAGGAGAGCAATTTCTTCTTTTAGATCGTCGACCTCCAATTCCAACTTCAAGATCTTGTCACATAAATCCCCTTTGCTTTTCTGCCGAAAACGATAAGGAATATATTGGTTAGGTCGCTTAGTGTCGGGGATATACCCCGCGGTATGACCCGGCCGGAGTTATAACCTGGCTGGTACTTGATAAACTGGCAGAGAGTTAAGACAGATGATAACCCGGCAGATGATAACCCGACAGATGATAACCCGACAGATGATAACCCAGCAGATGATAACCCGGCAGATGATAACCCGGCAGATAGTCATAACCCGGTAGACAGTCATAACCCGGCAGACAGTCATAACCCAGCAGACAGAGTCGCCTCGGGTTAATAAGCCTGAGACGTTAAGAAGCCCAAGATGTTAAGAAGCCCATGAAGAGAAGTCAGAATAGTCTAAGTCTTAATCCGAGTTGGACTCTACATGTAACCCGCCCCTTCAACTTATATAAGGAGGGGCAGGGCACTCCAAGAGGGGAGAGAATCTTAGGGCTAGACATAACTAGGAGAGCCGGTTTACGGCGACTCCCTCGTGATGATAATGAGACCTAGCCACAAACAGCATGTAGGGTTGTTACCGGATGATGTTTCCCGGGGCCCGAAGCTGTCTAAACCCTTGTATTGTGTTGCATTTCTTGATTCCGCTCAACCCCTCTCAAGCTATCACATAGATGTGTTGGCCTCACGACTAAGTCCTCACACTAGGACATCTGCCTAGACAATTCCATGACAGTTGGTGCCCACTGTGGGGCCTACGCACGGTGGTGTTGAGTTCTTGAAGGGATCTCTCCAGGGATCGAGAAGCTTGCAATTTTTTCGGAGGAAGAAGAATCATTACGGAAGGAGTACATTATTTTTGAAGACACACAGTCAGATTTGATACTCATCCGGGATTCAAGAGAAAATAGGGTGATGCTCCGTTCGTAGCCACAAGTCGTCGAGATCAACCGATCCACCACAAGTCACCGAGGAGGCAGTCACGGACGTGTTATCATTGTCTCCACGTGAGGACTATGGTCAAATCAATCTTGACTCGGAGAAGGACTAAAACCATGGTTCGAGCTATCAAATCGCCAACCTCGCCCTCTGCAACCACGGTTCATCGAGCCATCTCCCCTGAAGTCGTCGTCAAAATTTTGCTTCCCCTTAGTCGCCGTCGCCGGCTCGTTTTCGTCGGTGGCTCGCCTCCGCTAAGCGCCGCTGTAAAATCCACCGAAGACGTCTTGTATTCCGGATCAAAGGCAAACCTCACTGCAACCGCACGTCTCGAGGGAATCATCCATACTTGGAGACGTGTAGACTGGGTCAAATCCAAGGAACCATCTTGCGTTCAAACAGGCCAGGATAATGTTTGACGGACGGAACCCGGGACTGGACTGGAGGTACGACCGGGAAACGGACGCAGGCACAACCCGGATCCGGGCCGACTTGACTCGCTGGCAGAATCGCCGCCCGGGCTACCCCGGCCTGCATCCGCCTTCGCCAAGTCACTTCGGCTACCTCTGCTACTGTTGTGACCTGCCGCGGTTGCGGCATTGCCTCGCCGGCCTGCTACCTTCAGTGGCTGCAAACCGCCGCTGGCCTTTTGCCTCTCCTCGCTGAACCACCTCAGTGGTCCGCCCGGCGTCTTCGAGCCACCATCGTCAAGTCGCCACCTACCGCCGTCGGCGAGCAGTCCACATTCACACTATAAATCGGCCATCTGACCCGCCGCTGCCACGAGCTATTGCGCCGGTTCATCTCCACCGTCGCCCCGCCTACGGATCACCTACCTTAAACCACCGTCCGCTGGGACTGATCTCAAGTGGCTTCCGCGTCGCGCTGAGCCGCCATCATGTGGGCCCTGCTTGCGAATCCCGTCGCCGATGAACCGGGATCCTAGGTCATCTCCGCGCTTAGCCGCGCCTGGATTTGTCTCTAAACCGCCATCGACACTGCCCCGTCCAAGCGACCGCATCCGCTAGTCTCTGCCGATGGTTTGAACCGGCCCTGTTACTATGAATCGCCGCCGCCGGATCGCCTGCTGCTTTCTGAATCAGTATTCGAGCACTGCCTTAGTCAAGACCTCACTTCGCCGGATGCGTGCCTGCCACCACCTCCGCCGAGGTTCACCGTGCCTTGGGCCATTTCCGTTTGCGTCAATCTGCCGGTGAAGCACGAGGGTTATTACCTCTAACCCGCCGCTCTGATCTGCCGCTCTGACCCGCCATTGCGAGCCGCCACTGGAGAGTATTGAGCTGCCGCAGAACCGCCACCTCGTCTGAATTATGCCACAGCGTCCTCGCCTCAACCTCGCTTCGAGTCGCTGGAGGGACTCCACCATCACAGCTTCCGCGACGACCACAAGACGAGTCGCCGCCCGCATCTCAACGGCAGCAGGACGAGGCGCCACAGTACCCCCTCCGCCTCTGTTTCCGAGCCATCAGTCCATCAGTTGACCCCGCGGCACCTCGAGTTGTCGGGGGCTTGACCAGCTTCGTCATCCGCGCCTGGAGCCGCCTCCGCTGTCGCCGAGTCACCGCCTTCCGCGGCCATAGCTGCGCGTCGGCTGTCCGCCTCCGGCACACAGCCTTGCAGTCGCTGCTCACCTCCGCGGGTGCGATCTCAAATATGTCGTTGCCAAGTGACCATCACGGCCGACTTGAATCGCCGCCTCTCCAAAGTCACCTCTGCTGGTTCCGGTTTCTCCTACGGGCCACATCAGTGCTGAATCGCCCTGTGTTGTCTCCAACTGGCTGCATCACGGCCGACGATGACGCTGCGTCTCAACCCCCTTCCACGCGTTGACCGGGCCTGCCAAGTCACCGCCACCTCTGTATCGCGCTGAGTCACCCTTGCTTCTGCTCCAATCGCTCCGCCCCGGCCTTTGTGCTCGCGCGGCTCCGTCAGCGCCGACCTCTCGTGTCGTTGGGTCGTCCTTTGCTGGAAGCCGCAGAGGCCGTGACCCGCCAACGCTCCAGTTAAGTCGTTGCCCCGCTCTGGCCTCTTCCGGCTCATCCCGCCAGCTCGTTTTGCCTCCCTTCCGCCTTGGCTGCCGAGCCGTCTTGCCCTCTGCTCTCACGCGCCTGATGCTGCCTGAAGAAAAGGGGAAGTGGGGAATGTGGAATAGATAAAGAAGCTGCCTGGCCGGTTTGAAAACAAAAGGTCACGTGGATGTTATGCTACATCACATCAGCGAAGCTCAATGTGCATATACTATTCAGTATTACATAGCACCAGCATTTGTGTTCATCCGACAAAAACAAAATCAGGTGTTATCCCTCCTATATATTTTATCAGTACATTTTAATTCCTTTGAGCACCATTACACTGCCCTATTGGTGTTTTTATATACAGGTAAAGTGTTGGGGAACGTAGTAACTTCAAAAAAATTCCTACGCACACGCAAGATCATGGCGATGCATAGCAACGAGAGGGAGAGTGTATCTTCATACCCTTGAAGATCACTAAGCGGAAGCGTTTATCAACGCGGTTGATGTAGTCGTACGTCTTCACGATCCGGCCGATCCAAGTACCGAATGCACGGCACCTCTGAGTTCTGCACATGTTCAGCTCGATGACGTCCTCGCCTTCTCGATCTAGCAAGGCGGTAAGTAGTAGATGAGTTCGGCAGCACGACGGCGTGGTAGCGGTGTTGGTGAAGAACAATCTCCGCGGGGCTTCGCCTAAGCACTACGGAAACTATGACGGAGGATAAACTAGAGGGGACGGGGTTGCCGGCACACGGCTTGGTGTTTCTTGATGTGTCTTGGGTGCTAGCCCTACCCCTCTATTTATATGTTGAGCCTTGGGGTGAAACTTGGAGTAAAAGCCTCCACAAAGTCGGTTTCACCCGAAGGCAAGAGTCCTTCTCGGACTCCGGGCGACGCCAGAGGTTCCCAACGTCTGGACCCGACGCCGAGGACCTGGCGTCGGCCCCGAATCCGCAAAACTTCCTTTGCGCTTTCCAAAAACCTCGTGGGCTTTCCCTTTGGCCCAGATAAAGTGTTCTCGTGCCCAAACATTTGAAACATCCGGAACCCTTCCGATGGATTCCAGAACCTTTCCGGAGATCAAACACTACTATCCACATATCAATCTTTACTTCCGGACCATTCCGGAGTTCCTCGTCATATGCGTGATCTCATCCAAAACTCCGAACAACATTCGGTCACCAACATACATAACTCATATAATACAATATCGTCAACGAACGTTAAGCGTGCGGACCCTACGGGTTCGAGAACTATGTAGACATGACCGAGACACCTCTCTTTTCAATAACCAATAGTGAGACCTGGATGCCCATATTGGCTCCTACATATTCTACGAAGATCTTTATCGGTCAGACCGCATAACAACATACGTTGTTCCCTTTGTCATTGGTATGTTACTTGCCCGAGATTTGATCGTCGGTATCTCAATACCTAGTTCAATCTCATTACCGGCAAGTCTCTTTACTCGTTATGTAATGCATCATCCCGCAACTAACTCATTAGTCACATTGCTTGCAAGGCTTATAGTGATGTGCATTACCGAGAGGGCCCAGAGATACCTCTCCGACAATCGGAGTGACAAATCCTAATCTCAAATCGCCAAATCAACATGTACCTTCGGAGACACCTGTAGAGCTCCTTTATAATCACCCGATTCGTTGTGACGTTTGGTAGCACACAAAGTGTTCCTCCGGTAAATGGGAGTTGCATAATCTCATAGTCATAGGAACATGTATAAGTCATGAAGAAAGCAATAGCAACATACTAAACGATCAAGTGCTAAGCTAACGGAATGGGTCAAGTCAATCACATCATTCTCCTAATGATGTGATCCCGTTAATCAAACGACAGCTCATGTCTATGGCTAGGAAACTTAACCATCTTTGATTCACGAGCTAGTCACGTAGAGGCATACTAGTGACACTATGTTTGTCTATGTATTCACACATGTATCAAGTTTCCGGTTAATACAATTCTAGCATGAATAATAAACATTTATCATGAAATAAGTAAATAAATAATAACTTTATTATTGCCTCTAGGGCATATTTCCTTCAGTCTCCCACTTGCACTAGAGTCAATAATCTAGTTCACATCATCATGTGATTTAACACCAATATTCATATCTGTATATGATTAATACCCATAGTTCACATCGTCATGTGATCAACACCCAAAGGGTTTACTAGAGTCAATAATCTAGTTCACATCTCTATGTGATTAACACCCAAACAGTACTAAGGTATGATCATGTTTTTCTCGTGAGAGAAGTTTAGTCAACGGGTCTGTCACATTCAGAGCCGTATGTATTTTGCAAATATTCTATGTCTACAATGCTCTGCACGAAGCTACTATAGCTAATTGCTCCCACTTTCAATATGTATCCAGATTGAGACTTAGAGTCATCTGGATCGGCGTAAAAGCTTGCCCCGATGTAACTCTTTACGATGAGCTCTTTTATCACCTCCATAATCGAGAAACATTTCCTTAGTCCTCACTAAGGATATTCTTGACCGTTGTCCAGTGATCTACTCTTAGATTAGAATTGTATTCCCTTGCCAAAATCAGAGCAAGGTATACAATAGGTCTGGTACACAGCATAGCATACTTTATAGAACCTTTGACTGAGGCATAGGGAATGACTTTTCATTCTATTTCTATTTTCTGCCATGGTCGGGTTTTGAGTCTTACTCAACTTTACACCTTATGTCTGAGACAAGAATTCCTTCTTTGACTGATCCATTTTGAACTATTTCAAAACTTGCCAAGGTATATACTCATTGAAAAATCTTATCAAGCGTCTTGATCTATCTTATAGATCTTGATGCCCAATATGTAAGTAGCTTTACTGAGGTCTTTCTTTTAAAGAACTCCTTTCAAACACTTCTTTATGCTTTCTAGGAAAAATTCTACATCATTTCTGATCAACAATATGTCACTCACATATACTTATCAGAAAGGCTGTAGTGCTCCCACTCACTTTATTGTAAATACAGGCTTCACTGCAAGTCTATACAAAATTATATGCTTTGATCAACTTATCAAAGCATATATTCCAACTCCGAGATGCTTGCACCGGTCCATAGATGGATCGCTGGAGCTTGCACATTTTGTTAGCACCTTTAGGATTGACAAAACCTTCTGGTTGCATTATATACAACTCTTCTTTAAGAAAACCATTAAGGAATACAGTTTTGACATCCATTTGCCAGATTTCAAAAAAATGTGGCAATTGCTAACATGATTCGGACAGACTTAGGCATCGCTACAGTTGAGAAAATCTCATTGTAGTCAACACCTTGAACTTTGTCAAAAACCTTTTTCGACAAGTCTAGCTTTGTAGATAGTAACACTACTATCAGTGTCCTTCTTCCTCTTGAAGATCCATTTATTCTTAATGACTCACCGATCATCGGGCAAGTCAATCAAAGTCCATGCTTTGTTCTCATACATGGATCCCATCTCAGATTTCATGGCCTCAAGCCATTTTGCAGAATCCGGGCTCATCATCGCTTCCTCATAGTTCGTAGATTTATCATGGTCTAGTAACATGACTTCCAGAACATGATTACCGTACCATTCTGGTGCGGACTGTACTCTGGAAGACCTACGAGGTTCTGTAGTAGCTTGATCTGAAGTTTCATGATCATCATCATTAGCTTCCTCACTAATCGGTGTAGGCATCACTGGAACTGGTTTCTATGATGAACTACTTTCCAATTCTGGAGAAGGTACAATTACCTTATCAAGTTCTACTTTCCTCCCACTCACTTCTTTCGAGAGAAACTCCTTCTCTAGAAAAGATCCATTTTAGCAATGAATATCTTGCCTTCGGATCTGTGATAGAAGGTGTACCCAACAGTTTCCTTTGGGTATTCTATGAAGACGCACTTCTCCGATTTGGGTTCGAGCTTATCAGGTTGAAACTTTTTCACATAAGCATCGCAGCCCCAAACTTTAAGAAATGACAACTTTGGTTTCTTGCCAAACCACAGTTCATAAGGCGTCGTCTCAACGGATTTTGATGGTGCCCTATTTAAAGTGAATGCAGCTGTCTCTAATGCATAACCCCAAAATGAAGTTGGTAAATCAGTAAGATACACCATAGATCGCACCATATCCAATAAAGTGCGGTTTACGATGTTCGGACACACCATTATGCTGTGGTGTTCCATGTGGCGTGAGCTGTGAAACTATTCCACATTGTTTTATATGAAGGCCAAACTCGTAACTCAAATATTCTCCTCCACGATCAGATCGTAGAAACTTTATTTTCTTGTTACGATGATTCTCCACTTTACTCTAAAATTCTTTGAACTTTTCAAATGTTTTAGACTTGTGCTTCATTAGGTAGATATACTCATACCTGCTCAAATCATCTGTGAAGGTCAGAAAATAACGATACCCACCACGAGCATCAACACTCATTGGACCGCATACATCGGTATGTATTATTTCCAACAAGTCAGTAGCTCGTTCCATTCTTCCGGAGAACAGAGTTTTAGTCATCTTGCCCAAAAGGCACGGTTCGCAAGCATCAAATGATTCATAACCAAGTGATTCCAAAAATCCATCTTTATGGAGTTTCTTCATGCGCTTTACGCCGATATGACCCAAGCGGCGATTGCCACAAATAAGTTGCGCTATCATTATTAACTTTGCATCATTTGGCATCAATATTATGAATACGTGTATCATTACGATCGAGATCCAATAAACTATTTTCATTGGGTGTATGACCATTGAAGGTTTTATTCATGTAAATAGAACAACAATTATTCTCTGACTTTAAATGAATAACTGTATTGCAATAAACATGATCAAATCATATTCATGCTCAACGTAAACGCCAAATAACATTTATTTAGGATTAACACTAATTCCGAAAGTATAGGGAGTGTGTGATGATGATCATATCAATCTTAGAACTACTTCCAACACTCATCGTCACTTCCCCTTCAACTAGTCTCTGTTTATTCCGTAACTCCTGTTTCGAGTTACTAGTCTTAGCAATCGAACTAGTATCAAATACTCAGGGGCTACTATAAACACTAGTAAGGCACACATCAATAACGTGTATATCAAATATACCCTTGTTCACTTTGCCATCCTTCTTATCCACCAAATATTCAGGGCATTTCCGCTTCTAGTGACCATTTCCTTTGCAGTGTAAGCACTCAGTTTCAGGATTTGGTCCAACTTTGGGCTTCTTCGCGGGAGTGACAACTTGCTTGTCATTATACTTGAAGTTCCCTTTCTTTCCCTTTGCCCTTTTCTTGAAACTAGTGGTCTTGTCAATCATCAACACTTGATGCTCTTTTCTTGATTTCTACCTTCGTCGATTTCAACATCACGAAGAGCTCGGAAAGCGTTTTCGTCATCCCTTGCATACTATAGTTCATCACGAAGTTCTAGTAACTTGGTGATGGTGACTAGAGAACTCTGTCAATCACTATCTTATCTGGAAGATTAACTCCCACCTGATTCAAGCGATTGTAGTACCCAGACAATCTGAGCACATGCTCACTAGTTGAGCGATTCTCCTCCATCTTTTAGCTATAGAACTTGTTGGAGACTTCATATCTCTCAACTCGGGTATTTGCTTGAAATATTAACTTCAACTCCTGGAACATCTCATATGGCCCATGACGTTCAAAACGTCTTGGAAGTCCCGATTCTAAGCCGTTAAGCATGGTGCACTAAACTATCTAGTAGTCATCACATTGAGCTAGCCAAACGTTCATAACGTTTGCATCTGCTCCTGCAATAGGTCCGTCACCTAGCGGTGCATCAAGGACATAATTCTTCTGTGCAGCAATGAGGACAATCCTCAGATCACGGATCCAATCCGCATCGTTGCTACTAACATTTTTCAACACAGTTTTCTCTAGGAACATATCAAAATAAACATATGAAAGCAACAACACGAGCTATTGATCTACAACATAATTTGCAAAATACTACCAGGACTAAGTTCATGATAAATTTAAGTTCAATTAATCATATTACTTAATAACTCCCACTTAGACAGACATCTCTCTAATCATCTAAGTGATCACGTGATCCAAATCAACTAAACCATGTCTGATCATCACGTGAGATGGAGTAGTTTTCAATGGTGAACATCACTATGTTGATCATATCTACTATATGATTGACGCTCGACCTTTCGGTCTCCGTGTTCCAAGGCCATATATGTCCATGCTAGGCTCGTCAAGTTTAACCTGAGTATTCCGCGTGTGCAACTGTTTTGCACCCGTTGTATTTGAACGTAGAGCCTATCACACCCGATCATCACGTGGTGTCTCAGCACGAAGAACTTTCGCAACGGTGCATACTCGGGGAGAACACTTATACTTTGATAATTTAGTGAGGTAAAAAATCATCTTATAAGGCTACCGTCGATCAAAGCAAGATAAGATGCATAAAGGATAAACATCACATGCAATCAATATAAGTGATATGATATGGCCATCATCATCTTGTGCTTGTGATCTCCATCTCCAAAGCACTGTTGTGATCACCATCGTCACCGGCGTGACACCTTGATCTCCATCGTAGCATCATTGTCGTTTACGCCATCTATTGCTTCTATGACTATCGCTACCGCTTAGTGATAAAGTAAAGCAATTACAGGGCGTTTGCATTTCATACAATAAAGCGACAACCATATGGCTCCTACCAGTTGCCGATAACTTCGGTTACAAAACATGATCA
Source organism: Aegilops longissima (assembly GCA_021605205.1). Lineage (NCBI taxonomy): Eukaryota > Viridiplantae > Streptophyta > Magnoliopsida > Poales > Poaceae > Aegilops > Aegilops longissima. The sequence goes on along the minus strand of CM038682.1, from coordinate 262,167,813 downwards.
TCTCATACAATAAAATATAGCATCACGTCTTGACCATATCACATCACAACATGCCCTGCAAAAACAAGTTAGACGTCCTCTACTTTGTTGTTGCAAATTTTACGTGGCTGCTACGGGCTGAGCAAGAACCATTCTTACCTACGCATCAAAAACCACAACGATAGTTTGTCAAGTTAGTGTTGTTTTAACCTTCCCAAGGACCGGGCGTAGCCACACTCGGTTCAACTAAAGTTGGAGAAACTAACACCTGCCAGCCACATGTGTGCAAAGCACGTCAATAGAACCAGTCTCGCGTAAGCGTACGCGTAATGTCGGTTCGGGCCGCTTCATCCAACAATACCGCCGAACCAAAGTATGACATGCTGGTAAGCAGTATGACTTGTATCGCCCACAACTCACTTGTGTTCTACTCGTGCATATAACATCGACGCATAAAACCAGGCTCGGATGCCACTGTTGGGGAATGTAGTAATTTCAAAAAAAAACTCCTATGCACACACAAGATCATGGTGATGCATAGCAACGAGAGGGAGAGTGTATCTTCATACCCTTGAAGATCGCTAAGCGGAAGCATTTATCAACGCGGTTGATGTAGTCGTACGTCTTCACGATCCGACCGATCCAAGTACCGAATGCACGCACCTCCGAGTTCTGCACACGTTCAGCTCGATGACGTCCTCGCCTTTTCGATCCAGCAAGACGGGCGAAGTAGTAGATGAGTTCCGGCAGCACGACGGCGTGGGGACGGTGTTGGTGAAGAACAATCTCCGCAGGGCTTCACCTAAGCACTACGGAAACTATGACGGAGGATAAACTAGAGGGGACGGGTTTGCGGCACGGCTTGGTGTTTCTTGATGTGTCTTGGGTGCTAGCCCTACCCTCTATTTATATGTTGAGCCTTGGGGTCGAAACTTGGAGTAAAAGCCTCCACAAAGTCGGTTTCACCCGAAAGGCAAGAGTCCTTCTCGGATTCCAGGGCCAAACGCCCGGGTTCCTGGCGTCTGGACCCAGACGCTAGGGAGCCTGGCGTCTGGCCCTGACTCATAAAACTTCCTTTGCGCTTTCCAAAAACCTCGTGGGCTTTCCCTTTGGCCCAGATAAAGTGTTCTCGTGCCCAAACATTTGGGAAACATCCGAACCCCTTCGATGGATTCGGAACCTTTCCGAGATCAAACACTACTATCCACATATCAATCTTTACTTCCGGACCATTCCGGAGTTCCTCGTCATATCCGTGATCTCATCCAAAACTCCGAACAACATTCGGTCACCAACATACATAACTCATATAATACTATATCATCAATGAACGTTAAGCGTGTGGACCCTACGGGTTCGAGAACTATGTAGACATGACCGAGACACCTCTCTTGTCAATAACCAATAGCGGGACCTGGATGACCATATTGGCTCCTACATATTCTATGAAGATCTTTATCGGTCAGACCGCATAACAACATACGTTGTTCCCTTTGTCATCGGTATGTTACTTGCCCGAGATTCGATCGTCGGTATCTCAATACCTAGTTTAATCTTGTTACCGGCAAGTCTCTTTACTCGTTATGTAATGCATCATCCCGCAACTAACTCATTAGTCACATTGCTTGCAAGGCTTATAGTGATGTGCATTACCGAGAGGGCCCAGAGATACCTCTCCGACAATCGGAGTAACAAATCCTAATCTCGAAATACGCCAAATCAACATGTACCTTCGGAGACACCTGTAGAGCTCCTTTATAATCACCCAGTTACGTTGTGACGTTTGGTAGCACACAAAGTGTTCCTCCGGTAAATGGGAGTTTCATAATCTCATAGTCATAGGAGCATGTATAAGTCATGAAGAAAGCAATAGCAACATACTAAACGATCAAGTGCTAAGCTAACGGAATGGGTCAAGTCAATCACATCATTATCCTAATGATGTGATCCCGTTAATCAAACGACAACTCAAGTCTATGGCTAGGAAACTTAACCATCTTTGATTCACGAGCTAGTCACGTAGAGGCATACTAGTGACACTATGTTTGTCTATGTATTCACACATGTATCAAGTTTCCGGTTAATACAATTCTAGCATGAATAATAAACATTTATCATGAAATAAGGAAATAAATAATAACTTTATTATTGCCTCTAGGGCATATTTCCTTCATAAAGTTATCGTTATACTGCGGGTATAGAGCACTGTGACGCCCTCGATTCAACCGTACACTAATCATGCACGCAAATGTGTACGATCAAGATCAAGGACTCACGGGAAGATATCACAACACAACTCTACAAATAAAATAAGTCATACAAGCATCATAATACAAGCCAGGGGCCTCGAGGGCTCGAATACAAGTGCTCGATCATAGGCGAGTCAGTGAAGCAACAATATCCGAGAACAGACATAAGTTAAACAAGGTGCCATAAGATGGCTAGCACAAACCGGGATCTGGATCGAAGAGGACAGGCCTCCCGCTCGATCCTCCTAGGTCACTCTGGTGGTCGTCGCTGGCTGCTGCGTAGTAGTAGGCGCCTCGAGTAGTAGTCGTCGTGAGGCGGCGGCGTCGACTCTGGGCTCCATCGTCTGATTGCAGCAATCGAATAGAGATAGGGAAAAGGGGAAACAAGGCAACCGTGAGTACTCATCCAAAGTACTGCAAGCAAGGAGCTACACTACATATGCATGGATATATGTGTAAAGGCCATATCGATGGACTGAATCGCAGAAATGCGAGAATAGAGAGAAGGCCTAGTCCTATCGAAGACTAGCATCTTCCGGAAACCACCATCTGGCAGCAAACAAGAGGGAGTAGAGTAACATAACTTAAGGTAGCAGTAGTGTTATCAACCTCGGCCAGAGATCCTTTCTCGACTCCCTGCGAGAAAGAAATCCCAGAGCCATACTATCCAGTTATCATCACAATCCAATTTTCATCGCAAACCATTGCTCATATCCATGCCTCGTCTCAAGTATCCAGTTCTAGTTGTAACGATCGGGATACAACTCCAAGTGTCCGTTACCGTAGGACAGGCTATCGATAGATGTTTTCTTCCCTGCAGGGGTGCACCAACTTACCCACCACGCTCGCTTAACTCCGGCCGGACACACTTTCCAGGGTCATGCCCGGCCTCGGCCAAACAATACGCCGCAACCCGACCTAAGCTTAATAGAGAGGCCAGCACGCCGGACTAAACCTATGCCCCCAGGGGTCATGGGCCATCTCCACAGAACTCCCGCACGCGTTGCGGGCGGCGAAGCAGACCTAGCCTAAGAGGCGTTCGGTCCAATCCGGCGCGCGCGACGTGACGTCTAATAAGCTTCGCTGATGTATCTGACGAGAACGCCCATACTTAGCCCACGATGGTTAGTGCTATCGGGCGAGGCCCTCGGATCAAATATCCAAATCGTAGTGGATTAGGAACGCGGTAACAAGCGAGACTCACGAAAGATGTGACCCGTTGCCCGTCTCGAGGACTTGCGGCAAGGGCTAGGAATGCCGCCACGCCTCGTAATTATCTCGCGGGCACCCTCCAGTCAACCCGTCTCCACATCACTGCAATTACACGCTGGTACCCTCGTGGTCGACCCGTCTTTCCAATAACGATGGTAAAAGTCCAAGTAACCGTGAGTCCAAACATCAAGGGAAAACACGAGGAATCACCCCGGTGTATTCCACTCAATGTAGTCGTCAAGGTGAACATAAGAGGATTCACCCTCGAGGTCCACACTTGAGGGTTGCACGACAGTCGTCGTCGGAAGTGGTTAAGGAGGAAAATCACCCTCGATGTCCACAACCGGATAGCTATACTACGAGGTTAATATCGGAGGTGTCAGAGAGGTCTCACCCTCGGTACTCGATAGTAACCTAGTAGTGTCGAGCAACTAAGGGAAGTGATGTGCGGTGTGGGGCCTGGTCTTGATCCCGTTGATCGGGTCTTCAATGATGAAGCGGGGCAACAAGGACAAGGTGGGGGGTCACCGATGGGTCTCTAACCAACCTATACTAAGCGGTTTAGGATAGCGGTAGGTAACAATAGCGAGGTTACAATAAGCAGGCTATACAATGTAATAGGAGCAAACAATAACATAACAAAATCTAATGCAAGCATGAGAGAATGGAATGGGCGATATCGGGATGATCAAAGGGGGCTTGCACGGTTGCTCACGCAAGAGAGAGAGTCGTCGACCTTGTGGTCGAATCGGCAACCGCAGCGTCGGTCTCGTAGTCTACCAAGAGAAGAGGGGAAGAAACAATGAATACACGGTAACAGATGCATAACGATGCATGACATGCCAAGAAGCGAAGCTAGGCGTGCCCTAACGTGGTAAGAGGGTCTGGTTTAGGGGAAAGCATCCGGAAGTTATCCGGTTAGGACGTCTGTCATCTGAGATGAACCGGAGGAGAAAGTTTGCAGGTTCGATAGGTTAGAGGCGTGCGGTGGATGAGCGGATCGCGTATCCGAATTAAGTCTCGTCGTTACGAGCAACTTTCATGTTGAAAATATTTTAATCAAGACTCACGGTTAAAAGTTATGAATTATAAAAGGTTTTATTAATTTCTGGAATTTTAAATAATTATTTAATTATAACATTATCCAAAACAGTGTTTGCTGACGTCAGCATGACGTCAGCAGTCAACAGGGGTGTTGACTGGTCAAACTGACATGTGGGTCCCACTGTCATCCACTAATTAGGCTAATCGGGGTTTAGCTAACTAATTAGTGTTTAATTAAACTAACAAGTTAATTAGATTAAACTAATTATAATTAATTAACTTAATTAATTCCTTAATCAGTTAATTAATTTTATTATTATTATTTAATTAATTAATTTTATTATTATTAATATTATTTTAATTCTCTTTTTTTTCTAAAATCGTTACAGGCGGGGCCCACTAGTCGATGACCCGGGCCATTATGGGTGTGCGGATTCTGGCGTAACCCGAACAGCAGGCCTTCAGCCTTCTGGCGCTAGCCTGTCTGGCCGCACGCCTGTTTGCCGGGGCCCGGCCAGTGGGCGCCGAGCAGACGGCGAGGGGGCGGCGGAGTAGCACGCAAGAGGAGGGCGGGCAAGGCCGAGGCCGTGGGCGCCCGACAGGCGCGGACGAGGAGTCGTCTTGGGAAGGAGGAGGCAGGGTGGTAGCCGGAGTGGGGACCGGATCATGCGGCCGGGGGAGGGGGGGCAGCAGAGGGGCACGAGGCGTCCTCGCTGGCGGAGGCCTTGACCTCCAGCAGACGGCCTCCTGTGGCGTCGCCAGACGAGGAGGGCTGGGGATGGGGTGGCGCCGTGGGGCGGCTGCTGAGGCGCGGTTCAAGCGAGCTCCGGTGATGGGGAGAGGAGGAGGCTCGAGGGCCTCACCGGGTTCAGAGGTCTGGGTAGTGTCTGCGGTGTAGGTCGAGGTGGGCGTCGGGACGAGCGGGCGACGGAGCAGGCAGCGGAGTGGAGGAGTCCGCGAGGTCCAGGCGTCGGGCGCCGGGAGGTCCACGGCGGCGGATGTGGTCACCGGGCGCCAGGCGAGGTGGCGTCTTGACATCGGCGTTATGGCGAGGGGCGGCGGTCGATCCCGACCAGATCGGATCGGGAGAGGGAGTGGGGCGGCGTGGGGAGGTTAGGGTTTGGTGCCCCCCGAGGAGGTTATTGGCCTCGATGCAGGCGGCTGGTTGGCCCAAAGGCGGTAGACCCTGAGATGGCCCAGTGGGGGAAGGGTGTTTCCTTTCTTTCTTTCTTTTTTTATGTTTGTATTTTATTTTATAATTTCTTTTCTGTTTTAATCATTTAAAATTGCTTAGGCATTTTCTAAAAATGTGGTTACTTCACCACAATTACCTTTGTAATATTTAGCAACCACCGAACAATTTTGTTTTAATTTTTGAAAACTTGTATTGTTAATTGTAATTTGAATTTGAATTTGAGCGGTTTGGGATTATTGCGAGGTTAGTAACGATGTCGGGATGACGTGGCATGATTAGCGAGGATTACTGTAGCAAGATTATCCGGGTGTCACAATTCTCCTCCACTACAAGAAATCTCGTCCCGAGATTTAAGAGAAAGCTAGGGGAAAGGTGCAGTTACGATAATCTAAGGCGAGAGCGAAGAGAACCATTTTCCCTTTCGTTGAGCGAGGCGGACCAATAGGCAAGGTTCTCGTCCCATCGGTGGTTACCTAATGTCATCAACAATAGTAATAGGGTCTTACTTACAGTGGTACAACGAGGTGCTTAACTAAGCGAGGATTATCACCGCTTAGATTATATAGGTCACAAGAAGGGTCAAACAGACCCATGGAAAGGAAAATGTGATCATTAGGTTAAACCGAACAATGGAAAGGAAAATGTGTTTAAACACATATTTGAGGTATATCCTTCCCAAGGATAAGCGAGCAAGATATCCACGATAGGAGATAAAGTAGAAAACCCTTTAGGTAAGGGAGAGAAATTTCATGACAATACCCAAACAACGGTGTTCGGATAATTGAGCATGAAACATTTAGCATTGGGCTTAGAATGTTCTTGTTGAAAATCGAGTATCACGGACATGCTTGAGATAGCATTGACATGGTCTTGGTGAAGATCAGACTTGGAATCACGAAGGATTCATCAGGAATAACTGGTAGAATAAGTCTTACAATTTCCTCATGGATGAACGGATAACCCTGCTGAAAAGGAAACTATAATGATAGGTCCTCCAGCGGGGGGTGCTAGGCATGACATCATGCTACCAGGTCATCAAAGTATCAACATCATAACTCTTGGAAAGTCGTCCCAACCATCATATCTGACCGAGATTCAGATCCGATTGGTGTCAGGATACCTCAGGCTTAGGATACCTGAGAAGAAAAGGTGCAACGCAAGTTGTGAGATGACCTTGTAAGATTCTCGGGAAATGAACTATGATGTGATTCCGTTAACAAGAGTCCATCATTAACCCAAGGAGAGGACAAGGAGGTTTACGGTGAACTCAGCGACAATTCACCGAGACTCCCAAAGATAGACTCCACATTTAAATGAACAAGGAGATAACATTTGTCGGATCAAATGATACAAGGAAGTATGCTCGAGGAAAACATACACAAGTAAACATTGGTTGAAAGGTGCGCCCGATGGGTTGGGTTGCACGATCAATGTCAGAATGGTGATTTAATAATCGATAGTCTGAGAATTTCACTTCAAAGCAAGAGGCTTGCTAGAAAGGCAGAATTCAAACAGCATCGTTCACTTGTTGGTACACCGGTTGGAAGCAACGCGGGGACCAAGAAAGAATGGTGATGGTGAGAAGCATCTCAATACCAAGAATTTCTTAAGATGGTAATACTCCAAGGTAAAGAAGAACGACTGCTGGGTAGCAAGGAACTCAAGGTATAACACCAAACATGAACAAGCTTGTGTTGGTGGGAAGGCAATAAAGTGGTCGATGATAATGCAAATCATCGAGGGCAAGGATGGTATTTCTCATCATGATTTCAGTTGATAACCTGGATGAGCTCAGAATGTTGGTGATCACGACACAATTGTCGAGTGACTTCATGAAGATGTAATCGATCGGTGGCGACATCAAGTCAAAGTAATGCTTGACGTGAAAGGTTATTAGAACCAAAGTGCGACACAAACTCGATACCAAGCTTGTTGTCCAAGGTGAAATGATAAGGCGATGAGGATCGGCGTAAGGTTAATTCACCGTCGAAAATTGTGTTCCGTGAAGAAGGAGCGGGTAGTACAGTTAAAATCATCACGACAGCGATATAGCCAAACAGGCTAGGAGCGGCGTGATCGGGTACCAACTTCGTGCTTATAGAAGCTCATCGAAGAGTTGTTGAACCGTAGTGCGGACTCGGTTCATTTATCGGTGTCTTTGAGTGTTTAAAACTCGAGCCCGTGAAAAATTGGAATCGGTGGGAAGGTAGCACTTGAAGAACTCATAAAAGTTATGCGGTTCCATGACAATCTCGAGATACCGGGGGTTAATACTCGACACAAGATCAAAGTAAAGGTTGGACTGGTGTATTGATCCATAGGAGACAATTGTTTTAACTTGTCCGAGAAATGAGATCAAGGAGAACAATCATGGTCGGAACCACGATTGCAAAGGCCAGATCCGGATATAAGATGAACTTATACCAAAGGAATAATTAATTTAAGAGAAGTTTTAATGATAAGATCTACATCGTGTCCATGGGCATGAACACAAAGTTCAAGGTCGACTCCACTTTTCCAATGCATACCCTTCCATTCACTTCTCGCTCACGATAAAGGCATTAGTGTTGAAAGTTGTACTTGGTGAAATACCGGATGAGTATGACTCGTGTAAACTTCGAGTTCACACATATAAAGGAAGGCATAGGTTCAACCCGGCAGGTAACACGGAAACATATACCACAAGCTTCAATAGTAAATACCACTAGCTCGAAAGCGGAGCATGGTTGGCAAAAGGAAGGATGCAATTTACCAAAGGCATTATGTATCGGAGGAAAAGCTCACAAGGTTATTGAATATGAAGGCGTTGTCGGATAAAATCCAACAAAGGATCGGTGGTCCACAAGGGATCCGATGTGAGCATCGATACTCATCTAGAGGAAGAAGAATGCGAGGAGATCAAATTATAGAAACAATGACTAACTCAATTGTCAAATGCAAATGAATTATGATTCCCAAAACAAGGGATCGAAGCAATGCTCGATTTAGGGGTGGATAAGTTGAATAGCCTTAGGGTACAATCAGCGGCAATTGGATTGGTCAAGAACCAATTCGGTTAAAGAATGGCAGCTCAGCGGAAAGGTAACTTATAAGAATCAATGATGATTGCGGGTATTACGCAAACATATTGAGTCAACAGACCCAAAATGATAATGACAAGGAATGTCAATATGGCTACGAGACTTATGGGATTAACCATAATGCAAGCAAGCAAGAATTTCAAGAGCCAAAGGCTCGGAGGATTCTCGGAGATCGAATAGTATTTTGAAGAATTTTGTGTAACACATGAACAACAGGGAATGGCGGATACTCGACAAGTGCGAGGATTTATTTGAAGGGGTATTCATGTGGCAAAGAACTGCTAGGCGAGTAGGCACAAAGTATTCTCGGATCAATAGAAAACTTGGGGTATCTTGTAATAACAAGATCACTGGGGGGTGATCGTATGAATGTCAAGTGTAAGTAGTAATCCATACGGATTTATCGGTGGTCAGGAATAGCATAAGTGATGAGCACAAGGCCTCGAGAGGACATCGATAGTATCTTGGAATCTTGATTAGCAGACGACCATCTGAGGTGAGGGGCTCTCCGGGAGAAAGTACTTGCGAGAACCTAAAGTTAGTGTTGTTTTTAACAAAATCGTTTAAGCCGAATAGAAGAGAGTTCAGAATCCCAGAGTAAAGATCGAGGAGTAAAAGATCCTAATACCACCCGATGGCGACGTGGGCCCGTAAGGCACACAGCCAAGTTAGTAAAAGTTTTTATAATGTCTAGACTCGACTTCGGCCAAGGAGTGTGGAAGGGGGATTCCTACAGCGATCGGCTCGATACCAACTTGTGGCGCCCTCGATTCAACCGTACACTAATCATGCACGCAAATGTATGCGATCAAGATCAAGGACTCACGGAAGATATCACAACACAACTCTACAAATAAAATAAGTCATACAAGCATCATAATACAAGCCAGGGGCCTCGAGGGCTCGAATACAAGTGCTCGATCATAGGCGAGTCAGTGGAAGCAACAATATCTGAGAATGCACATAAGTTAAACAAGGTGCCATAAGATGGCTAGCACAAACTGGGATCTGGTCGAAGAGGACAGGCCTCCTGCCAGGATCCTCCTAGGTCACTCCCGGTCGCCGCGTCGTTGGGCTGCACGTAGTAGTAGGCGCCTCCGGAGTAGTAGTAGTCGTGGCGGCGGCGTCGACTCTGGGCTCCATCGTCGATTGCAGCAATCGAATAGAGATAGGGAAAAAGGGAAACAAGGCAACCGTGAGTACTCATCCAAAGTACTACTTAAACAAGGAGCTACACTACATATGCATGGATATATGTGTAAAGGCCATATCGATGGGTGAATCTGCAGAAATGCGAGATAGAGAGAAGGCCTAGTCCTATCGAAGACTAGCATCTTCCGGAAACCACCATCGGCAGCAAACAAGAGGGAGTAGAGTAACATAACTTAAGGTAGCGAGTAGTGTTATCAACCTCGGCGGAGATCCTTTCTCGACTCCTGCGAGAAAGAAATCCCGAGCCATACTATCCGATTATCATCACAATCCAATTCTCATCGCAAACCATTGCTCATATCCATGCCTCGTCTCAAGTATCCAGTTCTAGTTGTAGCGATCGGGATACAACTCCAAGTGTCCGCTACCGTAGGACAGGCTATCGATAGATGTTTTCTTCCCTGCAGGGTGCACCAACTTACCCACCACGCCGCTTAACTCCGCCGGACACACTTTCGTGGTCATGCCCGCCTCGGCCAAACAATACGCGCAACCTGACCTAAGCAATAGAGGCCAACCGCGGACTAAACCTATGCCCCGGGGTCATGGGCCATCTCCCAGGAACTCCTCACGTTGCGAGGGCGGCCGGAAGCAGACCTAGCCTAACAAAGCGCCGGTCCAATCCGGCGCGCCCGCTCCGACGCCGACGTCTAATAAGCTTCGGTGATGTATCTGACGCACGAACGCCCATACTTAGCCCACGTGATGGTTAGTGCTATCGGGCGAGGCCCCTCGGATCAAATATCCAAATCGTGAGTGGATTAGGAACAGCGGTAACAAGCGAGACTCACGAAGATGTGACCCGTTGCCCGTCTCGAGGACTTGCGGCAAGGGCTAGGAATGCCGACCCGCGCCTCGTAATTATCTCGCGGGCACCCTCCAGTCAACCCGTCTCCACATCACTGCAATTAAGCGCAGCAGGTACCCCTCGAGGTCGACCCGTCTTTCAAATAACGATGGTAAAAGTCCAAGTAACCGTGAGTCCAAACATCAAGGGAAAACACGAGGAATCACCCCGGTGTATTCCACTCAATGTAGTCGTCAAGGTGAACATAAGAGGATTCACCCTCGAGGTCCACACTTGAGGGTTGCACTGCAAGTCGTGTCGGAAGTGGTTAAGGAGGAAAATCACCCTCGATGTCCACAACCGGATAGCTATACTACAGGGGTTAATATCGGAGGTCTTTGTAGAGGTCTCACCCTCGGTACTCGATAGTAACCTAGTAGTGTCGAGCAACTAAGGGAAGTGATGTGCGGTGTCGGGGCTGGTCTTGATCCGTTGATCGGGTCTTCAATGATGAAGCGAGGGCAACAAGGACAAGGTGGGGGGTCAGCGATGGGTCTCTAACCAACCTATACTAAGCGGTTTAGGATAGCGGTAGGTAACAATAGCAGGTTACAATAAGCAGGCTATACAATGTAATAGGAGCAAACAATAACAAGATAACAAAATCTAATGCAAGCATGAGAGAATGGAATGGGCGATATCGGGATGATCAAAGGGGGCTTGCTGGTTGCTCGGGCAAGAGAGAGGGTCGTCGAGATTTGTAGTCGAATCGGCCACCGCGGCGTCGGTCTCGTAGTCTCTAAGAGAAGAGGGGAAGAAACAATGAATACACGGTAACAGATGCATAACGATGCATGACATGCCAAGAAGCGAAGCTAGGCGTGCCCTAACGTGGTAAGAGGGGTCTTGGTTTAGGGGAAAGCATCAGGAAGTTATCCGGTTAGGACGTCTGTCATACAGATGAACCGGAGGAGAAAGTTTGCAGGTTCGATAGGTTAGAGGCGTGCGGTGGGCGAGCGGACTGCGTATCCGAATTCGTCTCGTCGTTACGAGCAACTTTCATGTTGAAAATATTTTAATCAAGACTCATTAAAAGTTATAATTATAAAAGGTTTTATTAATTTCGGAATTTTAAATAATTATTTAATTATAACATTATCCAAAACAGTGTTTCTTGGCGTCATCATGACGTCGGCATGACGTCGGCGATCAACGAGGTGTTGGTCGTCAAACCGACATGTGGGTCCCACTGTCATCCACTAATTAGGCTAATCGGGGTTTAGCTAACTAATTAGTGTTTAATTAAACTAACAAGTTAATTAGATTAAACTAATTATAATTAATTAACTTAATTAATTCCTTAATCAGTTAATTAATTTTATTATTATTATTTAATTAATTAATTTTATTATTATTAATATTATTTTAATTCTCTTTTTTTCTAAAATCGTTACAGGCGGGGCCCACTAATCGATGACCGGGGGCCATTGCGGGTGTGCAGATTCTGGCGTAACCCGAACAGGCAGGCGCTTCGGCGCTCTGGCGCACGCCGTGTTGCAGGCGCCAGCCGCGTGGGCGCCGAGGCAGACGGCGAGGCGGCGGAGGTAGCACGGCAAGAGGAGGGCAGGGCAAGGCCGAGGCCGTGGGCGCCCGACAGGCGCGACGACGAGTCGTCTTGGGAAGGAGGAGGCCAGGGTGGTAGCCGGAGGGGGACCGGACAGGACAGGCGGGGGCAGGCAGAGAGGGGCACGAGGCGTCCTCATGGGGGCGAGCCTGCCCTCCAGCGGACCAGCCTCCTGCAGCGTCGCCCAGACGAGGAGAGGGCTGGGGATGGGGTGGCGCCCGTGGGGCGGCTGCGGTGGCCAGATTGAGTGGGCTCCGGTGGGGGGGAGGGAGGAGGCTCGGGGCCTCACCGGGGTTCATGAGGTCTGGGTAGTGTCTTGTGGTGTAGGTCGAGGTGGGCGTCGGGGGCGAGCGGCGACGGGAGCAGGCAGGCGTGAGTGGAGGAGTCCGCGAGGTCCAGGCGTCAGGCGCCGGGAGGTCCACGGCGGCGGATGTGGTCACCAGGCGCCCGGCGAGTGGCGTCTTGACATCGGCGTTATGGCGGGGCGGTCGATCCGACCCAGATCGGATCGGGAGAGGGAGTGGGGCGGCGTGGGGAGGGTTAGGGTTTGGTGCCCCCAGGAGGTTATTGGCCTCGATGCAGGCGGCTGGTTGGCCCAAAGGCCAGGTGAGGCCTGATGGCCCAGATGGGGGAAGGGTGTTTCTTTCTTTCTTTCTTTTTTTATGTTTGTATTTTCTTTTATAATTTCTTTTCTGTTTTAATCATTTAAAATTGCTTAGGCATTTTCTAAAAATGTGGTTACTTCACCACAATTACCTTTGTAATATTTAGCAACCACGAACAATTTTGTTTTAATTTTTGAAAACTTGTATTGTTAATTGTAATTTGAATTTGAATTTGAGCGGTTTGGGATTATTGCGAGGTTAGTAACAAGAATCGGGATGACGTGGCATGATTAGCGCAGGATTACTGTAGCAAGATTATCCGGGTGTCACAAGCACGCACTGGCAACGTTCTACAACGGTGTTCTCCTCCGTGTCACATTACCCGATGAACGGACGGCCGGTTCACGCGTCCGCACCGGTTCACAACGCGGAGGACAACTTGTTGGTCCGCACTGGTTTACAACGTCCCGGCCGATTCATTTATCTGTTCCCACGGCTGCCTCGGCCGTGATTGATTTCAGCTTCACCGTGGTGAGGATCAACTCCGCGGTGGATAATTTCTGGCCTAACATATCAGGTGAAATCCATCCAGTATATTTTTATATTATATATTGCTTTCTTTAACAGAACAATTCCACGACACTTAGTGAGGCTGGATTTCTTGAACTCTATATGCATATCCCCAGGTTGAGGTAGAGGAATATCTTACTCCATCGAGCTTGAACCATCGATCCTCATCAAGTGAGCCTCCTCCTCATCATCCGAAGTTCGACCATAAGGAGACAGGTGTGACGCCCGAATAATTATGCTACAGTAATCCCCATTAATGATGCCATGTCACCTCTGTCACTGTAGTTAATCTCGGGTTAGTTCAAAAACCGATTCGAATTTCAAATTCAAAATCGAGCAAACAATAAAAGTTTTCAAATATTAAAATTTAAATGTTCGGAGTGAACCAAATAATACTAGGTAATTATGGTGGTGAAACCACATTTTTATAAAATGTTTGAATGCTCAAAGGAAAATAAAACAGCAGCAAAAGAAAGTAATTAAATGCCTTTTACAATAAATAAAATATTAAACTAATTTATTTTGTTGCCCAAACTTATGTGGCGAGAGCTAATTACTAACACTAAATTAGGGACTACTTTTATAGTTTATAAAACTAAAATAAAGAGGAACTAAAATAAAATAAAAAACAGAAAAGGAATAATAAACAAAAATAGAACAAAAGAAATAAAATGAAAAGGCCTCCCCCAGGGCCTCGGCCACCCACATGCCAGACCAGCCCACCCCACTCCCCATACCCTCCCATCGGCCGAAACCCTAGGGCAGCCACTCCCACCCCCGACGCCACTCCTCTTCCTCCAGATCCAATCGGGATCGAGGCAAAGCCCCCCACTCCCCACGTCTCTCCCCTCCCTCCCGATCAATCTGGATCGGGCCTAACCCCGACGACCCGCCGCCTCACGCCCGCCACGGCGCCATCCCGGCGACGCCTCATCGCCGTCCTCCTCGCCTCCTCCCCTTCCGATCTGGCGCCTCGCCCATGGCGCCACTGCCCACCTCACCCGAGCCGCCTCGCCCGGCCGTCCACGACCTCCTCGCCGACCACCTCTCCCGCCCCTCCTCTGCTCGACCCGTATGGATCGGGGCTCGATCCATGCTGCCGCCCGGCGCCGCCTGCTCCTGCTCGAGCCCGCGCCGCGGCGACCCTACATGGTGGGCGAGCCACTGCGGCGACGAACCCCCCCTCTCCCTCACGCCGTGCCACAAGATCTTCCTCCACGAACGCCGCCCGGAGCCCGCACAGCCGCCCGAGGACCTCGCTGGACCTCCTCGCCGGTCGGCTTCCTCGATGACGCGTCGTCCCCGACGTCCTCCCCGACACCCGCTGCCTAGCCCCTACACCGTACGGTGAGGCTCTCGGCCTCCTCTTCTCCTCTCCGCCGCTCGCTGATGCCGCGACCACCGCACCGAACGGATCCAACCTCGCTCACCCTCGCCCGTGGCCGCATCTCGCGCCTCGTTCCCGACCGGCCAGTGCGTGTCCAGGGCCCCGCGCTCGCCTGCTCGTTGCACTCGCCGTCCGCTCCTGCCCTGTTGCCTTATCGCTGTCCCCGGCGATCATGCCACAAATCCACGGCTTGGCTCGTCGCGCCACCCTCGACCGGCGCCCCACACCCGGCGAGCAGCGCCATTGGTCTTGCGAGGCCAGCGCCGAGCTTGCCCCATCGGCGCCAGTCGCGCCCGGTTGCCTCGCCCGCTGCCCGTTTGCCTCGCCCTTTTGGCGGCGCCGTGAACTCTGCCCGGTTGACCACAGGTCACAGACAGGGGGCCCACGTCCCTAAAACTATGAAAAACAAAAATGTAATAAAAGAGTTAACGATATATTAATTAATTAATTAATCTAGCTTAATCAACTTAACCTAATCAACATGTTTAATTAAATTAATTAATTAATTAGTTAGTTAATCGATGTATGACATGTGGGACCCGGTGGTGCATTGACTAGTCAAAGTCCACAGTTGACTAATAACGTCATCTTGACATCAGGTGGCGTCATAAAACGCGATTTTTGAATTAAATTAATTCTGTTAATCCTAAAATAATTTAAATCTTTTAAAATTAATATAAAATAAACCTTAGCTCGGATGAAAAAAATTTGTACATGAAAGTTGCTCGAGCGGCGAGGCGATTCGGATCGCAATCCGTTAAATCCGCCACACCCCTAATCTATCGAACTCAAGAATTTCCCCCTCGGCCCCTCTTGCCTAAAAACGCTAAACACCGAGGATATTTTCCCGGATGTTTTCCCCCTTCACCGGTATCACCTATCCCTGCGTTAGATCACCTCTAGCACCGCATTTGTCATGTTATGCTTTGATTGCTCTGTTATTTATTATGTTCCCCCTCCGTTACTTTTTCCGGTAGACCCCGAGGCAGCTGCCGGTTTCCCCCTGTGATCGACTACGGTGTCGACGACCCCTCTCTCTTGCCGGAGCAACCAGGCAAGCCCCCCCCCCCCCTTGATCACTAGATATCGCCTATTCTACTCTGTACTGCTTGCATTAGAGTAGTGTAACATATTCTTGCTTTCCGTCATACCTATCCCGATGCATAGCTTTGTCCTTGTTACTCTTGTTGTTACCTTTACCGCAATCCTATATGCTTAGTATAGGATGCTAGTATTCCATCTGTGGCCCTACATTCTTGTCCGTCTGCATGCTATACTATCGGGCCGTGATCACTCGGGAGGTGATCACGGGTATATACTTATACTTATACATGATACATGTGGTGACTAAAGTCGGTCGGTTGGTGGAGCACCATGAGAGATTCACGGATTGGGGCTGAAAGGACCTTTGTCCCGACGGCCCTCTGGATGGATCTTTGTGGCGGGCGACAGGCAGGTTGAGACCGCCTAGGAGAGAGGTGGGCCTGGCCCTGTTCGGCGTTCGCGGATACTTAACATGCTTAACGAGATCTTGGTATTTGATATGAGTTGGCTATGAGCTTATACGCACTAACCATCTACGCGGGAGTAGTTATGGGTATCCCGCGTCGTGGTATTAGCCGGCACTTCTTGACGTCGGCTGACGGAGGCGCGCGCGCGGATTGGATCGAACGCCTGCTAGGCTAGGTCTGCTTCGGCCGCCCTGCAACGTCTTGTGGTGTGCTCGAGGCGATGGGCCCGGACCCTGCTGGCGCTTAGGTTTAGACCGGCGTCTGGCCTCTCTTGTGCCTAGGTGGGGCTGCGACATGTTGATCTTCAGCGGCGGGCATGACCGAGAAAGTGTGTCCGCCAAATGGGATAAAGCGTCTTTGGGTAGATGGTGCACCCTGCAGGAAGTTAATCTATTGAATAGCCGTGATCTTGATAACAGGACGACTTGGAGTTGTACCTTGAGCTTATGACAACTAGAACCGGATACTTGATAAAACACACCCTTCCAAGTGCGGATACAACCGGTGGTCGCTCTCTCTCGTGGATATGAGGAGGGATGGCGGGTAGGATTATTGCTATGTGGTGTTACTTGGAGGACTTCTGCTTGCCCTCTTCTACTGTTGCAAGATCGGTGACGTGGCGTAGTCTTGATAAGACTAGCTATCCCCTCTTATTCGGCATTCTGCAGTTCAGTCCACTGATATGGCCCTTTACACATATAACCATGCATATGTAGTGTAGCTCCTTGCTTGCGAGTACTTTGGATGAGTATTCACGGTTGCATTGTTTCCCCCTTTTCCCCCTACCTATACTCGATTGCTGCAATCAGATGATGGAGCCCAGGAGCCAGACGCCACCGTCGATGACGACTACTACACTGGAGGTGCCTACTACTACGTGCAGCCCGGCGACGACGACCGGGAGTAGTTTAGGAGGATCGAGGCGGGAGGCCTGCGCCTCTTCGATCTGTATCCCGTTTGTGCTAGCCATCTTGGCAACTTGTTTAACTTATGTACGTACTCAGATATTGTTGCTTCCACGACTTCGTCTATGATCGAGCACTTGTATTCGAGCCCTCGAGGCCCCTGGCTTGTATTATGATGCTTGTATGACTTATTTTATTTGTAGAGTTGTGTTGTGATATCTTCCCGTGAGTCCTTGATCTTGATCGTACACATTTGCGTGCATGATTAGTGTACGATTGAATCGAGGGAGTCACAAGTTGGTATCAGAGCCAACTGCCTGTAGGAATCCCTCTTCCAACTCCTTGGCCGAAGTCGAGTCTAGACTTTACAAAACTTTTACTAACATGGTTGTGCGGCCCATGGGCCCATGTCGCCATTGGGTGGTATTAGGATCTTTTACTCCTCGACCTTTACTCTGGGGTCCTGAACGCTCTTCTATTCGGGTTTAATGATTTTGCTAGAAACAAAACTAACTTTAGGTTCTCGAAAACACTTTCCCCCGGTGAGTCTAGATGATCGCCGACTGCACCAGAAGATTTCGAAGATACTCTCCGATGTTCTCTCGGGACCTTGTGCCCGTTGCTTTTGCAATTCTCGACCACCGATAAACCCTTATGGATAACTACTTACACTTGCCATTCATACGATCATCCCCCATTGATCTTGTTATTACAAGATACCCCGAAGTTTTATCTATTGTTCCGAGAATACTTTGTGCCTACTGCCTAGCAGTTCCTTGCCACATGAATACCCCTTCAAATAAATACTCGCACTTGTCGAGTATCCGTTCATCCCCAGTTGTCATGTGTTTCTCAAAAGTCTTCTAAATACTATTCGATCTTCCGAAAATCCTCTGGAGCCTTGGCTCTTGAAATTCTTGCTTGCTTGCATTATGGTTAATCCCATAAGTCTCGTAGTCATGTTGACATTCCTTGTCATTATCATTTTGAGTCTGTTGACTCAATATGTTTGCGAATACTCGCAATCATCATTGATCCTTATAAATTACCTTTCCGGCTGAGCTGCCATTCTTTTAACTGGAATTGGTTCTCGATCAATCCAATTGTCGTTGATTGTACCCTAAGGCTATTCGACTTATCCATCCCTAATCAGAGCATTGCTTCTGACCCCTTGATTTGGGAATCATAATTTCTTTGCATTTGACAATTGAGTTAGTCAGTTGTTTCTGTAGTTTGATCTCCTTGCATTCTTCTTCCTCTAGTTGAGTATTGATGCTCACGTCAGATCCCTTGTGGACCACGGATCCTTTGTTGGATTTTATCGACAACGCCTTCATATTCAATAACCTTGTGAGCCTTTCCTCCGATACATAATGCCTTTGGTAAATTGTATCCTCTGCTTTCTCAACCATGCTCGCCTTGAGCTTGAGTTAATTATTTCTAAAGATTCGGTATATGATTCCAAGAAGCCCCTATGGGTTGAACATATGCCTTCACTAAACCGTGTGAACCCGAAAGTTTTCACGAATCATACTCTTCGGTGCTTCGCGGATAAAATTTTCAACACTGCAACTTCATCGAACATGAGAAGTGAATGAAAGGTTATGCATTGGAGAAGTGGGAGTCGACCTTGAACTTGTGTTCATGCCCATGGACACGATGTAGACCTTATCATTAAAGCTTCTCTTAAAATTAGTTATTCCTTTGGTATAAGTTCATCTTATATCGTGGATCCGCCTTTTGCAATCGTGGTTCCGACCATGTTCTCTTTTAAATACCATTTCTCGTGCAAGTTTTAGCACTTGTCTTACGTGAGAGCAATACCCACGTCCAACCTCTACTTTGATATGTCATCGAGTATTACCCCTGGTATCTCGAGATTATCATGGAACTGCATAACTTCTTATGAGTTCTTCATCAAGTGCTACCTTCCCACGATTCCAATTTTTCACGGGCTCGAGTTATTAAACACTCAAAGACACCGATATCTGAACCGAGTCCGCACTACGGTTCAACAACTCTTGATAGCTTCTATAAGTACGAGTTTGTACCCGACCACGCCATTCCTAGCCTGTTTGGCTATATCATTGTCGTGATGATTTTAACTGTGCTACCCGGTCCTTCTTCTCGGAGCACAATTTTCGACGATGAACTAACCTTACGTCGATCCTCATCGTCATATCATTTCGCCTTGAACAACAAGCTTGGTTTCGAGTTTGTGTCGTACCCTTGGTTCCAATAACCTTTCACTTCATCATTACTTTGACTTGATGTAAATGGCGATCGATTACATCTTCATGAACTCTCGCGACAAAGGTGTCGTGATCATCAACATTCTGAGCTCATCCAGGATATCAATTGAATTCATGATGAGAAATACCATCCTTGCCCTCGATGAATTGTATTATCATCGATCACTTTATTGCCATTCCCCCCCAACACAAGCTTGTTCATGTTTGGTGTTATACCTTGAGTTCCTTGCTACCCAGCAATTGTTCTTCTTTACCTTGGAGTATTACCATCCTTTATGTCAAGAATGTTACGAGATTTGTTCCACCTCTTGAGGATTCTTGACATAGAAATACTTCTCACCATCACCATTCTTTCTTGGTCCCGTGTTAATTCCAACAAGTGGGCGGTGTTGTTTGGATTCTTTCCTTCTAGCAACCCTATTTTTTGAAGTTAATGGTCAAGGTTCATTCTTAGGCTATCGATTATTGAATCACCATTCTGACATTGGTCGTGCAACCCAACCCATCGGGCGCACCTTTCAACCAATGTTTACTTGTGTATGTTTTCCTCGAGCATGCTTCCTTATATCATTTGATCTGACAAATGTATCTCCTTGTTCACTTAAATGTGGAAGTCTATCTTTTGGGAATCTCGGTGAATTGCCGTTGAGTTCACCAGACACCTCCTTGTCCTCTCCTTGGGTTAATGATGGACTCTTGTTAACGGAAATCACTTCATAGTTCATTTCCCCGAGAATCTTACAATGTCATCTCGTCAATTTGCGTTGCACCTTTTCTTCTCGGGTATCCTAAGTCCGAGGTATCCCGACACCAATCGGATCTGAATCTCGGTCGATATGATGGTTGGGACAACTTTCAAGAGTTATGATGTTGATCCTTTGATGACCGGTAGCATGATGTCATGCCTAGCACCCCCTACCGGAGGACCTAACCTTATAGATTCCTTTTCAGAAGGTTATCTATTCTTCCATGAAGAAATGGTAAGACTTATTCTATAAGTTGTTCCTGATGAATCCTTCGTGTATCCAGAGTCTGATCTTCACTTGAAGACCATGTCAATGCTACCTCGAAGCATGTCGATGGTACTCCGATTTTCAACAGGAACATCTGAAGCACGATGCTAAATTTTATTTATCACTTATCCTAACACCATTGTATGGGTAATATCATGAGGTTCCTCCCCCCTTACCTAAATGGTTTTCTACCTTCTATCCTGAAATGGATATCATCTGCTTGTCCTTGGGAAGGATATACCCCTGGAATATGTGTTTAAACACATTTTCCTTTCCATTGTTCTGTTTAATCTGATGATCACATTTTCCTTTCCATTGTTTTGTTTAACCCTTCTTGTGATCTGTATGATCTAAGCAGTAATATTCTCCTGCTTTTGTAAACACCTCGGTGTACAATTCTGTCGAAAGACCACGATACTTTTGATTGATGACATTCCAGGCAACCACCAATGGTCGAGAACCTTGCCAATTGTTTAGCCTCGTTCAACAAGTAGGAAAATGGCTCTCTTCGTTCCCGTCCTTGGTACCGACATTGTTGCGGCATGGTCGACAAGCTATTCAGCGACATGCCTCCTCGTCGGCGGCTGTGTAAGATGTCACCAACCTTCCTACTTTCAACCCATATGGTGGGCCCATAAACCACAGGTCCACCGGATCGAAACTGACTCTTCTTTACAACTTCGGATTCAAATGTATCCTTTGCATCTGGCTTCGTATGTGATTGACGAGCTAAATTCTATACCATTATTCATCCTGGAAACCAACCCCATGTTATTCTCGTTGTTCAAGCCCCCATTCTAGCTTCTGTCTAGGCATCGAATGATTGCCTACCCATTTGAAACTTTGGTACCATCATATATTGCACTCAATGGGTTCACTGAAATACAACTTGTGGGGTACCTCGGTATTTCCCATTGAGTTCACCGTCTGATACCCAGCCTTGTGGAGGTGCGTTCTTCCAGAGTAATTCCCCCTGGCCGCGTTCGTAGGACGCTGGAGATCCTGAAGAAAGGATGACGACTTGATCATGGTGACTTGAAGCAGAGAAATGCAGACATCAACGAAAGGGATCAACCTCTTCGATAGGGCAGCCAAGACCGAGAAGACTCGTTAGGTTTTTCGCTACCAGCGCCCCCCCCCCCCTTACTCCACCGCTTAAATCTCGGGACGAGATTTCTTGTAGTGGAGGAGAATTGTGACGCCCGGATAATTATGCTACAAGAATCCCCATTAATGATGCCATGTCACCTCATCACATCAGTAGTTAATCTCGGTTAGTTCAAAAACCGATTCGAATTTCAAATTCAAAATCGAGCAAACAATAAAAGTTTTGAAATATTAAAATTTAAATGTTCAGAGTGAACCAAATAATACATAGGTAATTATGGTGGTGAAACCACATTTTTATAAAATGTTTGAATGCTCAAAGGAAAATAAAACAAAGAATGAAAAGAAAGTAATTAAATGCCTTTTACAATAAATAAAATATTAAACTAATTTATTTTGTTGCCCAAACTTATGTGGCAAGAGCTAATTACTAACACTAAATTAGGGACTACTTTTATAGTTTATAAAACTGAAATAAAAGAGGAACTAAAATAAAATGTAAAAATGAAAAGGAATAATAAACAAAAATAGAACAAAAGAAATAAAATGCAGAAAAGGCCTCCCCCCATCGGCCTCGGCCACACCACATGCCGACCGCCCACCCCACTCCCCATACCCTCCCACATCGGCCGAAACCCTAGGGCAGCCACTCCCACCCCCCCGACGCCACTCCATCTTCCCTCCCGATCCAATCGGGATCGAGGCAAAGACCCCCCACTCCCCACGTCTCCCCCCTCCCGATCCAATCTGGATCGGGGCCTAACCCCCACGACCCGCCGCCTCACGCCCGCCACCGGCGCCATCCCGCGGCGACGCCTCATCGCCGTCCTCCTCGCCTCCCTCCCCTCCCGATCTGGGCGCCTCGCCAGCGCCACTGTCCACCTCACCGAGCCGCCTCGCCCGGCCACCACCTCCTCGCGCCGACCACCTCTCCCCGCCCCTCCTATGATCGACCCGTATGGATCGGGGCTCGATCCAGCTTGTCGCCGCCGCGCCGCCTGCTCCGTGCTCGAGCCCCGCGCCGCCCGGCGACCCTACCACAGGGCGAGCCACCGCCGTGACGAACCCCCCCTCTCTCCCTCGCGCGTGCCACGGCTCTTCCTCCACGGACGCCGCCCGGAGCCCTTGACAGCCCGCCGAGACCTCGCTGACCTCCTCGCCCGGTCGGCTTCTCCACGACGCGTTGTCCCCGACGTCCTCCCCGACACCCGCTGCCTAGCCCCTACACCGTACGGTGAGGCCCTCGGCCTCCTCTTCTCCTCTCCGCCGCTCGCTGATGTCGCGACCACCGCACCGAACGGATCCGACCGCACTCACCCTCGCCCGTGGCCACATCTCGCGCCTCGTTCCCGACCGGCCAGTGCGTGTCAAGGGCCCCGCGCTCGCCTGCTCGTTGCACTCGCCGTCCGCTCCTGCCCTGTTGCCTTATCGCTGTCCCCAGCGACCGCGGCCACCGTCCACGGCTTGGCTCCGTCGCGCCACCCCGACCGGCGCCCCATCAAGACCGGCAGCCAAGGCCGCTGGTCTTGCCGAGGCCAGCGCCGAGCTTGCCCCATCGGCGCCCGTGTCGCCCGGTTGCCTCGCCTGCTGCCCGTTTGCCTCGCCCGCACCCGGGCGCCCGTGAACCCGCCCCGGTTGACCCTGGGTCACAGACACCCGGGGCCCACGTCCCTAAAACTATGAAAAAAAAATGTAATAAAAAGAGTTAACGATATATTAATTAATTAATTAATCTAGCTTAATCAACTTAACCTAGTCAACATGTTTAATTAAATTAATTAATTAATTAATTAGTTAGTTAATCAGTGTATGACATGTGGGACCGAGTGGTATGTTGACTAGTCAAAGTCCACAGTTGACTAATGACGTCATACTGACATCAGGCTGACGTCATAAAACGATTTTTGAATTAAATTAATTCTGTTAGTCCTAAAAATAATTTATATCTTTTAAAATTAATATAAAATAAACCGTAGCTCGGATGAAAAAAACTTTGTACATGAAAGTTGCTCAGAACGGCGAGGCGATTCCGGATACACAGTCCGTTCGTCGCCACACCCCCTAACCTATCGAACTCGCAACTTTCCCCTCCCTCCCTCTCAAAACGCTAAACACCGGGATATTTTCCGGATGTTTTCCCCTTCACCGGTATCACCTATCCTGCGTTAGATCACCTCTAGCACCGCATTTGTCATGTTATGCTTTGATTGCTCTATTATTTATTATGTTCCCCCTCTATTTTTTCCTGAGACCCGAGGCGCTGCGGTACCCCCTGTGATCGACTACGGTGTCGACGACCCTCTCTCTTGCCGGAGCAACCAGGCAAGCCCCCCCTTGATCACGGATATAGCCTATTCTACTCTATCTGCTTGCATTAGAGTAGTGTAACATGTTATTGCTTTCCGTCATACCTATCCCGATGCATAGCCTGTCCTTGTTACTCTTTGTTACCTTTACCGCAATCCTATATGCTTAGTATAGGATGCTAGTATTCCATCTGTGGCCCTACATTCTTGTCCGTCATTGTGCTATACTATCGGGCCGTGATCACTCGGGAGGTGATCACGGTATATACTTATACTTATACATGATACATGTGGTGACTAAAGTCGGGTCGGTGGTGGAGCACCCATGAGTGATTCACGGATTGGGGCTGAAAGGACCTTTGTCCCGACGGCCCTCTGGATGGATCTTTGTGGCGGAGCGGCAGGCAGGTTGAGACCGCCTAGGAGAGAGGTGGGCTGCCCTGTTCAAGCGTTCATGGGATACTTAACACGCTTAACGAGATCTTGGTATTTGATCTGAGTTGGCTCTGAGCTTATACGCACTAACCATCTACGCGGGAGTAGTTATGGGTATCCCGGCGTCGTGGTATCAGCCGAAGCACTTCAGACGTCAGCGACGGAGCGGCGCGCGCCGGATTGGACTGGAACGCCTGCTAGGCTAGGTCTGCTTCCGGCCGCCTACGCAACGTGCAGGTGTGCTCAGGGCGATGGGCCCAGACCCCTGCGCGCTTAGGTTTAGACCGGCGTGTTGGCCTCTCTGTTGTGCCTAGGTGGGGCTGCGACGTGTTGATCTTCGCGCGCGGGCATGACCCAGAAAGTGTGTCCGCCAAATGGGATCAAGCGTCTTTGGGTAAGATGGTGCACCCTGCAGGAAGTTAATCTATTGAATAGCCGTGATCTTGATAATGAGGGCGACTTGGAGTTGTACCTTGAGCTTATGACAACTAGAACCGGATACTTGATAAAACACACCCTTCCAAGTGTCGAGATAACCGGTGGTCGCTCTCTCGTGGATATGAGGAGGGATCGCGGGTAGGATTATTGCTATGTGATGTTACTTGGAGGACTTCGGTTTGCCCTCTTCTACTGTTGCAAGACAGGTGACGTAGCGTAGTCTTCGATAAGACTAGCTATCCCCTCTTATTCGGCATTATGCGTTCAGTCCACCGATATGGCCCTTTACACATATAACCATGCATATGTAGTGTAGCTCCTTGCTTGCGAGTACTTTGGATGAGTACTCACGGTTGCATTGTTTCCCCTTTTCCCCTACCTATACTCGATTGCTGCAATCAGGCGATGGAGCCAGGAGCGACGCCACCGTCGATGGCGACTACTACACCGGAGGTGCCTACTACTACGTGCAGCCCAGCGGCGACGACCAGAGTAGTTTAGGAGGATCCTGCAGGGAGGCTGCGCCTCTTCGATCTGTATCCCGGTTTGTGCTAGCCATCTTGGCAACTTGTTTAACTTATGTGCGTACTCAGATATTGTTGCTTCCGCGACTTCGTCTATGATCGAGCACTTGTATTCGAGCCCTCGAGGCCCCGGCTTGTATTATGATGCTTGTATGACTTATTTTATTTGTAGAGTTGTGTTGTGATATCTTCCGTGAGTCCTTGATCTTGATCGTACACATTTGCGTGCATGATTAGTGTACGATTGAATCGAGGAGTCTACAACAGTCCTCATATGTAGCAACCAGACCGAATGGATCAAGTCTCGTGCTCGGTGTCATCCTGGATCGAATGTTGACACCACACAAGATTTCAAGGATTTATAGCGAGTAGCAATCACACACTTATTACATCGTTGTCCACAAGGGAACTTAATACAATAATATGGCTTAAGGCCATCTAATAATAACAGCGAAGGCTTGGAAGATAAGTGAGTCCATCAACTCCATCGGCATCACTTGAGTATAGAACCACGACCTAACACCTTACTCGTCGTTCAAAAAATGCATAGCGTGAAAGTTGCAGCCAGCACGGTCAAGACATGGAATATCTTTGCAATGTAACACATAGAGAGCAATGAAGCAAATAAGCCTATACTACATGCATATATGGCTGGTGGTGAAGCTCTCGGTTTACATTTGCATAAAGCTGATTTTTTCCTACATCAAAGGAATAATTTTATTTAACTATCATGGTGGTTGTTAAACATTGAGAATGGTTGATAGCATCCTCAATCCCAATTAAAAAGTATTCATCAAAACCCAATAACTTTTATTTAGAAGTAACATGTTGAGATTCACATGATATTCAATTACGGATACTCAAATTGTCCATAACCGGGGACACGGCTAATCATGATTAGTTTATACACTCTGCAGAGGTTTGCGACTTTTCCCCACAAGACTCGATCGCCTCCGCTTGGTTCTCGCACTACATGGTGTTTGAGAAGCGGATGACCGAGACATAGTCTTTCGAAGCGCTAGCACCTTACATGTGGGTAGACCGTACCAACCTACATACCCTACATCAGCTAGCCTACCCGTAAGAGTTCGTACGACTTAGTCAACTACGCCAAAGCCCATAATTGGCTTGTGGCTGCACACGGAAGTTTCAGTTTGAATAATCTTATGATCCCTTAGAGCCTAGGTGGCGGTCCAAGAAATCTGAGCAAGTCTGATGGAAACCAGGTGCCTCAATCCACCCAGATGTGTGTTTAGGTTGCCACCTTAGATAAACCATTAATTAACAATCTCACATCTGTCATGGATATTCACTCACCCAATCCACGTCTACTAGCATAGCATGGCATAATAAGCAAGCGTAGAAGTAACTCCCAAGGTTTCATAAGTAAAACAGTAATAGGTAATACCTCAATCTACTTCCCAATCCCACAATTTAATTTGATCCTAAACATGCAAGTGTTTGAGGAATAGATCTAATGCATAAAACTGGGTATGAGAAGAGTATGATCAAGTGTTACTTGCCTTGCGATGATCCATGAGACCTAGAGATTCAAGTAACAAGCGGCGCACTCGGGTGATCTAACGCAGACAAACAACAAGCATACAATAAGTACTCATCTAATGCACAGGAAAACTCGAATAAAAGATCTAACCAGAAAGTTCAACTTAAGAACCCTGGTTGCAAAAGAATCGAATCAAAATAAACATCGAAAGTCGAAACTCGAGAGAGAACGACTCGGTTTAGCAATCTGAAACTAGGTCAAAATTTTACAGTAGCAAAACTCTATGAAAGTAGGTTAGTCGGAACGGCGGTTTCGTTACGAAACTCCAGGCGCTTGAATCACCCGATTCCGATAAGCGAGCAAGAAAACAAACAGATTTGAAAATCGGATCGAAATCGAATCGAAAAAATAACGGATTAAATCCGATTAAAAGAAAACGCGACGAACGGATTAAATAACGGACGTTCGTTAACAGAACTAATCCAACGAACACGTTCATTGAAGCGAGCGGTTGGTGAGCGTTCGTTAGTTAAGAAAACCGAAAAAATAAAACCAATCTAGGGTTTTTTAAAAAAATCGAACATCTCTTTTTTAAAAACCGGATCGGTTTTAGGGAAACCGGATTGGGCGGGGCTACCTCCGGTGATCGCCGGGAGGCTCAGGGCGGCGGGCTAGGGGTCGGCGGCAGGTCGGGAGGGGGCGGCGAGGGCGGCGGGCTCTGCGTGGCGGACGGCGGGCGGGCGGCGTTCAGGCGGGCGGACTCAGCCGGTCGGGAGGCGAGGGGGGGCGGTGAGAGAGAGGGGGGGCGGGCGGTATTTAGAGGGGAGGGTGGCGGGGGGTGGCTTGGGGAGGGCAAGCCGGGAGGCGGGCGGAGCCGGACTCGGCCGGCGGGCGTCCCCGAGGGACTCAGGCGCGGCGGCGTGGCTTGTGAGGAGAGAGGAGGGAGGCGGGGCCGGGCCTGGCTGGGCCGGGCCCGGCTGGGCCTTGGCCTGTGGCGCGCGATTTTTTTTAAATTAAAATTTAAACCAAACGAATAAAAAAATACCAAATGAACTCCGATTTAAACAAAACAAATTTTCCCGACTCCTAAAATGAGTCGAACAAAATGAACTTTAAAAGCAGCAAACATGCATAAATTTTAAAATGCTCATTTTGCCTAAGCAAAATAAATCTTCCAAAACCAAATTTTGATTTATTTACAATATCTTCATTTTTCCTAAATGTTGGGAAAGTCATATTATTCCCTCTCAAAATATTTTTATAGGAAAAACTTTATGAAGATAATTTAAATAAATCAAATGATCCTATTTTCAAAATTTGAGAAATCCCAAATATGAAAATAATGAAACTTCCAACTCTCTCAGGGTCCTTGAGTTGCGTGAAATTTTCTAGGATCGGAAAAATGTGAGAAAATATGATATGCATGATGACCTAATGTATAACATTCCAAATTGAAAATTTGGGATGTTACAAACCTACCCTTAAGATGAATCTAGCCCTCGAGATTCGGGTTAACTAGAAAATAGGTGAGGTGGTCCTTAAGCAAAACTTCCTCTCTTTCCCGGTGGCTTCATCCTCGGTGTGGTGGCTCCATTGAACTTTGCAAAACTTGATAACCTTGCTGCGGGTAACTCTGCTGGCATAATCGAGAATCTTAACGGTTTTTCCTCATATGTCAAGTCATCCTTCAACTGAATTGCTTCGGTGCACTGTGTCTCTTAACGGTACCTCTGCTATCTCGGGTGACATTTCTTCAATCGAGAAACATGGAATACATCATGAACTCCTGACAGTCCTTCCGCAATTCCAACTTATACGCAACTTCTCCCATGTGTTGCAAAATCTTATATGGTCCAACAAGCAGGGTGCTAACTTTCCTTTAACTCCAAAACGCTTAACTCCTCAAGCGGTGATACTCTAAGATATACTCTGTCTCAACTTCATACTCAATCGCTGCGCTTTGAATCGGCATAGCTCTTTTATGCAGACTGGGCTACCTTGAGCCTGTCTCGAATCAACAACTTTCTTCGACTCCTTAATCAAATCTGGTCCAAACAATCGACGATCTCGGTTTAGTCCCATGACAACGGTGTCATGCACCTTCTTCCATCTGAGCCTCGAAGGTGCCATCTTTAAGCTGGTTTGGTAGCTGTTGTTGTAGGAAAATTCTGCATATGGCAAATTATCATCCCAACTAGATCCATAATCTAGTGCACAAGCTCTCGGCATGTCCTCTAAAATCTGATTGACCCTCTCGATCATCCATCGGTCTGTGGGTGGAAAGCTGTCTTGAATTCTAGTCCGGTTCCCAAAGTTTCGTGCAACTGGTTCCAAAATTTTGAGGTAAATTGGGTTCCTCTATGCGATACAATGCTCCTCGAACTCCGTGTAAACACACAATTCTGGTCATGTATATCTTCGCCAACTTAGCACTGCTATAGGTAGTCTTGATTGGAATGAAATGAGCTATCTTGGTCAAACGGTCGACTATGACCCAAATCGAGTCATATCTGAGCGGGTCTTTGGCAAACCTGTGATGAAATCCATGCCTAGTTTATCCCACTTCCATTCGGTATCGGCAACGGTTGTAACAATCCTGCTGGCTTCGATGCTCGCCTTTACTTTCGACATACGTGCAAATTGCTACATACTCCGCAATATCCTTCTTCATTCCGGTCCACGAAAATATTCTTCAAATCCAAATACATCTTGGTATTTCATGGGTGAATCGAATAGGGTGAATCATGGGCTTCTTGCAAAATCAACTTCACGATCTACGGGTCATTGGGCACATAAACACGGTCTTCAAACCATAGGGTATCGTGTTCATCCTCACGAAATCCTTTAGCTTTTCCTTTGCTCATTTTCTCCTTTATAGAGGCAACTTCCTTATCGCCTTTTGGGCTTCTCTGATTTTGTCCATCGATGTATTTGAATCTCCAATGCTGATACATAGCCTCTGGAACTATTTCCAAACATAGCTCTCGAAGGTCCTCGACTAACTCATTGGGTATTCCTCCCATCATTAGGGTATTGGCGTGGCTCTTACGGCTCAATCGTCGACTCTGACATTAGCCTTTCGGGTGATAATGCAATCTCATATCATAATCCTTGATAAGTTCTAACCATCTCCTTTGTCTCGAGATTCAGTTCATACGTGTGAAGATGTACTTCAAACTCTTGTGATCCGTATATACTTCACAATGATTTCCAATGAGAAAATGTCTCCACGTCTTCAAGGCATGCACAACGGCTACTAACTCCAAATCATGAGTGGCATAATTCAACTCATGGGGCTTAAGTTGTCGTGAAGCATACTGAAACAACTCTTCCTTCCTGCATAAGCACGGCTCCAAGTCCTCGGCGTGAAGCGTGTAATACACCTCATAATCCTTAGTCCGATCCGCAATATCAAAACTGGTGAGGTAACCAATCTTTTCTTCAACTCCTGAAAACTTGCCTCACAGTCCTCGGTCCATATGAATTTGTTTTCCTTTTCAACAATTCAGTCATAGGCTTTGCAATCCTTGAGAAATTCTCAATGAACCTTGGTAGTATCCTGCGAGTCCAAGGAAACTCGAATCTCTCCAACTGTCGTTGGTGCTTCCCATTTAGTTACGGTCTCAACTTTGGTGGGGTCAACTGCTATCCCTTCTCCGGATATAACATGTCCGAGAAATCCAACTTCCTTTAGCCAAAACTCACATTTGCTGAACTTGGCATACAACTGGTGTTCCTCGGTTTCTCCAAAACCAATCGCAAATGTTCCTTGTGTTCCTCTTCATTCTTGAGAAAATCAAAATATCATCAATGAACACCACGACGAACTTATCCAAAACTCCATAAACACTTTGTTCATCAGGTTCATGAAATAGGCTGGCGCGTTAGTCAGTCCAAATGACATAACGGTATACTCATACAGTCCATATCTAAGTGGTAAATGCTGTCTTGGGTATGTCCTGCTCCCGAATCTTCAATCGATGGTACCACGATCGCAAGTCGATCTTGGAAAACACTTTGGCTCCTTGCAAGCGATCAAACAGATCATTTATCATAGGTAGTGGGTACTTGTTCTTGATTGTTACTTCATTCAATCCACGATAATCAACAACCATTCTCAAAGATCCATCCTTCTTCTCCACCAATAAAGCGGGTGATCCCCA
This sequence comes from Aegilops longissima, assembly GCA_021605205.1. Classification (NCBI taxonomy): domain Eukaryota; kingdom Viridiplantae; phylum Streptophyta; class Magnoliopsida; order Poales; family Poaceae; genus Aegilops; species Aegilops longissima. The sequence continues at coordinate 262,136,711 of CM038682.1, read as the reverse complement.
AGGTGAAGAACTTGGGCGAATAAAACCTTTATCCAATAGTTCCTTAATCTGCTTCTTGATTTCCGCCAAATCCTTTGCGGGCATCTGTCTGATCGCCGATATCGGGCCTGTTCACGGCAACAGCTCGATCAAAACTCAATGTCTCTATCCGGTGGCATTCCCGGCAATTCTTAGGAAATACATCAGATAATCCTTCACCACTGGTACTTCTTCTGTACCACTCGATAAGCAATTAACTTGTGCTCTCCTCGGCTCGTGCCGTGATACATACTAATCCTTCTTCCTTCCGGTGTGGTGAGCAAAATTGACCTTGTGGTACAATCTATGTTTCCTCCATACCTTGATAACCAATCCATTCCTAATATCACATCCAATTCTTGGGATTCCGAACTATTAGGTGCGAGGGGAAAACATAGTGTCCAATCCGTAGTGGCGATCGATCACACCATTTACTAGCCATGTACTCTGCTCCGGGTGAGGTTACTAGCATGGGTGACCTAAGGGCTTGGGTTGGTAACTTGTACTTATCCACAAATCCCTTGATATGTATGAATGCGATGCACCAATGATCGAAAAGAACAACTGCAGAAATGACTTAACCAAAACTTACCGATTCTTGCATCGGGCTGATCTTCAACCTCCTCCACATCAATGTGGTTCACATCCCCTGTTGAAAGGGTTGGGCTTCTTTCGAGCTTCCATTTCCATTTCCATTCGGCCTTCTTGACAGTCATTTGCATAGTGCCGGTCTTGCGGCACTTAAAGCAAATAATGTGACTCAGGTCTACCTTGGATGGTGTTGACGGGTTGGTGCGATTCTGTCGTTGCTTCCTCCATTCCGTTCCCATTCTTGGTGCCATTATGGTTGTCGAATTACTTCCTCCATGGGTATCTGAAACTGAATTCTGATTTAGGGGTATAACGAGGCTTCTGCTGGGCTCGAGTTATACTTCCCTTGTCCATACTTCCGCTTGCAGTTCTCAATTCTTCTTTGCTTTCCTTCAATCATGAGGCTCGGTCTACCAACTCCGGTAGTTGTTGAAACTTGCTACCATCAACGGCATCTTGAACTCATCATTCAGTCCTTCTAGAAATTTCTCTGTTTTGCAAAGCATCTCAGAGTAACGTCATCCGGGGCATAACGTGCTAATTTGCTAAAGTCATCCACGTCTTGTGTGATCCTTCCTCCTTGGCGTAAGTTGCGAAACTCACGCTTCTTCATGGCCATGGCTCCTGCTGAAACATGGGCGGTCGAAAAGCTTCTTGGCCCCGATCCCATGTGGCGGTGTCTACCGGTAAGTGGTCTGTGAAATTCTCCCACCATCTTCTGCGGGTCCTTCAAGCTGATGTCTGCAAACTTCACTCTTTCACCATCTGTGCATCCTGCAGCGGTCAGCTCCTTCCTATCTTGCGGAGCCGGTCATCTGCTACAATCGGCTCGGTGCTACTGGAATACACCGGCGGATTCAGCCTAAGGAAACGAGTCAGATGATCCGCAGGTAGTGGTGGTGGTGGGTTGTTGTTGTTGTTGTTGTTGTTGTTGTTGTTCTACACCAATGTTTGAATCAGGGTATTCTGCTGCTGGATCAATTGGGTGATCTCTGGCGGGAAAACGAATCCGGGGTCGCGTCTCGGAGGCATCTGATGGGTTTAGAAAAGAAGAGAAATGTAGAATAGAATGAGGTCTAAGGGGAATCACTACCCAAATGCACACAAAATCACTTCATTCAATCAAACAAGGGCTTACAACGATCTAACTATCGCAAAAGTGGGTGTACTATAATGTTTACATGGAGGAAATACTACTAATATGTGGGGACTTCTATTAATTTGAACCGTGGAAGACTCCATGATGTCTGCTCGACCGTCTTCAAAGTCGGGTTCACTTGGATCCGAATCGGGTCGTCGATGTTAATGTAGTCGCTTGGGTATTCGACATCTGGTCTTCATTCCTGGCGCCAACTTCTTTTTGAGTTCTTGATCTCATACTTAAGATCGTTATTGTGTCTTGCCGAGCTACGATCTCGTCCATGTAGTCCTTATGTAGTCTTTAGTTCTCCTTCCGGTTCTAGGATCCTTCCTTTGTCTTCTACAACTCCAACATGTCATTGCACATTTGGTTCTCTGGCGTCGAATGTGCTGGTTTAGCTCTGGATGAACGCGGCAATGGATCTATCCTTCTTGGTCTTGACGACGTCCCGTTGTCATCTCGGCGTCCGCAAATCTGGTAGATGGTGTCCTTGAGGTCTTCTTGATAAACTTCTCCAATCGTCCCATGGTGATGTGAGCTGCCATGCTCTTTCCTGGACTCAAGTTGGTGCAATCGAAAACACTATCTATAGGCTTGGTGATTGGGGCGAATGTCCTTCTGGAGCGTGAGCGTGAATCTTCCAGCGCTCCTCTTGAGCGAGTGGCGTTGAAAGTCTCGGTGAAGCTTGGTAGTCAATGTTCAGTGCTTGGTAACTTCCTTCAAGTGAAATCCAAAAGGTGTGCCTTCATCTGGTTGGGTGTACTTCATCTTGGCGTCCATCATCCTAAAGAGTAGAAAAGATGAGGAGTTAGAAAATGAGAAGAGGTAGTGATCTATGGCTTTAACTTAGTGGTCGTGTCCTCAATCGGCGTGTGCTCGATACCATTCTCTGTGCGACCAGACCGAATGGATCAAGTCTCGTGCTCGATGTCATCCTGGATCGATGTCTTGACACCACACAAGATGCCGAAGGATTTATAGCGAGTAGCAATCACACACTTATTACATCGTTGTCCACAAGGAACTTAATACAATAATATGGCTTAAGGCCATCTAATAATAACAATGGAAGGCTTGGAAGATAAGTGAGTCCATCAACTCCATCGGCATCACCGAGTATAGAACCACGACCTAACACCTTACTGTCGTTCTAAAAGTGCATAGCGTGAAAGTTGCAGCCAAAACGGTCAACACATGGAATATCTTGGCAATGTAACACATAGAGACAATGAAGCAAATAAGCCTATACTACATGCATATATGGCTGGTGGTGAAGCTCTCGGTTTACATTGCATAAAGCTGATTTTTCCCTACATCAAAGGAATAATTTTATTTAACTATCATGGTGGTTGTTAAACATTGAGAATGGTTGACAGATCCTCAATCCCAATTAAAAGTATTCATCAAAACCCAATAACTTTTATTTAGAAGTAACATGTTGAGATTCACATGATATTCAATTACGGATACTCAAATTGTCCATAACCGGGACACGGCTAATCATGATTAGTTTATACACTCTGCAGAGGTTTATGACTTTTCCCCACAAGACTCGATCGCCTCCGCTTGGTTCTCGCACTACATGGTGTTTGAGAAGCGGATGGCCGAGACATAGTCTTCGAAGCGCTAGCACCTTACATGTGGGTAGACCGTACCAACCTACATCCCTACATCAGCTAGCCTACCCGTAAGAGTTCGCACGACTTAGTCAACTACGCCAGAGCCCATAATTGGCTTGTGGCTGCACACGGAAGTTTCAGTTTGAATAATCTTATGATCCCTTAGAGCACAGGTGGCGGTCCAAGAAATCTGAGCAACTCTGATTGAAACCAGGTGCCTCAATCCACCCAGATGTGTGTTTAGGTTGCCACCTTAGATAAACCATTAATTAACAATCTCACATCATCATGGATATTCACTCACCCAATCCACGTCTACTAGCATAGCATGGCATAATAAGCAAGCGTAGAAGTAACTCCCAAGGTTTCATAAGTAAAAGCAGTAATAGGTACTACCTCAATCTACTTCCCAATCCCACAATTTAATTTGATCCTAAACATGCAAGTGTTTGAGGAATAGATCTAATGCATAAAAACTGGTATGAGCGAGTATGATCAAAGTGTTACTTGCCTTGCGATGATCCATGAGACCTAGAGATTGAAGTAACAAGCGGCGCACTCGGGTGATCTAACGCACAAACAACAAGCATACAATAAGTACTCATCTAATGCACAGGAAAACTCGAATAAAAGATCTAAGCAGATAGTTCAACTTAAGAACCCTGGTTGCAAAAGAATCGAATCAAAATAAACATCGAAAGTCGAAACTTCGAGAGAGAACGACTCGGTTTAGCAATCTGAAACTAGGTCAAAATTTTACAGTAGCAAAACTCTGTGAAAGTAGGTTAGTCGAACGGCGGTTTCGTTCTGAAACTCCAGCGCTTGAATCACCTGATTCCGATAAGCGAGCAAGAAAACAAACAGATTTGAAAATCGGATCTGAAATCGAATCGAGAAAAATAACGGATTAAATCCGATTAAAAGAAAAACGACGAGCGGATTAAATAGCGGACGTTAGTTAACAGAACTAATCCAACGAACACGTTCATTGAAACGAGCGGTTCGGTGAGCGTTCGTTAGTTAAGAAAACTGAAAAAATAAAACCAATCTAGGGTTTTTTAAAACCGAACATCTCTTTTTTAAAACCGGATCGGTTTTAGGGAAACCGGATTGGGCGGGGCTACCTCGGTGATCGCCAGGCGGGCTCGGGCGGCGGGCTAGGGGTCGGCGGCGGGTCGGGAGGCGGCGGCGAGGCGGCGGGGCTCTCAAGCGTCAGTGAGACGGCAGGCGTTATTCGGCGCGACTCAAGCGGTCGGGAGGCGAGGGGGGGTGGGTGAGAGAGAGGAGGGCGGTATTTAAGAGGGGGGTGGCGGCGGGTGGCTTGGGGAGGGGCAAGCCGGGAGGAGGCGGGCGAGCCGGACTCGGCGGCGGGCGTCGTCCCGAGCGGGACTCGGGCGCGGGCGGCGGCGTCTTGAGGGAGAGGAGGAGGCGGGCGCTGGGCGGGCTGGCTGGCTGGGCCGGCTGGGCCTTGGCCTGAAGCGGCGTGATTTTTTTTTTAAATTAAAATTTAAACCAAACGAATAAAAAAAATACCAAATGAACTCCGATTTAAACAAATTTTCCCCGACTCCTAAAAATGAGTCGAACAAAATGAACTTTAAAAACGGCAAACATGCATAAATTTTTAAAATGCTCATTTTTGCCTAAGCAAAATAAATCTTCCAAAACCAAATTTTGATTTATTTACAATATCTTCATTTTTCCTAAATGTTGGGAAAGTCATATTATTCCCTCTCAAAATATTTTTATAGGAAAAACTTTATGAAGATAATTTAAATAAATCCAAATGATCCTATTTTCAAAATTTGAGAAATCCCAAATATGAAAATAATGAAACTTCCAACTCTCTCCGAGGGTCCTTGAGTTGCGTGAAATTTTCTAGGATCGGAAAAATGTGAGAAAAATATGATATGCATGATGACCTAATGTATAACATTCCAAATTGAAAATTTGGGATGTTACATCATAGGTCTTTGGGTCAGAAATAAGTTCTGAGACATAGCTCTCTCCGTCGGATTCTTGGAACGACATACTTTCAAAACTGCACAGGAAACAGCAAGAAAAGAGGACAAAGGATCTCCACGATACGGTGATCAACAGGTTCGGGAAGTATATATAGATTTTTTATCTTGGAGGACAAGTATATGGGAGAAAAACCGAATACGGAAGGTGTCCCAGGTGGGCACAACCCACCTGGGCGCGCCAGACTTGCCTGGCATGCCCTGGTGTATTGTGCCCACCAGGGTACGCTTCCTCGAAGTTTCTTTATTCCTAAAATTCAAAAATATTCCAAAACTGATAAAAAATATTTTTGCGGATTTTTCGGAGTCCTTTTACTTACCGTATCATGTACCTCATTATTTTTACGATTCTGGAGTGTTCCGGAAGGACTCTTTTATGTGCTCTTCTGGTGTCAAAGTTTGGATAATATTACTTTCAACATTAATAGGCGAACCTGAGATATAATGCGTTATTCGTTGCCTGTTGACAACCTTCGGGTTAGTACCTTCGGAATTATTTATTTTGATGGCTCCAGACCGGTAAACCTCCTCGATGACATATGGGCCTTCCCATTTTGAGAGGAGTTTTCCTGCAAAGAATCTAAAACGAGAGTTGTACAAAAGAACATATTCTCCAAATTTAAACTCACGCTTTTGAATTCTTTTGTCATGCCACCTTTTAACTTTTTCTTTAAATAATTTTGCATTTTCATAAGCTTGAGTTCTCCATTCATCTAGAGATCTAATATCAAATAACCTCTTTTCACCAGCAAGTTTGAAGTCATAGTTGAGCTCTTTAACTGCCCAATATGCTTTATGTTCTAACTCAAGAGGCAAATGACAAGCTTTTCCATAAACCATTTTATATGGAGACATAGCCATAGGATTTTTATAAGCCGTTCTATAAGCCCAAAGTGCATCATCTAATTTATAAGACCAATTCTTCCTGGACCTATTAACAGTCTTTTGCAAAATTAATTTTATTTCTCTATTGCTAAGTTCAACTTCACCACTAGACTGAGGACGATAGGGTGATGCAATTCTACGGTTAACATCATACTTAGCAAGCATCTTACGGAAAGCACCATGAATAAAGTGTGAACCACCATCAGTCTTTAAATATCTAGTGACTCCAAACCTTGGGAAAATAACTTCCTTAAGCATTTTAATAGAGGTGTTCTGATCAGCACTACTAGTTGGAATAGCTTCTACCCACTTAGTAACATAATCAACAGCAACCAGAATATGTGTATACCCATTACAGGAAGGAAAATGTCCCATGTAATCAAATCCCCAAACATCAAATGGTTCAACAACAAGTGAATAATTCATAGGCATTTCTTGACGCTTACCGATATTACCTATTCTTTGACATTCATCACAAGATGAGACAAACTTACGGGCATCCTTGAAGAGAGTAGGCCAATAAAATCTAGACTGCAATACCTTGTGAGCAGTTCTATCTCCAGCATGATGCCCTCCATAAGCCTTGGAGTGACATTTCCGTAGGATTTGTCCATGTTCATGCTCAGGTACACAACGTCTAATAATACCATCTACTCCTTCTTTATAAAGATGTGGGTCATCCCAAAAGTAATGTCTTAAATCATAGAATAATTTTTTCTTTTGTTGGTATGTAAAACTAGGTGGTAAATATTTAGCAACAATGTAATTAGCATAATCAGCATACCAAGGAGTACTATGAGAAACATTTATTGAAGCTAACTACTCATCAGGAAAAATATCATCAATAGGTAGTGGGTCATCAAGCACATTTTCAAGCCTAGACAAGTTATCAGCTACTGGGTTCTCAGCTCCTTTTCTATCAATGATATGTAAACCAAATTCTTGCGACAAGAGAACCCATCGAATAAGTCTAGGTTTAGCATCTTTATTTTCTATAAGATATTTAATAGCAGCATGGTCTGTGTGAACAGTTACCTTTGAATCAACAATATAAGGTCTAAATTTCTCACAAGCAAACACCACTGCTAGGAATTCTTTTTCAGTAGTAGCATAGTTTCTTTGGGCACTGTCTAGAGTTTTACTAGCATAATGAATAACATTCAATTTCTTATCAACTCTTTGTCCTAGAACAGCACCAACATCATAATCACTAGCATCACACATAATTTCAAAAGGCAAGTTCCAATCAGGTGGTTGAACAATAGGTGCAGAAATTAAGGCTTTCTTGAGTGTTTCAAAAGCTTCTAAACAATCATCATCAAAAACCAAAGGAATATCCTTCTGCAAGAGACTACTAAGAGGCCTAGAAATTTTAGAAAAGTCTTTGATAAATCTCCTATAGAAACCAGCATGGCCTAGGAAACTACGAATACCTTTTATATGTTTAGGACATGGCATTTTCTCAATTGCATCAACCTTAGCTTGGTCCACTTCAATACCTCTTTCATAAAATTTATGACCCAGGACAATGCCTTCATTAACCATAAAGCGGCACCTCTCCCAATTCAAGACAAGATTTGTTTGTTCACATCTCTGCAAAACTCGCTCAAGATTGCTTAAACAATCATCAAAAGACTTCCCATAAACAGAAAAGTCATCCATGAAAACCTGAACAATCTTTTCACAAAATTCAGAGAATATAGCAGTCATACGTCTTTGAAAGGTAGCAGCTGCATTACATAAACCGAAAGGCATACGTCTATAAGCATAGGTTCCAAAGGGACAAATGAAAGTGGTCTTTTCTTGATCAGGTTGAGAAACTGGTATCTGTGAAAAGCCAGAATATCCATCAAGGAAGCAAAAGTGTGTGTGCTTAGATAATCTTTCAAGCATTTGATCAATAATAGGCAAAGGGTAATGATCTTTTCTATTTGCTTTATTCAATTTTCTTAAATCAATTACCATTCTAGAGCCTGTAACAATTCTTTGTGGAATAAGTTCATTCTTATCATTAGGAACAACAGTAATACCTCCTTTCTTAGGAACACGATGAACAGGACTTACCCATCTACTATCAGCTATAGGATAGATTATACCTGCTTCCAGAAGTTTTAATATTTCCGTTCCTACCACTTCCTTCATTTTTGGATTCAACCGACGTTGGTGATCAACAACGGGTTTAGCATCAGGTTCCATATTAATTTTGTGCTGACATAGACTGGTACCAATGCCCTTTAAATCATCAAGAGTATATCCAATAGCATCCCGATGCTTCCTTAGAACTTTCAATAATCTTTTTTCTTCATGTTCTGAAATGTTAGCACTAATAATAACATGATATATCTTCTTTTCAAACACAGTGTCTAGCAATTGTTTTAATTCAAACACAGGATCACCTTTAGGTGGAGGAGGACCTCCTAGAGTTTCAGTAGGCAAATTGTGTTTAAGCAGAGGATGTTGTTCAAAGAAAATCTTATCTATTTCATTTCTTTCATGCATATGCAAATCATTTTCATGGTCTAGCAAATATTGTTCTAAAGGATCAGTAGGTGGAACAGCAATAGAAGCAAGACCAATTAATTCATCCTTACTAGGCAATTCCTTTTCATGAATATTTCTACTAAACTTGGAAAAATTAAACTCATGAGACTCATCACCGAAGCTAACACCAACAGTTTGTTTCTTACAATCTATCTTAGCATTAACTGTATTCAAGAAAGGTCTACCAAAGATAATGGGACAAAAGTCATCTTGTGGGGAACCAAGAACAAGAAAATCAGTAGGGTATTTTATTTTCCTACACAAGACTTCAACATCTCTAACAATCCCAAATGGTGATATGTTGTCTCTATTAGCAAGTTTAATAGTAACATCTATGTCTTCTAACTCTACAGGTGCTATATCTTTCATAATTTCTTGATATAAAGTTTAAGGAATAGCACTCACACTAGCACCCATGTCACATAAACCATGATAACAGTGATCTCCTATTTTAACTGAGATGATAGGCATGCCAATAATAGGTCTATGTTTATCCTTTTTATCAGGTTTGGCAATTCTAGTGGCTTCCTCACAGAACTAAATAACATGCCCATCTATATCTGCTTCTAGGAGATTTTTAACCATAGCAATACTAGGTTCAACTTTAATTTGTTCATCAGGTTTAGGTGTTCTAATGTAGCTTTTGTTAACCATAGTTGAAACTTTAGCATGTTCCCTTATCCTAACAGGAAAAGGTGGTTTCTCAATATAAGCAGAAGGAACAACTGGATCAACATTATAAAGTATAGTTTCTTCTTTAACTGGTACCGGTTCTTTAGTTTATTCTTTAATATAGGTGGGTGATATTTAAACCACTTCTGTTTAGGGAGTTCAACATGAGTAGCAAATGATTCACAAAATGAGGCTACTATCTCAAAGTCAAGTCCATATTTAGTGCTAAACTTTTGAAAAACATCGGTATCCGTAAAAGATTTAACACGATCATATTTAATTTTAATACCTAACTCTTTACCTTCGTCGACTTCCCAATCTTTAGAGTTGCGTTTAACTATTTCCAAAAGATCCCACCAGAATTCAATAGTCTTCTTCATAAAGGAACCAGCACAAGAAGTATCAAGCATGGTTTGATCATTACGAGAAAGCCGAGCATAAAAATTCTGGATAATAATTTCTCTTGAGAGCTCATGATTGGGGCATGAATATAACATTGAATTAAGCCTCCCCCAAGCTAGAGCGATACTTTCTCCTTCACGAGGCCAAAAATTATATATATAATTCCGATCACGACGAACTAGATGCATAGGATAAAATTTCTGGTTGTCGGTGTACAAAAAGAGGGGTGCGTTTTTGTACCCCTATACCTGTGCACGGGCAGTCGGAGCCGCGCCTATGGTCACGCCAAGCAGAACAGGGGAGGTGAGCCATGGTAAGACCAAAGCCCAAGATAATAAGAGCAATGCCAAGGCCAAGACCACAAAGAGCAGAGGGACGAAGCGGGTTCCCCCGGCAAGACCCTTGCCGGGGCAGCTCGCCCCACACCAACAGAGCGAGCCACCATTGAGCCCATGGTCCCCGACGTACGCCATCATCCATGTTGGGCCAGGGCTCGGGAGGCACCTCCGTGGTGGCATGCAGAAGACATATTCAAGATCAGATGAGGATTAGAAGACGACGATCCTCGGCAAGATCCTTGCCGAGGAAGACCACTGAGACCCCGGCAAGGCCCTTGCCGGATGACAACACACACGACAAGACCCTTGCCGGGCCACCCGGCAAGGCCCTCACCAAGGGCGCCAGGCAGGGCCACCGCCAGCCCACGCCAACCAAGCTTCCACCGCGTTTCACATGCAGCTGCCAGCCCAACCAGTGGCGAGCACCTGCGTGGCAACATGCAGCTCCGAGGCCAACTCATCGAGCACCAACGTGGCGGCATGCAGATCTTCGTGAAGGCTCCGCCACTGCGCCACCTCAGCTACCTGCCTGCCTACGTGGCACAGCACGCCTCACTGGCCAGGGTGTGTGTCGAAGCGAGGAGGAGCGGCGATGAACGGGACAGGCCTCGCCCCGTCCCCAATAAATCAAGGGGACACCTAAGCTACGCATTAAATGCGTCTCATCCTGTAATACGAGTGATAAGCTCAGGGCACTGTACGCCTTTCCACCTCCTGTGTGCCACTATGGTAGCCCCTTTCGACTATAAAAGGAGGCCCATGGCATACTAGAGAGGGATTCGGCTCTTTCGAACCACACACTGACCACAGCTAGTTCGAGAGCTCAAGAACTCTCTGAAAATACACCCACCAAAGCAGGACTAGGGTTTTACGCATCCTGCGGCCTGAACCTGGGTAAATGATCCTTGTGCTGGCTACTAACCCTGCTCTTCTCGCAACCCCACACCCCGGCAACCGTAGTAGGGATTCTCGTGATCCCATAGGTGTCGTTCCACACCGACACTGGTGGAACTCCAATTTCAAACAATTCCAATTCCATGATCCAATATCATCGCATAGCCTATACTATGCCAATGAATTTCCCTTCAAAGATAAGGGGAAAACCTATTTCATAACTTGATCCCTGGGTAAACCTGCAAGCTCAAACAATCCACAAATTTTTTCCACATATATCAAGTGCATATCAGGATGTTCGGTTCCATCTCCTGCATAAGAATTAGCTAGCAGTTGTTCTATCATACCCGAAGGAATTTCATATTCAATATTTTCATTAGGTGCAGTAGGTTGAGGGGTAATTAATTGTGGTTCCGGACAAGGTGAAGATACCCTGAACAAACCCCTCAAAGGATTGTTCTCCATAGTAACAAGTGACAATAAATTTCAGCACACTATATAAATGTTTCCTTACCGAATTCCACTTACCAAAGGCGCTTCACTCCCCGGCAACGGCGCCAGAAAATAGCCTTGATGACCCACAAGTATAGGGGATCAATTGTAGATCTTTTCTACAAGTAAGAGTGTCGAACCCAATGAGGAGCAGAAGGAAATGACAAGTAGTTTTCAGTAAGGTAATGTCTGCAAGTGCTGAAATTGTAAGTAACAGAGTAGTTTGGTAGCAAGATATTTTTTTTATGAGCAAGTAAGGATAGTAGTAACAAAAGTGCAGCAAGGTAGCCCAATCCTTTTGAGGCAAAGGACGGGCCAAAACGGTCTGTTATGATAAGCAAAGCGTTCTTGAGGGTACACGGGAATTTCATCTAGTCACTTTCATCATGTTGGTTCGATTTGTGTTCGCTACTTTGATAATTTGATACGTGGGTGGACCGGTGCTTAGGTGTTGTTCTTACTTAAACAAACCTCCTACTTATGATTAACCCTCCCGCAAGCATTCGCAACTACAAGAAAAGTATTAAGAATAAATTCTAACCATAGCATTAAACTTTGGGGTCCAATCGGTCCCTTACGAAATAGCGCATAAACTGGGGTTTAAGTTTCTGTCACTCTCGCAACCCACCATCTAATTGCTACTCCACAATGCATTCCCTTAGGCCCAAATATGGTGAAGTGTCATGTAGTCAACGCTCACATGACACCACTAAGCAAATCACAACATACATACTATCAAAATATCAAACACATATCAAGTTCACATGATTACTTGCAACATGATTTATCACGTGACCTCAAGAACAAAAGTAGCTACTCACAAATGATAAACATGATCATGATCAGAGGAGTATTAAATAGCATATTGGATCTGAACATATAATCTTCCACCAAATAAACCATATAGTAATCAACTACAAGATGTAATCAACACTACTAGTCACCCACAAGCACCAATCTATAGTTCCGGTAACAAGATTGAACACAAGAGATGAACTAGGGTTTGAGATGAGATGGTGCTGTTGAAGATGTTGATGGATATTTCCCTCCCTAAGATGGGAGAGTTGTTGGTGATGATGATGATGATGATTTCCCCCTCCGGGAGGGAAGTCCCCCCGGCGAAATCGCTCCGCCGGAGGGCAAAAGTGCTCCTGCCCAAGTTCCGCCTCGAGGCAGCGGCGCTTCGTCCCGAAAGTCCTCTTATTATTTTTTTTCTAGGTCAAAACGACCTATATACCAGAAAATGGGCACCGGAGGTGGGCCGAGGAGGCCACAACTCCCCAGGGCGCGCCGGGGGGGCCTGTCGCGCCCAGGTGGGTTGTGCCCCCCTGGTGGCCCTCCTCTGGTAGTTATTTGTGCCAGTAATTCTTATTTATTCCATAAAAAATCCCCGTGAAGTTTCAGCTTGTTTGGAGTTGTGTAGAATTGGTAGCCTGACGTAGCTTTTTCAGGTCTAGATTTCCAGCTGCCCGAATTCTCGCTCTTGGTGTGTACCTTGCAAATTAATAGAGAAAAGGCATTAGAATTACTCTAAAAATCATTATTATGCATAAAAATATTATAAATAACAGTAAGAAAACATGATGCAAAATGGGCGTATCAATGCTTTTCCTGTCAACGAAAACGACCGAGAATTCCCAATATCTTCCATGCTAGACAAATTATAGGCGGTTCCCAAACAAAAAATAAAGTTTATTTCCTTTCCACCATTCTTTCACAATCCATGGCTAGCCGTATCCATGGGTTCCTTCCATTCCAACATTTTCCAAGGAATTTATTATTATCATCATATTATTTATTTTCATTTCAGGACTGGGCATCGCTATTACTTGCCACACTCTCGTGCAATGGCAAGTGAATAAACACTCACCGTGAGAATAACATACCTAGCATGGAAAATATTGGCCACCCCCTGCCGCTTCATGAGCGAAACGGGCACACAAAATAGAAATTTATTTTGAAAAATTAGAGTTCGCACATGCAAATTTACTTGGAACGACATGGAAATACCACATACAGGTAGGTTATGTGGACTCATTTGGCACAACTTTGGGTTTAAGGAGTTGGATGCACAAGCAGTATTCCCGCTTAGTACAAATGAAGGCTAGCAAATAGATTGAGAAGCGACCAACCAAAAAATGAAAACGGTCATAAACATGCATTGAACATAACTAACACTGAATAATGCACCATACATAGGATGTAACTTTGTTGCATAACTATTGACTTTACATGCATGCATAGGGAATCACAAACCTTAACACCGACATTCTTACTAAACCAAAATTACTCACTAACACGACTCACATATTATCATCTCCATATCGAAAACTATTGCAAGGAATCAAACTTATCATATCCAGTGATCTATATGAAAGTTTTTATTATCTCCCTCTTGAATATTCATCACTTTGGGACCAAATTCATATCTTGTGCAAATTACCATTACTAGTATCAACTCTCAAAAACAAATAAGTCAAGCATCGGAGTGCAAACATTTCTTCAAAATTTAATCACCGCCATGCTCAAAAAGATATAAGTGAAGTACTAGAGCAACTACCTAGCTCAAAAGATTTAATTGAAGCACATAGAGTATTCTAACAAATCATGATAAGTGTGTGGCTCTCTCAAATAAGTGTGTCCAGCTAACATGATTGTGAAAAACTAAAAAACAAACAAACCAAAGACTCATATAATACACGACCCTCCAAGCAAAACTCATGATATGTGACGAATAAAAATATAGCTCCAAGTAAAATTCGATAGTTGGTAGAAGAAAGAGGGGACGCCTTCCGGGGCATCTCCAAGCTTAGTTGCTTGGGAGTCCTTGAATATCACCTTTGGGTGCCTCGAGCATCCCCAAGCTTAGGCTCTTGCCACTCCTTATTCCTTCATCCATCGTGATCTCACCCAAAACTTGAAAACTTCAATCACACAAAACTCAACAAAACCTTCATGAGATCTGTTAGTATAATAAAGCAAATCACTGCTTCAAGTACTATTGCAAACCCATTCATATTTTGTTTTTGCATTATACCTACTGTATTCTAACTTATTTATGGCTTATACCCCCCCGATACGATCCAGAGTTTCATCAAAACAAGCAGAACAATGCATCAGAAATCGAATCTGTCAAAAACAGAACAGTCTGTAACAATCCAAACATTGACCATACTTTGTAACTCCAAAAATTCTGGAAACTTAGGAAAACGTGAGAAATTTTTATATCAATCATGTGTAAAAAAATTAGAAATTTATCACGCAAGCAAAGTTTAACAATTCTGCTATTAGATGCAAAAGTTTCTATTTTTTTGCACAGAATCAAAGCAACTATCATCCAAATCATCCCAAATGATTTACTTGGCACAAACACTATTTAAAACATAAAAACACAATCATAACGGTAGCATAATTGTGTGCACACAAGAAAACAAAAAAATAAACACGAAAATTAAGATAACTATTGGGTTGCCTCCCAACTAGCGCTATTGTTTTACGCCCCTAGCTAGGCATAATGCATAGTTTCAAGTGTTGTCATCTTTGGTTTTAGTTCCATAGGTGGCCCTCATGATTGACTCATATGGTGGCTTAATTCTAGTTCTAGGGAAGTGTTTTATACCCTTCTTTAATGGAAACTGAAATATTATATTCCCTTCTTTCATGTCAATAACGACACCTATGATTCGTAAGAACGGTCTACCAAGTATTATGGGGCGAGACGGATTGCAATCAATGTCAAGTACAATAAAATCAACGGGCACATAGTTACTATTTGTAGGAGTAAGAACATCATTAATTCTACCCAAAGGCTTTTTAATAGTAGAATCTGCCAAGTGTAAATTAAAAGAACATTCATCCATATTGGTAAAACCTAGCACATCACATAGAGATTTTGGAATTGTGGAAACGCTAGCACCCAAATCACATAAAGCATTGCACTCACAATTTTTAATTTTAACTTTAATGATAGGTTCCCACTCATCATATATTTTCTAGGAATTGAAATCTCTAATTCTAGCTTTTCTTCTAAAGCTTTCATCATCGCTCATATAGTATGTTTAGTAAAGGCCTTATTTTTTTCATAAGCATTGGGTGAATTTAGCATGGAATGTAACAAAGAAATACATTCAATCAAAGAATAACTATCATAACTAAAGTCTTTGTAATCCAAGAGAGTGGGCACATCACTAGTTAAAGTTTTTACCTCTCCAAACCCACTTTTATCAATTTTTTCATCAAGATTTCACCCTCCGAATTATGGGTACGCCTTCTAGCTAAAGTTGACTCTTCTTCAGTCCCCTTTTCATCAAGTTTTATACTGCTAAACAAGGAATCAATAGATGTTATCCTCGTCATTATTAAGTGCAAAAGATTCTGGCTTAGCTGCCATCTGATTCACTAGCGTAGCTTGTGCATCATAATTTTTTCCTAGCAAATTTTCAGTATGGGAAAACTGAGATTGAAGATTAACAACTTCTTCATTAACATGATCAAGTTTTTTTTTGCAATAGCATCTAGCAAAATAGAGTGTTCTTTAAGTTCTACGGTAAAAAAATTATTGTGCTCAAATTGCATAGACATGCAATCCTTAGTATTTTTATCGATTTCTATCAATATATTAGGACAGAAGGTACATGGTAATTTTCTTGAGAAATCGTGGCTACGCAAACAAGAGAACAAGCAAGCAAAGAAGCCAACAAGAAAAAGCCAAACGGAAAATATTTTTGTATTCTAAAAACTTTTTAGAAGTGGGGGAGATAAAAATGAGAGGCAAATGGCAAGTAAAATAGATGCAAGGAGATGAAAGTTTATGCATAGGTACTTGATAGATGTTGATGATGTCTCCCCAGCAACGGTGCCAGAAATTCTTCGTGCTACTTGTGAGTTGCATTGGGATTTCCCCGAAGAGGAAGGGATGATGCAGTACAGTAGAGATAAGTATTTCCCTCAGTTATGAAACCCATGCTATCAATCCAGTAGGAGAATCACGAAACAACTCATTAGCAGCACCTGCACACAAAATAACAAATCCTCGCACCCAACACGAACAAGTGGTTGTCAATCCCTTGGCGGTTATTTGCAACATTAAATTGTATGGTGATAGATAGATAGATCGAACAAAAATACAAAATAAAATAAATAAAGTAAAAGTACAGCAAGGTATTTTTAGGATTTTTAATATATAATAAAGGTAGACCCAGGGACCATAATTTTCACTAGAGGCTTCTCTCTTGAAAATAGCATACGGTGGGTAAACAAATTATTGTTGGGCAATTGACAGAAAAGCAAATAATCATGATGATATTCAAGGCAATGATCGTGTATACAGGCATCACGTCCGAGAGAAGTAGACCAAAATTATTCTGCATCTACTACTATTACTCCACACATCGACCGCTATCCAGCATGCATCTAGAGTATAAAGTTCATAAAGAACGGAGTAACTCCTTAAGCAAGATGACATGATGTAGACAAAGTAAACTCACGCATGAATGAACCCCATCTTTTTACCCTTAATAGCAATGATACAATACGCATCATGTCCCCTTCTGTCATAGGGATTGAGCACAAGAAGATCAAACCCATTACAAAGCACCTCTCCCATTGCAAGATAAATCAATCTAGTTGGCCAAACCAAATCAATAGATCGGAGAAAAATATGAAGCTATAACAATCATGCATAAAAGAGTTCAGAGAAAACTCAAATAATATTCATGGATAAATCTGATTATAAACTCACAATTCATCGGATCCCAACAAACACACTGCAAAAAGTGATTACATCGGATAGAACTCTAAGAACATTGAGGAGAACATTGTATTGAAGATTAAATAGAGAGAACAAGCCATCTAGCTACTAACTATGGACACGTAGGTATGTGTTTAACTACTCACGCATCATCAGAAGGGCAGCAAGGATGATGTAGAGCCCCTCCGAGATCGAATCCCCCTCCGGAAGAGTGTCGAAAAAGGCCTCTAGATGGGATCTCTCGAGAACAGGAACTTGCAGTGGCGAAAAAAGTATTTCATGGACTCTTCAGTTGGTTTCCCGATTTAGAGAATTTATAGAGGTGGAGTTAGGTCAAACGGAGCTACAGGGGCCCCACAATCCACCAGGGTGCGCCCTACCCCCTGGGCGCGCCCTGGTGCCTCGTGAGCCACTACTCCATATTATCGTCCCCTCCCGAAGCTTCGAGGGTCTCTTATGTCCAGAAAAAATCTCCAAAAAGTTTCGTGGCATTTGGACTTTGTTTGGCACTGATATTCTGAAAAATCAAAAGCAGGCAAAAAACTGCAACTGGCACTGGGCACTAAGTTAATAGGTTAGTCCCAAAAATGATATATAATGGCTTGTAAGTGTATATAAAACATCAAAGATTGATACTACAATAGCATGGAACAATAAAAAATTATAGATACGTTGGAGACATATCAGGTATCATTGGGCATGTTAACGGCTTGTGTTGTTTCTGGACTCGTTTTTATCTAATGGTACTTTCGGCCCGTTTATGTCCCACGTTCTCTTTAAGTCCATAGGTGGCCCAAGGTGATTTTGGCTCATAATTAATGGCCCGTGTTAGGACTATCCAATTAGGGCGCAAGAATGGCCTGGACCGTAGAGAGCCCAGGTATGGTCAGGCCTGTAAATGGCCCACGTATGGTACTGATGGAAATATGCGCTAGAGACAATAATAAAATGGTTATTATTATATTTCCTTAATCATGATAAAGGTTTATTATGCATGCTAGAATTGTATTGACCGGAAACTTAAATACATGTGGAGATACATAAACAAATACCGTGTCCCTAGTGAGCCTCTACTAGACTAGCCCGTTGATCAAAAGATGGTTAAGGTTTCCTAACCATGGACATGAGTTGTCATTTGATAACGGGATAACATCATTAGGAGAATGATGTGACGGACAAGACCCATCCGGCTTAGCATATGATCGTTCAGTTTATTGTTATTACTTTCTTAATATCAAATACATATTCCTTCGACCATGAGATCATGTAACTCCCGTATACCGGAGGAATACCTTGTGTGCTATCAAACGTCACAACGTAACTTGGTTATTATAAATATGCTCTATAGGTATCTCCGAGGGTGTCTGTTGAGTTGGCATGGATCGAGATTGGGATTTGTCACTCCGTGTATCGGAGAGGTATCTCTGGGCCCTCTCGGTAATACACATCATAAGAAGCTAGCAAGCAAAGTGACTAAGGAGTTAGTTACGAGATGATGTATTACCGAACGAGTAAAGACGCTTGCCAGTAACGAGATTGAACTAGGTATAGAGATACCGACGATAGAATCTCGGGCAAGTAACATACCGACAAACAAAGGGAATTACGTATGTTATCATTACGGTTCGACCAATAAAGATCTTCATAGAATATGTAGGAACCAATATGGACATCCATGTTCCGCTATTGGTTATTGATCGGAGAGGTGTCTCGGTCATTTCTACATAGTTCTCGAACCCGTAGGGTCCACACGCTTAACGTTTGTTAATGATATAGTGTTATATGAGTTATATGATTTGGTGACCGAATGTTGTTTGGAGTCCCGGATGAGATCACGGACATGACGAAGAGCTCCGGAATGTTCTGGAGGTAAAGATTGATATATAGGACGATAGTATTTGGTCACCGAAAAGGTTTCGAAAGTACCAGGTATTTTATCGGAGTGTCTGAAGGGGTTCTAGGAGGCCACCGGCAAGCGGTGGGCCATATGGGCCAAAGGGGGGAAGCACACCATCCCACAAGGGGGCTGGTGCGCCCCTCCACCACTTGCCCACGCACCAAAGAGGGAGGTAAGGAAGGGGGAGGCGCCCAAAGGCAGGCAGCTCCCTTTCCTTCCCCCATGCACAGATATGGAAGGGGGGATTCGGCCATGGCAGGCGCCCTAGGGCAGGCGCCGGCCACTTGGGGCACTCTAGGGGCTGCCTCCCCTCCCCCTCCACCTATATATATGAGAGGACGGAGAGGGGCAACACACACCATGATTCCCTAGCCGTGTGCGGCGCCCCTCTCCCTCTAGTTCGTCCTCGGTCATATTTTCGTAAGTGCTCGGCGAAGCCCTGCGGAGATAGTTGCATCACCACCGTCACCACGCCGTCGTGCTGCCGGAACGCATCTACTACTTCAACCATCTTGCTGGATCAAGAAGGCGAGGACGTCACCGAGCTAAACGTGTGCTGAACGCGGATGTAGACACACTCTCCCCTCTCGTTGGATCATGTGATGATCGGACATGGGTTAGTTGATTTGGGTCATGGGTCACTTATATAACTTGAGGGATGTTAATTTAAGTGGGAGTTCATTAGTAATTTGATTAATTGAACTTAATTTATCATGAACTTAGCCTTAATAGTTTTTGCATATCTATGTTGTAGATCAATAGCTCGTGATATAGCTCCCCTATTTTTTGATATGTTCCTAGAGAAAAATATAAGTTGAAAGATGATGGTAGCAACAATGCGGACTGGGTCCATGATCTGAGGATTATCCTCATTGTTGCATAGAAAAATTATGTCCTTGATGCACTGCTAGGTGACACACCTTTTGCAGGAGCAGATGTAGATGTTATGGACGTTTGGCAAGCTTTATATGATGACTACTTAAGAGTTTAGTGCTCCATGCTTTACGGCTTAGAACCGGGACTTCAAAATCCGTTTTGAATGCCACAGAGCATATGGGATGTTGAGCTGAAATTGGTATTTCAGACTCATGCCCATGCAGAGAGCTATGAGACCTCTGACAAGTACTTTGTCTACAAGATGGAGGAGAATAACTCAGCCCGTGAGCATGTGCTCAATGAAGGAAATATGCCCTAGAGGCAATAATAAATTTATTATTTATTTCCTTATTTCATGATAAAAGTTTATTATTCATGCTAGAATTGTATTAACCGGAAACTTGATACATGTGTGAATACATAGACAAACATAGTGTCACTAGTATGCCTCTACTTGACTAGCTCGTGAATCAAAGATGGTTAAGTTTCCTAGCCATAGACATGAGTTGTCATTTGATTAACGGGATCACATCATTAGGAGAATGATGTGATTGACTTGACCCATTCCGTTAGCTTAGCACTTGATCGTTTAGTATGTTGCTATTGCTTTCTTCATGACTTATACATGTTCCTATGACTATGAGATTATGCAACTCCCGTTTACCGGAGGAACACTTTGTGTGCTACCAAACATCACAACGTAACTGGGTGATTATAAAGGAGCTATACAGGTGTCTCCGAAGGTACATGTTGAGTTGGCGTATTTCGAGATTAGGATTTGTCACTCCGATTGTCGGAGAGGTATCTCTGGGCCCTCTCGGTAATGCACATCACTATAAGCCTTGCAAGCAATGTGACTAATGAGTTAGTTGCCGGATGATGCATTACATAACGAGTAAAGAGACTTGCCGATAACGAGATTGAACTAGGTATTGAGATACCGACGATCGAATCTCGGGCAAGTAATATACCGATGACAAAGGGAACAACGTATGTTGTTATGCGGTCTGACCGATAAAGATCTTCGTAGAATATGTAGGACCCAATATGGGCATCCAGGTCCCGCTATTGGTTATTGCCAAAAGAGGTGTCTCGGTCATGTCTACATAGTTCTCGAACCCGTAGGGTCCACACGCTTAACGTTCGTTGATGATATAGTATTATATGAGTTATGTATGTTGGTGATCGAATGTTGTTCGGAGTTTTGGATGAGATCACGGATATGACGAGGAACTCCGGAATGGTCCGGAGGTAAAGATTGATATGTGGATAGTAGTGTTTGATCTCCGAAAAGATTCCGGAATCCATCGAAAGGGGTTTTGGATGTTTCCGAAATGTTTGGGCACGAGAACACTTTATATGGGCCAAAGGGGAAAGCCCACGAGGTTTTTGGAAAGCGCAAAAGGAAGTTTTGTGGAGTCCAGGGGCCAGACGCCGGGAACCCTGGCGTCTGGCCCTGGAGTCCGAGAAGGACTCTTGCCTTTCGGGTGAAAACGACTTTGTGGAGGCTTTTACTCCAAGTTTCGATCCCAAGGCTCAACATATAAATAGAGGGGTAGGACTAGCACCCAAGACACATCAAGAAACACCAAGCCGTGTGCCGGCAACCCCGTCCCCTCTAGTTTATCCTCCGTCATAGTTTCCGTAGTGCTTAGGCGAAGCCCTGCGGAGATTGTTCTTCACCAACACCGTCACCACGCCGTCGTGCTGCCGGAACTCATCTACTACTTCGCCTGTCTTGCTGGATCGAGAAGGAGAGGACGTCATCGAGTTGAACGTGTGCAGAACTCGGAGGTGCCGTGCGTTTGGTACTTGGATCGATCGGATCGTGAAGACGTACGACTACATCAACCGCGTTGATAAACGCTTCCGCTTAGCGATCTTCAAGGGTATGAAGATACACTCTCCCTCTCGTTGCTATGCATCACCATGATCTTGCGTGTGCGTAGGAATTTTTTTGAAATTACTACATTCCCGAACACTCAGAATGTCTGGGTACTACAATCGCTTGAATCAAGTGGGAGTTAATCTTCCAGTTAAGATAGTGATTGCCAGTTTTCTCCAGTCACTATCACCAAGCTACTAGAGCTTCGTGATGAACTATAATATGCAAGGAATGACTAAAACAATTTCCAAGCTCTTGGCGATGCTGAAATCAGCAGAGGTAGAAATCAAAGAAAGAGCATCAAGTGTTGATGGTTAATAAGACCAGTAGTTTCAAGAAAAGGGGCAAGGGAAAGAAAGGGAACTTCAAGAAGAATGGCAAGCAAGTTGCCGCTCCCATGAAGAAGCCAAAAGATGGACCCAAGCCTGAAACTGAGTGCTTCTACTGCAAAGGAAATGGTCACTGGAAGTGGAATTGCCCCCAAATACTTGGCAGATAAGAAGGATGGCAAAGTGAACAAAGGTACATTTGATATACATGTTATTGATGTGTACCTTACTAGTGTTCGTAGTAACCCCTGGGTATTTGATACCGGTTTCAGTTGCTAAGATTAGTAACTCGAAATAGGAGTTGCAGAATAAGCAAATACTAGTTAAGAGCAAGGTGATGATGTGTGTTTGAAGTGATTCCAAGGTTGATATGATCACCATCGCACACTCCCTCTACCATTGGGATTAGTGTTGGACCTAAATAAATGTTATTTGGTGTTTGCGTTGAGTATGAATATGATTAGATCATGTTTATTGCAATACAGTTATTCATTTAAGTCAGAGAATAATTGTTGTTTTGTTTACATGAATAAAACCTTCTATGGTCATACACCCAATGTGAATGATTTATTGAATCTTGATCGTAATGATACACACATTCATAATATTGATGCCAAAAGATGCAAAAGTGATAATTGTAGTGCAACGTACTTGTGGCTCTGCCGTTTAGGTCATATTGGTGTGGCATGAAGAAACTCCATGGAGATGGACTTTTGGAATCACGTGATTATGAATCATTTGATACTTGCGAACCATGCCTCATGGGCAAGATGAATAAAACTCCGTTCTCGGAAACAATGGAGCGAGCTAATGCCTTACTAGAAATAATACATTCCGATGTATGCGGCCCGATGAGTGTTGAGGCACGCAGCGGGTACCGTTATTTTCTGACCTTCGCAGATGATTTGAGTAGGTATGGATATATCTACTTGATGAAACACAAGTCTGGAACATTTGAAAAGTTCAAAGAATTTCAGAGTGAAGTGGAGAATCATCGTAATAAGAAAATAAAGTTTCTACGATCTAATCATGGAGGCAAATATTTGAGTTACGAGTTTGGCCTTCATTTAAAACAATGTGGAATTGTTTCACAACTCACGCCACGTGGAACACCACAGCGTAATGGTGTGTCTGAACGTCGTGACTATACTTTATTAGATATGGTGCGTTCTATGATGTCTCTTACCTATTTACCACTATCGTTTTGGGGTTATGCATTAGAGACAGTCGCATTCACGTTAAATAGGGCACCGTCTAAATCCGTTGATACGACACCGTATGAACTATTGTTTGGCAAGAAACCTAAGCTGTCGTTTCTTAAAAGTTTTGGGGATGCACACTTATGTTAAAAGGCTTCAGCCTGATAAGCTCAAACCCAAAGCGGAGAAGTGTGTCTTCATAGGATACCCTAAGGAAACTATTGGGTACACCTTCTACCACAGATCCGAAGGCAAGATCTTTGTTGCTAAGAATGGGTCCTTTCTAGAGAAGGTGTTTCTTTTGAAAGAAGTGAGTGGGAGGAATGTAGAACTTGATGAGGTAATTGTACCTTCTCTTGAATTGGCAAATAGCACATCAGAGAAAACCGTTCTCGTGATGCCTACACCAACTAGAGAGGAAGCTAATGATGATGATCATGAAACTTGAGATCAAGTTACTACTGAACTTCATAGGTAAACCAAAACATGTTCCACACCAGAGTGGTACGGTAATCCTGTCCTGGAAGTCATGTTATTAGACCAAGGCAAATCTACGAACTATGAAGAAGCTATGATGAGCCCAGATTCTGACAAATGGCTTGAAGCCATGAAATCGGAAATAGGATCCATGTATGAGAACAAAGTGTGGACTTTGGTGGACATGCCCGATGATTGGCAAGCCATAGAGAATAAATGAAACTTCAAGAAGAAGACTAACTCTGATGGTAATGTTACTATCTACAAAGCTTGACTTGTCGTGAAAGGTTTTTGACAAGTTCAAGGAGTTGACTATGATGATACTTTCTCACCCGTAGCGATGCCTAAGTCTGTCCGAATCATGTTAGCAATTGCCGCATTTTATAACTATGAAATCTGGCAAATGGACGTCAAAGCTGCATTCCTTAATGGATTTCTTAAAGAAAAGTTGTATATGATGCAACCAGAAGGTTTTGTCGATCCTAAAGGTGCTAACAAAGTGTGCAAGCTGCAGCAGTCCATCTATGGACTGGTGCAAGCATCTCGGAGTTGGAATATACGTTTTGATGAGGTGATCAAAGCATATGGTTTTATGCAGACTTCCGGTGAAGCCTGAATTTACAAGAAAGTGAGTGGGAGCTCTGTAGCTTGTCAGATATTATATGTGGATGACATATTGTTGATTGGAAATGATATAGAATTTCTGGATAGCATAAAAGGATACTTGAATAAGAATTTTTAATGAAAGACCTCGGTGAAGCTACTTACATATTGGGCTTCAAGATCTATAAGGATAGATCAAGACGCTTAATAGGACTTTCACAAAGCACATACCTTGCCAAAGTTTTGAAGAAGTTCAAAAATGGATTAGTCTAAGAAAGGGTTCTTGCCTGTGTTGTAAGGTGTGAAGTTGAGTAAGACTCAAAGCCCGACCATGGCAGAAGATAGAGAGATAATGAAAGTCATTCCCTATGCCTCAACCATAGGTTCTATAAAGTAGATGTGTACCATGAGTTTGGCAAGGGGGTATAATAGTGATCCAGCAGTAGATCACTAGACAACGGTCAAAATTATCCTTAGTTACCTAAGAGGACTAAGGAAATATTTCTCAGTTATGGAAGTGATAAATAGTTCGTCATAAAGGGTTACGTCGATGCAAGCTTTAACACCGATTCAGATGACTCCGAGTCTCAATCTGGATACGTATTGAAAGTGGGAGCAATTAGCTAGAGTAGCACCATGCAGAGCATTGTAGACATAGAAATTTGCAAAATACATATGGATATGACTGTGAGAGACCCGTTGACTAAACTTCTCTCACAAGCAAAACATGATCACACGTTAGTACTCTTTGGATATTAATCACATGGCGATGTGAACTATATTATTGACTCTACTAAACTCTTTGGGTGTTAGTCACATGGCGATGTGAACTATGGGTCTTAATCACATGGCGATGTGAACTAGATTATTGACTCTAGTGCAAGTGCGAGACTGATGGAAATATGCCCTAGAGGCAATAATAAAATGGATATTATTATATTTCCTTAATCATGATAAAGGTTTATTATTCATGCTAGAATTGTATTGACCGGAAACTTAAATACATGTGTGGATACATAAACAAATACCGTGTCCCTAAAAAATACATAAACAAATACATGCAAGGATGATTGTGGCAAACTAACAAATAAAGACTCAAATCATACAAGACGCTCCAAGTAAAACACATATCATGTGGTGAATAAAAATATAGCTCCAAGTAAATTTATCGATGGATGAGGTCGTAAGAGGGGATGCCTTCCGGGGCATCCCCAAGCTTTGGCTTTTTGGTGTCCTTAGATTATCTTGGGGTGCCATGGTCATCCCCAAGCTTACTTTCCACTCCTTGTTCCATACTCCATCAAATCTTTACCCAAAACTTGAAAACTTCACAACACAGAACTTAACAGAAAATCTCGTGAGCCCCGTTAGTGAAAGAAAACAAAACACCACTTCAAGGTACTGTATTGAAATCATTCTTTATTTATATTGGTGTTAAACCTACTGTATTTCAACTTCTCTATGGTTTACAAACTATTTTACTAGCCATAGATTCATCAAAATAAGCAAACAACACACGAAAAACAGAATATGTCAAAAACAGAACAGTCTGTAGTAATCTGTAACTAACGCAAACTTATTTAACTCTAAAAATTCAGCCAAAATAGGACGACCTAAATAATTTGTTTATTGATCTGATGCAATTGGAATCAATATTATATCACGTTCTGGTAATTGTTTACAATTGTTTTCGTGAACAGAATGTTTTTGGAATTTACAGCAATATCAAATAACTATCATCCAAGAAGATCCTATAGGTTTAACTTGGCACAAACACTAATTAAAACATAAAAACAAATCTAACCAGAGGCTAGATCAAAGATTTATTCCTAAACAGAAGAAAAAAGCAAAAACTAAAAATAAAATTGGGTTGCCTCCCAACAAGCCCTATCGTTTAACGCCCCTAACTAGGCATAAAAACACGGATAGATCTAGGTATTGCCATAATAATAGGATAGATCATGAAAACTCATTTCATATTCTATACGTTCAGCAGCAAGTTTTCTTTGAGGAACACAAAATTAATCAAAAGGGCTAAATTTAATGGGACAGAAGTCCCCAAGATCAATTTTGGGGGGTATAGGTTCCTCCTTTGGCCCTTCATATTGCACAACCAATTCATCATTATAAGCATTCTTTTGGCAGAATTTCGTGAGCCTATACTCCAGAGAATATCCTAGCTCATTATTTTGAATAGCAAAATCATTATTAAGTTCGGAAATTCTATCAACTAGAACATTGGTAGGAACCTTTTTTCTAAGGTTTTCATTAAAAGCAACATAGTCTAAAGATTGAAAACGCATTATTTCCTCTTGATCAAAGAGGATTGCCTCTATGGGAGGACGGCCAGCATCAACCCTATAGTGCACAAAGATTTCTTTAGCCTCTCTAATTATAAATCTGAATTCATGTGCCAAAAAGATAGTAGCGGCGCGCTTTAAAGAAGAATGTTCAATATTAGAAAATTCTAGGAAAATCCTTTGTATGCAAGGATGCATGTGCATAAATTGCCTTTCAAGTTCAACTATAAGCATGGCGATAGCGTCTGCAAGACTACTAGTTCTATGGAGAATAGAACTACCCATGGAAGGAAAAGCACCGGAACAAGTAAAGAAATCTTGAATAACTCCTTTTCCAATAATATTACCACTGCCGATTCGGAATTTTTTTGTATGTAAGATAGGGGATCTTCAGCAGGAGCATCAGAATTTTGCATGTTACTACTACTGTCCATATCGACAATAATTTCCCCAATTTTAGACATAACGGCGGCAAACTCAAGGAACACGAGAAAAGAGGAAACGGAAAAAAGAGAGCGAATAAAACGGCAAGGTTGAAGTGGGGGAGAGGAAAACGAGAGGCAAATGGCAAATAATGTAATGCGAGGGATAAGAGTTTGTGATAGGTACTTTGTATGTTGACTTTTGCGTAGACTCCCCGGCAACGGCGCTAGAAATCCTTCTTGCTACCTCTTGAGCACTGCGTTGGTTTTTCCCTTGAAGAGGAAAGGGTGATGCAGTAAAGTAGCGTAAGTATTTCCCTCAGTTTTTGAGAACCAAGGTATCAATCAAGTAGGAGGCTACGCTCGAGTCCCACGCACCTACACAAAACAAATAAGAACCTCACAACCAACGGAATAAAGGGGTTGTTAATCCCTTCATGGTCACTTACGAGAGTGAGATCTGATAGATATGATAAGATAATATTTTTGGTATTTTTATGATAAAGAGAAATAAAGATGCAAACTAAAATAAAAGGCAATAGAAAT
The DNA here is from genome assembly GCA_021605205.1 of Aegilops longissima. Lineage (NCBI taxonomy): Eukaryota > Viridiplantae > Streptophyta > Magnoliopsida > Poales > Poaceae > Aegilops > Aegilops longissima. The sequence goes on along the minus strand of CM038682.1, from coordinate 262,108,814 downwards.
AGCTAAGTGTTGGAAGATTAATATGATGGAGAATAGACCCGGGGGCCATAGGTTTCACTAGTGGCTTCTCTCAAGAGCATAAGTATTATGGTGGGTGAACAAATTACTGTCGAGCAATTGATAGAATTGAGCATAGTTATGGGAATATCTAGGTATGATCATGTATATAGGCATCACGTCCGTGACAAGTAGACCGGTTCATGCCTGCATCTACTACTATTACTCCACACATCGACCGCTATCCAGCATGCATCTAGAGTATTAAGTTCATAAGAACAGAGTAATGCTTTAAGTATGATGACATGATGTAGAGGGATAAACTCATGCAATATGATATAAACCCCATCTTGTTATCCTCGATGGCAACAATACAATACGTGCCTTGCTGCCCTAACATCACATGGGAAAGGACACTGCAAGATTGAACCCAAAGCTAAGCACTTCTCCCATTGCAAGAAAGATCAATCTAGTAGGCCAAACCAAACTGATAACTCAAGAGACTTGCAAAGATAACCAATCATACATAAAATAATTCAGAGAAGATTCAAATATTGTTCATAGATAATCTTGATCATAAACTCACAATTCATCGGTCCCGACAAACACACCGCAAAAGAAGATTACATCGAATAGATCTCCACGAGAATCATGGAGAACTTTGTATTGAGATCCAAAGAGAGAGAAGAAGCCATCTAGCTAATAACTATGGACCCAAAGGTCTGAGGTAAACTACTCACACATCATCGGAGAGGCTATGGTGTTGATGTAGAAGCCCTCCGTGATCAATGCCCCTCCGGCAGGACGCCGGAAAAGGCCCCAAGATGGGACCTCATGGGTACAGAAGGTTGCGGCGGTGGAATTAGGTTTTCGTGGATGCCTATGATGGTTTGGGGGGTACGTAGGTATATATAGGTGGAAGAAGTATGTCGGTGGAGCAACATGGGCCCCACGAGGGTGGAGGGCATGCCTGGGGGGGTACGCGCGCCCTCTTGCCTCGTGCTCTCCTCGTTGATTGCTTGACGTGGACTTCAAGTCCTCTGGATCACGTTTGTTCCAACAATCACGTTCCCGAAGGTTTCATTCCGTTTGGACTCCGTTTGATATTCTTTTTCTGCGAAACACTAAAATAGGCAAAAAAAACAGCAATTTGGCCTGGGCTTCCGGTTAATAGGTTAGTCCCAAAAATAATATAAAAGTGTATAAATAAGCCCATTAAACATCCAAAACAGAATATATAATAGCATGGAACAATAAAAAATTATAGATACGTTGGAGACGTATCACCTTTCGGCTACAAAACTATTTCGTGGAGTGGGAGATAAAAAGCCAGATCATTGCATGTCATTTGTATGAGAGAGCTTGTGTGAAATGGAGAGATGTCTCCACTTCTATTTATAGTGTGATACAAGGGGTACAGGCTACTTTAAAATACCAAAATGCCCATAAGTTATGTCTTTCATAAGGGCAAAAAGGGAGGCAAGTGGACCACCATGGAGGAGCTCCATCTTGGCTGGCCACCTTGTACGTGGGCCCCCCAAAGGGGGTCCCACCACCCCATGTCGTCCCCTTAACTTTTGGGACAAAGCCCCAAAAGGTGGCTGTCCAAAAAGCCACCAAAAGGGGGTTGTAACCTAATACTAATATTAATTACCACTATTCACACCACTATTCATGACAACTTTTCATGAAATATTTTCAATGTTTGTTTAATCCGGAAAAATTATGGAAATTCATATAATAGGATACCTTCCGAACTAGAGAACAATATTAAAGAATTTATTAGTTCTCAAAAGATTTTTAATGCTATGTTTGAAGAAAAATTGAGTAAAGTGGATGATATGTCTAGAAACATGGATAGGTTGTGCATGATGCGGATATTATTAAAATTAAAATTTTGGCACCTAATAAGGACGAAATTCCTGAATCTTTGAAATCTATCCAAGTCTCCATTGATTACAATAGGAAACTGATTGATATGCTTAGAGCTAGAAGAGAATGAGAGGAAAATGATGTTGAATTGTGTTTCCTTGCTAGTAATGATGAATATGTTAAAACTATTGGTGTATCCACTATTGAATCCTTGTTATGAAAGGTGATAATGATGGGACTAAAGAAGAGTCAAATTTAAGTAGAAGGCATCCTAATTGTCTGGAGGGTGATGATCATAATGTTGTTAATGATAGAAGTGGGTTTGAAGAGGTTAAAATCAGATAGTGACGTCGCACTACTTTGGATTATAAGGACTTTAATTTTGATAGTTGCTCTTTAATTGAATATATTTCCTTGCTTCAATCCATGATCAATTCATCTATTGTCTGTGAACAAAGCAAAGCTTTTACTAAACATATTGTAGAAGCTCTTATCAAAGCTCATGAAGAGAAACTTGAATTGGAAGTTTCTATACCAAGAAAATAGCATGATGAATGGGAGCCCACAATTAAAGTTAAAATCAAAGCTTATGAGTGCAATGCTTTGTGTGATCTAGGAGCTAGTGTTTCAACCATGCCAAAAGCTTTATATGATGTCGGTTTCACCAATATGAGGGAATGTTCTTTAAACCTGCACTTTGTGGATTCTACAATTAAAAAGCCTATGGGTAGAGTGAATGATTTTCTTATACTTTCTAATAGAAATTATGTGCCCGTGGACTTTATTGTGCTTGATATTGAATGTAATCCGTCTTGTCCCATTATACTTGGTAGACCATTTTTAAGAACTATAGGTGCGATAATTGACATGAAGGAAGGTAATATAAGGTTCCAATTTCCTCTAAATAAAGGCATGGAACATTTACCTTGAAATAATATTAAACCTCCTTATGAATCTATAATGAGAGCCACCTATGGCATTGTTTTGAAAGATGACAATACTTAATACTATGCATTATGCCTAGCTAGGCGCATTAAACAATAACACTTGTTGGGAGGCAAGTCAATAGTTATCCTTTATTTTTATTATGTTTTTGTGTGTCAACATGATTATTGATACTGTAGTAATTGTGTTTGTATCTTTTCTTTTGATTTTTGTGCCAAGTAAAGCCTTTGGGATAGTTTGGATGCTTGTTGATTTGATTCTGTGCAGAAACAGAAAGTTTTACGACCAGTATATGAATTTTCATTCCGTACCAGAACATGATCATCTGCTAATTTTTTTACACAATATTGGGTTAACAACTTTATACCTTGTCTTAATTTTCTAGAGTTTTTTGTTAGGACTAAAAATTGCATCATTACGTACTCTTCTGTTTTAGACAGATTATGTTTTTATTGCATAGTGTGCTTATTTTAAAGTTTCTATGGATTGTATCGGGGGGTATAAGTAATGGAGATAATAGAATACAATAGGTATTATGGGAATAATTACTAATCTTGCTTTGATAGTATCCAAGTGAATGATTTATTTTATTGTACTAACGCATCTCACGAAGTTTTGTTAAGTTTTGTGTGCTCGAGGTTTTTAGAGTTTTGGGTGAGATGACGATGGAAGAGAGAACAAGAGAGGCAAGAGCTCAAGACTGGGGGATTCCCAAGGCACCCCAAGGCAATATTCAAGGAAGATCCAAGCATCTAAGCTTGGGGATGCCCCGGAAGGCATTCCCTCTTTCGTCTTCAATCTATCGGTAATATCACTTGGAGCTATATTTTTAGTCATCACATGATATGTGTTTTGCTTGGAGCGTCGTGTGTTTTTGTTTTATTTGTTTGCTTGTATCCACAATCATTGTTCCCTGACTACACCAATTAATAGAGACACACATTTATCACAATTTATAGAATGCTCATCGATCTTCACTTATATCTTTTGAGTTGAGGCAATTGCTTAATTATGTTCTTCACTTATATATTTTTAGCACAGCGATACATATTTTATAGAAATTATTCCCACTCTCTTGCTTCACTTATATCCTTTTGAGAATTAAATAGGAAGTGGTAATTTGCATGAGTTATATGTTTAGTCCAAGAATAATAGGTATACAAAGGTGGTATAATAAAAACTTGCATGAAGATCATTGAATATGTCATGTTTGATTTCTTGCAATAGTTTTGCATATTGAGATGGTAATATGTCGTGGATTAGTGAATAATATTGTACTAGTAAATAATATTGGTGTTAATCTTTGTGATTTCCTATTCATGAAAGTGTCAGTTTTGACATAGCTAGGAAGTTGGAGCATGATTCATCATTTATTCATACCTTTGTGTTGTCCGGATCGGGGGGGGGGGGGCGGGGGGCGATGGTTAACTCCTCCCAACCTCATCCCTAGGGGCATGCGAGTCGTGCTTTGAATCGATGGCTAATAGACTTCCGCAATTACTATTTGAGTACTTTATGACTAATGTGAATTTTTTTTACTATAAGCACCTCCACATATCCATATTTGCTAGCTCTTCGGTACCATGCATTGCCTACTCTCACCTCGAGACTTGGTGCAAACTTCGCCGATGCATCCAAACCCCGTGATAGGATACGCTCTATCATTCATACATAAACCTTATATCCTTCCTAAAAACAGCCACCATACCTACCTATTATGGCATTTCCATAACCATTTTGAGATATATTGTCATGCAACTTCCACCACCACTATTCACATGACTTGAGCATTCATTGTCATATTGCTAAGCTGACATGATATTTTGTGGCAAGCCATTGTTCATCATTGTTTTACATGTTATGCTAGATCATTGCACATCCTGGTACACTACCAGATGCATTCATATGTACTTATATTTTCCATTTTATTGAGTTGTAAGTAAATTAAAGTGTGATGATCATCATTGTTAGAGCATTGTCCCAGTGAGAAAAAAATGGTGGAGACTTATGAGTCCTTGGAAAAGTGGGGATGAGGTCCATGAGACTGTTCTAAAATAATGAAAAGAAAAGAAGAGAGAGAGAGAGAGAGAGAGAGAGAGAGAGAGAGAGAGGAGAGATATAAAGGAGAGAAGGGGCAATGCTACTATCCTTTTACCACACTTGTGCTTCAAAGTAGCACAATGTAGTTCATATAGAGAGTCTCCATGATTTTCCACTTTCATATACTATTAGGATCTTTACATTATAAAACTTGGCTTGTATATTCCGATGACGAGCTTCCTCAAATGCTTGAGTCATGGGCAAGCAAGTTGGATGCAGATCCACTTAGTTTCATATTGAGAGCTTCTATAGACTTACATCTCTGGTGCATCTGTTGCATGGTAATCCCTAGTCCTCGCATTAACATCAATTGTAAGGCCTCTCCATTGCCTGACGATCTGCCTAGTTGATGTAAGACTATCTTATACCCTTTTTTGTCCCTTACAAACCCCAATCATCATTCTCTTTGCCATCCAAAGTGCTAAGTAACAGCTCACGCTCAAGTATTGTGTGGGAGTTGAAAAAGGTGAAGGGAGAAAAAGTATTGATTCAATTTCATGGTTTGGCATCGGGGTGTTCATGACAGATATCTTTGTGTTAGGAAGACCGAGCTATGGCATCCTTCCAGGATTAAATGAGTAGGGATAAGATTCTTTAGCACTTACATTTTGGAAGGCAGCGATTGTTTGCTAGTATTCTGGTGTATTATTGTATTAATGTCAAATTGATACACTATTGCTTTAAATCATCCATTTCCAAATATTCTACCGCAAATGAATTACATGATCAAAGAAACATGCTAGGTAGCATTTCACATAAAAAATCTGTTTTTTCGTTTACCTACTTGAGGATGAGTAAGAATTAAGCTTGGGGATGCTGATACGTCTCCAACGTATCTATAATTTTTTATTGTTTCATGCTATTATATTATCATTCTTGTATGCCTTATTTGTCATTTTTACTATTTCTATGGACAAACCTATCAACTTAGTGCGCAGTGCTAGTTCCTGTTTTTTTTTTGCATTTTCTTTGTTTCACAGAAAAACCATATCAAACAAAGTCCAAACACGATGAAATTTTATGGTAATTTTTTTGTAGACTATGAGAGACCCTGGAAGCTTTGGGGAGAGACCAGAAGATGCAAGAGGGAGCGACAAGCTCACACGACGCGTCCTAGGGGGGAGGGGCACCATCAACACTTGTGAGGCCCATGTGGCTCGGTTTGGCCTAATTCCTAGCCTATAAATACCCAAATATTCCAAAACCCCCAAAGCAAGACCTGAAACAATTCTTCCACAGCCGCAAGATGTTGTTCTTCCGTGATCCCATATGGAGGCCTTTATCGGTACTCTGCCAGAGAGGGAAACCATAGGGGAGGCAATCTTCATCGACCTTGCTACCTCCATGATGATGTGTGAGCAGTTCCTTCATGAACATGTATGTGCTGAACCTCCCCAAATAACACCTCTTATTTCATCAACAGTCACACCCCCTCCAAGAAACAAGACATCGTCTCCTATCTCTCAATTATTCCCCTGGTACCCTATCAAATTTGCATGTGTGTTTACATTGGCACATCTAGTTAGTTTTCCATATGGAAGTTGTTGTTGTTTTTACAAGATATAAAATTCAGAGTTCTTATTCGGGTTAAGACTGCTGGTGAACCACGCAGTCAAGATGACGCCATCCACTGGTCTCCCAGTCATGGCCGGCTCTGAGATGATGCCCCCAAGGAAGAGAAAGACGTGAAGACGCCTCCATCGCCTGATCCAGCGGATCTGAGGTTTTCCTCTGGAGCCAAAGCCATCGGAAGGAGGGACACACCTCCATTACGACGCTTCCAAGAAAGGTCACGACACCCATGGGCGCCGGCTTCGATGAGGATTATAGCAGGGATTTCTCTCGGAGATGCGTGCTGCCTCCGACTGTCGCCCACCAACCACCACCCCTGGCGAGAGCAAACTCAGACAGGATGCGGGATCCCTCGATTCACCGCAACCAGACACGCACCACCACCCTGGCCGTAACCGTCATCCACCACCGCAGTACCACCATGACCACCACCACCGCAGCAACCAGCTCTGCATCGCAAGGAGGAGCACCCAGATCGAAGAATCAGCCCACACCAGATCCATACCGAAGCCGCCCGAGCGAGTCCTAGAGAAGCAAGCAAGCCCGCCACCCGCAACACACCTCGCGCTCCAGAGTTGTCGCGCCTTCCATGCCCAGCCAGCCGTCGTCGCGCCCGTTCGTCAATCCGCGCCCCACGCGCACACCCGGAGTTGAGCGCCGCCACGCCCACCTTGTCACGCACGCCGTCCATGCCGAGGCCATGCCGGGAGCCCGGATCGAGGTCTCCACCCCAACGCCCTAACGCACCATGCTGCGCCCAGGACACATGCACCGCCGCCCATAGAAGGCTGGAGATCCCCACCCCTTTGGGAGCGGGGCTCGCCGCTACCGCGGCAGGGGCCAATGGCAGTGGCGGAGGGGGGAGACGATGATGGGAGGGCCGTCAGTGGGTCGCTAGGTTTCCCCCGCACCGCTCGAGCTAGGCGACACAGGGGTCGGGTGGGGAAGGGATGTCCATGCAAAGATATTCAAAGCATCACTCAAAGTAATTCCTTAGAGCATATCCAAAAGTTGATGTATATTTGATTATGTAAAAGTGTTAGATGTAAAATTCACATCACCAAAAAGTGTGTTTTACATCACCAAAAAGCACCCAACCCCAACAGATAGGGTTGGAAACGGATCAGATGCGGATCAGATAGTGCTCTTATCACTTCCGTTTTCATATTTTCAAAACGAATACAAATGTGAATAGGGATGTTACCGGATACGGATGCGGCTCGGATGTTATTCGAATACGGGTACGTATCGGTTGTTTTCTTGATTCGGAATGGATACGAATAATAGTGACATATTGCTTAAGTATATTAGTCAATAGCTATGTGACATGACATAATCAACTTGTGACATGCAATAAGTCAGTGATAAATAGGTTTATGAATAAATACTATTGTAATGCATAATAATTTCTAAGTCTAATCATACAAAGGGTAAATTTTGACCACTTAGGGCCTGTTCTGATCTCCTCTAGCTTCCCAAAACTTCACAAATTCAGCTTCTCAGAGTAGCTTCTCACTCCAAGCAGCGATGGAAAATCCGTTTGGCTCGTTTTGCAGCTTCTCACGTCACTACAGCCCAGCTAAGAAGGTTGTGGCCTGTTTGGGCTAGTTGGGCCGACTGGAGGCAGCCCAAAATCGGCCTTGTAGAGGAGTGGCGAGGGAGCACAGTCGAGGGAACGAGGAACGATCTGTTTATCGAGCGTACCGGTTCGGCTGGTATGACTTGGCGGTGGCAGTTCGCTTGTAATATCGACCAGCTCCAGCTTCACAAATCGGTGGAGCTGGGCCGAGGCTGCTTCACGATTTTACAGTGCGATCGATCCCTGCTTCTTGAAGCTAGCTTCTCGCTGCTTTTACGTTCGGCTCGTATCTGCTCCAGGATTTTGTGAAGCGTGGAGCGGGAGGAGATCAGAACAGGCCCTTATTTGGCTTTTATGTTGGATAATTGGAATATTGGGGCTCGAATTTTGAAAATTACCTCCCATAATCTTATTCGGATACGTATATATCCACTTCCATATCCATATTTGTGTCAAAATCTCATAACATATTTTATTTTTTTAAATAAATTCAGATACGGATAATTTCCATTTCCATTGTTCGGGTGCGGATGTTTCGGATACGAATAGACATTTTCTCGAATACGAATATCGGATATTTCGAATTATCCGCTACCACTTCCCACCCCTACCAACAGATGATGTATAATAGATGATGTAATAACAGATGATGTATAATCGCTGATGTAAAACTAGTGCTCCAACACGCGACGGTGCGGCAACGGCGGCTAAGCGGGTGAGCTCCAAATCGCGCGGCGACTGAGCGGCTTCGAGTCGTTGGGCTCCGCCGGCGGCGGCGCCGGGGTGGGGGTGGGGTGGGGGAGGGTGGCGGATGCTAGAGGACAGTGACGGAGGAGCTCAAATCGAGCAGTGCGGAAAAGCGGTGGATGCGACCGATTTGCAGGCAGCCAAAATGTGGCGGAACCGGCGGCGATGGGGGTGGGGAGGCCGGATCTGGCGACGTGGTGCGGAGGGAGGCAAGGAGGTGGTCGCGCGGTGGGGAGTGGGGGCGGGGTGGGGGGGGGGGGGGAGGGACTGACGGTTGGGCGTCCGCGGGTGGCTGTCAGTTTTACATCTAGGGTGGTCAGGTGATGTATAGTTGCATCACTTGGTGATGCATTTTACATCCGATGTAAATTCAGATGTAATAAAATACACATCTACATCATTCGTTGGAGAGACGTTTTTAGTCCAAATGATGCATATTTTGGTTATTTCACATCTACATCATCTATTGGTGATGGACCCTGAAGAGATGAAAACCAAAGCTAATGAATTGAAAAAGGAGTTTGGGGCACATGCTCCCAACCACCACTCCCCCGCTTGAAGAGCGTGCACGCATGACTCACACAAACAATCCTCGAGGCGGCAAGAAATGTGCGTTCCTAGCGCCAGCAGTGGTCCGGTTCGTTGATCCTTCGCCCGCCCTTCTCTCCCCACCGGCCGCTAGCTAGCCACGGCACACATCACGGCATCTTCTCGCCCACTTTTCGAGTAGACAACTACTGGCACTTTCATCGGCTGGAGTACTTTTCCTACCAGAACAGAAGCCAAAACAAACCACTGCGCACGCGACGCATAGACACGTGGGACATCACCGAAAGGCGGGCCCACAGGTCATGCATGCCCTCACGCTTCCGTCCGGGACCACCTCCGCCGCGCGGCGCAGGCACCCCGTCCACGTGGGCGAGGAGGCGGTCCACCTGTCAGCGTGACGGCCCGGCGGCTTTATCTACCCGTCCCGTCCGGCCCTCACTGTGTGTGCCAGTGCCATCACTCCCATCGCCTCCCCTCTTTTCCTCGCCCGCTGTTCCCCGTGAAGTGATTGGCAGATTGCTCCTCCCTCCGCCGGGATCTCTCCGTCTCCATGGCCGCGATGTGTAGGGCCGCCGCGAGGCAGCTCGTCGACCGGGCCGTCGGATCCAGGGCCGCCCACGTAAGTTTTCTCGCTCGGTTTGATTCCTGCAAGTTTCGGTTGCTGAAGAAGCGCTGCGGTTGGTTGATGCCTTGATGGGATTCTGAAGAATGCCGTGTTTTGATTTCTGTCTTCCCGTTCTGCAGACGTCTGCAGGCAGCAAGAAGATTGTGGGCGTGTTCTACCAGGCCGGCGAGTACGCCGACAAGAACCCCAACTTCGTCGGCTGCGTTGAGGGCGCGCTCGGCATACGCGACTGGCTCGAGTTCAAGGGGCATCACTACATTGTCACCGACGACAAGGAGGGGTTGAACAGCGGTCGGTACCCAAAATCACACCCAATTCTTCTCATGCTTTTTAATTTCCTATAGTTTATTATTATTTTGTTAACGATTCTGTAATGCAATTCATGTGCTTCTCTCTGTGAACAATTTGTGAATATATTGTACTACTATACATCAGATACAGATCTCAAAACGCTAAACGTAGTGAACTTGGCAGGAATGGTCAAAACCTGTATAGAACTCTTTACTGAACAGATATGTAGTAGTATTTTAATGAACAGATATATATCAATTCTGAATTATCTGGGTTACTGTGTAGTCTATAATGCTATGAGTATATCCGAGTCGTCTGTTTTTTCCCTGATGACAGGGAAGAGTAATTTTCATCTGTTCCGTGTGAAAGGGGAGTTTTGCTACTTATTTAGCTATGCAGCATGTTGTTATTTATTTATTTTTGGAATAAGCAGCCGTGTTCTGATGAATCGATTGACAGACAATTGATGGGTTTCTTCTAGTTTATCGCAATTTCCCAAACTATTTAGTATCAAAATCATGTGAGCTTTGCTGCAGGATCAGTTCAAATGCTTATATATATTCCAATCTACCTTGTATGTTTGAACCCTGTATAAGTAAGATGAAATTACTATGATATATCTTATTAGATGGTTTTATATCTCTGATTATTGTTATCTGACTCTTAACCTGTGAATAAATGATTGCTGTTCTTGTCCCCAGAGCTGGAGAAGCACATTGAAGACATGCATGTTCTGATAACCACCCCATTCCACCCAGCCTATGTTACTGCAGAGAGGATTAAGAAGGCAAAGAACCTTGAGCTGCTTCTCACTGCTGGGATTGGCTCGGACCATATTGATTTGCCAGCTGCTGCTGCTGCAGGCTTGACAGTGGCAGAGGTTACTGGAAGTAACACTGTCTCTGTGGCAGAAGATGAGCTCATGCGCATCTTGATTCTGCTCAGGAACTTCTTGCCTGGCTATCAACAGGTCGTTAAAGGTGAATGGAATGTTGCTGGCATTGCCCATAGGGCTTATGATCTTGAGGGGAAGACTGTCGGAACTGTCGGGGCAGGTCGTATTGGCAGGCTCTTACTTCAGCGCCTTAAGCCCTTCAACTGCAACCTGCTCTACCATGACAGACTTCAGATCAACCCAGAGCTTGAGAAAGAAATTGGGGCGAAATTTGAAGAGGACCTGGATGCTATGCTTCCAAAGTGTGATGTCATTGTGATCAACACACCCCTTACTGAGAAAACTAGGTTTCCATTCATCACACTCGCTCTTTTCCATTATATCTTCTAATATACAGTTCTCTAAATTCTGTTTGGTCCTTTCTTCAGAGGCATGTTCAACAAAGAAAAGATTGTGAAGATGAAGAAAGGTGTAATCATCGTGAATAATGCTCGAGGAGCAATCATGGATACCCAGGCAGTTGCTGATGCTTGCTCCAGCGGTCACATTGCTGGTACCATTCTTTCACTTAATTAGTCTATCTTAAGCACCAGTATGCTGTAGGGTGTGTATCTAACTCTTGCTGTGGGGTCTATGAAATACATCGTTTTATTTGAGTATGTCATGCTTCGCATTTATCTGGGGTAATATGGTAAAATTTCGAAATCAATACATACTGCAGTAATGTCAAGTATTCAATTATGCCAGTTTGTAGTTAACCAGGAGTATTTCTTAGTGTTGACAAAAATAAAGGTTGATCTATGCCTGTGTAAATTTTGTTTCTTGCCATGGCACTTGTTTCTTTGATGGCTGTAATTATTGTGTCCTATTGAATTGTGTCCAAGATTAGGAGAATGATGCAGTACCTTATATCTCTATCTTGGGGATTATTTCCTTTTACTCAAAGTACATTATTCCTGATTTTCAGGATATGGAGGTGATGTCTGGTTCCCCCAACCTGCACCCAAGGATCACCCATGGCGCTACATGCCTAATCACGCAATGACCCCTCACATCTCTGGGACTACAATTGATGCACAGGTTAGCTTCTGTGTTTTTCTTTTCTCGGCATAGGCCTTACAGCGTGTCATCATTTACAGCACTTCGTTTTCTGATACCAAACCGTGTGCGTTAACAAAACTATGGACGAATTCTAGTCACTGGTCAGTTATTCCAGATGGATTCTGCATATGGTAACTTATGTTTTCCTTTGACAAGTGGAGAATCAAGGAATAACTAAGACAGTATGGCAACCTTAACCATCACAAATATGCAGCCTAGATCAGTTTACACATGTTTGTCCATTGCCGCACTTTGCTGCCGACTGACCGGCTGTGTTTCTGATGTGGATGGCAATTGCTGCAGCTGAGATACGCGGCTGGAGTGAAGGACATGTTGGATAGGTACTTCAAGGGCGAGGACTTCCCTGCGGAGAACTACATCGTCAAGGAAGGCGAGCTCGCCAGCCAGTACAAGTAATAACCCAACCCCCTGCGCTGCAGGGTAACATATCTGAAGAGAAGTGCGAGAGAAGAAACCATTGTGTTGTTGTATGAGTGTTGTCTCAGAACGGAAATAATGGATGTCTGCGTGGGGTTGCGACCATGGCAATGAATAAAAAAGCTTTGGGATCAAGCTATCTGATTGTGATGTGTGTACTGCTAGATTTTCTTTTTACTCTTAGTTTTGTGTCTTAGAGCATCTATACCGGACCCGTATCCGCCACAAATGCCGGACGGGCTGCTCTGTCACTGACCGGACACAAAATTGCCACCCAACCGGACATGGCAAATTCAGCCCAAACGCTCGGATTGACCGGTAACTCCCATAACCACACCATATTGGAGGCACCCGCCATGTCGGATCTGACCCGTTGTGGCCCATCCGACCCCACATACATTCAACTCTATCCGCACTCTGGACGAAACCTTAGCCACACTCCACTCCACATCACTCACTTCCCACAGTATCCAAGCTCCTCTCGGGCGAGTTCCGGCCTACTAGTCCTTCATGGAGGACACTGGATCCGGCTTCGAGATGTCTGGATCCGAGGACTGGGTGCTAATCCCTTGTAGTCCCGAGGAGAAGATGGCCGTCCGCGCTGCTCTTCAACGCTCCCGGGAGGAATGTCCTCTTGCGGTCTTCATCGATCCGAAGGGATTTTATTGGGCGCTAGGATTCCATTGATGGAGCGTCATGAGCTTAGCCGCTTTAACCCTTTTGTTTGGGCTTCAGGTGCCAAAGTTCAGAGTTGAAGATGGTAGATAGTCTCCTCAAGGTTGGCGATGAGGGCGAGTAAAGCCTCGAGAGTGGTCTTTGTATCCACAACTATCTTCTTCTCTACCCGCATAAGACGTGCACGCAAAAGGTGAGGTGAATAAGCAAAGCATTCGCATGTTGTACCTCAAGTTTCCTGGTGTGTTCTTCAATTTTGCTAGAATGTGCTTTCCGAAAGACGTGAGGGTCGGCGAGTACTTTTTGTGTCCACCCCGATTTTTTTAGCCTGAGAGGTTATCGGTGGTGGCGTCTAAGAGTGCACGCCATTGCTAGGTGGGTGTAAGAGCATGGTTAATAGCACAGCTAGCTATAAACCACCGTCAGGTCACATAAAGCCTTCACCCACATAGTAGGTTGGTTTTTACGTTGGCTGTAAGACTGACTCTAGTACTCAGACGGTTAATACTTGCATGTGTATATCACCTACGGTGATCCAGTGTAAGCTACATCTTTGTGGCCATTTCAATCAGCATGTTGTCGGTGTACAAAAATAGGGGTCCTTTTGGTACCCCTTTACTTGTGCGCGAGCAGTTGCAGCCGCACCTAGGACCACACTTGGCGGGGCAAAGGAGGCAAGGACGCAAGACTACTAGAGCAGTGCTCAAGACCAGAAGCATGAAGAGCAGAAGGGCAAGGTGAAACTACCCCGGCAAGGCCCTTGCCGGGGCAGCCTCCACAGGACCGGCAAGAGCCTTGCCGGGGCAACTTGCCTAACACCAACGAGGCCGCCACCCTTGAGCCTGAGAGTTCCGACACCATCGACAACATTGGAACCAAGGCTCGGGAGGCACCTCCATGGCGGCATGCAGATCTTTGTGAAGGCCAAGAGCATACAAGACTAGATGAGAACCAGAAGACGACCTCCGGCAAAATCCTTGCCGGAGACGCTCACAAGACCCCCGGCAAGACCCTTGCGGGGCGCCAGAAGACCTCAAGAAGATCCTTGCCGGGGCCCCGGCAAGGCTCTTGCCGTGGACATCTACGAGGCCGTAGCCAGGCCCACGCCAAGGCTCCACCGCCATTCCCACACAGCTGCCAGCCCGCCAACTAGGCAGGCACCTGCGTGGCGGCACAGCTCCCAGGTCAACTTAGCAAGCACCTGTGTGGTGGCATGCAGATCTTCGTGAAGACTCTACCACCACACCAACTCAGCAGCCAGTCAGCCAGCATGGCACTACACGCCTCGTCAGCCTGGACGCATGTCGAAGCAAGCGAGGCGGCGACAGGTGGGACGAGCTTCCTTGTCGTCCCCGATAAAGCAAGAAGGGCACATCGGCAGCGCATTAAATGCATTTTGTCCTACGGTGCCAGAGATAACCTCAACTACTTTACAACTTTCCACCTCATGTGTGCCACTGTGGCAGCCCCTTTGACTATAAAAGGAGGCCCGCGGCGTACTGAGGGGGGATTCGAACTTTTTGGACCCTGCACGCTCTGTAGCAAGTCCAAGAACACCAGATAAACATACACCAGCAGGAGTAGGGTATTACGCATCGCTTGCGGCCCGAACCTGGATAAACTCCCCCGCGTTGATCTTCTAATTTCGCTCTTCCCACAGCCCCGCGCCCTGTCAACCGTAGAAGGGATTCTTTATGATCCCATAGGTGTCGTTTCCCCGACATCTTAGGCGTGCCAGGTAGGGGGCGCGAGCTGTGAGAAATCCGGTTTTGAAGCCGACGCCTCGACTTCATCATCACGATGGCCCCCAAGAAGAAGGGGATGACAGTGATCGGGTCGTCTGGAACAGGCCTGTCCGCACCAGCGCGGGCGGGCGAGGGGGTGGCCACGGATGGCGCCGGAGGCGCCACCCGTGAGCATCCACGACACTCTGGCACACGGAGTGAAGGAAATATGCCCTAGAGGCAATAATAAAGTTATTATTTATTTCCTTATATCATGATAAATTTTTATTATTCATGCTAGAATTGTATTAACTGGAAACATAATACATGTGTGAATACATAGACAAACAGAGTGTCACTAGTATGCCTCTACTTGACTAGCTCGTTAATCGAAGATGGTTATGTTTCCTAACCATAGACATGAGTTGTCATTTGATTAACGAGATCACATCATTAGGAGAATGATGTGATTGACTTGACCCATTCCGTTAGCTTAGCACTTGATCGTTTAGTATGTTGCTATTGCTTTCTTCATGACTTATACAAAGTTCCTGCAACTATGAGATTATGCAACTCCGCCACGGAGGAACACTTTGTGTGCTACCAAATGTCACAACGTAACTGGGTGATTATAAAGGTACTCTGCAGGTGTCTCCAAAAGTATATGTTGAGTTGGCATAATTCGAGATTAGGTTTTGTCACTCCGATTGTTGGAGAGGTATCTCTGGGCCTTCTCGGTAATACTCATCACCTAAGCCTTGCAAGCATTGTAACTAATGAGTTAGTTATGAAATGATCTATTACGGAACGAGTAAAGAGACTTGCCGGTAACGAGATTGAACTACGTATTGGATACCGACGATCGAATCTCGGGCAAGTAACATACCGATGACAAAGGGAACAACGTATGTTGTTATGCGGTTTGACCGATAAAGATCTTCGTAGAAAATGTAGGAACCAATATGAACATCCAGGTTCCACTATTGGTTATTGACCGAGAATAGTTCTAGGTCATGTCTACATAGTTCTCGAACCCGTAGGGTCCGCACGCTTAACGTTACGATGACAATTTTATGAGTATTGATGTACCAAGTCTGTTCGGAGTCCCGGATGTGATCACGGACATGACGAGGAGTCTCAAATGGTCGAGACATAAAGATTGATATATTGGAAGCCTATGTTTGACTTGAATAGTTCCGTGAAATCGATTTTACCGAACACCGGGGTTACGGAACCTCCCGGGGTTAATGGGCCTTAGTGGGCCATGAGGAGAAGAGGAGGGCCGGCCAGGCAGGCCGCGCCCCCCCCCTAGTCCGAATAGGACAAGGAAAGGAGGGCGGCGCCCCTTCTCTTTCCCTCCCCAAGTCCTAATCCAACTAGGAAAGGGGGAGTCCTACTCCTGGGAGTAGGACTCCTCCGCCGCCTCCTCCTAGGGCCGGCCGCACCCCTTGCTCCTTTATATACGGGGCAGGGGCACCCTAGAACACACAAGTTGATCTACGGATCGCTCCTTAGCTGTGTCGGTGTCCCTCCACCATATTGCACTTCGGTCATATCGTCATGAGCTTAGGCGAAGCCTTGCGCCGATGCAGATCATCATCGCCACCACGCCGTCGTGCTGACGGAACTCATCCCCGACGCTTTGCTGGATCGGAGCCCGGGGATCGTCATCGAGCTGAACGTGTGCTGAACTCGGAGGTGCCGTGCTTTCGGTACTTGGATCGGTCGGATCGTGAAGACGTACGACTACATCAACCACGTTGTCATAACGCTTCCGCTTACGGTCTACGAGGGTACGTGGACATACACTCTCCCCTCTCGTTGCTATGCATCACCATGATCTTGCGTGTGCGTAGGAATTTTTTTGAAATTACTACGTTCCCCAACAGTGGCATCCGAGCCTGGTTTTATGCGTTGATGTTATATGCACGAGTAGAACACAAGTGAGTTGTGGGCGATACAAGTCATACCGCTTACCAAAGATGTCATACTTTGGTTCGGCGGTATTGTGAGATGAAGCGCCCGGACCGACATTACGCCAGACGCTTACGCGAGACTGGTTTCACCGCTCGAGCACTCGTTGCTTAAAGGTGACCGGCGGGTGTCTGCTCTCTCACTTTAGTTGAACTGAGTGTATACGCCCGGTCCTTGCGAAGTTTAAAACAGCACCAACTTGACAAACTATCGTTGTGGTTTTGATGCGTAGGTAAGAACGGTTCTTGCTCAGCCCGTAGCAGCCACGTAAAATTTGCAACAACAAAGTAGAGGACGCCTAACTTGTTTTTGCAGGGCATGTTGTGACGTGATATGGTCAAGACGTGATGCTATATTTTATTGTATGAGATGATCATGTTTTGTAACCGAAGTTATCGGCAATCGGCAGGAGCCATATGGTTGTCGCTTATTGTATGAAATGCAACGCCATGTAATTGCTTTACTTTGTCACTAAGCGGTAGCGATAGTCGAGAAGCAATAGTTGGCGAGACGACAACGATGCTACGATGGAGATCAAGGTGTCGCTACCGGTGACGATGGTGATCATGATGGTGCTTCGAGATGGAGATCACAAGCACAAGATGATGATGGCCATATCATATCACTTATATTGATTGCATGTGATGTTTATCCTTTATGCATCTTATCTTACTTTGATTGACGGTAGCATTTTAAGATGATCTCTCACTAAAATTATCAAGAAGTGTTCACCTGAGTATGCACCGCTGCTAAAAGTTCAGAGTGCCCGCACACCACGTGATGATCGGGTGTGATAAGCTCTCACGTCCATCTACAACGGGTGCAAGCTAGTTTTGCACACGCGAATACTCAGTTAAACTTGACGAGCCTAGCATATGCAGATATGGCCTCGAACACGGAGACCGAAAGGTCGAGCGTGAATCATATAGTAGATATGATCAACATAATGATGTTCACCATTGAAAACCACTCCATTTCACGTGATGATCGGTTATGGTTTAGTTGATTTGGATCACGTGTTCACTTAGATGACTAGAGAGATGTCTGTCTAAGTGGAAGTTCTTAAATAATATGATTAATTGAACTTAAAATTATCATGAACTTAGCACCTGATAGTATTTTGCTTATCTATGTTTGTTGTAGATAGATGGCTCGTGTTGTTGTTCCGTTGAATTTTAATGCGTTCCTTGAGAAAGCAAAGTTGAAAGATGATGGTAGCAATTACACGGATGGGTCCGTAATTTGAGGATTATCATCATTGCTGCACGGAAGAATTACGTCCGAAGCACCGCTGGGTGCCGAACCTGCTGCGAGAGCAACGCCGAAGTTGTGAACGTCTGGCGAGCAAAGCTGATGACTACTCTATAGTTCAAAGTGCCATGCTTTACGGCTTAGAACTGGTCTTCAACGACGTTTTGAACGTCATGGGGCATATGAGATGTTCCAGAGTTGAAGTTAATATTTCAAGCAAATGCCCGCTTGAGAGATATGAAGTCTCCAATAAGTTCTATAGCTGCAAGATGGAGGAGAATAGTTCGTCGGTGAGCACATACTCAAAATGTCCGGGTATAATAATCACTTGATTCAACCGGAGTTAATCTTCCGGATGATAGTGTCATTGATGAATTCTCCAATCATCGCCACCAAGCTACAAGAGCTTCGTGATGAACTATAATATGCAAGGGATGAACAAGACACTTCCGAGCTCTTCACAATGCTAAAAGCTGCGGAGGTAGAAATCAAGAAGGAGCATCAAGTGTTGATGGTCAACACGACCACTAGTTTCAAGAAAAGGGCAAAGGAAAGAAGAAGGAACTTTAAGAAGAACAGCAAGCAAGTTGCTGCTCAAGAAAAGAAACCCAAATCTGGACCTAAGCTCGAAACTGAGTGCTTCTACCGCAAGCAAGCTGGTCATTTGAAGCGGAATTGCCCCAAGTATTTGGCGGATAAGAAGGATGGCAAGGTGAACAAAGGTATATGTGATATACATATTATTGATGTGTACCTTACTAGAGCTCGTAGTAGCACTGGTATTTGATATCGGTTCATTGCTAATATTTGCAACTCAAACAGGACTACGGAATAAGCGAGCACTAGCAAAGGACGAGGTGACGATGCGCGTGGGAAACGGTTCCAAAGTCAATGTGATCGCGATCGGCACGCTACCTCAACATCTTCCTTCGATTAGTTTTAGACCTAAATAATTGTTATTTAGTGCCGCGTTGAGCATGAACATTATATCTGGATCTTGTTTAATGCGAGACGGTTATTCATTTAAATCGAGAATAATGGTTGTTCTATTTATATGAGTAATATCTTTTATGGTCATGCACCCTTGAAGAGTGGTCTATTCTTATTTAATCTCGACGGTAGTGATACACATATTCATAATGTCGAAGCCAAAAGATGCAGAGTTGATAATGATAGTGCAACTTATTTGTGGCACTCGCCGCTTAGGTCATATCGGTGTAAAGCGCATGAAGAAACTCCATACGATGGACTTTTGGAACCACTTGATTATGAATCACTTGGTACTTATGAACCGTGCCTCATGGGCAAGATGACTAAAACACCGCTTCTCGGTTGTATGGAGAGAGCAACAGATTTGTTGGAAATCATACATACAGATGTATGTGGTCCGATGAATGTTGAAGCTCGTGGCGGATATCGTTATTTTCTCACCTTCACAGATGATTTAAGCAGATACGGGTATATCTACGTAATGAAGCATAAATCTGAAACATTTGAAAAGTTCAAAGAATTTCAGAGTGAAGTTGAAAATCATCGTAACAAGAAAATAAAGTTTCTACAATCTGATCGTGGAGGAGAATATTTGAGTTACGAGTTTGGTCTACATTTGAAGCAATGCGGAATAGTTTCGCAACTCACGCCACCTGGAACACCACAGCGAAATGGTGTGTCCGAACGTCGTAATCGTACTTTACTAGATATGGTGCGATCTATGATGTCTATTACCGATTTACCGCTATCGTTTTGGGGTTATGCTTTAGAGACGGCCGCATTCATGTTAAATAGGGCACCATCAAAATCCGTTGAGACGACACCTTATGAACTATGGTTTGGCAAGAAACCAAAGTTGTCGTTTCTGAAAGTTTGGGGTTGCGATGCTTATGTGAAAAAGCTTCAACCTGATAAGCTTGAACCCAAATCGGAAAAATGTGTCTTCATAGGATACCCAAAGGAGTCAATTGGGTATACCTTCTATCACAGATCCGAAGGCAAGACATTCGTTGTTAAGAATGGATCCTTTCTAGAGAAGGAGTTTCTCTCGAAAGAAGTGAGTGGGAGGAAAGTAGAACTTGATGAGGTAATGAGTACCAGCTCCCTTATTGGAAAGTAGTTCATCACGTAAATCGGTTCTGTGACACCTACACCAGCTTAGTGAGGAAGTTAATGATGATGATCATGAAACTTCAGATCAAGTTATTATTGAACTTCAGAGATCAACCAGAATAAAATCCGCACTGAGTGGTACGGTAATCCCATTCGGAAGTCATGCTACTAGATCATGGTGAACCTACGAACTATGAAGAAGCGATGGTGAGCCCAGATTCGCAAAATGGCTTGAAGCCATGAAATCTGAGATGGGATCCATGTATGAGAACAAAGTGTGGACTTTGGTTGACTTGCACGATGGTCGGCAAGCAATAGAGAATAAATGGATTTTCAAGAAGAAGACCGACGCCGACGGTAATGTTATCACAAAGCTCGACTTGTTGCAAAAGGTTTTCGACAAGTTCAAGGAGTTGACTACGATGAGACCTTCTCACCCCTAGCGATGCTTAAGTCTGTCCGAATCATGTTAGCAATCGCCGATTTTATGATTATGAAATATGGCGATGGATGTCAAAACTGCATTTCTGAATGGATTTCTCAAGAAGAGTTGTATATGATGCAACCGAAGGTTTTGTCGATCCTAAGGGAGCTAACAAAGTGTGCAAGCTCCAACGATCAATCTATGGTCCGTGCAAGCCTCTCGAGTTGGAATAAACGCTTTGATAGTGTGATCAAAGCATATGGTTTTATACTGCACTTTTGGAGAAGCCTCAGATTTACAAGAAAGTGAGTGGGAGATCTGTAGCATTTCTAATATTATATGTGGACGACATATTGTTGATTGGAAATGATATAGAATTACCGGATAGCATAAAAGGATACTTGAATAAAATTTTTCAATGAAGGACCTCGGTGAAGCTGCTTACATATTGGGCATCAAGATCTATAGAGATAGATCAAGACGCTTGATTGGACTTTCACAATGCACATACCTTGATAAAGTCTTGAAAAATTTCAATATGGATCGTGCAAAGAA
Source organism: Aegilops longissima (assembly GCA_021605205.1). Classification (NCBI taxonomy): domain Eukaryota; kingdom Viridiplantae; phylum Streptophyta; class Magnoliopsida; order Poales; family Poaceae; genus Aegilops; species Aegilops longissima. The sequence continues at coordinate 262,087,397 of CM038682.1, read as the reverse complement.
AGGGTTCTTGCACTGTATTACAAGGTGTAAGATTGAGTCGACTCAATGCCCGACCACTGCGAGAAGATAGAGGAAAATGAAAGGAGTTCCTATGCTTCAGCCATAGGTTCTATCATGTATGCAATGCTGTGTACCGACCTGATGTGTGCCTTGCTATTAGCTTAGCAGGAGGTACCAAAGTAATCCAGAGTGGATCATCGACAGCGGTCAAGAATATCCTGAAATACCGAAAAGGACTAAGGATATGTTTCGCTTTATGGAGGTGACAAAGAGCTTGTCGTAAAGGGTTACGTCGATGCAAGCTTTGACACCGATCCGACGATTCTAAATCGCAAACCGGATACGTATTTTTATTTAACGGTGGAGCTGTAAGTTGGTGCAGTTCTAAACAAAGCGTCGTGGCGGGATCTACATGTGAAGCGGAGTACATAGCTGCTTCGAAGCAGCAAATGAAGGAGTCTCGATGAAGGAGTTCATTTCCGATCTAGGTGTTATACCTAGTGCATCGGGACCAATGAAGATCTTCTGTGACAATATCGGTGCAATTGCCTTGGCAAAGGAATCCAGATTTCACAAGAGGACCAAGCACATCAAGAGACGCCTCAATTCCATTCGGGACCAAGTCCAAGTGGGAGACATAGATATTTGCAAGATACATACGGATCTGAATGTTGCAGACCGTTGACTCAGCCTCTCTCACGAGCAAAACATGATCAGCACCAAGACTCCATGGGTGTGAGAATCATTACTTGTGTAATCTAGATTATTGACTCTAGTGCAAGTGGGAGATCAAGGAAATATGCCCTAGAGGCAATAATAAAGTTATTATTTATTTCCTTATATCATGATAAATGTTTATTATTCATGCTAGAATTGTATTAACCGAAACATAATACATGTGTGAATACATAGACAAACAGAGTGTCACTAGTATGCCTCTACTTGACTAGCTCGTTAATCAAGATGGTTATGTTTCCTAACCATAGACATGAGTTGTCATTTGATTAACGAGATCACATCATTAGGAGAATGATGTGATTGACTTGACCCATTCCGTTAGCTTAGCACTTGATCGTTTAGTATGTTGCTATTGCTTTCTTCATGACTTATACAAAGTTCCTGCAACTATGAGATTATGCAACTCCGCTTACGGAGGAACACTTTGTGTGCTACCAAACGCCACAACGTAATCGGGTGATTATAAAGGTACTCTCTGGTGTCTCCAAAAGTATATTTTGAGTTGGCATAATTCGAGATTAGGTTTTGTCATCCGATTGTTGGAGAGGTATCTCGGGCCTTCTCGGTAATACTCATCACCTAAGCCTTGAAAGCATTGTAACTAATGAGTTAGTTATGAAATGATGTATTACGGAACGAGTAAAGAGACTTGCTGGTAACGAGATTGAACTAGGTATTGGATACCGACGATCGAATCTCGGGCAAGTAACATACCGATGACAAAGGGAACAACGTATGTTGTTATGCGGTTTGACCGATAAAGATCTTCGTAGAAAATGTAGGAACCAATATGAACATCCAGGTTCCACTATTGGTTATTGACCGAGAATAGTTCTAGGTCATGTCTACATAGTTCTCGAACCCGTAGGGTCCGCACGCTTAACGCTACGATGACAATTTTAAGAGTATTGATGTACCAAGTTTGTTCGAGTCCCTGATGTGATCACGGACATGACGAGGAGTCTCAAATGGTCGAGACATAAAGATTGATATATCGGAAGCCTATGTTTGGACTTCGAATAGTTCCGTGAAATCGGATTTTACCGAACACCGGGGTTACTGAACCTCCCGGGGTTAATGGGCCTTAGTGGGCCAGAGGGAGAAGAGGAGGGCCGGCCAGGCCAGGCGCCCCCTCCCCTAGTCCGAATAGGACAGGAAAGGAGGCGGCCCCTTTCTCTTCCCTCCCCAAGTCCTAATCCAACTAGGAAAGGGAGTCCTACTCCCGTGGGAGTAGGACTCCTCCCAGCCTCCTCCTAGGGCCGGCCGCACTTCCCCTTGCTCCTTTATATACGGGGCAGGGGCACCCTAGAACACACAAGTTGATCTACGGATCGTTCCTTAGCCGTGTCGGTGTCCCCTCCACCATATTCCACTCCGTCATATCGTCATGAGCTTAGGCGAAGCCCCGCGCCTGGAGCATCATCATCGCCACCACGCCGTCGTCGACGGAACTCATCCCCGACGCTTTGCTGGATCGGAGCCCGAGGATCATCATCGAGCTGAACGTGTGCTGAACTCGGAGGTGCCGTGCGTTTGGTACTTGGATCGGTCGGATCGTGAAGACGTACGACTACATCAACCGCGTTGTCATAACGCTTCCGCTTACGGTCTACGAGGGTACGTGGACATACACTCTCCCCTCTCGTTGCTATGCATCACCATGATCTTGCGTGTGCGTAGGAAATTTTTTGAAATTACTACGTTCCCCAACACGGAGCCGGGCGAGCGACGTCTTACGGGCCCAAGACGACGGGCCACACGCCGCTGGGTCCGGGGGCAGGGCTGTGCTGCCCACGGGCGGCACGGCAGCCTCTATGACGCCACCAGCGGCTCCCGCGCCGCGCCCTTCCCAGGACGCGCGCGATGAACGACACCACGACGACGGCGCCCCCGGGCGCCGTCGCGGGAAGAGCCCTTTGTGTCACTCTCAGGATGCATCGGGCTGGCGTGCGCACCTGGACGCTGGCGGAAACGACGCGCGGCTGCGAGGCCGTGATAGAGCCCCTTCTTACGTGATTAGAAGTCGGAGCGCGTCACAGTCTACGCAGCTGTCACCGCCGCCCACACCAGCAAAAGCCTTGGCGCGCGTGCAACTGCTCCTCGACTTTTCTCCCGCTGCGGAGAAGCTCGACGAGTGGAGAGCCACCATTCGAAGCCTCATCAGCTTCGCCAACGAAGACGAACCGCAACTAGCGGGACCCTCGTGCCGGCGCTCTGTGGAACCGGGGCACGCCGGAGGTGGGAAGACCGGAGGTGTTGCGTCCATGGTGCACTACCCTCCCCCACGCCAGCAACAGCAACGGCCGGCTCGCCGGGCCGGCGCCTGTGACAACGTCTCCACGGCGTTGTCCGACCCACGAGCCTGCCGCGACCAACCTCAAGTTCTTCGAGAGCGAGCCCTGGAAGACGCCCGGACCACTATCGAGCGGCGGCGGGAGGCACGGTGTCAGTCAGATAGGCGTGCGGGGCCCACTATGGATTGCCCAGCGCGTGGGGGTTCCGGTGACCTGCCTGACGAGGTGGGTTGTCCAGCCTTTACCCATGAGCTGCGGCAGTTCCAGTGGCCCTCCCACCGCACGTTCAAGCCTGACGTTGGGGAGAAGTACAACGGCAAGACTCATCTGTCGGAGTTCCTCAGCATCTACACCATCGTGATGCAAGCTGTCGGGGCTCGCGACGACAAGGTGCTCGCCAATTACTTCCTGTTGGCGCTTAAGCCCAACGTCATGTCGTCGTTGATGCACCTGCCAGTCGATTCCATCTCTTCTTGGTCGGATCTGTGCCATGAGTTTGTTGGCGCCTTTACCGGACGCCACCAAGCTCCTGGCCAGGCGAGCAACTTGCATGTCATCCCCTAGAAGGACGGCGAGCCCCTGCGCAAGTACATCCAGAGGTTCAGCCGAGTGCAGTACAACATCCCAGATGTTCACCCCGCCGCTGTCGTTAGTGCGTTCCATCAGAATGTCCGCAACCGCAAGATGCGTGAAGAGCTGGCAATGAACAAGGTTAAGGATGTGGCCGAACTTTATGTTTTGGCTGATAGATGTGGTCGGGCTGAAGAAGGAAGGAAGTACCCCGGCGAAGATGCCGGTGCGGAAACCGACTCCACTGGCGAAGACACCGCCGCCCCGACCAAGAAGGGCCGGCGCCGCAACAAGAAGCGTAAGGGCAAGACTGTGCTTGCTGTTGAGGGATCCAGCGACCCCAGCGCCGCCAAGAAGGCTAAGGCTGACGACCCCGGCAAGGAGGTTGCCGGGTGCGCCACCTGCCGGGCCTTGGCGGCCGCCGACAAGCCAGGGGGCTCCGACAAGCAATACTGCAAGATCCATCGCACCAAGGGCCATGACCTCCAGAACTGCCGACAAGTTGAGCTGCTTGCAGAAAAGCAAAAAGCTGAATATGAGAGGCGGGACAAGGAGAAAGGTCAGAATGGTGCTGACGGGTCCGGCAAGAAGCGTGGCGACCAAGGAGGTCGCCGCGGCAAAGATAACCAACAAGAGAGGCCCGCTCGGGGCCGCGACAAGAAGTAGGAAGATGATGATCATGACGAGGACGACGAGTCTGGCGAGCACGAGTTTCAGAAAGCTACAGAGGCCATGTGCGTCGAGGGTGGTGCCTCGCTGCACACCTCTCACCGCTAACTGAAGCAGTGGGCGCATGAGGTCACTGCGGCGGAGCCGTCGTTCGATGCCCAGAAGCCACTGAAGTGGTCCCGCACACCCATCATTTTTGACACCGAGGACCACCCTGATCGCACAACTGCGGTCGGGTGTTTGCCATTGTTGGTTTCGCCAACAATACGCAACCTCAAGGTGACGAAAGTGCTGGCCGATGGTGGGGCCGTTCTGAATTTGATCTCGCCCGCTGTGATCAAGAGGCTGCAGATTCCTGATGGAGATCTCGAAGAGACGGGCACGTTTCAAGGGGTCAACCCGGGGAGGAGCCAGCCTAAAGGTAAAATCACGCTGCCCGTTACATTTGGGGGCGAGCTGAACTATAGGACGGAGAAGATCATCTTTGATGTTGCCGAGATCCCCTTGCCATACAATGGGATCCTTGGCCGCCCTGCGCTGGCATAGTTTATGGCGGCGTCACACTACGCTTACAACACATTGAAGATGCCGGGGCCGCTGACCATCATCACCGTCCCCTCCGACAAGAAAGACGCGCTCATCTGCGCCGACCAACTCTACCGAGAGGTAGTTGCGGCAACTGCCGCCAAGGCGCTTGCTCCTGCCGCTGAAGCTCCGGGGAGGAAGAAGGCCGGCAAGACCTCTGCCGGCAAGACCCTTTCCGGCAAGACCTCTTGCACCACTCCGGCAAGCGCACCTCTTCGGAGTGCTATGCTCCCATTGAGGACGTGCCAGAGAGCTCCACCGGCAAGAGCAAGAAGTCCAAGGCTGCATGCTACCTCTTGAGCACTGCATTGGATTTCCCCGAAGAGGAGAGGATGATGCAGCAAAGTAGCGTAAGTATTTCCCTTAGTTTTTGAGAACCAAGGTATCAATCCAGTAGGAGGCTACGCACAAGTCCCTCGTACCTGCACAAAACAATAGCTCCTCGCAACCAACGCGATTAGGGGTTGTCAATTCCTTCACGGTCACTTACGAGAGTGAGATCTGATAGAGATGATAAATAATATTTTGGTATTTTTGGTATAGAGATGCAAAGTGAAAAGTAAAAGGCAAAGTAAAAAGTAAAACAAGATTAAAGTAATGGAGATTGATATGATGAGAATAGACCCGGGGGCCATAGGTTTCACTAGTGGCTTCTCTCAAGAGCATAAGTATTCTACGGTGGGTGAACAAATTACTGTTGAGCAATTGACAGAATTGAGCATAGTTATGAGAATATCTAGGTATGATCATGTATATAGGCATCACGTCCGAGACAAGTAGACCGACTCCTGCCTGCATCTACTACTATTACTCCACTCATCGACCGCTATCCAGCATGCATCTAGAGTATTAAGTTAAAATCAGAGTAACGCCTTAAGCAAGATGACATGATGTAGAGGGATAAATTCATGCAATATGATAAAACCCCATCTTGTTATCCTCGATGCCAACAATACAATACGTGCCTTGCTGCCCCTTCTTCACTAGGAAAGGACACCGCAAGATTGAACCCAAAGCTAAGAACTTCTCCCATTGCAAGAACTACCAATCTAGTTGGCCAAACCAAACGGATAATTCAAAGAGACTTGCTAAGATAACCAATCATACATAAAAGAATTCAGAGAAGATTCAAATATTGTTCATAGATAATCTTGATCATAAACCCACAATTCATCGGTCTCAACAAACACACCGCAAAAAGAAGATTACATCGAATAGATCTCCACGAGAGAGGGGGAGAACATTGTATTGAGATCCAAAAAGAGAGAAGAAGCCATCTAGCTACTAGCTATGGACCCGAAGGGGGGGGGGGCGCCCTAGGGGGGCGCCCCCCACCCTCGTGACCGCCTCTCTTACTTCTTGGAGTAGGGTCCAAGTCTCCTGGATCACGTTCGGTGAGAAAATCACGTTCCCGAAGGTTTCATTCCGTTTGGACTCCGTTTGATATTCCGTTTCTTGAAACACCAAATAGGCAAAAACAACAATTCTGGGCTGGGCCTCCGTTAATAGGTTAGTCCCAAAAATAATATAAAAGTGGAAAATAAAGCCCAATATAGTCCAAAACAGTAGATAAAGTAGCATGGAGCAATAAAAAATTATAGATACATTGGAGACGTATCACTGCACTTCAAGAGACCAAGAAGGTGTCCATCAAGGAGGACGGCACGGGCGGGGCTTTTACCATAAGCTCCACCCTCGGCAGCAAATAGGAAAGCGCACTCGTCACCTTCCTGCGAGCGAATGTCAATGTATTTGCATGGCAAGCATATGATATCCCCGGCGTTCCCAGGGAGGTGATTAAGCACCATCTTGCTGTCTGTCCTCACGCATGGCCCGTCAAGCAGAAGGTCAGGAAGCAAGCTTTGGAGCGACAAGAGTTCATCATTGAAGAGATCAGGAAGTTGGAGGCGGCAGGCCTGGTTAGAGGAGTACTCCACCCCACGTGGTTGGCCAGTCCGGTGGTGGTGTGTAAGGCGAATGGGAAGTGGAGGCTGTGTATTGACTACACAGATATCAATAAAGCCTGTCCAAAGGATCCTTTCCCTCTGCCACGCATCGACCAGGTTGTAGACTCCACTGCCGGGTGTGACCTGCTGTCATTCCTCGACACCTATTCAGGATACCACCAGATCTTCATGATGAAGGAAGACAAAGAGAAGACCGCGTTTATCACCCCGTGCGGTACGTACTGTTTTGTACGAATACCTTTCGGGTTGAAGAGCACTGGTTCGACGTTTGCCCGGGCGGTCCAAATTTGTTTTGAGCCCCAGCTGGATAGAAATATGGAAGCCTATATGGATGATATATTAGTCAAGACCAAGGATAGGGCCACGCTCGTACAAGATCTAGAAGAAACATTTGCAAATCTGCGCAAGATCGACCTCAAGCTCAACCTAGAGAAGTGTGTATTCGGTGTCCCGCCCGGCAAACTTCTTGGGTTCTTTGTGTCTCAACCCGGAATCGAAGCAAATCCCGACAAGATCAAAGCCATTGAGCAGATTGAGGCGCCGATACGAGTCAGGGACGTCCGTAGGCTCGCCGGCTGCGGTGCTGCCTTGAGTAGGTTCATCTCCAAATATGCTGAGCACGCCCTCCCCTTTTCAAAGTTTTGAAAAAGGCGGGTCCAGTAAAATGGACTCCCGAGGCAGAGGCAGCGCTGCAAGATTTGAAGAGGTACCTTTCCTCCACGCCGATACTAGTCACACCTAAACCACAAGAGCGGTTGCTGCTATACTTAGCAGCAACGAATCAAGTGGTCAGTGCTGCGCTAGTGGCGTAGAGGGAACTCGAGGCAGAAGCAACAGTAGCAGCGGAGCCGTCAGATGATGGGTCGGGGCCCTCCCCGGCGGGGCTTGACGCCGGCAAGGCGGAACCCCCGGCAAGGCCCGGTCCCAGCAAGGCGGAGTCTGCAGAGATGGGCAAAGTTGAACAGAAGAAGAAGATGGTGCAGCACCCAGTTTATTTTGTCAGTTCCCTCTTGCAGGGGGCTAGGTCAAGATATTCTGGTATGCAGAAGCTACTTTTTGGCCACCTCATGGCCTCGAGAAAGCTGCGCCACTATTTTCAAGCACATGAGATCACCGTTGTCACCCGCCTCCCGTTGCAACGAATCTTGCACAACCTAGGTGCAACTGGGAGGATTGTGGAGTGGGCATTGGAGCTGTCGAGCTTTGGCCTCAAGTTTGAAAGTACTTCAACGATCAAGAGCCGAGCCTTGGCAGAGTTCATAGTATAATGGACTGCAACGCCCGACGAAGAAGTTCAAGAGACCACCCTTCCCGGCAAGGAAATGTGCCGCGATTGGATTATGTACTTTGATGAAGCTTTCTCATTGCAAGGTGCTGGTGCCGGCGTACTACTCGTCGCACCCACCGTAGAGCACCTCAAGTACGTAGTCTAGATGCACTTTCCCCGGGAAAAATCAACAAACAACACGGCGGAGTACGAGGGACTGCTTGCCGGTCTCAGGATCGCGGCAGACCTCGGAATCAGGAAGCTCATCATCAGAGGTGATTCACAGCTCGTCGTCAAGCAAGTTAACAAGGATTACCAGAGCCTGCTGATGGAGGCCTATGTGGATGAAGTGAGGAAGTTGGAAGAGCGCTTTGACGGGTTGCAAGCAGAGCATGTTCCCCGAGCAGAGAACAGCATTGCCGACTACTACCTCCGTCCGCGAATAAAGTGTACTTCTAGCTTTTTTCTTAAGTCAAAATTTTGAAATTTTGACCAACTATATACAAAAGAGTAATAACATATATGACATCAAATTGATATATTATGAAAGTATATTTCAAAATAGATCTAGTGATATTAATTTAGTGTCATAAATGCTAGTACATTTCCCTATAAAGTTGGTCGACGTTTTAAAACTTTGACCTAGGACAAAAGCTAGAAGTACACTTATTCGTGGACAGAGGGAGTACCTGTCAAAACGCGCTGCCCTCAAGTTTCCTGTGGAACCAGGTAACTTTGTGCTTCAGTTAACTCAGCCATCCGTTGATCCGTCAGTAGGACAGAACAAATGAATGAAGGCAGGCGCCGGCAAGTACTTTCCCGCTGAGCTCCCAGGAGCCGCCGGCAAGGACGTTGCCGGGTGCCCTAGGCTTGCCGAAGAACAGCAACCCCCGGCAAGGCCTCGAGCCCTGACCGTGGAGGCAGCTGCCCTTATGACCGAAGATGAGCCTTTAGTCCTTGCCGTCGAGCCCCAGGCTCCAGCATGGGCACAACCCACCGTCTGTTTCCTCCAAACAGGTGAACTCCCTGAGGAACAGGAAGAAGTAGAGAAAGTAGCCCGTCGGTCCAGCATGTACCAGTTTGTGGATGATGCCCTGCATAGAAGGAGAACGAACAGCGTGAAATTGAAGTGCATTCCTCGGGAGGACGGACTAAAGCTATTGGCAGAGATACATGGGGGCATGTGTGGCTCCCACATAGGGTCAAGAGCCCTTGCCGGCAAAGCATTCCGGCAAGGCTTCTTCTGGCCCACCGCCCTCCAAGATGCAACTGCACTAGTAACCAAGTGTGAAGCATGCCAGTTTCATTCAACGAAGCTTCATCAACCAGCCAAAGCCCTTCAGAAAATCCGTCTTTCCTGGCCATTTTTGGCCTGGGGGCTCGACATATTGGGTCCCTTTCCCCGTGCCGTCGGGGGCTTTGAGTACTTGTACGTTGCTATCGTCAAGTTCACAAAGTGGCCGGAGGTGGAGCCAGTGAGAAAGGTGCCAACACAGGCAGCCGTTAAGTTCTTCAAGGGACTGGTCTGCCGTTTTGGTGTGCCAAACAGAGTCATCACCGACAACGGCACGTAGTTCACGAGTCGCACCTTCATGCAGTATATCCAAGATCTCGGCAGCAAGGTCTGTTTTGCTTCTGTTGCTCATCCCAGAAGTAACGGACAGGCTGAGAGGGCGAATGCAGAAGTGTTGCGAGGACTCAAAACCAGAACTTTTGACAAGCTGCACAAGTGCGGAAGGCAATGGATTGATGAGTTGCCAATAGTTCTTTGGTCGATCAGAACAACGCCAAATCGAGCTACTGGCCAGACGCCATTTGCCCTAGTCTACGGGGCAGAAGCAGTTCTCCCCACATAACTCATATACGGGTCACCTCTAGTGCTCGCTTATGATGAGCTTGAGCAAGAGCAGTTGCACCAAGAGGATGCGACGCTCCTTGAGGAAGATCGTCTTTGGGCTGCTGTGCGAGCCGCTCGCTACCAGCAGGCCTTGCGCCGCTACCATAGCCGCAAGGTTCATGTCCGAAGCCTTGAGGAAGGCGACCTTGTTCTTCGGCGAGTTCAGTCCGCCAAGAATTCCAACAAGTTGACGCCGAAGTGGGAAGGCCCTTATCGAGTAAAACGAGTCACCAGCCCGCTAGATCCACACGAGATCGAAGATGGAATCCCAGTGAGCAACTCCTGGAATATCGAACATCTTCGCAAGTTTTACCCATAAGGCGCGGTTGTCGGGCCCCCCGGCAGACCAGTTTTTGTACAAACCTCGCCGGCAAGGCATGTAACCCTTTGTACAAAGTCAGGCGCAGACCCTGAGCAAACAGATAAATAAATGAACCGCCGGCGCCCTAGAATTAGCATGCATGCTAGGTTGAGTCTCTCTCTCTCTCTCTATTAGGGTTGATAGTGCTTGGCGGCAACTAACCCCTAGCATAGAGGTCGAGTGCGTGTCCTTCTGTTTCTTTCAGTCCTCTTTTTGGTTTGCAGGCTGCGCAGACATTTCTGCAGAACCATTTGAAGAAAAGGAGATGGATCGACACCCTGATCCCGGCAAGCCAAGGTTGCCGAGCAGCTGCAAATTCAGATAAGTTTTCTCTCCCCCGCTATGTGTTTCCGTATGAAACTTGAACGTATGGAACCTCGCTCGTTCCTACGCCACCGTGCTCCCTCCTTCCTATGCCCGAAATCCCTTTCAGTCCAGAGTCTGGTTGTAGTTGCGGTGGAAGGGGAAACAAGCGAGGAGCCCGATCCTACTCTACCCCTGCTCCCTGCCAAGGGCGTGGGTTTAGGCATGGTATAAGGCAGGAGAACGGCAAGGTTTGTTGCCAGGCGACATTGTTAAAATAACAAGGACTCACTCCTTGGTGTGAGCCTCACTCACGCACAAAAGAACCCGGCAAACACCCTTTTTCATTAATACGTTAATTAAACAAGTACAATTTGTACGGAATGAGAGCATGCGCAAGGGGTTTCAAAGTCTAAAATTCAACAAGTGCCTGCAGGCTTAAGATCTAAAAAAAGGATAAGATGCCCGTAATCCCTTTCTTGTCCCTCTCCTTAGGAAGCGGATCGGGATGGCAGGGGGCAAAAGGAGCGCCTAGGTGAGGTACGAGCAGCAGAAGACACCAAGAGAACGTCCCCGCGGCCGCCCAGAAGAAGGTTGGTGATGACGGTGCCGGGGAAGAGGCTGAAAGATGAGGCAGCGGGCCGGCAATACGCGACGAAGGCGTCGACGCCATCGTACTCTGACTTGACGACCCGCCACCTGCCTTCTTCATCTTCTCCAGCCCTCGAGCACCAGCCGCCAGAGCGACAGCCCCGAGAAGTTCAAGGAGCTGGCTCGAGGAGCCACCACCAAGAACTGCCTCCCCCCGGCAAACTTCTTGCCGGGGAGAGGGCCAGGTGCAGATGGTGCTACTGTCGGCTCCGCCTAGGGACGGGGCGTCCGACGCCTAGTCGGACCCGTCCCCGTCGTCCTCCCCGCCGGTTCCCTCCTCATCGCCGCTCAAGGAGGAGCTCTCGTCGTCGGTCGAGCTCTCCGCGCAGCACCCTAGCCTATGTCTTGAGCGCCCGAAGACCTTGACGGAGAGCAAGTCGCTCTCCACTAGTTTGAAGAGGAGAACGTGCCCCTTCATCAAGCAGTGGGCACGTCTTGAAGGTCTTCAACCCGACAAAGGAACATCACATGAGGGGCGGGGAACCCTGTGTTCACCCACATATCGCCATTGCAACACCCCTTCATGTGAAGCCTTATACTCGGCCGCTGGTCGATCTCCAGCACCCTGTGACGCCTCGAAAAGGCGGCGGCTCTGTGGTGGCTCACGCAGCTGCAGGATGAACTCCAGCGCCGTGTCCCCAACATGGCCGCTCGACGAAGCAGGAGGAGACGGTGGCGGAGATGGTGACGGAGATGGCGATGACGCAGGTGTTCCCCTTCCGCGACCGCCTCTACCTCGACCGCCTCGCTGACAGCGGCCCCATCCGGCACCTCCACCTCGAGCATGGCCTTCGCCTTGGATGGTTGGGTCTTCCTTGACCGCCGCGGTTCTCTGGCGCGAGGAAGACCTAGTCGCCTCCACAGGAGAACGGTCGTGACCACGCCCTCTTGCCATGGCAGTGAATGGGAGATAGAGGCGAAGTGAAGGCGCGAAAAGATGCCTCCCCTGCTCCTCCCGAGTCCCTTTTTATAGCCAAGCGGAAGGCTAAAGACCGGCTCTACGCCTCTGAAGAGCCCATTCAAATCCAGCTCATTAAGTTGGCAGCGAGTAGGGTCATCGACCGCCCTCCCCGCCCAATCAAAGGCGCATAGTATCGGGCATCGCGCATCTCCTCATATCCCGCGCATCCGTCACCTACCCCGCACTGTGCATGCGGCATACATGGAGAAGAGGGCGGGCGCGATGGGAAACATGGAACGGCGGTTCCAAGGCTAAGAGAGTAAATGAGCAGTGGCCCTACAGTTTTCCCTCTTTTTTAGGGAAAACGTAGGCCGCCTCTTTACTATTCACTACGGGATGACGCAAGCATGCTGCGGTCATTCCACGCACGACCACGAGTCGTGGGGAAGCGCAACGAGCAAGGGAATTACTGCATTAAAAACTCTGCCTCGCATGCCCGCGCACCGTTCTGGGCCTGGCCCAATAACGCTCTACGCTTATGTGTGGCCCAGGCCCGGGGGCTCCTGTCGGTGTACAAAAGTAGGGGTCCTTTTGGTACCCCTTTACTTGTGCGCGAGCAGTTGCAACCACACCTACAACCACGCTTGGCGGGGCAAAGGAGGCAAGGACGCAAGACTGCCAGAGCATTGCTCAAGACCAGAAGCATGACGAGCAGAAGGGCGAGGTGAAACTCCCCCAGCAAGGCCCTTGCCGGGGCAGCCTCCACAGCCCCGGCAAGAGCCTTGCCGGGGCATCTTGCCCAACACCAACGAGGCCGCCACCCTTGAGCCTGAGAGTTCCGACACCATCGACAACATTGGAACCAAGGCTCGGGAGGCGCCTCCATGGTGGCATGCAGGTCTTTGTGAAGGCCAAGAGCATACAAGACTAGATGAGAACCAGAAGACGAAGACCTCCGGCAAGATCCTTGCCGGAGATGCCCACAAGACCCCCGGCAAGACCCTTGCCGGGGACGCCTGCAAGACCCCGGTAAGATCCTTGCCGGGGCCCCGGCAAGGCTCTTGCCGAGGACATCTACGAGGCCGCAGCCAGGCCCACGCCAAGGCTCCACCGCCGTTCCCACACAGCTGCTAGCCCGCCAACTAGGCAGGCACCTGCGTGGCGGCATGCAGCTCCCAGGTCAACTCAGCAAGCACCTGCGTGGTTGCATGCAGATCTTCGTGAAGACTCTACCACCACACGAACTCAGCAGCCAGCTAGCCAGCGTGGCACTACACGCCTTGTCAGCCTGGACGCGTGTCGAAGCAAGGCGAGGCGGCGACAGGTGGGACGAGCTTCCTTGCCGTCCCCGATAAAGCAAGAAGGGCACGTCGGTGGCGCATTAAATGTGTTTTATCCTACGGTGCCAGAGATAAACTCGACTACTGTACAACTTTCCACCTCCTGTGTGCCACTGTGTCAGCCCCTTTGACTATAAAAGGAGGCCTGCGGCGCACTGAGGGGGGATTCGAACTTTTTGGACCCTGCACGCTCTGTAGCAAGCCCAAGAACACCAGATAAACATACACCAGCAGGAGTATGGTATTATGCATCGCTTGCGGCCCGAACCTGGATAAACTCCCCCGTGTTGGTCTTCTAATCCCGCTCTTCCCACAGCCCCGCGCCCTGTCTGTTGGAAATATGCCCTAGAGGCAATAATAAAATGGTTATTATTATATCTCCTTGTTCATGATAATTGTCTATTATTCATGCTATAGTTGTGTTATCCGGAAATTGTAATACATGTGTGAATACATAAACCACAACATGTCCCTAGTGAGCCTCTAGTTGACTAGCTCGTTAATCAACAGATGGTCATGGTTTCCTGACTATGGACATTGGATGTCATTGATAACGGGATCACATCATTAGGAGAATGATGTGATGGACAAGACCCAATCCTAAGCATAGCACAAGATCGTGTAGTTCGTCTGCTAGAGCCTTTCTAATGTCAAGTATCATTTCCTTAGACCATGAGATTGTGCAACTCCCGGATACCGTAGGAGTTCTTTGGGTGTACCAAACATCACAACGTAACTGGGTGACTATAAAGGTGCACTACAGGTATCTCCGAAAGTGTCTGTTGGGTTGGCACGAATCGAGACTGGGATTTGTCACTCCGTATGACGGAGAGGTATCTCTGGGCCCACTCGGTAATGCATCATCATAATGAGCTCATTGTGACTAAGTAGTTGGTCACGTGATCATGCATTACGGAACGAGGACTTGCTGGTAACGAGATTGAACGAGGTATTGGGATACCGACAATCGAATCTCGGGCAAGTAACATACCGATTGACAAAGGGAATTGTATACGGGATCGCTTGAATCCTCGACATCGTGGTTCATCCGATGAGATCATCGTGGAACATGTGGGAGCCAACATGGGTATCCAGATCCCGCTGTTGGTTATTGGCCGGAGAGTTGTCTCGGTCATGTCTGCATGGTTCCCGAACCCGTAGGGTCTACACACTTAAGGTTCGATGACGCTAGGGTTATAAGGAAGATTTGTATGTGATTACCGAATGTTGTTCGGAGTCCCGGATGAGATCTTGTACGTCACGAGGAGTTCCGGAATGGTCCGGAGGTGAAGATTTATATATGGGAAGTCATCATACGGTCGCCGGAAATATCCGGGGGTATTGTATCGGGACCACCGGAGGGGTTCTGGGGGTCCACCGGGAGGGTCCACCTGCCCCGGAGGGCCTTATGGGCTGTAGGTGGAAGGGAACCAGCCCCAAGTGGGCTGGGGCGCCAACCCCCCCTAGGGCCCATGCACCTAGGGTTGGGGGGAACCCTAAAGGGGGCGCCCCCCTTTGGCTTGGGGGGCAAGCCCCCTTCCCCTTGGCCGCCGCCCCCCCTCTAGATCCCATCTAGAGGGGCCGGCCCCCTTTCCCCTTCTCCCTATAAATAGAGGGGCGAGGGGAGGGCTGCAGCACCACATCCAAGGAGCAGCCCCTCCCCTCCCTAACACCTATCCTCCTCCGCAAGAGCTTGGCGAAGCCCTGTCGGAGTACTGCCACTCCATCACCACCACGCCGTCGTGCTGCTGTTGGAGCCCTCTTCCTCAACCTCTCCCTCCTCTTTGCTGGATCAAGGCGCGGGAGACGTCACCGGTCCGTACGTGTGTTGAACGCGGAGGTGCCGTCCGTTCGGCACTAGGATCATCGCTGATTTGGATCACGATGAGTACGAGTCCATCAATACCGTTCTCTTGAACGCTTCTGCTCGCGATCTACAAGGGTATGTAGATGCACTCCTCTCTCTCTCTCGCTGCTAGATGACTCCATAGATTGATCTTGGTGATGCGTAGAAAATTTTAAATTTCGCTCGATCTAGCAGTGGTATCAGAGCTAGGTCTATGCGTAGTTTCTATGCACGAGTAGAACACAAGTTGTTGTGGGCGTCGATTTTGTCAATTTACTGCCGTCCTGTAGAACTTGCCTTTTAGCTTTTGGGGCATTCTCTTGTCAGAAAGAATGCCAGAAGCTTAGCGCCACTTCATCCATCCGGCTTTGATTAATATTCACGAAACTGATTAATATTCAAGCAACTGATTAATAAGCAAGCAACAAACAGATGCGCACAGCACCATGACACCACACTTAGACATTACACGAGTGTTCCTAATGAAGCATTAACCAAACATAAGACTAAATAAGACCCCCGGCAAACAAGATATTAGTTTGATCTTGATGACGATAATCAACAAGCTGATGGCACATAGCACTATATGACATCGACATTTAAACATTACACCGGTCTTTATAAGAAGACAATAACCAAGCATAATATTAGATAAGATCTCTGGCAAACAAGCTATTAGTTTTGATCTTGATGACGATAAGTTGGAACTTCAATAGAAACAAGCGGCTAATCCATCTGCATCAACAATCTCCAGCCACTATACGAAAAAGGGAGATGGTAAATATTTCAACACGGATGCAAGTGATGATGATGGCATGCTCATGACAGTAAGTAGTGGCATTATGATTCATTACTGAGTCAGTCTAAGCATGCTCAATTTATTCCTTATGTACACTTCACAGAATCTCACTTCAAGTCATACACATACGGTTGCTCATATGGTTCTTAGTTGGAAGTAAGTTTCAGGTAATACTTTGTTTTACTCTGAAGCTTATATAAAAGAATCATATAAGTTGTTCTGCTGGGTAACAAAGCAAACTTTAATTGCTTCCTCAGCTGAATTGACTACAATTGTCAACTGGGCTGATTTGCTGACACAAGTGTCCTAGTTGTGGTACAGAGGAAGGTTTAGAGGAAGGTTTACCTAGTATTTAGCTCTATTGCCCCTCCAACCAACAATCATATTCCCCTGTTTTCTATACCTACTAATAAAGCAAGGTGCCTTTCTTCAATATTTTCATCCGTTCACCGTCGAAAATAATTTTTATGTATTCGAGGTGGTACTAAATTTGTGTGCATCTAGTAGAAAAGACAAACAGTTTCTCCAGAATTCCGCAATTGGGCCGGGCACACTCCAGCCCAACAAAGCCAACTCAGTAATTATCCTGCCCATGGGTAAAAAGACCTTATTTGCCGCACGCGGCGACAAATAGTTGAAGCTACGCACAGGTCTCCAAGATTGGGCTGGCCCGTTTCAACTAAATTTTTGTGCCTGTGTTTCGTTTTCCTTTTCCCATTTTTTATTTTACTTGAAATAAAAATATACTATATATATTCAGAATTTAATATTTTGTTCGAATATTCAAAAAATCAGCATTACAAAATTTTATTCCGTTTTCAAAATATTAGAAATTTAAAAAAACTGGTTTCGGAATTTCCTCAAAATTTTAAAAATGTTGCCATTTAAAAAGATTCTATTTCAGAATTTTTCGAGATTTATTTATAAAAATAATATTTTATAAAATGTTCCATATTAAAAAATTCTTTTTAGTGAAAAGTTCTCAAAAACAAAATGATGTTTGTGTCTAGGAAAACATTTTTATAAATTGTTCTGAATGTTCTCCTTTTGAAAAAATCAATAATGTTGTGTTTTTATAAAAGGTTGATGGTTTCAACATATTGTTTTTGAATTTCAATAACTATTCCAGTTTCTAATTTTGTTTTTGTTTTTCCAAAGTTTAATGGAATTTTCGAAAAATAAATGTTCACATTTTTTAAAACTGTCCGGGCTTTAAAAAAAATAACGTGAGCACTAAAATAATCAAAGAGAATAAACCGTCGTAATTAAGGGACATTCATGCCTGATTATGCTTGTGAAAGAGGATTTATGCGTTGTAATTAGTAATTCATCCAGTTACACCGTCGTAGGAGAGGTCGAAGCAACCGTGTCGCGATGGTCGTCACACATCCACCAAATGAGGAAGCATGCACAACCCCGAGATGGAGGCGGACGCGGAAGAAAAAGGCATGAGTTGGGTGCTCGCCACCACGCATACCAACCTCACCACTATCAAGATTTCATGGGTCAAACATGTCCAGTGAGAAGATCGCAACTCCTTGCTCTGTCACCTACCGTTGTGGAGACCGTTCTTTTGGACACAATCGATTATCTTTTCCGTTGCTTGTCGTAAACAAAATATCTCTCCCGTTGCAACGCACGGGCATATGTGCTAGTAATAATTACTAATGATGCACGCGTCCTTTTGGACCGCTGGCCCATCTGCTTGATTCGATGCCGGCAGCGGTTCTAGGGTTGGCGAGGTGCTGATTCAGGGGCGATGTGGAGGTTTTAAAGCTTCAATTTTTTGGCACGCGGGAAGTGATTTGGGGGCGAGGGAGAGGAAGATTTGGCGTGTGGGGGAAGGAAGAAGCACGGGAGGCGCACCAGATCGGGAGCGCGGGCTATAGCGCTCACATCGGGCTACAAGCAGGCGACTGTTCCTCGAATTTTGTGTTGTAGTCGGGCGATAGACAAAGTGCCCGCTTCCTTCTCCCTCCTCCCTTCTCTTCCTTCCAGCTAGGATTTTTCTCACGTCGAACGGCATGCAGCCAGCTGACTAGGCTCTATTATACCTGCCCTAATATGGCAGGTGGAAGGGAGGACCCGCCACTGGTACTTGCAGAAGTGGTGGGTTGTGCAGAACGTCCGCCACTACTCACGCATAACCAGTTGCAGGTTAGTAGTGGCAGGAGCCCTCCACAGCCACACCCGTCACTGGTGGGGCTTTTGCACTGCTAGCTTGTTTTCCATTAGTGTATTGTTATGGCTTTTGTAAGTTATGTCGATGATGTGGGCGCTCCTTGCCCATCACTAGTATCTACTGCAACAACCGGTGGAGGCAGCACCAATGTCGCACTTCTCTTAGCCTTTACCATACCATTCACGGGCACCCGTCTACTGTACTGATAAAAGGAGTAGGAAAATTTCATGAAATAGGTTTTGGTGCCGCTTTGTAGCAAAAGCCAAATGGTCAAACAATACAAGGTGATGAGATACGTGGCCATCTTACACAAGTGATAAAAGAAAGCAGACTGCACAAGCGAAACACTGCCGACAATGCACTGCTGGATGCCGCTAGCGTGCCACCGAGCAAAAGCACAAGTGATAGAACCACAACTAAAAGCGACCAAGGCAACAAACAAAGAATGAACTCACGTCTCCTGGATGAAACCATCAAAATTTGGCGCAACACCCATATCGAACTGTCGCCGAGAAGGTTCGCTCCTTACTGAGAAGCACCAAACCCTGGCGGCGAGTAGAAAGGACCAAGATAGCGCCACAGTCACGTGTATAGGGGAGGAGGCAAGCAATACCGCTAAACACCAAAGCCGAGGATACTTCAAGCCACGATCCATTTCGCCGTAGAATTGGCACCCGGCCTTCATTTCACCGTAGAATAATTATGTTTCTAACTTATCAACCGAAAAAAATTAATTCCTTCAACAACAAAAATGGCGAAGGCGGTTACAGAGGGGCCTGAAAAGTAAAAACTTATACATGACAAGCACTCTACGTCCCTATCATCGTAAATTCACTTGCACAAGTGGCCACAAGCACCAAATCACATAATCCATGAAACCTTACCGGCCTAGCCAGTTGCACAAGTGGTCGGTAGCCCCACTGTCATGTTTCATGCATGTGCATACGCCAAATTGGTGGGTCTATAAGAAGAGAAGTCTGGGTCTTTCAAGAAGGAAAGTCTACTTTGCTTCACGAGTATGAAGAGGAAGGGAGGAGACGGAGGGGGGACGAACATGGTGCTCGGCATGAATGATGCGCGGACGAAGGCGAGTGGGAGGACGGAGGTGGAAGATCTGTGCTCCAAGCTGACGTCCCTGCTTCCGCAAAACTATCGGCTGGACGCCTCACAGGTACGTAAAAGATATACACAAATTTCGTGCAAATTCATAGTTAACTAGCATGCGAGAATTCAAAACACTTGGATTCATAATTTGCTGGAAAGTTATGCACGAGTGCGATGGCAACCTACTTTTCTTCTCCTGTTTTAGTTCATGTCTTTCTTGGTCTTTCTAAGCTGTCTTTTCTTTTTTCAAGACATGCTGTTGCCTCTCAGTTCGATGATCTAACTATTGTGCTCGTTACATATGTTGCGATTTGTTCTGGTATCTCTTTTAGAAAAAAAAAACTCACGATCGACAAATAGCTTGACTAAAACATTAGTACTCTTTCGTTGTATTTATTAGAAAATCCATACAACTATGGGGAGTTCTTATTGATTCACATTACAGGTTGTACATCTAGCGCCGCCGTATATGTACATTACATATGAGAAACAAATAAGCTCATAACATAGAGAAAAATAAGTAGACGACTAATGACCTGATGAAATATTGGACTAACTTTTCAAAAAAAAAATATTGGACTAACTTGACAAGTGATGCAAGGTTTCCTTTTAGGTTCTAAGTCCGCTCTGTACATGATAACCCCGCCCACATTCACATTAGCTACCCCTACTCGGCTACGTTTTTCTTTTTTGAGAAACACAGTACGCAAACGCTAACATAAATGTGCATACACTCACTCTTATGAATGCACACACACACACTTTACCCTATGAGGGCCTCCAATAGACTGTGCCGGTAAATTTTGAGATTGACAAAGTCATCATAAACACTTCATAGTTGGGGAGACACGTCATCTGCCGTTGAACGAATAGTGCCAGAGAAATAAATCTAGGTGAATATGAGCACCCATCCAATGGTAGAACTTAAATCCAGGTAGGTTGGTTCCATCACAAGAAACCTAACCAACTGAGTTGCACTCAGTTCAAGATTTTACAAATTCCCTAGTGATTTTCCAATGTATATGTATTTTATATACTTCATTTATGCATTTCTTTTTCAAGAATTATTGGGCGTAGGTATGTACACCCATGTCCACTTGGGGCTTTGCCCATGCATCTAAGAAAGAAGTATTTTTTTAAATGATGTCCCTTGGTCCATAACTAGATTATGCACAATGATTTTTGCCTTTTTTTTGCGAAGGCACAATGATTTGTGTCTATTGGTGGGCCTACTATAAATTTCTTGAGCTCAAATGACTAGCATGCACACAGCACAAACCAATGGACACTACAACTACAGTGGAAAACTCAACGAATTGCCCAAAAAGGGGAAAGCATCAGACAGACTTACTGCCTTTTTTAGCATAGATAGGCAGAACGCTTGTTGTAGTAGATATAATTTGTGGAGTAATATTACCTTGATAGAAAATGGAACAACTGGTTTTAAGTTGCTGGAAAAGGGCCCCCATGACCGGTTGATCGTTAGTCTTCTTTTAGGTAATAAACCGGCACATGTCTACCCAAGCCAGCCATGTCTTGGCATGATTCTAGCTTGTGATTTTAGTGCATGATCCCGTGAATATACACGGTGTAATGTGATTGAATATGGGGTATACATCTTTATTTAAACAGGAGTCCAAAGGCCTCGATATACTCCCTTCTTTTCATAATGTAGTGTGTATAGATTTTCTTAAAAGCCAAACTGATCAAACATTGACCGAGTTTACAGAGATAACTATTTATACATGAAAATATAATCGATAATGTATCCAATGATCAAAGTTTGTAATGTTTGACTTCTAAAAAAAATCTATACACACTACATTGTGAAACTGACAGAGTACTAGATTGTAAAAAAAAACCCAAGAGAGTACTAATTAGAAAGAACTGTCGTCTAACGCATGAATATCTTGGGGGAGAAAACATGGAGCTGTTCATGTTTTGTGCTTATGCAAGTGTGGTGTTCATGGGTTGTACTTACTCGAGAAAAGAACATAAGGCCGGCGTCGTGGTACACGACGTACCTGCACGTACGTCCATGCACGGGTACAGCACATGATAAGCTGCGCATCGGATAGCAAACGGACATCAGAGGGATCTATCTGTCTATCACCCTCGCTGGCGCTATCTATGTCTCACTAGTATACGTACACACGACTGAAGACATCAACGGCTACGTGCCAAGTATATAGGCATCGGGAAAGCAACTGGACGCTAGGCAGCAAATCCATCAGGTTATAATTGTATGGACCTGGTGTGTGCCAGACCATCGAGCACGGCCGAGCTATAACTCAAACGCGGAGTATTGCAAGAACACACAATTTTTTTAAAATAATTGATACGGTGCTAACATCTTATATTATGAGAGGAAGGGAGTAATTCACAGTCAGTCTGTGTTTCACGGTGCGGTGCTTGCTTGTATATTTCTCCTGACAGAAGGATGGTTGAGTTAATCATGTTAGTCAAGTACGTGAAGATTTTACATAATTCTTAGAGCAACTCCAACTGACCGACTCAAATGGACGGCAATTTTGTCCGTTTTTTGTTCGTTTGGGTCGGCTGTCCGCCCTGCGTCCGCCCTTTTTTATATTTGGGTCGGCAGCGCGTCTAACACGCCGACCCATATGTACCGGTGTGGCCGGCTGGCCGTCCAATATTTGTATTGATTTGCATTCAAACATATTGTTAAATAACATAGTTTTACAGAATAAAAATATTATAGTTTTACAAGCCGGATACAAATAAAAATGTTTCACATAGTTTTGCAAACGAATAAAAAAAGATACATTTATTGGTTGCCAACATGAGCCCACATATGCTCAAACAAATCATTTTGCAGCTGCACGTGAGTTTCCCAATCACGCAGGTCTTCATGAAATTGGGTGAACTGTTTAAATGTTGCCGCTACTCCATGCTCAGGCACAACATTCTCACCCTGAAACTGAAACCCTTGATCGTACAAACGTTCCGGGCGCTCGTCTTCTACGATCATATTGTGCATGATCACACAAGCAGTCATCACCTCCCATAATTTTTGCGTGCTCCAGGTATTAGCAGGATACCGAACGATGCCCCATCGAGATTGCAAAACACCAAAGGCACGCTCGACATCCTTCCTGGCACTTTCTTTCTCCTGGGCAAATATTTTCCTCTTCTCTCCGACATGGTTGGGTATTGTCTTGACAATAGTGGTCCACTGAGGATAGATACCATCACCCAGGTACTATCCTTTGTCGTAGTTGTGTCTGTTGACAGTAAAGTTCACCGGTGGGCTGTTGCCTTCGGCAAGCCTCGCAAACACCGGCGAGCGCTGAAGCACGTTGATATCATTGTGTGATCTAGCCATGCCAAAGAAAAAGTGCCAGATCCAGAGATCTTGAGACGCCACGGCCTCTAATATGACAGTGCAAGCCCTGACATGTCCCTTATACTGCCCTTGCCAAGCAGAAGGACAGTTCTTCCACTCCTAGTGCATGCAGTCTATGTTACCAAGCATCCCTGGGAAGCCCCTTCTGGCATTCATCGCCAACAAACGGGTTGTATCTTCAGCTGTCGGCTCTCTCAAGTACTCATGGCCAAACGCAGTAATAACAGCCTTCCAGAACTTATACAGGGACTCTAGGCATGTAGACTCACTCATACGGACGTACTCGTCAATAAGATCACCGGGCACTTCGTATGCAAGCATTCGGATGGCGGCAGTGCATTTCTGATAAGAGGAGAACCGATCTTGCCCACGGCATCCTCCTTGCACTCGAAATAGTCATCATAACCGACCACCCCCTCTCTAATACGGTTGAAAAGATGCGTACTCATACGGAAACAGCGGCGGAATTTTTGATGTTTGAACAACGGGTTTGTTGTATCAAAGTAGTCCTTTCAAAAAAGAAAATGCCCGCTCTCTCGATTGCGATTTAACGCCGGAAGGTGGCCCGGAATGGAGCCACGAAACAACGGCCGCTGGCTGTTGAGGTGGTGATGGACCAACACGGCAGCCAATATCTCCTTCTCGTCGTTGGACGACGAATCGTCGGAGTCGCAAAGGAAATTGTGGAAAAAGAACTCGTCGGCGGAGTCCATTTTCGTACCTTGGCAAACTGTCGAATAGCTTGCGGGCGTCGAAGAAGGAGTCGGCCGGCGAGGGGAGTCGCGGCGCGCACGGACCAGCTAGCTGCCCTGCCGATGTCCGACGAGTGGGCCGGCGTCCGACGAGCGTGCCGGTGAGGATCTGGCCGGGGCGGCAAGGCGGCCTCTTGGTCGCGGGCGGCTGTGCGGTTGGGGGAGCGGTGGTGGGAAACAGTTTGCTCCCCTGCAGCAAGACGGCGGTGGCGGGGCGACGGGGGGAGTGAGTGGCGTTGCTGGGCGGATGTGAAGGTGGCGGCAGCTGGCAGAGTCGCCGGCAAAAAAGGGCGGCGGCGTCAGCGACGAAGGAGGCGGGCGAGGGTTGCTGTTGGCTGGGGGGTGGGGGTGACCAATGAGCCACCGACCAGCGGGCCTAGGGAGAGAAGGCGAGTGTGCGCGCGTCCGTCATGTGTCCGCGCCAACGCAAATCCGGTTAAAAAATGGACCGAGAATGGGTCGTCCGCGGACGAAAAGCAGACGCGCGTCTGTTTAGGACGGCACGTTGGGCCGACTTTTCTGTCCGCGCCGATCAAAACAGACGGCGCGGATGAAATGGGTCGTCCATTGAAGTTGCTCTTAATAAATTAATACAGAACTCTTCTTTGCGTGACCAGGGTCCTCCGGACATTCCCAGCCAACTGATGCAGGCCACCGCCTACATCCAAGACCTGTACGAGAGAGTCGAAAGGCTGAGGCAGATGAGAGATGACAAAACCCAAAGCCGAAGGATGGCCGGGCGCAGCCGCAGCAGCAACGTCCCAGACACAGGAGGGGCGGGACCATGCGGTCCTCGGGACGTCACGGTGCAGCTCAGCGGGGCGGCGCATTTCGACGTGAGCTTCACGACGAGCTCCGCGGAGAGAGTCGAGATGCACAGGGTGATCCGCCTGATCGAGCAGGATGGACGCATGGAGGTCGTCGAGGCGAGCTGGTGCTTCGTCGACGGTGGCAAGGTTTTCTACACGATCAAGTGCATGGTAATATATGATCGACGACCCCAGCTTCGGCATGCATGCATGATTGCTTTCTGTTCGGTTGATGATCAATCTTGTTCCTGCAAATGACAATGTCTTAGCTGAACGTGTGTGGTATGCAGGCAGTGAGCTCTGAGGCGGTCTTGGATGCGTCCATGGCGGCGACGAGGCTCAGAAGGTTGCTGACGGACTCACTTGATGGCCATGGTGTCTAAGTAAATTAATTGGTCAAGTATTAAGCTCGGCTGGAAGATCTGCAGAAGACCAAGAGGATGGCTGGTTGTCTCTGGCTCTTCTTAACGTAAACCTAAATTGTATCTTGGTCCATTGTAATATCATACAACATGCACGCATAAACACTTTTAATTTTTGAACTACGTTCCTTTGCAAGTTGAACCATTGTCCTTGCATAAACATTTTAAATACCAAAGTCTTTTTTTTCCAAAAAAAAACAAGGTCTTTATTTGTATGTTAGAATGAAATTTTAAGTTTTTTTTGTGCGAAAAAGATTGAACTTCTGAATTGATGGAAATGGTACAAATAA
Source organism: Aegilops longissima (assembly GCA_021605205.1). Lineage (NCBI taxonomy): Eukaryota > Viridiplantae > Streptophyta > Magnoliopsida > Poales > Poaceae > Aegilops > Aegilops longissima. The sequence goes on along the minus strand of CM038682.1, from coordinate 262,062,283 downwards.
TGGGCATGCACCAGCAGTAAATCGAGCATAAATAAATTTAATTGCAGGCGTTCCAGAAATCCAGAAGTATGATGTCGACAACTCCACATCATGTGAACAGGTCGGCCCTAGCCCATGGCAAGAAGTGCGGCAGTCTAGGGCTCATCTCAGACAAGAGCTTAATACACCTATAAACATGCAAATTAAAATATGTCTAACTAACCACTTTTTACTAAAACATGGTTTGCAGAACGTAGCACCAACACTGCTACAAAAAAAAACCGAGCTACCCTGAATTGACATGAATGTCTAAGAAACAACCTGTACTTCAAAACCATCTAAGTTGCTACCCTCAACTTTCAACCCCGACTCTCCTCAAACCGGTTTAAGGTCTGGTTAACTCGTTTTGACTAGTTTGACCTGCCAGGTCAGGGTCCACATCAGCTGCCACGTCTCCAGCCCACTTTTTGACCAAAAAAAAGTGTCCTAAAAATAAAAACGTATGTAAAATGAACACTACCACGCTGGTCATTTTGTGAAAATTCAGAAAAATGGCCAGCAGATTAAAAAATACAAGGAAAATGCAATTCAAGACAGCTTTTGGTCAAATTTTGACCTAAAAAATGAAAATGCCCAGGAAACATTGAGACAATTCTCTAAAATGAACACTACCATGCTGATCATTCTGGGAAAGTTTGAAACTTTTTTCAAACAAATTAAAAACTACAAGAAAAATACATATTCATGACTTTCTTTGGTCAATTTTTTAGAAAAAAAATGAAAAGGTCCACAAAAAAAATTCTCTAAGTGAACAGTACTATGCTAATCATTCTCGGAAAGTTTAACAAAAATTTACCAAACAGATTAAAACTACGAAGATCATTTTCACCAAGTCATAGAAATCAGAAATGTCTAGAAAAATCGTAAAAATTCTATTGTTAGTTAGAGCATCTCCAACAGGCGTGCGAAATTTATGATGCGCTGGAAAAACCATAGTTTGGCGTGCGAGAGGCCGCGCGGTGCGCTCCAGCGGGTGCGCAAAAAGTTGGCGCGCGAAATAACCGCGCGCAGGAATAGCAGCAACACACGCAGTAGTTTGCCGCGCGACGCCCAGCGCGCTGGGTTAAAAGCCGCGCGCCTGCGCCCACCAACCGCCAGAAACTTCCCTCCCACCACGCCTTTCCCCCACCTCTTCCAGCGCCCCGCCGCCGCCGCGCCTTCTCCCCCCGTAAGTTCTAGCGCCACGCCATGCCGTCGCGCCCCCGCAACAGCTCGGGCTACCGCGGCGTCCGCCTCCGCTCCTCCGGCGTGTATTATGCGGAGATCAGCTCCGGTGATACACGCCTCGTGCTCGGAACATTCGACAACGCCCATGAGGCCGCTCGCGCGTACGACACGACGGCATGGCACCTCGGGCGGGCTCGCTCGCAGATGAATTTCTTCGACGTGCGGACGCGCAAGCAGGCGCGGGATCTCGCGCCTCCCCCATGACTAATCAGCACGAGGATCGCCGCCTCAAGCGGAAGCGGGAGCGCCGCCTCCTCATTGCCGAGGCGAACGAGCACGCCATGGCGGTGTGGCGCGAGCGCTCCCCGCTGGATGTCGCCGCCGAGAACGAGTTCTGGGCGCAGAGGAGGACGAAGCGAGCCGTGCGTCGAGCGGACAAGCGTATGCAGAAGGAACTCGCGGAAGCCCAGCTCGACAACCCGGCGTCGACCTGGGACAATGAAGATCCCTCGGTGGCTCGACGCGTTTACGTCGTCGAACTACACCACCGAGGAGGACGAGGAGTAGTCTAGCATCATTTTATCTATTTTTATTTAGCATTGTATGGACTTTTTTGTGGTTTTGGGCTTGAACTATGCTATGAATTTGAACTATGAATGTTTTCGTATGTGTTGTTTCATATTTTTCCAAGCGCCAGCTAGGCGCGCGCTGTGGATTTTACCGCGCTTGGTGAAGCGCTACATCGGCGCGCTAAATTTTGCAACACTTGGAAAAGCAACCACCCTCCTACGCGCGCTAAAACGCTATTTCGACGTTGAAAAAAAAAATTGGTGCGTCGCGTGCCTATTGGAGATGCTCTTAGGTGCGTGCTCAAAAGTGACATCCGGCACCATTGTCATCCGATCCTTGGGCTCTTAGGTGTGTTTCAACATGAGGCAGTGTTGACCTTCAGTTAACTGTTGCGCGTCCAGCAACGCTTATCTGATCCAATGGCTGCAGGTAAAACCCTCCCTCGACGGCCAGGATCTATGCAATACTTAAGATCTGTTCTAATGTCCTCTAGCTTCCAACTCCACAAACCCTTTTGATCTAGGGTTTTTGGCCGTGTGTGGCAAACCCTAAACTCTGATCCTAGGATCTTTATCACCATTGTTGTTTTTCCCCGCTGCTTTCTGCTATGATCAATGAAAATGCCAGCAATTGCTGGATCTTTCAAAAAAAAACTCTAAAGTTGGAGTCGAGTCGAATGTTTTAGTATCAAGAAGCTAGATCTGAGAAGTTGCAGCTGACTGTAGTGTAAAAATGCGAAGCTGGGAGCCCAGCTCCACCGAATTGAGAAGCTGAGAGTTTGACATATTTACAGAGAATTGCCCCCGCCAAAGAAAATGTTTCGTCCTCCTCCTCGTCGAAATAGAACTACAATACCCTTTCCCTCGAATCCCTCTCTCATACGCAAGCTGGCTCATTTGGGCTGGTTCCAGATGGCCCATTAAAGCGCTCTAACAGACCATCGATGTCGCCGGCCCATGGTGGCGACGCAAGAATGCTACCGAACAGGATTCCTGTCGCTGCGTGGAGCTGGAAGCTACGATAAGAAGTTGGATTCGAGGAGTTTTTGGAGTTGGGAGGACATCCGAACAGGCCCTTATTAGTTACCATTTAAACTCAGTTAAAGTTGTAAGGGCAACTCCAACGCAGCGACGCCAAACGGTCACAGATTTTGTTCACTTTTTGCCGGTTTGGGTCGGCGTTTTGGCCTTTGTCTGCCCATGTTTGCGTTTGGGTTGACAGTGCGTCCAACGCGTCAACGCATTTTCGTCCGTGCACGACCATATTTTTGCTCTTAGTTTACAAACCAAATAAAATTTAAATTGTCACAAATAAATTTGAAAGAAAAATTAGACCATACATCTATTGGTTGCTAACGTGAACCCACATATGATCAACCAAATCATCTTGTAGTTAAGTGTGAATTTTCCAATCACGCATTTGATGATGAAATTCGGTGAACTGTGCAAACGTTGCCACTCCTCCATGCCCAGGCACAACATTTTTCCTCTGAAATTGAAACCCTGATCGAAGATTTCATCCTCGCACTCATCCTCTACGATCATATTGTGCATGATCACACAAGCAGTCATCACCTCCCACAACTTTTTGGTGCTCCAAGTTCTGGCAGGATACAGAACTATGTCCCATCGAGATTGAAGAACACCAAAAGCACGCTCCACATCTTTTCTAGCACTCTCTTGTGCTTGGGCAAATCTATGCCTCTTCTCTCCTATCAGGTTGGAGATTATCTTGACCAGAGTAGTCCACTGAGGATAGATACCATCAGCAAGGTAGTATTCTTTGTTCTAGTGGTGGCCATTGATCTTAACATTGACCTCTGGTCAGTTGCCTTCTGCAAGCCTTGCAAACATCGGAGAGTGCTAAAGCACGTTGATGTCATTGTGAGAGCCGACCATGCCAAAGAAAGAGTGCCAAATCCATAGATCTTGTGTAGCCAAGGCCTCAAGTATGATATCGCAAGCTTTCACACGGCCCCTAAGCTGCCCTTGAAGGAAATATGCCCTAGAGGCAATAATAAAGTTGTTATTTTATATTTCCTTATTCATAATAAAGGTTTATTATTCACGCTATAATTGTATTGATCGGAAACCTTAATATATGTGTGAATACATAAACAAAGACCATGTCCCTAGTGAGCCTCTGCTAGAGTAGCTCGTTGATCCAAGATGGTTAAGGTTTCCTAACCATTGACATGAGTTGTCATTTGATAACGGGATCACATCATTAGAAGAATTATGTGATGGACAAGACCCATCCGTTAGCTTAGCGTAATGATCGTTCAGTTTTATTGCTATTGCTTTCTTCATGTCAAATACATATTCCTTCGACTATGAGATTATGCAACTCCCGGATACCGGAGGAATGCCTTGTGTGCTATCAAACGTCACAACGTAACTGGGTGATTATAAAGATGCTCTACAGGTATCTCCGAAGGTGTTTGTTGAGTTGGCATAGATCGAGATTATGATTTATCACTCCGAGTATCGGAGAGGTATCTCTGGGCCCTCTCGGTAATACACATCATAAGCTTGCAAGCAAACGACTAAGGAGTTAGTCATGAGGTAATGTATTAAGGAACGAGTAAAGAGACTTGCCAGTAACGATATTGAACTAGGTATGAAGATACCGATGATCGAATCTCGGGCAAGTAACATACCGATAGACAAAGGGAATAACGTATGTTACCATAACGGTTCGACCGATAAAGATCTTCGTAGAATATGTAGGAGCCAATATGAGCATCCAGGTTCCGCTATTGGTTATTTATCAGAGAGGTGTCTCGGTCATGTCTACATAGTTCTCGAACCCATAGGGTCCGCACGCTTAACGTTCATTGACAATATAGTATTATATGAGTTATGTGATTTGCTGATCGGATGTTGTTTGGAGTCCCGGATGAGATCACGAACATGACGAGGAGTCTCGAAATGGTCGAGAGGTATATATATATATATATATATATATATATATATATATATATATATATATATATATATATATATATATATATATATATATATATATATATATATATATATATATATATATATAGGTGGGTCTATTATGATAACACCCTTAAGACCTTATTCTCACCTCAAAAGTGCTTATTCGCACACCGACGCCCACCCAAAAGCCCCTCCACGCGGCGCCCCCACCTTCTTCCCGCACCACCGCCTGCCATCACCCCCCCACACACACACAACCACCTTCTCCCCACACCGCCTCCCACCAGCCATCCTCCCGCTCCGCACGTCCAGCCACCGGATCCGGCGGTCCCTCCTCCCACCATCGCCCTGTGGCCACCGGATCTGGCGGGATCCTCCTCCACCTTCCTCCTCCCAACCCCATCCATCCACCTACCCCGGCTGCGACCTCCTGAGCCGGCCACCTCCCTCCTCCCAGGTGCCCAGCGCGGCTGCCGGCGACCGGATCCGCCTACCCCGCGGCACCGGTGCTCCTTGCGCCGCCCACAACCTACCGTCGCCTGCCCCGCTCCACCCCGTCCGGATTCGGCCCGGATCCCATCTAGCTGCAGGTCAGGGGAGGGGGCACCGTGTGTGGAGGAGAGCAGGCGCCAGATCCATACCGCGCCGGCCCTCCCGCTGGTGCAGCTCGTCCGTGCTCCGGGAATGGATCCGCCCATCACCAGCTGTGGTGCTCCTCCGGCGAACACAGGGCACTCCGGCACAACATGCCTCTGCCGGCGTTGATGAGGACACCCTCGATCTCCATGGCCAGCCCCCGAAATACTTGTTGCAGCTCTTTTCTATCGGTTTTTGCAGCTCTATTCTGGGAATTGTGCAGCTCTGTTCTTCTCTATGTGAAGTGCTTGGGGAGCTAGCTTGTCGCTGCAGTTCGCATACGCATGACGAGGTCCACGAGCGGGCGTTGGGGCGGGTCAGATGCACTTTGTTTTTTTGTTTGGAGAAGATTTGCAAGTTTTGAGTCTATTGAGATTAAGATGTGCGGTTCGGCATGTTCATTCGACGCTCCAGTGCAGCGGGGTTAGCTGTCCAATGCAGTTCATTGGCGCGTCCCCAACATCTCCTATAGTCTAAATCTCCTAGGGTCTGAAAAACTGCTCGCGCTAACTTGCTGCTCGGCCACTCTCCGCAGCGGCGAGCCCTGGCAACCAGATCCAGGGACCCTTCCAGCAGTGTCATCGGCCATGCTGCACCGCCGCCAGAGCCCTGGCCCCGCCAGATGGCGCGGTGGTCTTACCTGACAGCGCCTGACGTCCGTCATGGAATGAGACCAGCGGTTCACCTCTGCAGCTCATGGGATCGGGGGCTGATGCGGTGCGGTTGATGCGCTGACGAAGTTCATGGAATTTTTGGCATTTTTAGATTTCGCTAGGGCACAAAAAAAATGCAGTTTCGCTGGTCTTGGTGCGGTGTGAGCTGCTGCAGCTTGCGATCTTGGTGTTGGCATCAAGGCTCACGGGTCTCAGCGTGCGGCAAAGGCACCTCGGACCCCTCGTGCTCGTTTTGAAGTGGTCGTGCACCCCGACGGCCAAAGCCTGTGCGTGCTCATCTTGATGGCTGGCTGGCACTCTCGTGTCACACTCTTGCAGATGTGGTTCACTTGTACTATATGTTAGTTCATTTTTGCATATGCGAGAAAAAAGGAAGCATCATGTGCATGTAGTTCCTTTTGTATATATTTGCAATGCGGTGTGGGTATTGTATGTAGTACACCCAGGTCATTGTGATTTTTTAGAAAACAATTTGTATTGTTGCATGTGGCCGTTTTCACTTGTTTTCTGTATGCTTGCAGTGCAGTATGTATGTTTGCAGTGCACTCATGTGGTTTCCCTTGTAAAAACATTCCCTTTATAAAAACAATAATAAATCATCATAGAAGTTTGTTTCTTTTTACATGTAATCCGCTAGTTTCTTCCCTATGATTCACTTTCACCGAAAAATGCAGCTCTCTAATCTCGGCCAGACGGTTCACAAACTTTGACGATGTGGTTCCCATAAAACAAAAAAAGTTAAAAAAAAGAGAAGAAAAGTTATGGGGTTCACTTTACCGTCTGATGCAGTGCGGTTTTCAGTCTAAAAGAAGTGTGGTTTTCTTCCTCGTCTTCAAAAATTTACGTCCCACAAAAAAGAAATCATGCAGTCCGCTAGCCCGTCTGATGCAGTGTGGTTTTCAGTCTAAAAGCAGTGCGGTTTTCTTCCTCGTCTTCAAAAATTTACGTCTAAACAAAAAAGAAATTATGCAGTTCTCTTACCCGCCTGATGCAGTGCTGTTTTTCGTCCGATGAAGTGCGGTTTTCAGTCAGATGAAGTACCCACGTCGATTTTGGTGTCGCGAAAAACAGAGTGCTCGCATTTTGGTAAATTTGAAATTCCTCTTAAACCGTAAAGAATTAGAGAGAGTGTTCTACATGAAAAAGTTGTGCCTCGTCGATATCTTTCCAACGGAGTATCGTTTGAATCATTCCGACCAGTGGTTTGTAAAAATTTCGCACAAAACGGCCGCTGCCACTCATCGTCCGCCACACGATTTTCAAAATTAAGTTAAAACTGTAAGGAATCTCAAAACCATTGCAACATATGAAAGTTGTGCCTCGTTCGTAGCTTTCCAACGGCGTATCACAAGCCTCGTTTTGACAAACGGTTCAAAAACTGGAGCGAAAACAGTGCCGAAAATTTGAAAAAATTTTAAAAACAGAATTCCGCGATTTAGTAAATTTAAAACTGCTCTTAAACCGTAACGAATTAGAGAAAGATTTATATATGAAAAAGATGCGCCTCGACGATATCTATCCAACGGCGTATCATTTGCTTCATTCCGACAAGCGGTTTAGAAAAAAACGCGAAAAAACGCTCGCTGCCACTCGTCATCCGCCGCACTATTTTCAAAACTGCTTTTAAACCGTGTGGAATCTCGAAAAGTGTTCAACATGTCGGAGTTGCGCCTAATCCATAGCTTTTTAATGGTATATTACACGCCTCATTCCGATAAACGGTTAAAAAATTTGAGCAAAAACAGTACTGAAAAAATAACGCGTGCAATTTTTTCCGAAGAGAAGTTCACTAGTCTCTATTGCAATTGCTTTCGTCGTCAAAATGATGCAAAGGCGTCATTGAGCGTGCGAGGTGCAGTGGTGTGCAGAATAGTTATTACTAATAATATTAGCAGAATAGACTATCTGTATATATATATATATATATATATATATATATATATATATATATATATATATATATATATATATATATATATATATATATATATATATATATATATATATATATATATATATATATAGGACGATAGTATTCGGACACTGAAGTGTTCGGAGGGTACGGATACATATTGGGTCACCGGATGGGGTTTGGGCACCCGGCAAAAGATATGGGCCTTATGGGCCAAGAGGGGAAACGCACCAGCCACAAGGGACTGGTGCGCCCATATGGGCCAAACTAGAGGAGAAGGAAGAGGGAAGGGAGAAGGAAAGGGGATTCGCCTCCTCCTCTTTCCTTCCCTCCCAACAAATAAAGCGGGGCCACCATGGGGAGACCCCAAGTAGGATTCACCTACTTGGGTGCCTCCTGGCTGCCTCCCCTCTCCCCCACCTATATATATATATATATATATATATGTGTGTGTGTGTGTGTGTGTGTGTGTGTGGGGGGGGGGGGCTAGCACACACCAGACAGCATTGTCTTAGCCGTGTCACTACAAAAAAAAGACACATCCGTGACATTTTGGGCCGAACGAATTTTTCTGTCATACTTATGACACTTCTATGACGATAATTGTGACAAAACCCGGTATCATCATAGATGTGGTGGGCTCCTACTTCTATGAAAAAAAATCATGATAGAAAATGGGCTTTTCGTCCTGGGCGGGCCGGAGACGTAGCTGCATGACATTCTTTGGGCCGTTCATGACGGAAAAAACAGTGGTAGAAGCGAGGGCGAGGAAAATATCGGGGTGTTCCTGGTTACGGTGGGTGGTCGGGGCCGAGCGATGCGCGTTTCTCTCGTACACGCACTCGCGTGGGTGCGAGGCATTGGGCTCTAATTGAACCCGAGCGAGCCGTTGGGCTCTAACTGAACCCGAGCGATTGCACTGCAAGCTACGTGTTACTGAACCCGAGCGATCGATCGATGGCTGTTAACTGAACCCGATCGAGCGATTCCTTTGATACTGCTGCTAACTGAAGCCGATTGATGCTGCCTCTGGATGAACAGTGAGCATTGCTGGGGGGTTAGGATGAACAGTTCCCAGTGGGGGTGGATGAACGGGACCCCATGGTGTTGCCTCTGGATGAACAGGACCCCGATCGATCGAGCCGGTTGGGGCTAGATGAACAGGACCCCGTGGAGGGCTGGATGAACAGGACCACCCCGTGGAGGGCAGGATGAACAGTAGATGGTGGAGGGCTGGATGAACAGTAGCCCGTGGAGGGGTGGTTAAACAGGTGCCCGTGGAGAGGGCTGGTTGAACAGTAGCCGGTGGAGTAGCGCGCGGTGGAGGCTGGATGAACAGGAGCACATGGATGAACAGTCACAGGTGGAGGTTGGAGGAGGTCGACGGTGGATGAACAATAGCCCGTGGAGGCTGGAGGGGGTCGACGGTGGAGATGAACAGATCCGTGGAGTCCTGCTTGCGTTCGCCACACCTCCCAATGAACAGGACCCCCGTTTCGACCGTAGCGCTCCAACACAAGTCCGTTTCCTCCGTTTTGCGGTACACCACACCCCTCCGGATCAACAAGACCCCCGTTTCGATTGTAGGAGGTTCGCTTCTCCGCTTTTGCGAAAGACGCGGACCCCTCCCGATGAACAGGATTCCGTTTCGACCGTGGCGGTCGAACACAAGGCTGTTTCCTCCGTTCTGTGGTACGCCAGGCCTCGTTTCCATCGGCTGTTCCGTCCAAGCCCTCCCGATGAATACGACGATCCATTCCGTTCCGACCCAGCCGGTTGGCTCCCCATGAACACGACGACGACGTAGTTTCTCCGTTCCGACCCACCCATGTACACGAGCCCTGGCCGTACATATGCGCGTGTAGGCATTCGAGACCCTGCCCGTATGTACGTACATGGCCGTATTTTCTTTCTTGCACACTGGCCACTGTACGTACGTATACATGCTACGTGCGCGCCTCTGTTGGAAATATGCCCTAGAGGCAATAATAAATTAGTTATTATTATATTTCCTTGTTCATGATAATCGTTTATTATCCATGCTATAATTGTATTGATAGAAACTCAGATACATGTGTGGGTACATAGACAACACCATGTCCCTAGTAAGCCTCTAGTTGACTAGCTCGTTGATCAATGATGGTTACGGTTTCGACCATGGACATTGGATGTCGTTGATAACGGATCACATCATTAGGAGAATGATGTGATGGACAAGACCCAATCCTAAGCCTAGCACAAACATCGTAGTTCGTATGCTATAGCTTTTCTAATGTCAAGGATCTTTTCCTTAGACCATGAGATTGTGCAACTCCCGGATACCGTAGGAATGCTTTGGGTGTACCAAACGTCACAACGTATCGGGTGGCTATAAAGGTGCACTACATGTATCTCCGAAAGTGTCATTGGGTTGGCACGAATCAAGACTGGATTTGTCACTCCGCAGACAGAGGGCATCTCTGGGCCCACTCGGTAGGACATCATCATAATGTGCACAATGTGATCAAAGAGTTGATCACGGGATGATGTGTTCTGGAACGAGTAAAGAGACTTGCGTGCGAGATTGAACAAGGTATCGGTATACCGACGATCGAATCTCGGGCAAGTACAATACCGTTAGACAAAGGGAATTGTATACGGGATCGATTGAGTCCTTGACATCGTGGTTCATCCGATGAGATCATCGTGGAACATGTGGGAGCCAACATGGATATCCAGATCCCGTTGTTGGTTATTGACCGTAGAACGTCTCGGTCATGTCTGCATGGTTCCCGAACCCATAGGGTCTACACACTTAAGGTTCGATGACGCTAGGGTTATAAATGAAGTTTGTATGTGGTTGCCGAATGTTGTTCGGAGTCCCGGATGAGATCCCGGACGTCACGAGGAGTTCCGGAATGGTCCGGAGGTAAAGATTTATATATGGGAAGTCCTATTTTGGCCACCGGAAAATGTTCGGGAATTTTCGGTATTGTACCGGGAAGGTTCTAGAAGGTTCCGGAGTGGGGCCCACCTGCATGGGGGGACCCACATGAACGTGGGTGGTGGGGGCAAGGCCCCACACCCCTGGTCAAGGCGCACCAAGATTCCCCCTTAGAAGGAATAAGATCATATCCCGAAGGGATAAGATCAAGATCCCTAAAAAGGGGGGATAACAATCGGTGGGGAAGGAAATGATGGGATTTCTTTCCTCCCACCTTTGCCAACGCCCCAATGGACTTGGAGGGCAAGGAACCATCCCCCTACACCCCTATATATAGTGGGGAGGCGCATGGGAGCTTTACCAAAGTTCTGGCGCAGCCCTCCCCCTCTCCCAAGTCCTCCTCCTCTCCCGCGGTGCTTGGCGAAGCCCTGCAGGATTGCCATGCTCCTCCACCACCACCACGCCGTCGTGCTGCTGCTGGATGGAGTCTTCCTCAACCTCTCCCTCTCTCCTTGCTGGATCAAGGCATGAGAGACGTCACCGGGCTGTACGTGTGTTGAACGCGGAGGTGCCGTCCGTTCGGCACTAGGATCTCCGGTGATTTGGATCACGACGAGTACGACTCCTTCAACCCCGTTCTCTTGAACGCTTCCGCTTAGCGATCTACAAGGGTATGTAGATGCACTCTCCTTCCCCTCGTTGCTAGTCTCTCCATAGATAGATCTTGGTGACACGTGGAAAATTTTGAATTTTGCTCGTTCCCCAACAAAGGGCATCATGAGCTAGGTCTATCGTAGTTTATATGCACGAGTAGAACACAAGTTGTTGTGGGCGTTGATTTTGTTCAATATGCTTACCGTTACTAGTCTAATCTTGTTTCGACGGTATTGTGGGATGAAGCGCCCGGACCGACCTTACACGTACACTTACGTGAGACAGGTTCCACCGACCGACATGCACTTGGTGCATAAGGTGGCTAGCGGTGCCGCCTCCCACTTTAGTCGGAACGGATTCGATGAAAAGGGTCCTTATGAAGGGTAAATAGCAATTGGCATATCACGTTGTGGTTTTATGAGGTAAGAAACGTTTTGCTAGAAACCCATAGCAGCCATCAGAAACATGCAAACAACAATTAGAGGACGCCTAACTTGTTTTTGCGGGGTATGCTATGTGATGTGATATGGCCATGAAGAATGTGATGAATGATATGTGATGTATGAGATTGATCATGTTCTTGTAATAGGAATCACGACTTGCATGTCGATGAGTATGACAACCGGCAGGAGCCATAGGAGTTGTCTTTATTTATTGTATGACCTGCGTGTCATTGAACAACGCCATGTAATTACTTTACTTTATTAGCTAACCGGTAGCCATAGTAGTAGAAGTAATAAGTTAGCGAGACAACTTCATGGAGACACGATGATGGAGATCATGATGATGGAGATCATGGTGTCATGCCGGTGACGACGATGATCATGGAGCCCCGAAGATGGAGATCAAAAGGAGCAAAATGATATTGGCCATATCATGTCACTATTTGATTGCATGTGATGTTTATCATGTTTATGCATCTTATTTGCTTAGGAAGACAGTAGTAAATAAGATGATCCCTCATTAAAATTTCAAGAAAAGTGTTCCCCCTAACTGTGCACCGTTGCGAAAGTTCGTCGTTTCGAAGCACCACGTGATGATCGGGTGTGATAGATTCTTACGTTCACATACAACGGGTGTAAGCCAGATTTACACACGCGAAACACTTAGGTTAACTTGACGAGCCTAGCATGTACAGACATGGCCTCGGAACACAAGAGACCGAAAGGTCGAGTATGAGTCGTATAGTAGATACGATCAACATGAAGATGTTCACCAATGATGGCTAGTCCGTCTCACGTGATGATCGGACACGGCCTAGTTGACTCGGATCATGTAATCACTTAGATGACTAGAGGGATGTCTATATGAGTGGGAGTTCATAAGATGAACTTAATTATCCTGAACATAGTCAAAAGATCTTTGCAAATTATGTCGTAAGCTCGCGCTTTACTTCCATTGTTTAGATATGTTCCTAGAGAAAATATAGTTGAAAGTTGATAGTAGCGATTATGCGATCAGTAGAAAGCTTATGTCCTTAATGCACCGCTCAGTGTGCAGAACCCCAAACGTCGTCTGTGGATGTTGCGAACATCGGACATACACCTTTTGATAACTACGTGATAGTTCAGTTAAATGGTTTAGAGTAGAGGCACCAAAGACGTTTGAACGTCATGAACATATGAGATGTTTCGAGGGCTGAAATTGGGATTTCAGGCTCGTGCCCACGTCAAGAGGTATGAGACCTCCGACGATTTTCTTAGCCTGCAAACTAAGGGAGAAAGCTCAATCGATGAGCTTGTGCTCAGAATGTCTGAGTGCAACAATCACTTGAATCGAGTGGGAGTTGATCTTCCAGATGAGATAGTGATGTTTCTCCAAAGTCGTTGCCACCAAGCTGCTAGAGCTTCGTGATGAACTATAACATATCAGGGGTACATATGATGATCCTTGAGGTATTCGCGATGTTTGACACCGCGAAAGTAGAAATCAAGAAGGAGCATCAATTGTTGATGGTTGGTGAAACCACTAGTTTCAAGAAGGGCAAGGGAAAGAAGGGATACTTCATGAAACGGCAAATCAGCTGCTGCTCTAGTGAAGAAACCCAAGGTTGAACCCAAACCCGAGACTAAGTGCTTCTGTAATAAGGGGAACAACCACTGGAGCAGCATTACCCTAGATACTTGGTAGATGAGAAGGCTGGCAAGGTCGATAGAAGTTATGTTAAGGTGTACTTTACTAGTACTCCTAGTAGCACCAGGGTATTAAGATACCGGTTCGGTTGCTAAGTGTTAGTAACTCGAAATAAAAGAGCTACAGAATAAACAGAGACTAGCTAAAGGAGAGCTGACGATATGTGTTGGAAGTGTTTCCAATTTTGATGTGATCAAGCATCGCACGCTCCCTCTACCATCAAGATTAGTATTAAACCTGAATAATTGTCATTTGGTGTTTGCGTTGAGCATAGACATGATTGGGTTATGTCTATCGCAATACGGTTATTCATTTAAGGAGAACAATGGTTACTCTGTTTATTTGAATAATACCTTCAATGGTATTGCACCTAATAGGAATGGTTTATTGAATCTCGATCGTAGTGATACACATTTTCATGCCAAAAGATATAAGATAGTAATGATAGTACCACTTACTTGTGGCACTTGCCATGTAAGTCATATTGGTGTAAAAGCATGAAGAAGCTCCATGTTGATGGATCTTTGGACTCACTCGTTTTGAAAAGTTTGAGACATGCGAACCATGTCTATTGGTGTATACGCATGAAGAAACTCCATGCAGATGGATCGCTTTGGACTCACTTGATTTTAAATCACTTGAGATATGCAAATCATACCACATGGGCAAGATGACCGAAAAGCCTCGCTTTGAAAGAAGATGGAACAAGATAGCAACTTGTTGGAAGTAATACATTTTGATGTGTGCAGTCCAATAAGTGCTAAGGCACACAAGGGATATCGTTATGTTCTTACTTCACAGATGATTTGAGTAGATACTAAGTATATTTACTTGATGAAACACAAGTCTGAATTATTGAATGGTTCAAGTAATTTCAGAGTGAAGTTGAAGATCATCGTGAAAAGAGGATAAAATGACTATGATATGATCATAGAGATGAGTATCTGAGTTACGAGCTTTGGCACGCAATTAAGACATTGTGGAAATTGTTTCACAATTAATACCGCCTGGGACACCATAGTGTGATGGTGTGTCCGAACTTCATAGTTGCACCCTATTGGATATGGTGCGTACCATGATATCTCTTATCGAATTACCACTACCGTTCATGGGTTAGGCATTAGAGACAACCGCATTCACTTTAAAATAGGGCACCACGTAATTCCGTTGAGACGACACCGTTTGAACTATGGTTTGGAGAAACCTAAGTTGTCGTTTCTTAAAAGTTTGGGGCTGCGACGCTTATGTGAAAAAGTTTCAGGTTGATAAGCTCGAACCCAAAGCGGATAAAATGCATCTTCATAGGACACCCAAAACAGTTGGGTATACCTCCTAATTCAGATCCGAAAGCAATAGGGATTGTTTCGGGTCCTTTCTCGAGGAAAGGTTTGTCTCGAAAATTGAGTGGGAGGATGGTGGAGACTTGATGAGGTTATTGAACCGTCACTTCAGCAAGTATGTAGCAGGGCACGGGAAGTTGTTCCTGTGGCGCCTACACCAATTGAAGTAGAAGCTTATGATAGTGGTCATGAAGTTTTTGGATCAAGTCACTACCGTACCTCGTAGGGTGACAAGGATGCGTACTACTTTAGAGTGGTACAGTAATCCTGTCTTGAAGGTCATGTTGCTAGACAACAATGAACCTACGAGCTATGGAGAAGCGATGGTGGGCCCAAATTCCGACAAATGGTTAGAAGCCATGAAATCCGAGATAGGATCCATGTATCAGAACAAAGCATGGACTTTGGTGGACTTGCCCAATGATCGGCAAGCCATTGAGATAAATGGATCTTTAAGAAAAAGACAGACGTGGACGGTAATGTCACCATCTATGAAGCTCGACTTGTGGCGAAGAGTTTTTCACAAGCTCAAGGAGTTGACTACGATGAGATTTTCTCATCCGTAGCGATGCTTAAGTCCGTCGGAATCATGTTAGCATTAGCTGCATTTATGAAATCTGGCAGATGGATGTCAAGACGAGTTTCCTTACCAGTTTTCGTAAGGAAAGGTTGTATGTGATACAATGAGAAAAGTTTTGTCGATCCTAAGGTTGCTAAAAGGTATGCTGGCTCCAGCGATCCTTCTAAGGACTGGAGTAAGCATCTCGGAGTTGGAATGTGCGCTTTGATGAGATGATCAAAGATTTTGGGTTTATACAAAGTTCATGAGAAACTTGTATTTCCAAAGAAGTGAGTGGGAGCACTACAGAATTTCTGATGAGTATATGTTGTTGACGTATTGTTGATCAGAAATGATGTAGAATTTCTGGAAAGCATATAGGGTTATTTAAAAGGTGTTTTTCAATAGAAAACCTGGATTAATCTACTTGAACATTGAGCATCAAGATCTATGAGGATAGATCAAAAAAAATGCTAAATGGTACTTTCAAATGAGCACATACCTTGACATGATCTTGAAGGTGTTCAAGATGGATCAGTCAAAGAAGGAGTTCTTGCCTGAGATGTGAGGTACGAAGTTAAGACTTAAAGCTCGACCACAGCAGAATAGAGAGAAAGGACGAAGGTCGTCCCCTATGATTTAGACGTAGGCTCTACAAGATGCTATCTTTGTGTACCGCACCGATGTGTGCCTTGCTACATATCCGCAAGAGGGTACAAAGGTGATCAAGGAGTGGATCACCAGATAGCGGTCAAAATTATCCTTAGAGGAATAAGGATATGTTTCTCGATTATGGAGGTGATAAAGAGTTCGACGTAAAGGGTTACGTCGATGCAAGCTTTAACACCTATTCGAATGACTTTGAGTAGCAAACCGGATACGTATAGTGGAGCAACCATTTGGAATAGCTCCAAGTGGAGCGTGGAAGCAGCATTTACAATATGACCTAGAGATTTGCGAAGTACATACGATCTGAATGTTGCGACCGCTGACTAAAACCTCTCTCACAAGCAAAACATGATCAAACCCCGAACTCATTGAGTCTTAATCACATGATGTGAACTAGTTTAGTGACACTAGTAAACTCTTTGGATGTTGGTCACATGGCGATGTGACCTGTGAGTGTTAATCACATGGCGATGTGAACTAGATTATTGACTCTAGTGCAAGTGGGAGACTGTTGGAAATATGCCCTAGAGGCAATAATAAATTAGTTATTATTATATTTCCTTGTTCATGATAATCGTTTATTATCCATGCTATAATTGTATTGATAGAAACTCAGATACATGTGTGGGTACATAGACAACACCATGTCCCTAGTAAGCCTCTAGTTGACTAGCTCGTTGATCAATAGATGGTTACGGTTTCCTGACCATGGACATTGGATGTCGTTGATAACGGATCACATCATTAGGAGAATGATGTGATGGACAAGACCCAATCCTAAGCCTAGCACAAAGATCGTAGTTCAGTATGCTAAAGCTTTTCTAATGTCAAGTATCTTTTCCTTAGACCATGAGATTGTGCAACTCCGGATACCGTAGGAATGCTTTGGGTGTACCAAACGTCACAACGTAATCGGGTGGCTATAAACGTGCACTACGGTATCTCCGAAAGTGTCTGCTGGGTTGGCACGAATCGAGATCGGATTTGTCACTCCGTGTGACGGAGAGGTATCTCTGGGCCCACTCGGTAGGACATCATCATAATGTGCACAATGTGATCAAAGAGTTGATCGCGGGATGATGTGTTACGGAACGAGTAAAGAGACTTGCCGGTAGCGAGATTGAACAAGGTATCGGTATACCGACGATCGAATCTCGGGCAAGTACAATACCGTTAGACAAAGGGAATTGTATACGGGATCGATTGAGTCCTTGACATCGTGGTTCATCCGATGAGATCATCGTGGAACATGTGGGAGCCAACATGGGTATCCAGATCCCGCTGTTGGTTATTGACCGTAGAACGTCTCGGTCATGTCTGCATGGTTCCCGAACCCGTAGGGTCTACACACTTAAGGTTCGATGACGCTAGGGTTATAAATGAAGTTTGTATGTGGTTGCCGAATGTTGTTAGGAGTCCCGGATGAGATCCCGGACGTCACGAGGAGTTCCGGAATGGTCCGGAGGTAAAGATTTATATATGGGAAGTCCTATTTTGGCCACCGGAAAATGTTCGGGAATTTTCGGTATTGTACCGGGAAGGTTCTAGAAGGTTCCGGAGTGGGGCCCACCTGCATGGGGGGACCCACATGAACGTGGGTAGTGGGGGCAAGGCCCCACACCCCTGGTCAAGGCGCACCAAGATTCCCCCTTAGAAGGAATAAGATCATATCCCGAAGGGATAAGATCAAGATCCCTAAAAAGGGGGGATAACAATCGGTGGGGAAGGAAATGATGGGATTTCTTTCCTCCCACCTTTGCCAACGCCCCAATGGACTTGGAGGGCAAGGAACCAGCCCCCTACACCCCTATATATAGTGGGGAGGCGCATGGGAGCTTTACCAAAGTTCTGGCGCAGCCCTCCCCCTCTCCCAAGTCCTCCTCCTCTCCCGCGGTGCTTGGCGAAGCCCTGCAGGATTGCCATGCTCCTCCACCACCACCACGCCGTCGGCTGCTGCTGGATGGAGTCTTCCTCAACCTCTCCTCTCTCGCTTGCTGGATCAAGGCATGGGAGACGCCACCGGCTGTACGTGTGTTGAACGCGGAGGTGCCGTCCGTTCGGCACTAGGATCTCCGGTGATTTGGATCACGACGAGTACGACTCCTTCAACCCCGTTCTCTTGAATGCTTCCGCTTAGCGATCTACAAGGGTATGTAGATGCACTCTCCTTCCCCTCGTTGCTAGTCTCTCCATAGATAGATCTTGGTGACACGTAGGAAAATTTTGAATTTTTGCTACGTTCCCCAACAGCCTCTACTACGACACGTGCGCGCCTCTACATCGACCAAAGATGTACGCATATCGCTTGCGACCAGAATGACAACGCCACGCACGCTTCACCAGGTGGATCCCGACCGTTAGGCACTTCCTTGCTGCGAAGATGTAGCTGGTGGGTCCCGTGAGTCGGGCTTAATCATTTTTGCCCGGACTTCCTTGCGTGCGAAGATGTAGCTGGTGGGTCCCAGCAGTCAGGGGGAAACGTTTTTTTCGCAAAATACGGTGGCCCGTCTGGTGGGTCCCCGCTGTCAGGTGGAGGAATAATTATTTTACGCGTAATAAGGAGGCACTTCCTTGCTGCGGCCGTGGACCCAGCTGTCAGCCTCTCCACATACAGTCCACGTCCGATGGAAGCCGTTCCTTGACAACGTTGACCACGCCGCGCTGAGAGCACCAGGGCGGTGGACGGCGGCGAGGCCTAGGAAGGGGACAACGCGGAGCCGGGGAAGACGCGGCAGTGGATGCCCACGCGTAGATGAGTATGAGGGTTCACTGGTTCGCTACGGTGTGAGCCTGCCGTCGCCGCAGAATAACAAGGGGTGTGGGTGAGTAGAGGGATGGCCTGGCCAGCGGTGGGAGTAGTAGGGGGCGGTGAGGCCTCCGCCGCATCGCAGCCGGCCACAGGAGGCAGGAGCACGAGGCACGACCGGTGCTGGTTTGGGCGACTGGAGCAAGAAGACCAGAGGTTGAAGAAGCACTACGGCTGTTGGATGGACATCGTACGGTCACTGGAGCTAGAATTGTGCATATTGACTAAGTTGACAAAGCCCTCCGTCCCCGTCAACTTAGTAGGCCCACAAGTCAGCCTGCCACTATACTGGGTCCTAGCTAGTAGGGGGAGTATTCAATTTTTTGTGCGTAATAAGGAGGCACTTCCATGCGTGCGAAGATATAGGTGGTGGGTCCAAGCTGTCAGCGGCGGTAACGATTTTTGCGAAATACAGAGGCCGTTTCGGTGGGTCCCAGATGTCAGGTGGAGGAATCATTATTTTGCGCGTAATAAGGAGGCATTTCCTTGCGTGCGGTCGTGGACCCAGTATCGACCTCTCGACGTCTGATCCACTTCAGATGCATGTCGGTCGTTGACCATGTTGACCAGGCCACGCCGAGAGCACCAGGGCGATGGACGACGGCGAGGCAGGGAAGACTCGGCAGTTGTTTCCCACGCGGAGGGAAGTACGACTGTATGAGGGTTTACTGGTTCGTCTGCCGTCGCCGGAGAATAACAGCAGGTGTGGGTGAGTATAGGGATGGCTAGACCAGCGATGGGAGTACGGTGGGCGGTGAGGCTCAAGGCAGCACAGCCGGCCGCAGGGAGGAGAGAGCGAGCAGTCCGCGGCGCTTGTTTGAGCGGCCGGAGCAGAAGAGCAGAGATTGAAGAAGCACGATGGCCGTTGGATGGACATCCAACAGTCACTGCTTGTGCTTCAACCTTTTTTTAGGAAAGCCTCAAATCTGTGGAAAACATCATACAGCCCATCTGCCATTAATTCTAATAATTTACAGCCCATTTGCTAATTCTTAAGGTTTTTTGGAGCCCATATTCTTTTTGTTAGCATTACAACCCATATTGTGGCCATGGTTAAAAAATTATACGAAATTTTGCATATTTCGGTGCCGTCCGAACTGTTTTAATCCCGAAATTTCAAGTCACATTCAAACTGATTTTAAAAATAAATGTATATCAATATAAAATCCAACAAATTGTCCACGCATAAAAATCAATGCAATTTAAAATTTCGAAATGAAAAAAAGAAATTTGAAACTAATTGTCGGTTTGATGTGTTTTAAAAATGTACAGCCCATTTCTCATTACTGATAGGCCATTTTCTCGGCCAGCCGAATGAAGCTCTCCTCGTCTTGAAAGATTTACAACCCAACAGGCCTGACAAAGCGACTTACTTGGCATATCACAAAAAAAACTGGGCTGTGGCCGTGGACCCACCTCGGCCTCTCCACGTCTGATACTCTTCCGATGGAAGTCGGTCATTGACCACATTGACCACGCCACGAGAGCACCAAGGCGGTGGACGACGGCGAGGCCTAGGAAGGGACGATGCAGAGCTGGGAAGACGCGCGAAGGATGCCCATGCGGAGAGGAGTACGAGGGTTCACCGTTCGGCTGCGGTGTGAGGCTGCCGCGCGCAGAATAACAGGGGTGTGGGTGAGTAGAGGGATGCCCTCGCCAGCGGTAGGAGTAGTAGGGGCGGTGAGGCCTCCGCGGCATCACAGCCGGCCAGGGGAGGCAGGAGCACGCGGCACGACCGACGCTGGTTTGGGCGGCTGGAGCAATAAGACCAGAGGTTGAAGAAGCACTACTGCCGTTGGATGAACATCGCACGGTAACTGGAGCTAGAATCGTTCATATTGACTAAGTTGACAAAGCCCTCCGTCCCCGTCAACTTGGTAGGCCCACAAGTCAGCCTCCCACTATGCTGGGTTCCAGCTGGCAGGGGGAGTATTCTTTTTTTGTGCGTAATAAGGAGGCACTTCCTTGCGTGCGAAGATAGCTGGTGGGTCCGACCTGTCAGCGGGGGGCACATTTTTTTCATGAAATACAGAGGCCCTTCCGGTGGGTCCCAGATGTCAGGTGGAGGAATCAAATACTTGAGAAGGCGTACAGAACAAGCTAGTGTACCAGTAAAGAGACGTTGCCGAGTTTTAGAAAAAAGAGAGACGTGCTCCTGTAGCTGGTTCGAATCCAAACCTAGACTATGACTATATATGGTGCTATGCTACTCTGCAAGTAATGAAACTGACATATCCAACGTTCGCTTCTCCTCTTCTCTACTTACTCTGCCTAGCATCAGAAGCTCTGGCCGCAGCAACCATGTCCGCTGGCTGCTCATCCACGTGCTCTTCACCAGGCAACAACCAAATATGCGCCAAGTCGCCACCCGTACCATCGCCTGTGGGTCTGATCACACCCCCGCCGACACGCGCACCACACCCTGTTGCTCATCGCAACCCGCTGCCGTTGGTGTGGTGCCACTGCTGCAAATCACGTAGAGTCATCCGTCGCGTCTCAACCACAATCCTCAACCCTGGCCGAGTCTTCTACAAATGCCCGAATCATGGGGTAATAATATGTTTAAGTGTTGTTATGCTGCTTTCAGTTGCTGATTTTTTTAATAGTTTGGTTGATGATTGTAACATCCCAAAATTCTAAATTTTGGAATGTTATAATAAATAGATAGATTTGATTGATTGTTTGATTGATTGTGTGAAAATGAGTGAAATTCGAAACTTTTTGAAAGTTAAACGAGAGGGAATAAAAGGACTTTCCCAAACTTTCATTTTGCATTTATGATCTCCATGAATTCAAATTCTTTTCATCACAAAACCCTGGAGAGAAGATGACATGATTTCTTCCATTTATTTAAATGAACAGGGTTTTTGAAAACATTTGAATTTCATTTGCAAATATTTCATATTCAGAACTTTAATCAACTCAATGATTTTCATGAGAGAAGATAACATGACTTCTTTAAAACATACGAAATATGAGTTGGAAGTTTAAAAGGATCAAAATCAAAGTCCTTTTGAAATTATTTTCAATTTGGAGTTATTTGGGCTTTATTCAAATTATTTTCTCCAAAATAAAAATATATGGAAAATAGGGTAACATGATTCCCTACATAAAAATTGTAGATAAATAAATTTGAAATTATTTTTGTATTTTTAAAATGATTTTTAATGGATTTTAGTAGGGCAGTAGCACTCTTTGATTTATTTGAATTTTTTTGGATTTTATATGACGCCAAAAAAATGTTCATCTTGTAGAAAATCTTTTTCTGAAAATTTTGATGTATTATATGCCTATATAATTTTTTTATTAATTTTGTTTGTGTGGAAAATCTTTATTTAAAAAAAACTTTCTCTCCGCCCGCTGGGCCGGCCTAGCCGAAGCCATGCCAAGGCCCAGCTCCGTACCGCCTCGCCCGTCGTCCTCGGCCGGGACTCCTCCCGAAGTCTGGCGCCGCCCCGCTGTCGGTGTTAAAACCGGCGGATCTCGGATAGGGGGTCCCGAACTGTGCGTCTAAGGCGGATGGTAACAGGAGGCGGGGGACACAATGTTTACCCAGGTTCGGGCCCTCTCGATGGATGTAATACCCTACTTCCTGCTTGATTGATCTTGATGATATGAGTATTACAAGAGTTGATCTACCACGAGATCGTAGAGGCTAAACCCTAGAAGCTAGCCTATGACTATGATTGTTGTTGTCCTACGGACTAAACCCTCCGGTTTATATAGACACCGCAAGGGGCTAGGGTTACACAGAGTCGGTTACAAGGGAGGATATCTACATATCCGAATTGCCAAGTCTTGCCTTCCACGCAAAGGAGAGTCCCACCTGGACACGGGACGAAGTCTTCAATCTTGTATCTTCATAGTCCAACAGTCCGGCCAAAGTATATAGTCCGGCTGTCCGAGGACCCCCTAATCCAGGACTCCCTCCGTAGCCCCTGAACCAGGCTTCAATGACAATAAGTCCGGCGCGCAGATTGTCTTCGGCATTGCAAGGCGGGTTCCTCCTCCAAATGCTCCATAGAAGATTTTGAACACAAGGATCGTTCCGGCTCTGCAAAACAAATTCCACATACCACCGTAGAGAGTACAATATTTTACAAATCTAATCTGCTGACAAATTTCATAGCGTGACATCACGCCATGGCCCGGTCATTATTCGAACTGTTTTTCTCAACCAGCCTGCCACTGCACATGTTGCGAGGCGGTTTTCTTGGCACGTCTTGTCGAAGCAGAGATCGTGTCCCCTTATCACAGGATTCTCATCAATACGGGTGTGGGTAACCCAATCGTGCCTGCTGGTATGACTCCTCGATTTTAGGCAAGTTCCAAACGGCCATGCGGAGGACGCTTGATATTCACCCTCTTTATAAAGGGGCCAAGGCCTATCCTTTTCTTCTCGCGCTCGATCCTTCCCTTCTCCCACCTCGAATTCCAACACCCAAGGCTCAGGCTAAGCTCTTCGGACCTTCAATCATGTCCGGATCCGACCTTGAAGGCCGGTGGATGGCCTCCTCTATCACAGAGGAGGACATCAAGAAGCTAAGAGAAGCTGTGTGTCCGACCACGAAATCTACAGACAGCTGCTGCTCAAGGGCAGGTCATCCCCACTCCCGAACCCAACGAGAGTGTCGTATTTGTTTCCCACTTCCTCTGAGGGCTAGGCTTTAGCCTTGATCCCTTTGTTAGAGGGCTTATGTTCTATTACGGGCTTGATTTCCATGACCTAGCTCCGGATTCCATCCTTCACATCTCGTCGTTCATCGTCGTGTGTGAGGCCTTCCTCCGCATCACCCCACACTTCGGCTTATGGCTCAAGACCTTCAATGTGAAGCCGAAGATGATCGATGGGCGACACGCAGAATGCGGAGGTGCCATAATAAGCAAAGGCGCCGATGCTCCATGGCCAAAGGGTTCCTTCCCAGAGATGTCCAACTTATGGCAGCGGGAGTGGTTTTACATCACAGCTCCCCGAAGTACTAAGTGGGTAGCTGCCCCCACCTTCCGTTCGGGCCCCCCGCCACAACAGGCGTCATGGGTCAACAAGGGGCTGGACTGGGGGCCAGTTAATGACGTGCCGACATTGCAGAGTTGCATCCGAGATCTCCTCAAGAGAGATGTCAGCCTTGTCAAGGTAATGCAAGTCATGCTAGTTCGCCGGGTCCTGCCATGCCAACGTCGACCTCTCCGTATGTGGGAGTTCAACCCGGAAGGACCGTGAACTATTCAGCAATTCTTCAGTGTGACGCTCGAAAATATGTATGGATTGTTCTTTGGATCACGAATAAAGTGTCCGGACACCATCGAGGATGCGGGTCTAAACTGCAATCGTCCAGATACCCACGTAAGTAATTCTGCGGCCGAACATGCTGTCTTTTTATTTGTCACAACATCATTCTGAAAAAATTGCTCTTTGACCAGGACTGGATAAAAAAGGTGAAGATGATCAGGTGTTCGGCCCCCCTTCCCAAAGGCTTACCGGATCCTGTACTAGCCAGGATGCTTGAGCACGCACCTTATCAAGTGCCATTAGAGGAAGATAAAGGGAGGAATAAAGAAGCCTAAAGCGGGCCTCATGCATTACTCATCCTAACCGGGACAATTAGTGTCTCCGCGAAGGAGGATAATCAGGGAGAAGATTCTAAAATTCCCTTTCCCCAAGGAAGGAAAAGGACCGCCTCTGAAGACTTGGAAACGAGGGTTTCCAAACGAGGGAAGAAACCTTCGTCAGGGGGCCCTGCCCTGGAGGGCGTCCTTACCGCACTGTGCTCGCAAGGGGGCCAGCCCTCCACCGAGCTGTAAGTGAACAAGAGTACTTTTGGTAAATATATCCTGCTTCATCTCCGAGGACAATAACCGAGACGTATGTCTTGCAGTTCGGATCATAGCCCTTCTCGACAGAGTTCGTCTTCGGTGGATCTTCTTTCGGAGATGATGGAGAGAGAAACGCCTCCCCTGTCTCCCCACCTCATGAGGCGGACGACCCTGAGGTGTCGTCACGGAGGATTTCTCCTGATCCGCCAAGGCTAGAAGGTAACCCTTCGGCCACCCGAAGTCCAGAGTATTCGGCTCCTAAGGAGAGCAACAGAAAGAGTCCGAGGTTGTCTGGTGCATGACCGGACACACTGATGGGTCTTCTGGAGCAAGCGGCTATCTCAGAGGCGCATCGTACTTTAATGGGTACGGTGGTTGAGAGTATTTCATCCGCCAAAAGTGGGTTGCATGAAGCTTTTATGAGTCTGCTAAGAGGCTTTGAGGTACGCAAAGTAATATATTTTTTGACGGTACCGCACACGCTAGGTGTGCCCTATACAGATAGTAGCCTCTGAGACTCTGGTTGCTGTCCAGAGGCGGCAAACAGAGGATCATAGTCCCAGGTAATGATCATGCTGCTTTCATGTGCAGGCGGCTGAAGGTCCGGTGGCTGGCCGGGCTGGTGAGTTTGCCGAACTGAGGCGGTAGCTTGATGCGGCAGATGCCGACATCGTGCTTGTAAACAAGTGGCTTGACGAGGCACAGGGTATGTATTTTCTGGTGGTCAGCAGATATTAAGAGGAGCATGATGCTAGTATCTATAATATGCTGTGACTGCAGATGGAGCTGCCGCTGTGGAGACCCTTCGGGCGGAGCTTGCCCGAGCCAAGGAACAAGCCAGGAGAAGTTATGCGGCCGCCCTAAAGGCGGCCGAAGAGTTAAGAGCCGAACAGGCTGCTCATCGCCAGAGCGAAGATAAAATAGCCAAGATGGCTGTTGAGCTGAAGGATGCCGCCGACCGGTATGAGCTTCTTGAAAAGGAAAGCCAACCGAAAGCAGCGAACCTGAAGAAAGCCATGGTAGCAGCCAAGGAAACCCGCTCTAAAATCAAAGCGACGAAGGAGGAGCTTCGTCAAGCCGGAGATATCACGGCTGGGAAGCCCTTTTTGTTGCGGACGAAGTTCGGAGATCCGAAGTATGCCCCTCTGGATCAATTATGGAGTGCTGCAGACGCGTACTTGGACTTGGCAACGAGTGTTGCTGATGCGACTGAGTTTTTTAGAGATCAGAAAGATCATGAAGTGGAAAGGTTGTTCTGTTCGCAGTTCAGTGCTCCCACGCGTCCGCTGCTGTTAAATGAACAAATGGCCGAGTGGGTTGAGCTCCATAGGTTGTCCGGACTTGCCATGAGGTCTGTCGTGGATCATCTTTGGCCGGCGGGACCAAGGCCGAATAGTTATTTTGGTTTAGTGCAACGATTCCTTGGTGTTGTGCTGCATATCAACGCTGTAAAGAGGTCGGCATGCATAGAGGGTGCGCGGATGGCTCTTGCCCGTGTTAAGACATACTGGGCAGAGATGGAGGCCACCGCTATTGCAACCCAGGATCCGGCCGTAGGCCAGGTCTAGGCCGAGCACTATTTTGAAGAAGTCCTAGAAGGTGCTCGTTTAATAGAGGCTCAGTGCTCGAAGAGTATCATGTTCGAGTCACATGTATCCCAATTGTAAAAACAATGCTATTTGGATTATAAAGGCTGTGTTTATACTTTTGCCTGAAAGTATTATGATGCCTCCTGTGCAGCCGTTTATGTATGTATATAACCTGAAAGTTTGCAGTCGTCGGCTTCAGCCCCCACACATATAATGCGGGGGTGTTCGGAAAAGCGTGTATTCACACTTGATCCAACGTCTTGGTCCATTAAGGAGGTGATGGCGTGGCGAACAAGGAAATCAAACTACATAGCTTTAACACTTTCACTTAGCCATAGGAGTTTGACGGTGGGGCTACAATATAGCCCCTGGTACTTCCGCGCTCATCCGAATACGGGGCGGGTACATACATGACCGGGAAACCGGCCCTTCATTAATGCGGAGGAATCGCGAAGATTCCGCTGAGTCATCGAGTGGTTGACCAGTCTCGTGCTTTATCATGACAGTCAGTTTTCGGCTTTCTCTACTGAGGTGCTCATCCAGATGAACCAGGGCACAATTGCAGTAGTTCTCCCGGTGCCACCTTAGCCGATAGAGCGGAACGTAAGGTAGCAAAACACGGGATCCGGGCAAACCCAACTATTGACCAAAGACATGATTCGGAGCTGATGCATATAAGGCCAAACTCGCGACGCCGAACACTCCCTAAGGTATTCGGTCTTTACAACGTATACTGGGCTGAGTAACGCCCTCGATAATGAACCCTGAATTTCCAGGTACGTGCATTAGTCTGACGTGACGAAATGCCAATAACGTCGGCATCCCTCTTGGTTATGTTGAATATCCGAGGGTGTGAAGCAACAAGAGACAGTAAGAAAGGTTTACACAGGGTCTTAATCTAAAAAGAAACCTTTGAGGGGGGCCCTGCTGCACGTCTGCACCTGTGTCTCCGTTGTGCCGTATCCTAGAAGGGTGTAGCACGATTATCATCTGTAAAAGAGAAAAACCCAGGTGAAAGTCTTCGTGCGAAAAATTGGTTATTCTTAATAAACCATTAAAATTCAATCTAAATAAGGTCAAGCCGAACTATAGTCCTTTTTACATGCGGGAAGGCCCTAGCACCACCTATGGGGGTATATCCATCGACCCAATCTCAGGTTTATCCGAGCTGTTACAGCTAGTGGTGCGCCGGACTCGTCTAGCTGTGTCTGCAGTCTTGACGACCGATCATTTATTCTGGTTGGAGAGGCCGTTCAGTGTTCGGCTGCTAGAGCCGCCACACATTCTTCCACACGTAAGGAACACTCTGTGTTTCCGCTAACTATGATGATGCCACGTGGACCGGGCATCTTAAGCTTAAGATAAGCGTAATGCAGTACTGCATTAAAACGAGCGAAGGCCGTTCTTCGGAGTAGTGTGTGATAGCCGCTTCGGAATGGAGCGATGTCGAAGGTTAATTCTTCGCTTCGGAAGTTGTCGGGAGAACCGAATACAACCTCTAGATCTAGAGTGCCCGTGCAGCGGGCCTCTGGGCCTGGTATTACTCCTTCAAAGGTAGTATTGCTTTGGCTGATTCTTGTCAGGTCTATCCCCATTTTGCGGACTGTGTCCTGATATATCAGATTAAGACTATTGTCGCCGTCCATAAGGACTCGTGTGAGATGGTATCCGTCAATTATTGGGTCTAGCACCAGGGCAGCCGATCCTCCGTGTCGGATACTAGTCGGGTGATCCCTGCGATCAAAAGTGATCGGGCAGGCCGACCAAGGATTGAACTTGGGGGTGACGGGCTCCACGGCGCATACGTCTCCGAGTGCGCGTTTGCTCCTCCTCTTCGTTACGTGAATCATGTTCACTGTTTTGACCTCTGGTGGGAATTTTTTCTGTCCCCCAGTGTTTTCCTGGCGAGGCTCATCCTCGTCTTCACTTGGTGTCTCCCTCCCCTTGTGTTCGGCGTTTAGCTTGCCGACCTGCTTGAAGACCCAGCATTCTCTGTTGGTGTGATTTGCAGGTTTGTCAGAGGTGCCATGAATTTAACACAATCTGTCTAGAATCTTGTTTAGGCTGGACGGTCCACCTCTGCTGCCTTTGAATGCAGGGGCGGAGCCAGGATTTGGACATGAGGGGGCGAAAAGCCAATGTTCACCACAGTCAGTGAACATCATGATATGTTAAGTCGCATGATTGCGTTGTTGACAAATCTTCAAAATATATATCCGGAACTAGAAAGAATGTTACATTTCTGTTAACTTAAATTGAGCTCTACAATCACCCATGTTAAACAAGATGACTATTTTTCCTTACCAACATAGACAATCATATAATGTCCAATAAAATCATTTTTATTCTGTTTGAAAAACATGTCTCAACTAGTTCATAGCGAAAAAGCTTCTTCCGTTGTCGTAATTGACACTGGAAGAGTTATGACTAGCTGCGTTAATCTATGATAGTTTTACTTTTAAAATAATCCAGCGGTCAAATCGCAAGTGAAGAAGAGAACTTTAGGTCTAGATGTTCCCAAACACCCAACGAGATATGTGCAAGTTTAGACTCAAATTGAGCCCATTCTTGACAAAGACTACAAGATACAGAAATCCACCATTGTGCATATATTAGACACATCAAATGACTCATTTTGTGGATCCAAAAATGCACAAATTGTCAAAAGCTTTATTTTGTACGCAATGCTAATTAACCAGACTAAGATCATAATTAATGAAAAAATGCTGGTGTGTGGTGGTACCTGCTGGCAATATCTCCTATCCTGGTCATCTGGCTATCGGCATCTAGTTGTATTCTGAATTTCTGATCATCTAATCCGCCTGCCTCTACTAATATCAGGACAGCGGACTGTACACCAGTGGATGGCGCCGTCGACGTGGGGAGCTGCCGTCGCGGCAAAGGCAAATGCCCTAGCAGGTCACGCATGACGGCAGATGGCATGAGCGGCGGCCAGCGGCAGCGGCAAACACCCTAAGAAGTTCGGCAGAACACATAAATAGATCAATGAATCGATCGGATCTATCAAATTGTCTAGGTTGTCCAGAGGCAAACCAATAGACAGCCACAAGCCCACAACTATACGCTTACATGTATGGGCTATTGGGCTTTGACCTTCTCTATCCGTGTAGTTGGTTCAGTGGATACATTTTTATATGGGCTAATGATGCAATTAGCAGCGGCCATTAGCGTTGTACATTATACATCCAGCTGAAAACGGTTGAGGGGGGCCAGCGATTGGCAGGGGTCTAGCCCCTGCTCGCCCCCCCCCCCCTTGTCTCCGCCCCTGTTTGAATGGCTTTTTCCGTTGACCGGGTCGAGAGCCCCTAAATCCGGCGTTTACCGCCGTGTTGTCTGGACTGTCTTCATTGTTTTGACGCTTGCTTTTATTGCGTCGCGGTTTTCCATTGCCATCCCTGACTTCGGATGTGCCTGGGTCGCTGGTGCCTCTACGGGCCAGCCAACTATCTTCGCCCGCGCAAAACGGGTCATAAGGCTTGTTAGGGCTGCCATTGTCCTCGGTTTTTCCTGGCCGAGGTGTCTGGCGAGCCATTCGTCCCGGACACTGTGTTTGAAAGCCGCTAAGGCTTCGGCGTCCGGGCAGTCGACAATTTGATTCTTCTTAGTGAGGAATCTGTTCCAAAGCTTTCGGGCTGACTCTCCGGGCTGTTGAATTATATGACTTAAATCGTCTGCATCCGGAGGTCGGACATAGGTCCCTTGAAAATTAGCCCTAAAAGCATCCTCAAGCTCTTCCCAACTTCCAATTGAGTTTTCAGGGAGGCTTTTCAGCCAGCGTCGAGCTGGTCCTTTCAACTTGAGGGGCAGGTATTTGATGGCGTGGAGATCATCTCCGCGTGCCATGTGGATGTCAAGGATGAAGTCCTCAATCCAGACCCCAGGGTCTGTCGTTCCGTCGTATGCCTCTATGTTCACGGGTTTGAATCTCTCTGGAAATTCGTGATCCAACACCTCATCGGTGAAGCATAGGGGGTGCACTACACCCCTGTATTTGGATGTGTCATGGCATTCTGACGGTTGTAGTGTTCGGTTTTGATTCCGAGCTGTTATTCGGTCAGTATAGTCGTTTGTTCGGCCATGATTCTGTGCCGGAGCACGCTTCCTAGATCCGTAGATGGACCTAGTCATACTGGCTTTTTGGTGCAAGTCCTCACGTAAATTGTGTGCTGACTTATGTGCGACATCGTTAGCCGCCCTATCGCGGCCACGGGGTGGCCGATCCGGCTGATCGGCCGTTTTATTTTTCGGTTGTATGGGCTCTAAAGCCTCATCCTCGAATTCAGGCAGCAGCTTGCGCTTCGGATAGCTCTTTGTGTGGCGACTGCCACCGTACTTTTCTTCAGTGTCTAGCACTTTGTTCCATCTACTGTTGAGTGTATTTTGCGCGGCCTTAAGCCTTTGCTTCTGCTTCTTTAGACTCCTCGTGGTGGCAATAATCCTTCTATGGAGGTTCGCTTGCTCCAAATGCCTTTCTGGGATGATGTGTGCATCGTCGTCCGAACTGTTCTCCTCTCCGGAGACAGGTTGATGAGCTTTACCCTCGGCGTCGCCGTGATCGGATAGCGGCTCCGTACTATGTTCGCCGTGCGCTGGCTCATCCTGCTCTATCGCTGGGTCCATGTGGTCGTCGTTTCCTTTGGAGTCGACCGGGGTATTATTCTTTCTTGCGCTGTTATCGCTGTTTTTGCCGAGGCAGGATTTGGAGCGGCGCCTACGTTGTCGATTTGGTTGCTTCTCGAGGGAACTATCCTTCGCTGCTTTATTGCCATCGCTTTCTTTGGGGGTGTCCACCATATATATATCATATGATGAAGTGGCAGTCCACTGCCCTGTGGGCGGTGGTTCTTGTTCTTCTCCTGCATCGTCGTCCATACTGTTGATGTCTTCAGAGTCGAAATCGAGCATGTTGGTTAAGTCGTTGACAGTAGCTATTAAGTGGGTGGTGGGTGGGCAACGAATTTCTTTGTCGTCCGCTTCCCACTCAAGCCGGACATAGTTCGGCCGAGGGTCTCCTGACAAGGACAGAGACCTTAATGAATCTAGCACGTCGCCCAGGGGCGAGTGCTGAAAGATATCCGCGGAGGAAAACTCCATAATCTGTGCGCAATCAGAGTCGATAGGCACGGACGCAGGCGGTTCGGAGCCCGTGGCCGGGGACGAATCCAAGGGTCCGGCAACACAGGTCTCGTAGGAGGTGAAGTCGGTATTCGGCTCTAACGTCGCTGAGTGTGCGACCTCCGTTGCGGGGTCCATCCACCCGTCCTCGGATGGCATGATCTGCTTTGGATTGAGGACCGGAGCGAGCACAAAGCGATCTCCGAACACCATCCGGCAATGCAGAGCCAAGTCGTGCTTTGCCGTGGATCGCTGGCGCTTTTGACATGGGCTCGAATCCGTCGAAGATCAAGTCTCCGCGACGTCGGCGAGATAGTTTAAGCTTCTAAACCTGACCGACGGCCAGGGCGAGCTCTCGATCTGATCTAGATGGCTGCGAGTTAGCCCGCATCGCGAAGACGCCGAATCGAAGATCTGTCCGGGAGAAAACCTCACCCGGATCGCATTGTTGCCGATGATCGAAGGAGCCATCGAGCCTTATGGTGACGGCAGTGGAACTCTCAATGAAAGCACCAATGTCGGTGTCAAAACGCGATCTCGGTAGGGGTCCCGAATCGTGCGTCTAAGGCGGATGGTAACAGGAGGCGGGGACACAATGTTTACCTGTGTTCGGGCCTCTCGATGGAGGTAATACCCTACTTCCTGCTTGATTGATCTTGATGATATGAGTATTACAAGAGTTGATCTACCATGAGATCGTAGA
This sequence comes from Aegilops longissima, assembly GCA_021605205.1. Taxonomy (NCBI): domain Eukaryota; kingdom Viridiplantae; phylum Streptophyta; class Magnoliopsida; order Poales; family Poaceae; genus Aegilops; species Aegilops longissima. Next base: position 262,030,011 of record CM038682.1, on the reverse strand, counting down.
GGCTAAACCCTAGAAGCTAGCCTATGACTATGATTGTTGCTGTCCTACGGACTAAACCCTCCGGTTTATATAGACACCGGAAGGGGCTAGGGTTACACAGAGTCGATTACAAGGGAGGAGATCTACATATCCGAATTGCCAAGTCTTGCCTTCCACGCAAAGGAGAGTCCCACCCGGACACCGGGCGAAGTCTTCAATCTTGCATCTTCATAGTCCAACAGTCTGGCCAAAGTATATAGTCCGGATGTCCAAGGACCCCCTAATCCAGGACTCCCTCACCCGCCACCGGCCAACCCCTTCCCCACGCCACCGCCCTCCCCTGACCCTTTAAAAGGCCGCCCCGGGACCCCCCTCCTCCCCTCGCGTCGCCGCCGCATCGCGCCCACATCGCCGCCACCGCAGCCAGATCCGTCGCCGCCGCAGCAAGGGCCTAGCACCAGACTCTGCCGCGCCACCAAACCGCACTGCTGATCGCCTCGCCTGTCGCCACCACAATGGCGCCTCAGACGCTGCGCACGCCCGCCGCCGCTGAACTCCCGACCACGGCGTCCCGATCCCGATACAACCGCTGATTTCTTCGGTCCGTAAAACCGCCCGATCAAACGGTTTTCTTTTAAAGGTTCGGTTTTGGTTTAAAAACCCATTTTTTTATTTAGTTTAGTTATTTAATGAACATTTTCTGTTTAGGTAGTTCTAGTGAACAGATTCGTTAGTTAGCATTCTGCAACGAACGTTCATTAATTAGTTTTTTTGTCTTTTTTCTGTTTATTTTCGTCAGGGACCTAGATGTAATTATCTTTCTTACAAATTAGTCCCTCAGTTTCAAACGACCACATCTTTTTACTCGTTTGTCCAAATCCAACGAAACCAATGCCCACTTCTCCGTTATGATCCCCTCTATCCAGATAATTAACTTAAACATGTTTTTGAAAATTTAAAATCTGTTTTTTAAACAGATTTGTATTCAAACTTCTTTTGATCATAACTCGAGTTTTATAACTCCGATTTGGTTGATTCTTTTTGCAAATTGAAGCTCTTGACCTAAACTTTCTGATAAGGCCAAATTCACTTAATTTTGGTACTGTTAGAAATTGTTTATGTTGCAAGGGTTATTTGCTTGGTTTTGATGCTTTTCGAATTGTCTTCTTCGTTCTTTCCGATCTTTTGAGTGATTGCTTATGTGTGGTTACTATTGCTTGCTTACGATAGATTGACCGGAGTGTGATGAGTAGAACTATCAAGAGTTTTGAGTGCGAATCATCTTCATCAACAGTACAGGCAAGTTCACACTTTGATCATATCCCTTTCATACCTAGTTTTTATGCATTAGTTCCAACCCTCAAACATTGCATGAGTAGGATTGATAACATGTGGATATTGGGAAGTAGTTGATGAGGTAGGAACCTATTGCCCTGCATTCAAACCTTGGGAGTTACTATTACGTTATGCTTATATTGCCACGCTATGCTCATAGACATGGATTGGGTTCGAGTGTATTCCATGACAGAGGTGAGATTGTTTACTTAATGATTAAATTAAGGTGGCAACTTTAATACACATCTGGGTGGATTGCTAGGGGCACCCTGGGGATATACCAGTGTTGTCCTAGGAGATCCCGGGGATATACCGTGTGATCATCCTACGGTCCGCCACCCAGGCTCAAAGGTGATACGTCTCCAACGTATCTATAATTTTTGATTGCTCCATGCTATATTATCTACTGTTTTGGACTATATCGGGCTTTATTTTCCACTTTTATATTATTTTTGGGACTAACCTATTAACCGGAGGCCTAGCCTAGAATTGCTGTTTTTTGCCTATTTCAGTGTTTCGGAGAAACAAAATATCAAACGGAGTCCAAACGGAATGAAACCTTCGGGAACGTGATTTTCTCACCAAACGTGATCCAGGAGACTTGGACCCTACTCCAAGGAACAAGAGAGGCGGTCACGAGTGTGGGGGGTGCCCCCCCTAGGGCGTGCCCCCTGCCTTCTGGGCCCCTCGAAGCTCCACCGACGTACTCCTTCCTCCTATATATACCTACGTACCCCCAAACAATCAGAACAGGAGCAAAAAACCTAATTCCACCGCCGCAACTTTCTGTATCCATGAGATCCTATCTTGGGGCCTGTTCCGGAGCTTCGCCGAAGAGGGCCATCATCACGGAGGGCTTCTACATCACCATAGCCTCTCTGATGAAGTGTGAATAGTTTACCTCAGACCTTCGGGTCCATAGCTAGTAGCTAGATGGCTTCTTCTCTCTTTTTGGATCTCAATACAATGTTCTCCCCCTCTCTTGTGGAGATCTATTCGATGTAATCTTATTTTTGCGGTGTGTTTGTTGAGATCGATGAATTGTGGGTTTATGATCAAGTTTATCTATGAACAATATTTGAATCTTCTCTGAATTCTTTTATGTATGATTGGTTATCTTTGCAAGTCTCTTCGAATTATCAGTTTGGTTTGGCCTACTAGATTGGTTTTTCTTGCAATGGGAGAAGTGCTTAGCTTTGGGTCCAATCTTGCAGTGTCCTTTCCCAGTGACAGAAGGGGCAGCAAGGCACGTATTGTATTGTTGCCATCGAGGATAACAAGATGGGGTTTTTATCATATTGCATGAAACTATCCCTCTACATCATGTCATCTTGCTTAAGGCGTTACTCTGCTTTTAACTTAATACTCTAGATGCATGCTAGATAGCGGTCGATGAGTGGAGTAATAGTAGTAGATGCAGGCAGGAGTCGGTCTAGTTGTCTCGGACGTGATGCCTATATACATGATCATACCTAGATATTCTCATAACTATGCTCAATTCTGTCAATTGCTCAACAGTAATTTGTTCACCCACCGTAGAATACTTATGCTCTTGAGAGAAGCCACTAGTGAAATCTATGGCCCCCGAGTCTATTCTCATCATATCAATCTCCACCACTTTATTATTGCTTTGCTTTTTTACTTTGCCTTTTACTTTTCACTTTGCATATCTATACCCAAAAATAACAAAAATATTATCTATCATCTCTATCAGATCTCACTCTCGTAAGTGATCGTGAAGGGATTGACAACCCCTAATCGCGTTGGTTGCGAGGAGCTATTGTTTTTGTGTAGGTACGAGGGACTTGCATGTAGCCTCCTACTGGATTGATACCTTGGTTCTCAAAAACTGAGGGAAATACTTACGCTACTTTGCTGCATCATCCTCTCCTCTTCGGGGAAATCCAGCGCAGTGCTCAAGAGGTAGCAAGAAGAATTTCTGGCGCCGTTGCCGGGGAGTCTGCGCAAAAGTTAACATACCAAGTACCCATCACAATCCCTATCTCCCGCATTACATTAGTTGCCATTTGCCTCTCGTTTTCCTCTCCCCCACTTCACCCTTGCCGTTTTATTCGCCCTCTCATTTCCGTTTGCCTTTTTCTCGCTTGACTTGTCGTCATGGCTAGTCTTATATCTTCTCCGTTATCTCTCGAGAACGAAGTCCTAAATTTTAAACAAAGGGAGGGAGAAAATTTAAAAGACGCTTGGTATAGAATTGGCAATGCTCAAAATAGATCTACCAGGAAGCAATCTACTTCTGTTCTTCTTCGCAATTTTTATGTAGGTGCTAGTCCTTGGTATAGATATATCCTTGATACCATCACCGGCGGGAATTTCTTGGGTAGCCATACTTTTTATTCTTATAATGCTATGATAGATTTATTTGGCTCACCACCTCTTTTGGTTAATGGAACTATGTTAACTTTGGAGCATGTTACGCAAAGGCTTGAAATTATTGAAAATAAAGTTGCTACCATTGAATCAATTGAAAATCTAGATAAAAATATCCACAATCAAATTACCCAATATGGATCTAAGGTAGGAATGACTTTGAAAAATATTAAGGAAAAGGAACCCATAGTTAATGATAGAATAAATAAAGATTTCACTAGAATCGATAAACTTGAGGGTATTATTACCAATTTGGGAACCACCTTTTCTTCCGTAAAAAATACTCCAAGTCCTCTTATTAAAAATGCCAAGCTTATGTATGTTCCTAAAAATAAGGATGAATCATCTAGTAAGGAAACTGCGGATCTTAAATCTATAAGTATTCATCCCGACCTTTTTGCTATCATTAAGGAACCATTTGCTCCCAATGAATTTTTTGATCTTGTGCCTAAAAGTTTGATAATTACTAAAAGCAAATAAATTCCTAAGGAAGGTAGATGCATCATTGAAGAATTGCCTACCAAAGATGGCAATACCTAGATCTATCCTTGCTTTTATGCCTAGCTAGGGGCGTTAAACGATAGCGCTTGTTGGGAGGCAACCCAATTTTATTTTTAGTTTTTTGCTTTTGTTTATGTTTAGGAATAAATAATCCATCTACCTTCTGTTTAGATGTGGTTTTATCTTTTAATTAGTGTTTGTGCCAAGTTAAACCTATAGGAACTTCTTGGATCGTAGTTATTTGATCTTGCTGTAATTTCCAGAAGCTTTCGGTTCACGAAAACAATTATTAAAATTCACCAGAACGAGATAAAATAGTGATTCCAATTGCTGCTGATCAATAAACAAATTGCCTAGGCCTTCCTATTGTTTCTGAATTTTTGGAGTTCCAGAAGTTTGCGTTAGTTACAGATTACTACAAACTGTTCTGTTTTTGGCAGATTCTGTTTTTCGTGTGTTGTTTGCTTATTTTGATGAATCTATGGCTAGTAAAATAGTTTATAATCCATAGAGAAGTTTGAATACAGTAGGTTTAACACAAATATAAATAAAGAATGAGTTCATTACAGTACCTTGAAGTGGTCTTTTGTTTTCTTTCGCTAACGGAGCTCACGAGTTTTCTGTTGAGTTTTGTGTTGTGAAGTTTTCAAGTTTTGGGTAAATTCTTTTGATGGATTATGGAACAAGGAGTGGCAAGAGCCTAAGCTTTGGGATGCCCATGGCACCCCCAAGATAATCCAAGGACACCAAAATTCAAAGCTTGGGGATGCCCCGGAAGGCATCCCCTCCTTCGTCCACTTCCATCGGTAATTTTACTTGGAGCTATATTTTTGTTCACCACATGATATGTGTTTTGCTTGGAGCGTCTTGTATTATTTGTGTCTTTGTTTTTTAGTGTGCCACAATCATCCTTGCTGTACACACCTTTTGAGAGAGCCATACATGAATTGGAATTTGATAGAATACTCTATGTGCTTCACTTATATCTTTTGAGCTATATAGTTTTACTCTATGTGCTTCACTTATATCTTTTGAGCTTTATAGTTTTGCTCTAGTGTTTCACTTATATCTTTTAGAGCACGGTGGTGGATTTGTTTTAAAGAAACTATTGATCTCTCATGCTTCACTTAGATTATTTTTAGAGTCTTTAATAGCATGGTAATTTGCTTAATAATAATATGCTTAGTATTCAAGATTTGTAAAACTTTCTTTTGAGTGCGTTGAATACTAAGAAAAGTTTGATGCTTGATAATTGTTTTGAGATATGGAGGTGATAATATCAAAGTCGTGCTAGTTGAGTAGTTGTGAATTTGAGAAATGCTTGAGTTGAAGTTTGCAAGTCCCGTAGCATGCACGTATGGTAAACGTTATGTAACAAATTTGAAACATGAGGTGTTATTTGATTGTCCTCCTTATGAGTGGCGGTCGGGGACGAGCGATGGTCTTTTCCTACCAATCTATCCCCCTAGGAGCATGCGCATAATGCTTTGGTTTTTGATGGCTTGTAGATTTTTGCAATAAGTATATGAGTTCTTTATGACTAATGTTGAGTCCATGGATTATACGCACTCTCACCCTTCCATCATTGCTAGCCTCTTGATGCCGTGCATTGCCCTTTCTCACATTGAGAGTTGGTGCAAACTTCACGGTGCATCCAAACCCCGTGATATGATACGCTCTTTCACACATAAACCTCCTTATATCTTCCTCACAATAGCCACCATACCTACCTATTATGGCATTTCCATAGCCATTCCGAGATATATTGCCATGCAACTTTCCACCATACCGTTCATCATGACACATTCATCATTGTCATATTTCTTAGCATGATCATGTAGTTGACATAGTATTTCTGGCAAAGCCACCGCTCATAATTCTTTCATACATGTCACTCTTGATTCATAGCATATCCCGGTACACCGTCGGAGGCATTCATATAGAGTCATACTTTGTTCTAGTATCAAGTTGTAATCATTGAGTTGTAAATAAATAGAAGTGTGATGATCATCATTCTAGAGCATTGTCCCAACTGAGGAATAAAAAAAAGGAAGGCCATAAAAAAAAGAGAAGGCCCAAAAAATGAGAGAAAAAGAGAGAAGGGACAATGTTACTATCCTTTTACCACACTTGTGCTTCAAAGTAGCACCATAATCTTCATGATAGAGAGTCTCTTGTTTTGTCACTTTCATATACTAGTGGGAATTTTTCATTATAGAACTTGGCTTGTATATTCCAACAATGGGCTTCCTCAAATGCCCTAGGTCTTCGTGAGCAAGCAAGTTGGATGCACACCCACTTAGTTTCTTTTGTTGAGCTTTCATATATTTATAGCTCTAGTGCACCCGTTGCATGGCAATCCCTACTCCTTGCATTAACATCAATCGATGGGCATCTCCATAGCTCATTGATTAGCCTCGTTGATGTGAGACTTTCTCCCTTTTTGTCTTCTCCACATAACCCCCATAATTATATTCTATTCCACCCATAGTGCTATATCCATGGCTCACGCTCATGTATTGCGTGAAGGTTGAAAAAGTTTGAGATTACTAAAGTATCAAACAATTGCTTGGCTTGTAATCGGGGTTGTGCATGATGAGAGCATTCTTGTGTGACGAAAATGGAGCATGACTAAACTATATGATTTTGTAGGGATGAACTTTCTTTGGCCATGTTATTTTGAGAGGACATAATTGCTTAGTTAGTATGCTTGAAGTATTATTATTTTTATGTCAATATTGAACTTTTATCTTGAATCTTTCGGATCTGAATATTCATACCACAATTAAGAAGAATTACAATGAAATTATGCCAAGTAGCATTCCACATCAAAAATTCTGTTTTTATCATTTACCTACTCGAGGACGAGCAGGAATTAAGCTTGGGGATGCTTGATAGTCTCCAACGTATCTATAATTTTTGATTGTTCCATGCTATATTATATTCTGTTTTGGACATTATTGGGCTTTATTATACACTTTTATATTATTTTTGGGACTAACCTATTAACCGGAGGCCCATCCTGTAATTGTTGTTTTTGCCTATTTCAGTGTTTGGAGAAATGAATATCAAACAGAGTCCAAACGGAATGAAACCTTCGGGAACGTGATTTTCTCACCAAACGTGATCCAGGAGACTTGGACCCTACTCCAAGGAACAAGAGAGGCGGTCACGAGGGTGGGGGGGCGCCCCCCTGCCTCGTGGGCCCCTCGAAGCTCCACCGCGTACTCCTTCCTCCTATATATACCTCGCACTTCAAACGATCGTAACAGGAGCCAAAACCTAATTCCACCACCGCAACTTTCTCAGATCCACGAGATCCCATCTTGGGGCCTGTTCGAGCTCCATGAGAGGGCCGTCATCACGGAGGGCTTCTACATCATCATAGCCTCTCCGATGAAGTGTGAGTAGTTTACCTCAGACCTTCGGGTCCATAGTTAGTAGCTAGATGGCTTCTTCTCTCTTTTTGCATCTCAATACAATGTTCTCCCCTCTCTTGTGGAGATCTATTCGATGTAATCTTCTTTTTGTGTGTTTGTTGAGACCGATGAATTGTGGGTTTATGATCAAGTTTATCTATGAACAATATTTGAATCTTCTCTGAATTCTTTTATGTATGATTGGTTATCTTTGCAAGTCTCTTCAATTATCAGTTTGGTTTGGCCTATTAGATTGGTTTTTCTTGAAATGGGAGAAGTGCTTAGCTTTGGGTTCAATCTTGCGTGTCCTTTCCCAAAGGATGTAAGGGCAGCAAGGCACGATTGTATTGTTGCCATCGAGGATAACAAGATGGGGTTTTATCATATTGCATGAAACTATCCTCTACATCATGTCATCTTGCTTAAGGTGTTACTCTGTTTTTAACTTAATACTCTAGATGCATGCTTGGATAGCGGTCGATGAGTGGAGTAATAGTAGTAGATGCAGCAGAGTCGGTCTAGTTGTCTCGGACGTGATGCCTATATACATGATCATACCTAGATATTCTCATAACTATGCTCAATTCTGTCAATTGCTCAACAGTAATTTGTTCACCCACCGTAGAATACTTATGCTCTTGAGAGAAGCCACTAGTGAAATCTATGGCCCCCGAGTCTATTCTCATCCTATCAATCTCCACCACTTTATTATTTCTTTGCTTTTTACTTTGCCTTTTACTTTTCACTTTGCATCTCTATACCCAAAAATACCAAAAATATTACCTATCATCTCTATCAGATCTCACTCTCGTAAGTGACCGTGAAGGGATTGACAACCCCTAATCGCGTTGGTTGCGAGGAGCTATTGCTTTTGTGTAGGTACGAGGGACTTGCGTGTAGCCTCCTACTGGATTGATACCTTGGTTATCAAAAACTGAGGGAAATACTTACGCTACTTTGCTGCATCATCCTCTCCTCTTCGGGGAAATCCAACGCAGTGCTCAAGAGGTAGCAAAAGGGATCATAAGATTATTCATGCTAGAAACTTCCGTGTGCAGCCACAAGCCATTATGGGCTCTGGCATAGTTGAGTAAGTTGCGTGAGCTCTCGAAGAGGCGGACTAGCAGATGTAGGGGGATTGTAGGTGTACCGGTCCGCCCGGAGTAGAGTAAATGCTCCTGAAAGACTGTGTCTCGGTCATCCGTTTCTCAAACACCATGTAATGCGAGAAATCCAACGGAGGAGATCGAGTCTTATGGGGAAAAGTGCGCGTACAAACTAATCATGATTAGCCGTGTCCCCGGTTATGGACAACTTGAGTATCTAGTTCTTGAATTATCATGTTGATCTCAACACTTTATTTAATTAATTTGATTGGGTTAATGATTATTATTTTGGGATTGAGTTGGAGGAACCTTCTCAATATTTATCAACCAACCTTGTAGTTAAATAAAATATATTCCTTTGTAGTAGGGAAAAATTGGCTTTTCGCAAAATTATTATAACCATAGAGCTTTTCCACTAGCCATATATGCATGTAGTGCTAGCTATTATTCATCATTATCCTATGGTGTGAATTTGCCAGTACATTCAATGTACTGACCCTTTGTGGCTGCAACGTCTCATGTTGTAGGATTCTTACGACGAGTAAGTGATACGTTAAGGGTTACGATTTCTACACTCAACTTTGCCGTTGGTGTTGATGGGAATCCACAACCTTGTTGTTACTTCTGCTATTTGGGTTGAGGTAATAGTATTTACACTTTATACATGTGATTTACCTCTGTTATAAATCCTCGAGTACTCTGTGTGTCAGCATACCGATCCATGGATGACACTTAAGCACAGAGACTTGACCGTTTGAGGTCGGGTCGCTACAATGATCTTCCAATTTGATTCGTGCAGTAAAGGGAAGATTCGTGTGTTTTGTATTTCTAGGAAGTTGCTGATGTGGGGGAGTGCAACTACGCTGATTATTTGGTTAGCCGAGGAATCCCAATACCAGCAGGTTGGGGTGTTGGACAAGTAACTGAAGCAACGGCGAAAGAGGAAGATGCAGAGCGTAAGGTTAAAGATGCGTTCCTCTCATCATGGCCAAGCAACAGCTGCTGAACGACCTTGACAGCAATGAGGAGATGAAAGAGCTTGTGAAGATAATGGGCAAAATCGATGTGCTCTGTAGGATGATTGTCTCTTTATTTGCAGTGTATGTAGCACTCGTGATGTATTCAATGGCTATGACATGAGCACTTTGATGAAACTAGTAATGAATGAAACCTGTGTAGCAGGTTGGGCGTAGTGTTGTGAACATCTAATGATTTCTATTAATGGAAATCAGGGGGTATCCCCTTTTGCTCATAAATAAATAAATAGATGAGGCCCTTTTGGTAATAAATAAATAAATTAGCAGAGGCCCTGTCGGGTCAGCTTTGTTCTCATTCGAAGACGTCGAGCAAATTGCAGTCCAACAGCAAACTATGTCATCAAATTCAAGTTTCACAGCCAAATATGAGTACAACTAAACAACAATGTCATCATGTTTTAGTCGTCATACAATCACCAAACACAAATCAGCATACATAACAAGTGATGTTCTCACAGAAAAATACTAAACAACATGTTCATCAGGTTTCAGTTATCATAGCAAACACAATTTCACATAGTAGATAAAAAACGTCTTCTGACAGGCAAATACGACAAAAGCAATGTTATCATCATCCGCAGCAGTAGCGTCAACATCTTCGCCATGTGTATCAGTCTGAATCATAATTCCCCACGGCGTCATCTTCTTCTTGGTCCTCAACGTCCCCGAACGTTGGCTTCTTCTTGATCAACTCTTGTATGTCCACAGCACGACAGGCAATCTTTTCGCCGGCATCATTGACGTGATGGTTCTCAAAGATATTAGGAACATCTGTGTTATCTTGTACATCAGGAGCAGTGTAAGGATCATCTTGTTGTGCAACTTCATTAAACGAATTCCTCTGCTCAAACCTTTGCAATACTCTCCAGTCATCGCTACGTGCAAACGTGTCTTCCAAGAAAAATATCTGTGTTGCTTGATTTGCCAAAATAAAAGGCTCGTTGGTCTGGTACACCGCCTTGACATTGATGGATTTGAAATAATCATTAGCTCTGGGTTTTGCAATCCTGGAAAACAGGTTATACCAACGACAACACAACAGAACCACACACCGATGATCCTCGAAACTGGAGATATACTACAACTGAACAATGTATGTTATGTTAGCATACATTTCAGTTATCTCTTTGTCATACGTATCCGTGCTCATGATGGCACTGTTTTGTGTCTTCCTGCCTTCATCTCGTGCAAGGGTGTTGTAGCGCACATCTCCAACAACGCAAGATTCATAATGTCTTACCCGAGTATCAGGACCCATTGCTAGTGAGTAAAGGGCATCATCAACTGTCTGACCATCCTCCCGCATCTTCTTAACCTATGGTTAGAAAATAGACAAGCTGATCATCTTATGTACTCAATATATTAAAAAAAACTGACAGTGCAATTCAAAAGCTTACATGGCTCTTGAACCATTTCGCAAATCCTGCCATAACCAGTTTGTCAATCTTTCTTGGATTTTGCGGCGGTAACTCCTTCTTGTAGATGCTGCACAACATAGTAATCGCGTCAAACATCTAAATATATAAGAATATGCTGCAAGTTTAGTAGATTACGATGTATAAGTTGCAGTACTGCACTTACTTGATATAAGGTAGCATCTCAGGACAGTTATTCAACACATACCAAACCATTTTGTCCAAATCTTTAGGTTTGTCCTCTTGTCGACTCTTCCCTGTAACTCGAATAGAATAATCGAAAACATTGAGCCTGGGATTGTCTTCATCCACCTCTTTGCTAAGCTGATCAGCTGTTTCAATGTATTTTGAGCAGAATGTCAACACTTCTGTAGCAATGTAGGCCTCTGCAATGGAACCCTCGGGTCTAGCTCTGTTCCTAACATAGCCCTTGAAAGTGCCTAGCCGCCTTTCAATAGGGTACATCCATCCATACTGTACTGGACCTCTAAGTAGTGCCTCGTCGGGTAGATGAACAGCCAAATGCACCATCACATCAAAGAAGGCTGGAGGATATATCTTCTCACGATCGCATAGGATAGTTGGTATCTTGTCTCTAAGACGCTCCAAAGCATCTATCCTGATATTTCTACTGCAGAGTTCCTCGAAGAATTGTCCCAACTCTGTAACTGCTCTGTGTAAGTCAGGGCGGCCCAATCATCTAAGGATAATAGGTAAAACCCTTTGAAGTAGGACGTGGCAGTCATGAGTTTTCAACCCTTGTACCTTGTTTCCATCTGCACTGACTCTCCTTTCAGGGTTGGAAGCAAATCCATGTGGGAATCTCACACGTGACAGGACCTCACAGAATTCTTTTCTTTTTACCTTGTCCAAGACGTACACAGCTGGTGCCATATCCTGTGGTTTACCTTCATCTTGCACCTGCAAATCCTGTCTGATACACAGGTGTGTCAAATCAATCCTATATTTTAAGGTATCTTTTGTTTTGCCTTCAATATTAAGAAGTGTGCCGATAATGCTGTCACATATATTTTTCTCGATGTGCATCACATCAAGATTATGCCGCAGATCCAAATCTTTCCAATACTCCAAGTCCCACAAAGTGGACCTGTGGTTAAACAATAATCTCTCTTCTGCCCTGCCACGCTTTCTTTTACCGCTACCATTATCAGGATGGTTTCCTGGTGTAATATGCCTGACCTTCTCTAATTCCACTTGCAACTCATCGGCGGTGAGCCTCTTTGGCGCATCACGGTTTTCATGCTTTGCATTGAACACATGTCTTCGGTATTTTCTAGGATGCGGCTTGTCCTTGGCAAGGAAACGGCGGTGTCCAATGTAACAAATCTTGCTAAGTATTGCGATGACAATGATTCTGTCACAGCGAACACATGCATTGTAACCATGTGTCGTTCGCCCTGACATAGTGCCCAAAGCCGGATAATCATGGATGCACCAAATTACAAAAGCACGCAGAAAGAAATCAGCTGGTGGGCTGCTATATAGGTCTCGAGTAAGAACACCCTTCCATAGCTGTTGAAGTTCCTCCACAAGAGGCTCCATGAACAAATCAAAATCCTTTCCAGGACTTTTTGGACCTGGGATGAGCAAGGCCATCATGTAGTTTGATTCTTTGGTGCGACATTTGGAGGCATGTTGTAAGGATAACAAGCATCGCCACATGTATATGTGGCGCCTGTGGCCAAATGGGTTAAATCCATCCGAAGCTAAATCAAGTCTAATGTTTCTCGGTCAAGACAAACTTTTCGTGTTTCTACTTGAAGCTTTTCCACTCACTACCATGTGATGGATGGCTCATTACATTCGATCTCTGTACTCTGGTTCCTAGAATGCCACAAGACATCCTCTCTTGTTTCAAAGATCATGAAATAACCTCTGCAATCTTGGTGTAATTGGAAAATGTCTCGTAACATTATGAGGAATCCTCTTCACAAGATCGCCATCTTTCCATCTTGATGATTTGCATTTCGGCATTCACGTAAGTTGGCATAATCCTTCCTAATGAACACAATTATTCTTACAAACATGGATCATATCATATCCAATTCCAACTGCACGAAGGAAATTCTTCATTTTACTGTAGGTGTGTGGCAGCTCAAACGCATCTGGGAAAGCTTTGCGAAAAGCAGCCAACATCGCATCGAATGATTTGTTGGTCATCCGCTCAGATGTCTTCACCTGAAGAAAGGTGACCATAGCTGAGAATACTGACAGCTTATTTCCTGGGGTGACAGCCATGTTGCATTGTTCCAACATGCGGGCCCACCATTTTTCTTCTGCAGGTGAAAGTTCACGGAATGCACGAACATTTCGTAGCATTGTTTCAATGTTGGTCAAACTCACTGGCTCCGCCACCACCTCCTCCTTCTCCTCTTCCACCTGAGCATCAGGCAGATCAAGATGGTGATCTGCTGCTTCCACGTAGTCAATAACATTGACGTTCACAGCTTCACCATGATGAACCCACCTAGTATATGTGACCAACATCCCATACAAGTGTAGATGATTTTGCACAGTTGACTGGGGTCTTGTAACTGAATTCATACAACTGCTACATGGGCAGAGCACATCTGATTTCGGACCACCGTACTCAGCTCTGATAAAGTTCATGAAGTTTTCAACCCCCTCGACATATGCAGCGGAGAATCTTCGAGCAAAAGTTATCCAAGTCATGTCCATCTGTTAGACATGCAAATTAGTTCTTCTACTAGATATTACAGGAAAAACATATATGCTTTTTTATGAAGTCCAGAAGAAAATACCTAGGTCGATGTCTAAAGCTATGGCAAGATATTTGGACGAGCAGATCTAAGTAACAATATATATATGTAAAGCTAATTCAGCAAACAGATTTGAGTGCTAAATTATGGCAGGCTGTTTCAGCAGTCAATGAGGCCGAGCACACAGCCATCGAACTATCGAAGGCCATCGCAGCAACAAAGATCGAGTATAAAACGGTGTAGAGCTATTTCACCTAATAGATTGGTACTAGACCATGGCAATCTACGTCACAATAAATATATGGCAGGATATTTTAGCAACTAATCGGCCTTGGCATGCCATCTCAGCTAAGCAGATTGAGTGCAGAACGGGGCAAGGAAGCTTCTTAAGCAGAGCATATTGACTGTAAACTACTTTGGCAAACAGTGAGATTAACAGCGTTTATCAGCTAACATTCAGTGCTACACCGACATGCACGGGGCCTCAGTCTAGAATGCGCGTACCGTGGGAGAATCTGACCGCCGTGCGTCTCCACATGAACGTCACCAGCGGTGGCGGCGCTGACCACCGTGCGCCTCCACAAGAACGTTGCCAGCGGTGGCGGCGCGGCTAGAGGACTGCAGTCTACGAGAGCGTGTTGTGGGAGCGAGAGGATCGCCGTGCGTCCCCTCGACAAACCTCGGCGCCGACGTATCGGCGTGGCAGGGAGGGCGGCTTTGGCGGAGCAAATGGAGTGGAGGGGGGCAGGGGGGAGGGGGTTTTGGGGAATATTATTGGCTAGTTGGCCGAAGGGCGGTTGAATCTAGGATTTAGGGGGAATTTTTGGGTGGGGGAGGAGGATTTTCGCGCGGTGGGCGGGGGGAGTTTGGCGCATGGTCGGTTTCTCCAAGTGCAGTCCCACGTGTCAGTGAAGAGGCAAGCCGAAGCGCGTTCCGTTTGCGTGAGCCGTGTGCAGGACCGAACGTGTGTGTGGTGCAATGCGACCGCGAAGGGGTGCTCTGAGTGTACCGCCTTTTTCCTTTTAAACTAGGTGCTTCGCCCCCTAAAAAAACTTGTTGCTTCGCGCGATCCATCGATACTACTACTAATAATCCAGTAATCCCGACTAAAACGGCGCGGCCGGGTCTTTTCCCGCGCGATATGCTGGTAGGTTGGCTTAGTTGGGTTTTTTTAGGACAAGTAATGCTACACCTACGTAGTCCCAGTTACGTAATTAACATAATCTGAAACGTGTGAGCTGTTGATTGTAGATTGGGGGGAGGGAGGGGCCCATCACCATGAAAATCAGGGGAGGAGAGAGAGAGGCAATTTACGTTAACCCTTTCATAGGTTCCCGTAGATGTAGAAAGATGTGAAATGCGTGAATGTGCATTTGCAGATAAGGCCTTCCCTCGTTCATCCTTTTCTCCCACACGATCTTAATCTTCCGTGCAACGCACGGGCATCTTGCTAGTACTCCTATAATATACTATATTATTGTGAAAGTTCATATACACCGTCCGAGATTAATGCAAACACGGCAGATTTTCATTACATTTTGAACTTTTATAGGACAGAAAAATAAAAGAAACCCGACCCTAAACCTATTCTACGGCAGCGACCGACATCCTCCATCTGCGATTTCCATGTCCGGGGGCGGGGTTCAAGACCCGTGAAGTGAAGGTGCGGTCTTTGGTGAGGAAAAGTTGAACACGGGAGACGGCCGGCCAGTTGGCACACCATGCCCTGCCGCCACCCATGCCCTGCTCATCCTCGGAGGAGTCCCCTGCTACCTCTTGACCACTGCGTTGGTTTTCCCTTGAAGAGGAAAGGGTGATGTAGCAAAGTAGCATAAGATTTCCCTCAGTTTTTGAGAACCAAGGTATCAATCCAGTAGGAGGCCACGCACGAGTCCCTCGCACCAACACAAACAAATAAATCCTCGCAACCAACGTGATAAGGGGTTGTCAATCCCTACACGGTCACTTACGAGAGTGAGATCTGATAGATATGATAAGATAATATTTTTGGTATTTTTATGATAAAGATGCAGAGTAAAGAAAGTAAAATAAAAACAACGCTAGAAATAACTTGTTGACGGGAGATTAATATGATGGAAAATAGACCCGGGGGCCATAGGTTTCACTAGTGGCTTCTCTCATGAGCATAAATATTACGGTGGGTGAACAAATTACTGTTGAGCAATTGACAGAATTGAGCATAGTTATGAGAATATCTAGGTATGATCATGTATATAGGCATCACGTCCGAGACAAGTAGACCGACTCCTGCCTGCATCTACTACTATTACTCCACACATCGACCGCTATCCAGCATGCATCTAGAGTATTAAGTTCAGAAGAACAGAGTAATGCCTTAAGTAAGATGGCATGATGTAGAGGGATAAACTCATGCAATATGATATAAACCCCATCTTTTTATCCTCGATGGCAACGATACAATATGTGCCTTGCTGCCCCATCATCATTTGGGAAAGGACACCGCAAGATTGAACCCAAAGCTAAGCACTTCTCCCATTGCAAGAAAGATCAATCTAGTAGGCCAAACCAAACTGATAATTCGAAGAGACTTGCAAAGATAACCAATCATACATAAAAGAATTCAGAGAATATTCAAATATTGTTCATAGATAAACTTGATCATAAACCCACAATTCATCGGTCTCAACAAACACACCGCAAAAGAAGATTACATCGAATAGATCTCCACGAGAGAGGGGGAGAACATTGTATTGAGATCCAAAAAGGGAGAAGAAGCCATCTAGCTAATAACTATGGACCCGAAGGTCTGAGGTAAACTACTCACACATCATCGGAGAGGCTATGGTGTTGATGTAGAAGCCCTCCGTGATCGATGCCCCCTCCGGTGGCGCTCCGGAACAGGCCCAAGATGGGATCTCACGGGTATAGAAGGTTGCGGCGGTGGAATTAGGTTTTTGGCTCCGTATCTGGTAGTTTGGGGGTACGTAGGTATATATAGGAGGAGGGAGTACCTCGGTGGAGCAACAGGGGGGCCACGAGGGTGGAGGGCGCGCCCTGGGAGGGTAGGCGCGCCCCCTACCTCGTGCCCTCCTGGTTGATGTCTTGACATAGGGTCCAAGTCCTCTGGATCACGTTCGTTCCGAAAATCACGTTCCCGAAGGTTCCATTCCGTTTGGACTCCGTTTGATATTCTTTTTCTGCGAAACTCTGAAATAGGCAAAAAACAACAATTCTGGGATGGGCCTCCGGTTAATAGGTTAGTCCCAAAAATAATATAAAAGTGTATAATAAAGCCCAATAATGTCCAAAACAGAATATAATATTGCATGGAACAATCAAAAATTATAGATACGTTGGAGACGTATCAAGCATCCCCAAGCTTAATTCCTGCTCGTCCTCGAGTAGGTAAATGATAAAAACAGAATTTTTGATGTGGAATGCTACTTGGCATAATTTCATTGTAATTCTTCTTAATTGTGGTATGAATATTCAGATCCGAAAGATTCAAGATAAAAGTTCAATATTGACATAAAAATAATAATACTTCAAGCATACTAACTAAGCAATTATGTCCTCTCAAAATAACATGGCCAAAGAAAGTTCATCCCTACAAAATCATATAGTTTAGTCATGCTCCATTTTCGTCACACAAGAATGCTCTCATCATGCACAACCCCGATTACAAGCCAAGCAATTGTTTGATACTTTAGTAATCTCAAACTTTTTCAACCTTCACGCAATACATGAGCGTGAGCCATGGATATAGCACTATGGGTGGAATAGAATATAATTATGGGGTTATGTGGAGAAGACAAAAGGAGAAAGTCTCACATCAACGAGGCTAATCAATGAGCTATGGAGATGCCCATCGATTGATGTTAATGCAAGGAGTAGGGATTGCCATGCAACGGGTGCACTAGAGCTATAAATATATGAAAGCTCAACAAAAGAAACTAAGTGGGTGTGCATCCAACTTGCTTGCTCACGAAGACCTAGGGCATTTGAGGAAGCCCATTGTTGGAATATACAAGCCAAGTTCTATAATGAAAAATTCCCACTAGTATATGAAAGTGACAAAACAAGAGACTCTCTATCATGAAGATTATGGTGCTACTTTGAAGCACAAGTGTGGTAAAAGGATAGTAACATTGTCCCTTCTCTCTTTTTCTCTCATTTTTTGGGCCTTCTCTTTTTTTATGGCCTTTCTCTCCCTTTTTTTACTCCTCACTTGGGACAATGCACTAGAAAATGATGATCATCACACTTCTATTTATTTACAACTCGATACTAGAACAAAGTATGACTCTATATAAATGCCTCTGACGGTGTACCGGGATATGCAATGAGCCAAGAGTGACATGTGAAAGTGCAATTATCCCTAGGTGGTTTTGGTAATTCATAACAACATATAGCTCATTGAGCTAATGCTTTTCCAAGACTATTATTTCAGGAAAGCTCAATGAATGGCATGGCATGGATGATGAAAGTGGATCCCTCAAAATACTAAGGACAAAGGATTGGCTCAAGCTCAAAAGCTTAAGACTCTTCATTTTACATTTTAGTGATCCAAGATCACATTGAGTCTATAGGAAAAGCCAATACTATTAAGAAGGGATGAGGTGTTGCTTAATGAGCCTTTTGCTTCATGTGCTTAGTGATATGCTCCAAAACCCTCAACTACTTTCCCACATCCACAAATGACCTAAACCTAAAGCCAAAATTGGTCACACCGATTCTTTCTATCCGGCGCCACCGATTCCAAAAGTCATAGCCACTGCCACAAACCCTAAGCAAATCGGTCTTACCGATAGGGATCTCAGTTTCACCGAGATGGGATTGTAATCTCTATGTTTCCTTTTCGTAACTTTTCGGTCTCACCGAAAGAGCGGATCGGTCCCACCGAGATTGCAATGTAAACTCTCTGTTTCCCTTTCGTAACGTTTCGGTCTCACCGAAAGAGCGAATCGGTCCCATCGAGTTTACCTGACCAACTCTCTGGTTAGCTAATTACCAAAATCGGTCTCACCGAGTTTGTGTAATCGGTCTTACTGATATTACGTTATGCCCTAACCCTAACTGAATCGGTCTCACTGAGATGCATGTCAGTCCCACCGAAAATCACTAACGGTCACTAGGTTTACTAAATCGGTCCGACCAAGTTTTATGATTCGGTCCCACCGAGTTTGGTAAATTGTGTGTAACGGTTAGATTTTGTGTGGAGGCTATATATACCCCTCCACCTCCTCTTCATTCGTGGAGATAGCCATCAGACTGAACCTACACTTCCAACTTACCATTTTTGAGAGAGAACCACCTACTCATGTGTTGAGGCCAAGATATTCCATTCCTACCATATGAATCTTGATCTCTAGCCTTCCCCAAGTTGCTTTCCACTCAAACCCTCTTTCCACCAGATCCAAATCCTATGAGAGAGAGTTGAGTGTTGGGGAGACTATCATTTGAAGCACAAGAGCAAGGAGTTCATCATCAACACAACATTTGTTACTTCTTGGAGAGTGGTGTCTCCTAGATTGGCAAGGTGTCACTTGGGCCTCCGACAAGATTGTGGAGTTGAACCAAGGAGTTTGTAAGGGCAAGGAGATCGCCTACTTCGTGAAGATCTACCGCTAGTGAGGCAAGTCCTTCGTGGGTGAAGGCCATGGTGGGATAGACAAGGTTGCTTATTCGTGGACTCTTCGTGGGTGGAACCCTTCGTGGACTCGCGCAACCGTTACCCTTCGTGGGTTGAAGTCTCCATCAACGTGGATGTACGATAGCACCACCTATCGGAACCACGCCAAAAACATTTGTGTCTCCAATTGCGTTTGAATCCTCCAAACCCTTCCCTTTACTTTCTTGCAAGTTGCATGCTTTAATTTCCGCTACCTATATACTCTTTGCATGCTTGCTTGAATTGTGTGATTGCTTGACTTGTCCTAAAATAGCTAAAATCTGCCAAACTGTAAAATTGGGAAAAGGTTAAGTTTTTATTGGTCAAGTAGTCTAATCACCCCCCCTCTAGACATACTTCAAGGTCCTACAAGTGGTATCAGAGATTTGGTCTCCATTTGCTTTGATTTCCATAGCTTTTGGTGGTCATAGCCTTGGTTTCACAACCTAGGAGAGTATGGCGTCTAGCGAGGGAAATTATCACCGTAGAGGTCCTTACTTTGATGGTACTAATTTTGCTAGTTGGAAGCATAAGATGAAAATGCATATTCTCAGACATAACCCCGCTGTCGGTGTCAAAACCGGCGGATCTTGGGTAGGGGGTCCCGAACTGTGCGTCTAGGCGGATGGTAACAGGAGCCAAGGGACACGATGTTTTACCTAGGTTCGGGCCCTCTTGATGAAGGTAAAACCCTACGTCCTGCTTGATTGATATTGATATTGTGGATGTTTACAAGAGTGGATCTACCATGAGATCAAGGAGGCTAAACCCTAGAAGCTAGCCTATGGTATGATTGTAAGGGTTGTTGATGTTGTGATCATAGTCCTACGGACTAGAGCCATCCGGTTTATATAGACAGCGGAGAGGGCTAGGGTTACATAGAGTCGGTTACAATGGTAGGAGATCTACATATCCGTATCGCCAAGCTTGCCTTCCACGCCAAGGAAAGTCCCATCCGGACACGGGGAGAAGTCTTCAATCTTGTATCTTCATAGTCTTGGAGTCCGGTCGATGATGATAGTCCGGCAGATGATAGTCCGGCCGATGATAGTTCGGCTGATGATGGTAGTCCGCTATCCGGACACCCCTAATCCAGACTCCTCAAGAGCCCCTGAACCAGGCTTCAATGACGATAAGTCCGACGCGATATTGCTTGGCATTGCAAGGCGGGTTCCTCCTCCAAATGATAGAAGATTGTGAACACCAGATAGTGTCCGCTCGCAAAATAAATTCCACATTCCACCGTAGAGAGAATAATAATATATACACAAGTTCAACCTCTGTCGACGTTTTTGTGGCATGACGTCACACCACTACCAAGCCATTACTTGAATTGTTTTTACTTTACCACCTCGGCAAGATTTAGCGAAGCGGTTTCTTGGCACGCCTTGTCGAAGCAGAGATCGTGTTTCCCTTAATCCGGGATTCTCATCAATATGGACGGGTAACCCAACCGCGCCATTGATGGTGACGCTTGGGAGATAAGCGAGTTTTACCAGGCCGGTGGGGGACGCGTAGACTTCGCCCGCCCATATAAGGGATAAGGATTCACCTTCTCACCTACGCCTTCTTCCTCCTTTGCTTATCCATCTCCACAGACTTTCGAGCTCCAGCGCCCAAGTTCGCAAGATCTCGTCTCAACCTTCTCCGACCATATCCGGAGCGGGAGGTAAATGGTTGGCCTCCACCGTTAAGGAGGAGCAAATCGCCAAACTGCGCAGCGCCGGATACCTCTCCGGCGACATCGCGCATCGGCAGCCCGACGAGGGGCAGCTCATCCCCACCCCCAGGCCCCATGAGAGGGTCGTCTTTCTTCCCCACTTCCTCCGCTGGATCTGGGCTTTCCACTTCACCCCTTTGTCCGGGGCTCATGTTCTACTACGGCCTGGATTTCCATGATCCGCGCCAACTTCATCCTCAACATCTCGGCGTTTATCATCGTGTGCGAGGCCTTCCTCTGCATCCAGCCCCACTTCGGCTTGTGGCTCAAGACCTTCAATGTCAAGCCGAAGGTAGTGAAGGGCACTCAAGCGGAGTGCGGAGGCGCCATGTTGGGCAAGATGCCCAACGCCCTTTAGTTGAAGGGCCTTCGTGGAATCCGTCAAGGGTGGCAATCGGGGTGGTTCTATATCACCGAGCCGCGTGACCCTAAATGGGCGGCGGCCCCCGAGTTTAGATCTGGTATCCCCACGCAACTCACCTCCAAGCCTGTATCAAGAAGCTGGTGAAGAAGCTCAGGCTGGTTAACGTGGTCCAGGTCATGCTCGTCCGCCGGATTCTCCCATGCCAAGAGCGGGCATTCAATCTATGGGAGTTCGATCCGGAACAGCACCAGGCGCTGAGCAAGCTCTTCGACACGACGTACGAAGGCACCTGGAAGGTGCTGTTCAAGGGCGCCGAAGCCCCCGCATCCGCGACTGAAGATCGCGGATTTCGCTCGCAGCGCCAGGCCGACGAGGTAAGTGATTCTACCCCTTTACGGGACACTTGTTTTACATAGTTTGACTCTATGCGGGTTTTAATTTCCCCTTTTCCTTTGACAGGACTGGATGAGGAAGGCGGAGCAGATTACCTGTCCGGCTCCTATGCCGAAAATCCAGAGACGCTTGTCCGGCGAGGCTGCTGGTTCCGCACCGCACGTGGTGCCGAGAAGAAGGCCAAGAAGGAGGCCACGGTGCTCGAAGAGTGCCTGTTTTCAGTGTCCGACGACTCGGGGCGGACTCCTCCCGAAAATGAGGAGGAGGAAGAGGACTCTCCCGGAGGAGGGAGAGAGGAAGAGGAAGGCTTCCCCAACAGGGGAGGCCGAAGGGTCCAAGAGGGGAAGGACTATTCCCCCGGACAGCTCCGCCAACATCAACGTTGGCGAGGAAGAATGGCCTTCAAGGGCCAGGCCTCCGGCGAGATCGTAAGTATCCGGATTCCTGAATGATTTATAATTTCTTTTTTGTGTCACATAGTGTCATTCTAATGCCGCATGCTGCCTGTAGTCCGGCCAGTGATGATCTCCCCGCTTCATCAAGCGGGTCGTTGGCTCCGTCGGATGTAGACTCCATCCCGACCGCCTCACCCTCGCGACACCGAGGACGCCGAGGTGGGATCCCAAGAAGGACCCATCGGGGAGGCTCGGAGGTGCCACAAGGCGCCCTCCGACTTTCGCGGACTCCACATCGGAACCCGCAGTGGTTCCGGAGTCCGCCGGCGCCCCTTCAACGAAGGGCAAGACCGTGCGCCGGGCGGCTTCCATCCAACCGGAGGCACCGGGTAATTTGTTGGAGGCGCTACAGAGCACTTCCATCGAGGAAGAACACCGCACTATTATGAGTGCGGTGATCCAGAAGGTGCAGCTCGCCAAGAGCGGGCTGACCAAAGCCCGAAGTGGCCTTCTATCGGGCTTTGAGGTAAGAAGTTAAAATATGCAATGTAATACCGCATAGACAGTAGCCCCTCGATGCTCGGTTCGGTGTTCGGAAAGAAAAGCGGATGAGGATCTAAAAAATAAGATATACGCAGGGTTGCTAAAAATTATGTCAATATGGGTTGCAGGCTGCTGCTGACCTCTCCGCCAGACCGATCATGGAGGTCGGTGCTTGAAGCAGAGCTCGAGCGGTCCGAGCAAGAGCTCGGCAGCCAGAAGCAGCTCCAGGACAAAGAAGGTGAGTAACACCACTTTGAACTTGTACCTTCATGAGAAAAGGATTTAGGTTGCAACAAAAATAACAAGGATAACATGGGTACTGCGGGGCCACAAACGAGGTGGCGACCACGAAGGAGGCCGTGTCCGCGTCAATGCAATGCGCCACGGAATGGGCAGAGCGAGAAAAGCAGGAGGCGCGGGTGGCGGTGGTTCAGCAAGAGCTCTGTGCTCTCATGGAAAAGCATGAGAGTTTGGGCGTGACTCAAAGACTCGAGAGTCCGAGCTTGCCTCGCCTCGAAAGTGCTAAAACCGCCAAGGCCGAGGCCCATAAGTCCCTTCAGAGATTGAGTTGATGAGGAAGATAACGGCGGGTAAAGCATTTTTCATGCAAAGCAAGCATGTGAATGTAAATTACGTGTTACTTACCCGAATTTGGAGCTCTCCAGGGGCGTTTGCAGATCTGCCTCGCAGCGTGTCTGATGCCGCCGTATTCTACCGAGCCGAGGAGGGGAGCTCAACGGAGAAGGTCTTCTGGTCTCGAGATGCTGAGACCGCCATCCAGTGCCCCTAGCGACCAGTGAAGCAGCTGGTCGAGCTTCTAAGGTGGCCGAGCAGGCCATGAAGGGCCTCATAGTCCGGCTGTGGCCTGGAGAGGCCATGCACAGGAGCTACTTCGGCCTTGTCTGACGGTTGGTGGATGCGTGCCTCTGGGTGGAGGTTATCAAGCGCTCACCTGTATTGAAGGTGCTCGTCGGGCCCTTGCCCGCGCAAAGGTGCATTGGGGCAGGCTGGATGCGGAGAAGCTAATCAGCGACGCGCCACCAGCGGGCAAGGAACATCGTCGCCCAAATCTACTATAAGGCTGTCCTGAAGGGTGCCCGCAAGATTGCGGATGAGTGCCCCAGGGATGTAATTTTTGAGTAAATTCGCAATGTGTTATCCTGTGCGCTGAAAACTTTGTTCATATGCGCTAAGCAACGCTTGTTGATTTAAAATATTACCTTCTGTGCGGCTGTTTATTAAATCTGAGAGATGGCAAGTCGTCGGCTTCAGCCCCCATGCCACGAGTGCTAGGGTGTTCGGGATAAACTTGAGCGCTCTAGTTCCCATTTTTGGGTCCATCGAGGGAGGCGTTCAACACAACGAACAAGGCAACCGGACTTATAGTGCTTGAACACTCTCACTTAGCCATAGAATTCCATAATTTTAAATTTCGGCGAAGCCCCTAGTATTCGGAGGACCGAATTGGGGCGCTATCCACGCCTTCATCGGACATTGTCCGGAACTTCGCTCGAAGCGGCGTAGGTCTTTAAGGACCCGAAAGGACCTCTCGAACAGCGACCAGTCTCTCGCCTTATCATGACAAATCAGTTTTAGCTTTCTCCGAGGCGTTAACCCGGCTCAACCGGGCGCATCGCAGTGGTTCTCCCAGTGCTACCTTAGCCGATAGAACGGAACATAAGGTGCCAAACATGGGAGCCGGCAAACCCAACTATTGACCCAAGACATGATTCGGAGCCGATTCATATAATGCTATAGGTTCGGGGTGCCGCACTTGTGAAAGTGTGCGGACTTTATCATACCATAATGCGGAGAACTTAAGCCCCTGTTGTATTTGGCCGTACCAGAATGTACGGATGCAACATGTCATAAATGAACATATATGTATATATATAAGGTAATGCAATTATAGGCAAACAAGTGCTGCATTTTATTCGAGAAGATATGTTATGAGCGGAATGATACAAATAGTGTGGAAAGCAAGGATTGGGCGAATTAAAGGCGTCTCCCTCGAGGGTAGGCAGCGGAATGTTTGTATTTAACAAATTTAATGCTCGTGATGGAGACCACCTGAGTGTTCGTCATGCCTTTGTCCTTCCCCGGCTGTTGCATCATGAGTTCGCAGGTTCGCCACGGACGAGTTCTGTATAAAAAAGAGAAAAATAAAAGAAAAAAGAGCGACACACTTGGGAGCCCCTGATGTGGTCGAACCGCACTTTGGGTCTGTTGTGGTTGTGCCTCTCCCCCTATGCCCATGGTATCTCCAAGGCGTAATTATGTACGCGGAGAGCTTGTCTTACAATTTTGCGAGGGCTGGGGTTAAGGCCGCATTGCTACGCGTGCTCGGAACGTGCCAGGTGGTCTTGGTTGATGTTGCTCCGGGCGCGTTTGGTCGTGTCCGGTCGTTTAACGGCCGGACTCGAGAATTGCCTTAAAAGGCTGCTCAGCACTTCCGCCGAGAGCATATGTATGTTCCTCCGCTCGGAGGGAGCGTTCGTGTTTCCATTGACCGTGATGACTCCACGAGGGCCTGGCATCTTGAGCTTAAGGTATGCATAATGCGGCACCGCGTTGAATTTTGCAAACGCGTTCGTCCGAAAGCGAGCATGATAGCCGCCATGAACGGGACTATGTCAAGATTAACTCCTCGCTCGAAATTATCCGGGATCTCAAGACCACTTCGAGTGTAATCGAGCTCGCATAATTAGCCTCGACACCGGTATGACGCCTTTGAAGGTTGTCTTTGTAGGTTTAATCCTTGAAGGGTCTATGCCCATCTTGCGACCGTATCCCGATAAAGCAGGTTCAGGCTCTGCCGCCGTCCATCGGGACTCGTGAGGTGAAATCCATCGACGATTGGGTCTAAAACCACGCGCGAATCCGCCATGACGGATACTGGTCGGGTGGTATCTTCGATCGAAAGTGATCGGGCAAGAGGACCATGGGTTGAATTTTGGGCGACCGGCTCCATCGCAGATATCGCCCCATAGTGCACGCTCCGCTCCCTCTTGGGAATATGCGTTGCGTATATCATGTTTACCGTCCAACTTGAGGGGGGAATCCTTTTATCCTCCGTTGTTTGGCGGCGGGTCTCTTCCTCGTCATCGCTGTAGCCCCTTGTCACTGTTTTTGGCGATTAATTTGCTGCTCGCTTGAATACCCAACAATCTCTGTTGGTGTGGTTAGCTGGCTTTTCGGGGTTCCATGTATTTGGCAAGAGCGGTCGAGTATCCGGTCCAAATTGGACGGGCCCGGAGTGGTTCTTTTGAATGGCTTCTTCCGTTGACCGGCTTTGGAGCCTCGGAATCCGGGTTGACTGCCGTATCCTCATTGCTGTCGCCGTTAATGCGGCGTTTGTTTTTGTTTCGACGCAACCTGCCATTGCGGTCCTTGGTATCCGGACTGCAGCATTTTTGCTGAGGTTGTTGCTGCGAGCTAGCCAGCTATCCTCTCCCGCACAAAAGCGGGTCATGAGTGATGTGAGGGCTGCCATGGATTTTGGCTTCTCCTGTCCTAGGTGCCGGGCCAGCCACTCGTCATGGATGTTATGTTTGAAGGCAGCGAGTGCCTCTGCATCCGGACAGTCGATGATTTGATTTTTCTTTGTTAAGAACCGTGTCCAGAATTGCCTGGCCGATTCGTCTGGCTGCTGGATTATGTGGCTTAGGTCATCTGCGTCCGGTGGTCGCACATATGTGCCCCGAAGTTGTCGAGAATGCGGCTTCCGTGTCTTCCCACATCCAATTGACTCTGCGGGCAGGCTGTTAAGCCAATGCCGAGCTGGTCCTTTAAGCTTGAGCGAGATATTTGATGGCGTGAAGATCGTCGCTGCGGGCCATGTGTATATGGAGAAGATAATCCTCACTCCAAACCGCGGGGTCTGTTGTGCCATCGTAGGATTCGATGTTAACGGGTTTAAAACCTTCAGGGATTTGATGATCCATTACTTCGTCAGTGAAGCATAGTGGGTGTGCGGCGCCTCTGTATTGAGCAATATCGCGACGTAGCTCGAGAGAGTGTTGTCTGCTGTGTTCGGCCCGGCCGGAGTAGTTATATCCGGCGCGACGGTATTCGTCGTGGGTCTTGGGGCGCCCACGTGATCCATAGATAGATCTGGATTGTCTTGCCTTGTCCTCCAATATATCCCGCAAGTCCGGCGCGTTCCCCCGTGGCTTCATGCTTTTTGAGCGATGCCGGGGTACGGTTTTGGTGGAGGGCTTGCATGCCTCTCTGTCGCGGCCACGAGGTGGCGGGCTCACCGACAGCGCTGGTGATGCAGGTTTGTATGCCTCCTCCTCTAATCGGGGGAGCAACTTGCGTTTTGGGTAACTTTTGGAGGGGCGTTCAAGTTTATACTCTTCGGCCGCGAGCACCTCGGTCCATCTGTCGGCCAGTAGGTCTTGATCAGCTTGAAGCTGTTGCTGCTTTTTCTTTAGGATGTTTGCCATGGCCATTAGCCTACGTCTGAAACGCTCTTGTTCGACGGGATCCTCAGGCACGATGAATTCGTCGTCACCGAGGCTTGCCTCGTCTCCGGAGGGAGGTAAGTAATTGTCATCCTCGACCTCTTCGTCTGCCGCCCTCTCGTGAGGGCTCGCTTCTGCCTCCTCCTGCGCTGGATCATGTTGGAGGGAGTTGTCTTCGGCACTTTCTGGGGAGTTATTATCTCCTGTGACGGAATCTCCATTCTTGCCGTGGCAGGATTTAGAGCGGCGCCGCTGACGTCGGCGATTGGGCTGTTTCTTTAAGGAATCGGCCTCCGCTGCTTCTTCGCCGTCCCCATCTTTTGGGGTGTCCACCATGTATATGTCGATGACGAGGTGGTCTTCCGGTCCTCTGTAGGCACTGGGTCTTAGTAGTCTCCGCATCGCCGTCCATAACGTCGATGTCTTCGAGTCGTAGTCGAGTAAGTCGGTTAAATCGCCGACGGTGGCTATGAAGTGGGTGGTGGGTGGGCTCTGAATTTCTTCGTCGTCTGCGTCCCAACCGTCTTGGCCATAGTTCGCCAGGCTCTCCGGATAGCGAGAGATGCTTCATGAATTTATGATATTGCCGAAGGGCGAAAAGTCTGAAAGATGTCCGCAGCGGTGAATTCCATGATCGGCGCCCAATCGGATTCGACCGGCAGGGCGCAGGAGGTTCGAGTCCGCGAGAGTCCGCACCTCGAGTCATGAGCTTTATGCGGGACAAGGTAAGTGTTCGCCCATCGCCGAGAAGTTGCCGCTCGGGCGGTGTCCAGCCATCCGTCCTCGATCCGAGCGAACGGCTCCGGACTATGGGTCGGGCGGATTCGTGTCTTGACCTCCAAGGCGCTGTCCGCGGCGAGTTAGGTCATGCCCATCGTGACAGCGCAGCACGCTTGGCTGTGGCTCAGATCCATCGAGGATCAAGTCCCGCGGATATCGGCCGTGAAGTTTAGGCTTCAAACCTGACTCGACGGCCAGGGGCATAGCTTCGATCTGCTCCAGATGGCCAAGCGAGTTGGCCGCAGCAGCGGCCGCCGAATCTGAAGATCTGTCCGGGAGAAAGGTCTCACCCAGACTGCGTCGTTGTTGATTGAAGAGGCCATCAAGCCTATCGGTGACGAGACAGAGGAACTCTCAATGAAAGCACCAATGTCGGTGTCAAACCGGCGGATCTCGGTAGGGGTCCCGAATCGTGCGTCTAGGCGGATGGTAACAGGAGACAAGGGACACGATGTTTTACCCAGTGTTCGGGCCCTCTTGATGGAGGTAAAACCCTCGCCCTGCTCGATTGATATTGATATTGTGGATGTTTAGAAGAGTGGATCTACCACGAGATCAAGGAGGCTAAACCCTAGAAGCTAGCCTATGGTATGATTGTAAGGGTTATTGATGTTGTGATCATAGTCCTACGGACTAGAGCCATCCGGTTTATATAGACACCGGAGAGGGCTAGGGTTACATAGAGTCGGTTACAATGGTAGGAGATCTACATATCCGTATCGCCAAGCTTGCCTTCCACGCCAAGGAAAGTCCCATCCGGACACGGGGAGAAGTCTTCAATCTTGTATCTTCATAGTCTTGGAGTCCGGTCGATGATGATAGTCCGGCAGATGATAGTCCGGCCGATGATAGTTCGGCTGATGATGGTAGTCCGGCTATCCGGACACCCCCTAATCCAGGACTCCCTCGCCCGCCGTTTGGGCAATTATTTGTATTGGGTTGCAAGGTGAATTCTTTGATGGGAGAGAACCGAACCGAGAAGCGAATGCAGAAGAATTGAAGATGCTGCAATACAACGCTCAAGCTTGTGATATCATCTTCAACGGATTGTGCCCCGAAGAATTCAACAAAATCAGCCGTCTTGAGAATGCAAAGGAAATATGGGATACTTTGATTGATATGCACGAAGGTACCGAGTCCGTCAAGGAATCCAAGTTAGATGTGCTCCAAAGTCAGCTTGACAAGTTCAAAATGAAGGATGGTGAAGGTGTCGCTGAAATGTACTCTAGGCTTGCTCTCATCACAAATGAGATTGCCGGCTTAGGGAGTGAAGAGATGACCGACAAATTCATCATCAAGAAAATCCTAAGAGCATTGGATGGAAAGTATGATACCGTGTGCACATTGATCCAAATGATGCCAAACTACAAAGATCTCAAGCCAACGGAAGTCATTGGAAGAATTTTTGCTCATGAGATGTCACTCAAGGATAAGGAGGAACTTCACAACAAGTCAAGTGGTGCTTACAAAGCCTCAAGTGAAGCCCCCACATCATCAAGTGAGAAACAAACCTTCAATGAAGAATTGAGCTTAATGGTGAAGAACTTCAACAAATTCTACAAGAGTAGAAGCAAAGAAAGAAGCTCCAAGTCAAGGTCTTATCATGACAAGAGATCTTCTAGTCGAGAGCTCAATTGCTACAATTGTGGGAGACCCGGACACTACTCCAATGAGTGTACGACACCCTACAAAAGAAGAGAAGATTCTCCAAGAAGAAGGAGCCAAAAGAGAAGAATCACCACCAAGAGAGAGAAGGATTAGAGATGATCGTTACGAACGAAGACCCTCACGGAAAAGCAAGGATTCGGAAAGGAAGGACAATTCATCAAGGAGCTACACAAAACGAAGACAGCAAGCTCATGTTGGTGAATGGGTTTCCGGCTCCGACTCCGACAATCACTCCGAGAGAAGCAATCACTCCGACTCCGAATATACTCAAGATGAAGGTGTTGTCGGTCTAGCACTTGTGTCAACCGACTCCTACGACATATTTGAATCACCAAATGAAGGAATTGGAAGATGCTTCATGGCCAAAGGTCCAAAGGTAACTCATCCCGAGTATGTTAGTTTCAATAGTGATGAAGATGACTTGCTTGTGGATGATGATTTACTTTATGACAACTCTAGTGATGAATACTATGATGAAACGTCAATTAATCATGCTAATCAAACGAATGACAATGATAAGGAGAAAATTGAGCTTCTAACTAAAGAGCTAAACACTCTTAAGTTGGCTCATGAAACTATCTTCGAAGATCATCGAGAACTTTTAAGGGCTCATGAGAAGTTATGCTTTGAAAAGCTCAATCTTGAGCATGAGCATGAGTTCTTAAAGGCAATCAATGATGATCTCCGCAAGAAAAGTTCTTCTTACATTGCCAAGAATTTACTCTTATCTACTTACATGCCTCAAGTCAAGTCTAGTAACAAGTACAAGAAAGATACTTCCTCTAGTGGTAACAATAATAATGTCAAATCCAATATTGTTGCTTCTAGTAGTTCTCTTGATTCCACTAATGATTCTCTTAGCCAAGTTACACTTGAGCAAGAAAATAGTTTATTGAAGAGAATTATAGAGAAAGGTGTTTACAAGAGCCTTGTCGGGAGTAAGAAATTCAAGGAAATTGTACGCAAGCAAGGAAGACACCGGAAGAATCAAGGTGTTGGTTTTGAACGAAAGTTCAACGCCAATGGAGCTGAGTGGGAAGAAGATCAATACCCCAAGACAAAGTTTGTTCCTCAACAAGAGAAGTATGATCCTACTTCCTTCAAGGGGACACAAGCTCAAGATGATCTTCCACCACAAGACCACAAGAAAAAAGGCAAGGACAAGCTTCAAGAAGAGATTGATGCATTTGAAGAAGCACCTAAAGCCTCGTTCAAGTGGGTCCCCAAGACTACGTCAAGTTCTACTTCATCTAGTACAACAACAACTCCAAGGATTCCCATCAGGATGATGTGGATCCCGAAGAAGAAGAACTAGAGAGTTCTTGAGGGTGACTCCGCCAACATTTTTCACTCAAATCATTTTGGCAAGAACAAGTGCAATCAACTTTCACATCTTGCACTAGTTCAAGGAGTCACAAACCCTCTTGTTGGTAAGGCAAGGGACAAGGTAACCTAATGTTTTCATGGACATCATCTTGTGTGTGCATCACTCTATGTCTATGGATATTCTTGTTCGTTCCTTGTGGGACTAACCCATGTAGGCAAGTTGAAAGTGCAACGCACTCCAAAGGACTGCTCCAAATGATCTATATCAACATTG
The DNA here is from genome assembly GCA_021605205.1 of Aegilops longissima. Taxonomy (NCBI): domain Eukaryota; kingdom Viridiplantae; phylum Streptophyta; class Magnoliopsida; order Poales; family Poaceae; genus Aegilops; species Aegilops longissima. Next base: position 261,998,505 of record CM038682.1, on the reverse strand, counting down.
AGCATCCACATCTTCAACACCTACATGAAGTCATCATCGACAAAACCCAAGGTTAGTTCATCCCTCTTAGGGGGGATCTCACATCTAGGGGGAGCTTAACTCTAAGTATTGAGTCAAAGCAACTCTAATGGTGTGAACACATTAATGCATTATGTAAAAGTGGTAACCCCACTTGAGCTTAAACGATGAGTATGACCTATGATCAAATGTTCTCATTTGACTCCTAAGTCAATATACTCATATATAGATGACCTAGTCATCGCCAATTGTTTGATAGATGCTAGAATTGGTTGTGCATGCTTTGCCACATATTTCAATTGCCATCTTATTGTGTGAGCATGTTGGTGCATATTTTACTCATTCAAGGACATCCACTTGTTGTTTTGTTTGATTGGTTCTTTCTTATTTTGGCTAAGTGGATGGACAAGAATGCCTAAGAACCTTCTTTAGCTATCTATGCTTTTCTCGTCTCAAACTCTATTCATGCTATATCACAAAATTTGATCAAGTCAGATTCGAACCACTCTGTGTGAGGAGCACTCGGAGTCCCTGATTCGTCATAGACTTAACTTCCAAAACCTCTTAATGACTCTCGGTCTGACCGATCCTACCATTTCGGTCCTACCGAGATCATCAAGTTGATCTGAGTTTTCAATCTCGGTGCAACCGATTTGAACTTTTCGGTCTCACCGAGTTGCTGTAACTGAACACAGTTATGCATCTCGGTGCCACCGAGTTGTTCCACTCGGTCACACCGACAGGGTCGGGCTATATATAGTCACGGGCAAAATTTTGGAAATTTCTCCGAAACCCTTCGCCCGCGCATCAGCTCGCTCTGCCATCGTGGTCTCCGGATCGCTTCCTCGCCGCCAGCAGCCACCTATCGCTGGTCTTCGCCGCCGTCAACGGATTTCGTTCCCGCCGTTGCCGCCGTATCAAGTCCGCCGCCAAGTTAGGGTATGGACTTGATCTTTGTGCTATCCACGTCTGATTCCTAGCACATTGTTTTCACATTGAATCTTGCCACGATTGCAACTCATCTATCCAGCCAAAGTAGTTCATAGATTAGTTGTGATTCGAATTTTTAGGTTTAGGTTTCCGCCGAAACCATCTCGGACCCACCGAGTTGAAAAACTCGGTCTCACCGATTTGGCTTATGCCATTGCACTAGTGACTCTCGGTCTGACCGAGAATTACTAATTGGTGCAACCGATTTGAGAATTCTGTGAAACCCTAGCAGTCTCGGTGCCACCGAACTGAAACTCGGTCCAAACGAGATTATCAGTTTAGGTTCCAAACCTGCTTTGGTATCACCGAGTTTGAAAATCGGTGGATCCGAAATGCTTTCTGTGGAAAACTAAAACTGAACTTTTGAGTCATTCTTTTGCAAAAACCTCTGCATTTTGTGATGCTTATCTTTTCTATCTCATCTATAAACTCTTCACAGGGTCAGCAGTCAGCTTGCAGTATGTCTGATCAAAGTGACAGCCAGAACAAGTCAGAAGAGCAGATAAACTTGAGTGAGGGCACTAGTCCCTCAACTTCAGATGAAGGGAGCAGAAGTACTCCTAGCAATTTGCCTAAGGCTGCTACTAGGCAAAGGAGGAAAAGAAATTCAGATTCAGAGGATGAAGATTACAGGGCTGAGGAAGATGAGGCAACCTCCAAGAAAGTGGTGCTCAAGAAGGAATATGGCTCTGCAAAGGAAATAAAGCCAGGCATGAAAACCAAAAGGCCTGCAGGAAGACAACCAATGTCTAAGGCCAGAACATCAACTCAACTACCTGAAAATCCTGATCCCAAGGAGCCAGTTGCTGAGAGCAAGAAGAGGAAGGAAAGGGTCAAGATGACCATGGCCATAGTTATTGGGAAGCCTTCCATGATGGAAGAGGAAGATCCTGCTGCACCAGCACCAAAGGCACCAAAGCTTATGGGTGATGCTATTAGATCAGGGGCTGCCACATCTAAGCCCAAGGAAGCACCCAAAGCTGCCCCCAAGGCCAAGTCTGCACCAAAGAGGAATACTAGGAGTATTCCAGCTGCTGAGAAGAACAAGGCCCCAGTGCCTGAGGTTGATGAGGAAGATGAAGAAGGACAAGTTCTGAGAAAGCTTAAGCCCAAGATACCAGACCACAATGATGCCCATCCTGTGGCTGAGGACATGAGAATCAGGAAGGATTCAGGGCTGAGACAGTGGAGATTGCAAGATCCATATGCTTCAAGAAGAAGAACTGTTGTTGACTACAGGTTCCACACAAAGGAACAACAGGACTTCTATGAGACAATCTTGTTGGACAAGAAGCCCATTGTGTGTGATATGAGGTGGGTCGACTGGACCTACTTAAAGGAAAATGAAGAGCATTATCCTGGAGTGGAAGACAGCTTTGTAAGTTGTGGAGTAGCAGATTTTGTTGGGCAGAAGCTCACAAATTGGAATGATGAGCTTATCATGCAGTTTTACTCCACAACACATTTCTACCCAGATGGGAGAATTGTTTGGATGTCTGAAGGTACAAGGTACCAATCAACTGTTGAGGAGTGGGCAAAGCTGATAAATGCCCCAGAGGAGAATGAGGATGATTTGGACATCTATGCAGAGAAGAAAAAGGATCACAATTCAATGGCTCACATGTACAAGGAAATTCCAAACAAGGCTTTAGCAACTCACAAGTTTGGATCTGTTCACTATCTGCTGTCAGGGTTGCCAACCATAAATTGGATTCTGAGGCACACTTTGTTGCCCAAGTCAGGTGACCATAACATGATCAGAGGGCATGCCATCAACATGTTGCATGTGTTTGATGTGCCACAAAAGTTTAAAGTCATGAGCCTGATCATTGAAACTATCAAGAGGACTGCAGCAGATTAGAAGAGGAGCTGTGGATATGCACCTCAGATTCAAGAATTGATTAACTCAAAAATGGGCACAGGAAAATATCAGTTGGATAAGGAACACTTTCCAATTTATCCAGACTTTGAGGACAATGAGGTTATCATGAATGAAGATGATCCACAATCAGTTCAAGCTCAGGAGAAGAAGGAGAAGGCAAAGAGGGAGAAGGCTGCCAAGATGCCAACTCAAGAGGAGGCATCTGAATATTTCTTGAAGAACAAGCAGGAGCAGCTTGGTTACTTAATAGCATCAACCTTGAGGATATAGAAGGGATTGGCAACCCTCACTCAAAATCAGGAGAGCTTGGAGAGAATCATAGAACAAAAGTTCTACAACTTAGATGTGAAAGTAACTGAGATTCAGACTGCAGTGGAGGAGCTACAAGAGGACATGCAGGAGAGGAAGGGCAAGAAGACAACTGATGCATTTGCCAGAGTGCCCAGAGCCCAGAGGTCAGTTGCAGTGCCAGTAACAGACACTAGAGCAACTTCTTCAGCACCAGCTACTACCCCTTCAGCTCTAGTGCAACCAGCTTCAGCACCTCCAGCACCCTCTACATCAACTGAAGCCTTCGTCCTTGGAGTCATCAAGACACCACCACCAGAAGATCAAGCCTGAGAGTCGATCTAGAACTATGCATTTTCTATGAACTTTTTGGTAACTTGTTGCCAAAGGGGGAGAAAAAGTATAGATCATAGGCTTCGAGAGAGAGAGTGTTGCTTTTGTTCTCTCTTGCTTTATTTGGTGGTTTTTCAACTTTGTTTGCTTTTGGTTGAGATACTATGTTTGTGAGACATTGATGATCATGTGTTTGATCATAAGCTACACTTATGCATGCTTGATATTATCCTATCTATCCTATGTGATCACTCACTATGCTTGGTGATGAGTGCATGTATTCATTGTTTATTATTTTGAGCGCTCCACTAAGATGTATGTGACATGGAAGAGTAACCCATGAGTCTAATTCATTGTGCATTTGCAGTCCAAAGCAAATCTAAACTATGCACAAATTTAGGGGGAGCTCTTGCTTATCACATACTTCTCAAAGTGACGATGTTATTTAAATTTTTATTATCATTTGTCGAAGCTTTGATCTATATGTTGTCATCAATTACCAAAAAGGGGGAGATTGAAAGAGCAACTATCCCTAGGTGGTTTTGGTAATTCATAACAACATATAGCTCATTGAGCTAATGCTATTCCAAGATTATTATTTCAGGAAAGCTCAATGAATGGCATGGCATGGATGATGAAAGTGGATCCCTCAAAATACTAAGGACAAAGGATTGGCTCAAGCTCAAAAGCTCAAGACTCTTCATTTTACATTTTAGTGATCCAAGATCACATTGAGTCTATAGGAAAAGCCAATACTATTAAGAAGGGATGAGGTGTTGCTTAATGAGCCTTTTGCTTCATGTGCTTAGTGATATGCTCCAAAACCCTCAACTACTTTCCCACATCCACAAATGACCTAAACCTAAAGCCAAAATCGGTCACACCGATTCTTTCTATCCGGCACCACCGATTCCAAAAGTCATAGCCACTGCCACAAACCCTAAGCAAATCGGTCTTACCGATAGGGATCTCGGTTTCACCGAGATGGGATTGTAATCTCTCTGTTTCCTTTTCGTAACTTTTCGGTCTCTCCGAAAGAGCGGATCGGTCCCACCGAGATTGCAATGTAAACTCTCTGTTTCCCTTTCGTAACGTTTCGGTCTCACCGAAAGAGCGAATCGGTCCCACCGAGTTTACCTGACCAACTCTCTGGTTAGCTAATTACCAAAATCGGTCTCACCGAGTTTGTGTAATCAGTCTTACCGAGATTACGTTATGCCCTAACCCTAACTAAATCGGTCTCACCGAGATGCATGTCAGTCCCACCGAAAATCACTAACGGTCACTAGGTTTACTAAATCGGTCCGACCGAGTTTTATGATTCGGTCCCACCGAGTTTGGTAAATTGTGTGTAACGGTTAGATTTTGTGTGGAGGCTATATATACCCCTCCACCTCCTCTTCATTCGTGGAGAGAGCCATCAGACTGAACCTACACTTTCAACTTACCATTTCTGAGAGAGAACCACCTACTCATGTGTTGAGGCCAAGATATTCCATTCTTACCATATGAATCTTGATCTCTAGCCTTCCCCAAGTTGCTTTCCACTCAAACCCTCTTTCCACCAGATCCAAATCCTATGAGAGAGAGTTGAGTGTTGGGGAGACTATCATTTGAAGCACAAGAGCAAGGAGTTCATCATCAACACACCGTTTGTTACTTCTTGGAGAGTGGTGTCTCCTAGATTGGCTAGGTGTCACTTGGGAGCCTCCGACAAGATTGTGGAGTTGAACCAAGGAGTTTGTAAGGGCAAGGAGATCGCCTACTTCGTGAAGATCTACCGCTAGTGAGGCAAGTCCTTCGTGGGCGATGGCCATGGTGGGATAGACATGGTTGCTTCTTAGTGGACCCTTCGTGGGTGGAGCCCTCCGTGGACTCGCGCAACCGTTACCCTTCGTGGGTTGAAGTCTCCATCAACGTGGATGTACGATATCACCACCTATCGGAACCACGCCAAAAACATCCGTGTCTCCAATTGCGTTTGAATCCTCCAAACCCTTCCCTTTACTTTCTTGCAAGTTGCATGCTTTAATTTCCGCTACCTATATACTCTTTGCATGCTTGCTTGAATTGTGTGATTGCCTGACTTGTCCTAAAATAGCTAAAATCTGTCGAACTATAAAATTGGGAAAAGGTTAAGTTTTATTGGTCAAGTAGTCTAATCACCCCCCCTCTAGACATACTTCAAGGTCCTACAACATGTATGAAAGAATTATGAATGGTGGCTTTGCCACAAATACTATGTCAACTACATGATCATGCAAAGCAATATGACAATGATGAACGTGTCATGATAAACTGAACGGTGGAAAGTTGCACGGCAATATATCTCGGAATGGCTATGGAAATGCCATAATAGGTAGGTATGGTCGCTGTTTTTAGGAAGATATAAGGAGGTTTATGTGTGAACGAGCTATCATATCACGGGGTTTGGATGCACCGGCAAAGTTTGCACCAACTCTCAATGTGAAAAAGGGCAATGCACGGTACCGAAGAGGCTAGCAATGATGGAAAGGTGAGAGTGCGTATAATCCATGGACTCAACATTAGTCATAAAGAACTCACATACTTATTGCAAAAACCTACAAGTCATCAAAAACCAAGCACTACGCGCATGCTCCTAGGGGGATAGATTGGTAGGAAAATGTTGGGGAACATAGTAATTTCAAAAAAATTCCTACGCACACGCAAGATCATGGTGATGCATAAAAACGAGAGGGAAGAGTGTTGTCTACGTACCCTCGTAGACCGAAGGCGGAAGCGTTAGCACAACGCAGTTGATGTAGTCGTAGGTCTTCACGATCCGACCGATCAAGTACCGAACGCACGACACCTCCGAGTTCAGCACACGTTCAGCCCGATGACGTACCTCGAACTCCGATCCAGCCGAGTGTTGAGGGAGAGTTTCGCAGCACGACGGCGTGGTGACGATGTTAATGTTCTACCGACGCAGGGCTTCGCCTAAGCACCGCTACAGTATTATCGAGGTGGACTATGGTGGAGGGGGGCACCGCACACGGCTAAAAGATCAACTTGATCAATTGTTGTGTCTATGAGGTGCCCCCCTGCCCCCGTATATAAAGGAGCAAGGGGGTGCGGCCGGCCAAGGGGAGAGGCGCGCCGTAGGAGTCCTACTCCCACCGGGAGTAGGATTCCCCCCCCCCCCTTCCTAGTTGGAATAGGATTCAGGAGGGGGAAAGAGGAGAGAGAGAAGGAAGGGGGGCGCCGCCCCCTTCTCCTTGTCCTATTCGGACTAGGGGGGAGGGGCGTGTGTCCCAGCCATGGCCACCTCTCCTCTCTTCCAGTAAGGCCCACTAAGGCCCATGTACCTCCCGGGTGGTTCCGGTAACCTCCCGGTACTCCGGCAAAATCCCGATTTCATCCGGAACACTTTCGATATCCAAACATAGGCTTCCAATATATCAATCTTCATGTCTCGACCATTTCGAGACTCCTCGTCATGTCCGTGATCACATCCGGGACTCTGAACAACCTTTGGTACTCAAAACATATAAACTCATAATAAAACTATCATCGTAACGTTAAGCGTGCGGACCCTACGGGTTCAAGAACTATGTAGACATGACCGAGACACGTTTTCGGTCAATAACCAAATGCGGAACCTGGATGCTCATATTGGCTCCCACATATTCTACGAAGATCTTTATCGGTCAGACCGCATAACAACATACGTTGTTCCCTTTGTCATCGGTATGTTACTTGCCCGAGATTCGATCGTCGGTATCTTAATACCTAGTTCAATCTCGTTACTGGCAAGTCTCTTTACTCGTTCCGTAATACATCATCCCGCAACTAACTCATTAGTTGCAATGCTTGCAAGGCTTGAGTGATGTGCATTACCGAGAGGGCCTAGAGATACCTCTTCGACAATCGGAGTGAAAAATCCTAATCTCGAAATACGCCAACCCAACATGTACCTTTGGGGACACCTGTACAGCTCCTTTATAATCACCCAGTTACGTTGTGACGTTTGGTAGCACACAAAGTGTTCGTCCGGTAAACGGGAGTTGCATAATCTCATAGTCATAGGAACATGTATAACTCATGAATAAAGCAATATCAACATACTAAACGATCGGGTGCTAAGCTAACGGAATGGGTCATGTCAACCACATCATTCTCCTAATGATGTGATCCCTTTAATCAAATGACAACTCATGTCTATGGTCAGGAAACATAACCATCTTTGATTAACGAGCTAGTCAAGTAGAGGCATACTAGTGATACTTTGTTTGTCTATGTATTCACACATGTATTATGTTTCCGGTTAATACAATTCTAGCATGAATAATAAACATTTATCATGATATAAGGAAATAAATAATAACTTTATTATTGCCTCTAGGGCATATTTCCTTCAATCTCCCACTTGCACTAGAGTCAATAATCTAGATTACACAGTAATGATTCTAACACCCATGGAGCCTTGGTGTTGATCATGTTTTGCTTGTGGAAGAGGCTTAGTCAACGGGTCTGCAACATTCAGATCCGTATGTATCTTGCGAATCTCTATGTCTCCCACCTGGACTAGATCCCAGATGGAATTGAAGCGTCTCTTGATGTGCTTGGTTCTCTTGTGAAATCTGGGTTCCTTCGCCAAGGCTATTGCTCTAGTATTGTCACAAAAGATTTTCATTGGACCCGATGCACTAGGTATGACACCTAGATCGGATATGAACTCCTTCATCCAGACTCCTTCATTTGCTGCTTCCGAAGCAGCTATGTACTCCGCTTCACACGTAGATCCCGCCACGACGCTTTGTTTAGAACTGCACCAACTGACAGCTCCACCGTTCAATGTAAACACGTATCCGATTTGCGATTTAGAATCGTCCGGATCAGTGTCAAAGCTTGCATCAACGTAACCATTTACGATGAGCTCTTTGTCACCTCCATAAACGAGAAACATATCCTTAGTCCTTTTCAGGTATTTCAGGATGTTCTTGACCATTGTCCATGATCCACTCTGGATTACTTTGGTACCTCCTGCCGGACTTATAGCAAGGCACACATCAGGTCTGTACACACACATTGCATACATGATAGAGCCTATGGCTGAAGCATAGGGAACATCCTTCATTTTCTCTCTACCTTCTGCAGTGGTCGGGCATTGAGTCTTACTCAACTTACACCTTGTAACACAGGCAAGAACCCTTTCTTTGCTTGATCCATTTTGAACTTCTTCAAAACTTTGTCAAGGTATGTGCTTTGTGAAAGTCCTATTAAGCGTCTTGATCTATCTCTATAGATCTTAATGCCCAATATATAAGCAGCTTCACCGAGGTCTTTCATTGAAAAACTCTTATTCAAGTATCCCTTTATGCTATCCAGAAATTCTATATCATTTCCAATCAGCAATATGTCATCCACATATCATATTAGAAATGCTACAGAGCTCCCACTCACTTTCTTGTAAATACAGGCTTCTCCAAAAGTCTATATAAAACCAAATGCTTTGATCACACTATCAAAGCATTTATTCCAACTCCGAGAGGCTTGCACCAGTCCATAAATGGATTGCTGGAGCTTGCACACTTTGTTAGCTCCCTTTGGATCGACAAAACCTTCCTGTTGCATCATATACAACTCTTCTTCCAGAAATCCATTCAGGAATGTAGTTTTGACATCCGTCTGCCATATTTCATAATCATAAAATGCGGCAATCGCTAACATGATTCGGACAGACTTAAGCATCGCTACGGGTGAGAAGGTCTCATCGTAGTCAATCCCTTGAACTTGTCGAACACCTTTCGCGACAAGTAGAGCTTTGTAGACAGTAACATTACCGTCAGCGTCAGTCTTCTTCTTAAAGATCCATTTATTCTCAATTGCTTGCCGATCATCGGGCAAGTCAACCAAAGTCCACACTTTGTTCTCATACATGGATCCCATCTCAGATTTCATGGCTTCAAGCCATTTTGCGGAATCTGGGCTCACCATCGCTTCTTCATAGTTCGTAGGTTCATCATGATCTAGTAACATGACTTCCAGAACAGGATTACCGTACCACTCTAGTGCGGATCTCACTCTGGTTGATCTACGAGGCTCAGTAACAACTTGATCTGAAGTTTCATGATCATCATCATTAACTTCCTCACTAATTGGTGCAGATGTCACAGAAAACGGTTTCTGTGATGAACTACTTTCCAATAAGGGAGCAGGTACAGTTACCTCATCAAGTTCTACTTTCCTCCCACTCACTTCTTTCGAGAGAAACTCCTTCTCTAGAAAGTTTCCGAATTTAGCAACAAAAGTCTTGCCTTCGGATCTATGATAGAAGGTGTACCCAACAGTTTCCTTTGGGTATCCTATGAAGACACATTTCTCCGATTTGGGTTCGAGCTTATCAGGTTGAAGCTTTTTCACATAAGCATCGCAGCCCCAAACTTTCAGAAACGACAACTTTGGTTTCTTGCCAAACCATAGTTCATAAGGCATCGTCTCAACAGATTCTGATGGTGCCCTATTTAACGTGAATGCGGCCGTCTCTAAAGCGTAACCCCAAAACGATAGTGGTAAATCAGTAAGAGACATCATAGATCGCACCATATCTAGTAAAGTACAATTACGACGTTCGGACACACCATTGCGTTGTGGTGTTCCGGGTGGCGTGAGCTGCAAAACTATTCCGCATTGTTTCAAATGTACACCAAACTCGTAACTCAAGTATTCTCCTCCACGATCAGATCGTAGAAACTTTATTTTCTTGTTACGATGAATTTCAACTTCACTCTGAAATTCTTTGAAATTTTCAAATGTTTCAGACTTATGCTTCATTAAGTAGATATACCCATATCTGCTTAAATCATCTGTGAAGGTGAGAAAATAACGATATCCGCCACGAGACTCAACATTCATCGGACCACATACATCTGTATGTATGATTTCCAACAAATCTGTTGCTCTCTCCATAGTACCGGAGAACGGTGTTTTAGTCATCTTGCCCATGAGGCACGGTTCGCAAGTACCAAGTGATTCATAATCAAGTGGTTCCAAAAGTCCATCAGTATGGAGTTTCTTCATGCGCTTTACACCGATATGACCTAAACGGCAGTGCCACAAATAAGTTGCACTATCATTATCATCTCTGCCTCTTTTGGCTTCAACATTATGAATATGTGTGTCACTACTATCGAGATTCAATAAGAATAGACCACTCTTCAAGGGTGCATGACCATAGAAGATATTCCTCATATAAATAGAACAACCATTATTCTCTGATTTAAATGAATAACCATCTCGCATAAAACAAGATCCAGATATAATGTTCATGCTCAACGCTGGCACCAAATAACAATTATTTAGGTCTAATACTAATCCCGAAGGTAGATGTAGAGGTAGCGTGCCGACCGCGATCACATCAACTTTGGAACCATTTCCCACGCGCATCGTCACCTCGTCCTTAGCCGATCTTCGCTTAATCCGTAGCCCCTGTTTCGAGTTGCAAATATTAGCAACAGAACCAGTATCAAATACCCAGGTGCTACTGCGAGCATTAGTAAGGTACACATCAATAACATGTATATCACATATACCTTTGTTCACCTTGCCATCCTTCTTATCCGCCAAATACTTGGGGCAGTTCCGCTTCTAGTGACCAGTCTGCTTGCAGTAGAAGCACTCAGTTTCAGGCTTAGGTCCAGACTTGGGTTTCTTCTCTTGAGCAGCAACTTGCTTGCTGTTCTTCTTGAAGTTCCCCTTCTTCTTCCCTTTGCCCTTTTTCTTGAAACTAGTGGTCTTGTTGACCATCAACACTTGATGCTCCTTCTTGATTTCTACCTCCGCAGCTTTTAGCATCGCGAAGAGCTCGGGAATCGTCTTCTCCATCCCTTGCATATTATAGTTCATTACGAAGCTCTTGTAGCTTGGTGGCAGTGATTGGAGAATTCAATCAATGACGCTATCATCCGAAAGATTAACTCCCAGTTGAATTAAGTGATTATTATAACCAGACATCTTGAGTATATGCTCACTGACAGAACTATTCTCCTCCATCTTGCAGCTATAGAACTTATTGGAGACTTCATATCTCTCAATCCGGGCATTTGCTTGAAATATTAACTTCAACTCCTGGAACATCTCATATGCCCCATGACGTTCAAAACATCGTTTAAGACCCGGTTCTAAGTCATAAAGCATGGCACACTGAACTATCGAGTAGTCATCAGCTTTGCTCTGCCAGACGTTCATAACATCTGGTGTTGCTCCTGCAGCAGGCCTGGCACCCAGCGGTGCTTCCAGGACGTAATTCTTCTGTGCTGCAATGAGGATAATCTCAAGTTACGGACCCAGTCCGTGTAATTGCTACCATCATCTTTCAACTTCGCTTTCTCAAGGAACGCATTAAAATTCAACACAACAACAGCACGGGCCATCTATCTACAATCAACATAGACAAGCAAGATACTATCAGGTACTAAGTTCATGATAAATTTAAGTTCAATTAATCATATTACTTAAGAACTCCCACTTAGATAGACATCCCTACAATCCTCTAAGTGATCACGTGATCCAAATTTAAGTCCGATCATCACGTGAGATGGAGTAGTTTCAATGGTGAACATCACTATGTTGATCATATCTACTATATGATTCACGCTCGACCTTTCGGTCTCCGTGTTCCGAGGCATATCTGTTATATGCTAGGCTCGTCAAGTTTAACCTGAGTATTCCGCGTGTGCAACTGTTTTGCACCCGTTGTATTTGAACGTAGAGCCTATCACACCCGATCATCACGTGGTGTCTCAGCGCGAAGAACTTTCGCAACGGTGCATACTCAGGGAGAACACTTATACTTTGATAATTTAGTGAGGGATCATCTTATAATGCTACCGTCAATCAAAGCAAGATAAGATGCATAAAAGATAAACATCACATGCAATCAATATAAGTGATATGATATGGCCATCATCATCTTGTGCTTGTGATCTCCATCTCCGAAGCACCGTCATGATCACCATCGTCACCGGCGTGACACCTTGATCTCCATCGTAGCATTGTTGTCGTCTCGCCAATCTTATGCTTCTACGACTATCGCTACCGCTTAGTGATAAAGTAAAGCATTACAGGGCGATTGCATTGCATACAATAAAGAGACAACCATAAGGCTCCTGCCAGTTGCCGATAACTCGGTTACAAAACATGATCATCTCATACAATAAAATTTAGCATCATGTCTTAACCATATCACATCACAACATGCCCTGCAAAAACAAGTTAGACGTCCTCTACTTTGTTGTTGCAAGTTTTTACGTGGCTGCTACGGGCTTAGCAAGAACCGTTCTTACCTACGCATCAAAACCACAATGATAGTTTGTCAAGTTGGTGATGTTTTAACCTTCGCAAGGACCGGGCGTAGCCACACTCAGTTCAACTAAAGTTGGAGAAACTGACACCTGCCAGCCACCTATGTGCAAAGCACGTCGGTAGAACCAGTCTCGCGTAAGCGTACGCGTAATGTCGGTTCGGGCCGCTTCATCCAACAATACCGCCGAACCAAAGTATGACATGCTGGTAAGCAGTATGACTTATATCCCCCACAACTCACTTGTGTTCTACTCATGCATATGACATCTACGCATAAAACCTGGCTCTAATACCACTGTTGGGGAACGTAGCAAGATCATGGTGATGCATAGCAACGAGAGGGGAGAGTGTTGTCTACATACCCTCGTAGACCGAAGGCGGAAGCATTAGCACAACGTGGTTGATGTAGTCGTACGTCTTCACGATCCGACCGATCAAGTACCGAACGCACGGCACCTCCGAGTTCAGCACACGTTCAGCCCGATGACGTCCCTCGAACTCCGATCCAGCCGAGTGTTGAGGAGAGTTTCACGTCGACATGGGCGTGGTACGATGTTGATGTTCTACCGACGTAGGGCTTCGCCTAAGTACCGCTACAGTATTATCGAGGTGGACTATGGTGGAGGGGGGCACCGCACACGGCTAAAAGATCAACTTGATCAATTGTTGTGTCTATGAGGTGCCCCCCTGCCCCCGTATAAAAAGGAGCAAGGGGGGTGCGGCCGGCCAAGGGGAGAGGCGCGCCGGAGGAGTCCTACTCCCACCGGGAGTAGGATTCCCCCCTTTCCTAGTTGGAATAGGATTCGGGAGGGGGGAAAGAGGAGAGAGAGAGAAGGAAGGGGGGCGCCGCCCCCTTCTCCTTTTCCTATTCGGACTAGGGGGGAGGGGCGCGCGGCCCAGCCCTGGCCACCTCTTCTCTCTTCCACTAAGGCCCACTAAGGCCCATTTACCTCCCGAGGGGTTCCGGTAACCTCCCGATACTCCGGTAAAATCCCGATTTCATCCGGAACACTTCCGATATCCAAACATAGGCTTACAATATATCAATCTTCATGTCTCGACCATTTCGAGACTCCTCGTCATGTCCGTGATCACATCCGGGACTCCGAACAACCTTCGGTACATATAAACATATAAACTCATAATAAAACTTTCATCGTAACGTTAAGCGTGCGGACCCTACGGGTTCGAGAACTATGTAGACATGACCGAGACACATTTCCGGTCAATAACCAATAGCGGAACTTGGATGCTCATATTGGCTCCCACATATTCTACGAAGATCTTTATCGGTCAGACTGCATAACAACATACGTTGTTCCCTTTGTCATCGGTATGTTACTTGCCCGAGATTCGATCATCGGTATCTTAATACCTAGTTCAATCTCATTACCGGCAAGTCTCTTTACTTGTTCCGTAATACATCATCCCGCAACTAACTCATTAGTTGCAATGCTTGCAAGGCTTAAGTGATGTGCATTACCGAGAGGGCCCAGAGATACCTCTCCGACAATCGGAGTGACAAATCCTAATCTCGAAATACGCCAACCCAACATGTACCTTTGGAGACACCTGTAGAGCTCCTTTACAATCACCTAGTTACGTTGTGATGTTTGGTAGCACACAAAGTGTTCCTCTGGTAAACGGGAGTTGCATAATCTCATAGTCATAGGAACATGTATAAGTCATGAAGAAAGCAATAGCAACATACTAAACGATCGGGTGCTAAGCTAACGGAATGGGTCATGTCAATCACATCATTCTCCTAATGATGTGATCCCGTTAATCAAATGACAAGTCATGTCTATGGTCGGGAAACATAACCATCTTTGATTAACGAGCTAGTCAAGTAGAGGCATACTAGTGACACTTTGTTTGTCTATGTATTCACACATGTATTATGTTTCCGGTTAATACAATTCTAGCATGAATAATAAACATTTATCATGATATAAGGAAATAAATAATAACTTTATTATTGCTTCTAGGGCATATTTCCTTCAGAAAAGACCATCGCTCGTCCCCGACCGCCACTCATAAGGAGGACAATCAAAGAACACCTCATGTTTCAAATTTGTTACATAATGTTTACCATACGTGCATGCTACGGGACTTGCAAACTTCAACACAAGTATTTCTCAAATTCACAACTACTCAACTAGCACAACTTTGATATCACTACCTCCATGTCTCAAAACAATCATCAAGAATCAAACTTCTCTTAATATTCAACACACTCATAAGAAAGTTTTTACTAGTCTTGAATACCTAGCATATTAGGATCATTTAAGCAAATTACCATGCTGTTTAAGACTCTCAAAATAATCTAAGTGAAGAATGAGAGAATAACAGTTTTATAAAACAGAACCACGACCGTGCTCTAAAAGATATAAGTGAAGTACTAGAGCAAAAACTATATAACTCAAAAGATATAAGTGAAGCACATAGGGTATTCTAATAATTTCCGAATCATGTGTGTGTCTCTCAAAAGGTGTGTACAGAAAAGATTATTGTGGTAAAATAAAAAGCAAAGACTCAAATCATACAAGACGCTCCAAGCAAAACACATATCATGTGGTGAATAAAAATATAGCTCCAAGTAAAGTTACCGGTGGAAGTAGACGAAAGAGGGGATGCCTTCCGGGGCATCCCCAAGCTTTGGCTTTTAGGTGTCCTTAGATTATCTTGGGGTGCCATGGGTATCCCCAAGCTTAGGTTTTTTCCACTCCTTGTTCCATAATCCATCACATCTTTTACCCAAAACTTGAAAACTTCACAACACAAAACTTAACAGAAAATCTCGTGAGCTCCATTAGCGAAAGAAAACAAAAGACCACTTCAAGATACTGTAATGAACTCATTTCTTATTTATATTGGTGTTAAACCTACTGTATTCCAACTTCTCTATGGTTTATAAACTATTTTACTAGCCATAGATTCATCAAAATAAGCAAACAACACACAAAAAACAGAATCTGTCAAAAACAGAACAGTCTGTAGTAATCTGTAACTAACGCAAACTTCTGGAACTCTAAAAATTCAGCCGAAATAGGACGACCTAGACAATTTGTTTATTGATCATCAGCAATTGGAATCAATATTTTATCACGTTCTGGTGATTTTTAACAGTTATTTTCAAGAACAGAAAGTTTCTGGAATTTTCAGCAAGATCAAATAACTATCATCCAAGAAGATCCTATAGGTTTAACTTGGCACAAACACTAATTAAAACATAAAAAGACATCTAACCAGAGGCTAGATCAAAGATTTATTCCTAAACAGAAGCAAAAAGAAAAAAAAACTAAAAATAAAATTGGGTTGCCTCCCAACAAGCGCTATCGTTTAACGCCCCTAGCTAGGCATAAAAGCAAGGATAGATCTAGGTATTGCCATCTTGGGCTTTTGTTTTTTAGCGGAGTTATGCTCGAATCCGGGAGGTTCTTTACGCTTCCCCTCATATTCCGATATTTTCAAACCTAAAGAATCCAACCGCTTATTCATGCGGTGAAGATTTCCACTAAAACCCTTAAGAGGTTCAAGAGATTTTTGTAAAAAATTTGTTACTTCGCAAATTTTCTCAAAAACTTGCGTTTCTTCCTGGGTATGATGAGGCCCCTTTTGTTGAGGTAGTGTTCCCACTATACCCTCTATCACTTCATGCTCAATATTGGGATCAATTTCAATAAAATTGCCTTTGGCAACGCAATCCAAGAGTTGTCTATGAGACATATTCAGTCCAACATAAAAATTACGAAGCGGAATTCTAAGGTTCACTTCAAAGGTACAATTACGATAAGACTCCATCATTCTAAACCAAGCATATTTTAAGTTTTCTCCTTGTTTTTGTTTGAAGTGAAAAACTTCAAACGCAGGAGACAACGGAGTTGATAGAGGATTAGCCATAACGACAAGCAAACGGAAAAGAGGCGAACGGAAAAGAGAGGGCGAATAAAACAGCAAGGGTGAAGTGGGGGAGAGGAAAACATGAGGCAAACGGAAAATAATGTAATGCGGGAGATAAGGGTTTGTGATGGTTACCTGGTGTGTTGACTTTTGCGCAGACTCCCCGGCAACGGCGCCAGAAATCCTTCTTGCTACCTCTTGAGCACTGCGTTGGTTTTCCCTTGAAGAGGAAAGGGTGATGCAGCAAAGTAGCGTAAGTATTTCCCTCAGTTTTTGAGAACCAAGGTATCAATCCAGTAGGAGGCCACGCACGAGTCCCTCGCACCTACACAAACAAATAAATCCTCGCAATCAACGTGATAAGGGGTTATCAATCCCTACACAGTCACTTACGAGAGTGAGATCTGATAGACATGATAAGATAATATTTTTGGTATTTTTATGATAAAGATGCAGAGTAAAGAAAGTAAAATAAAAACGACGCTAGAAATAACTTGTTGACGGGAGATTAATATGATGGAAAATAGACCCGGGGGCCATAGGTTTCACTAGTGGCTTCTCTCATGAGCATAAATATTACGATGGGTGAACAAATTACTGTTGAGCAATTGACAGAATTGAGCATAGTTATGAGAATATCTAGGTATGATCATGTATATAGGCATCACGTCCGAGACAAGTAGACCGACTCTTGCATGCATCTACTACTATTACTCCACACATCGACCGCTATCCAGCATGCATCTAGAGTATTAAGTTCAGAAAAACAGAGTAACGCCTTAAGTAAGATGACATGATGTAGAGGGATAAACTCATGCAATATGATATAAACCCCATCTTTTTATCCTCGATGGCAACAATACAATGCGTGCCTTGCTGCCCCTACTGTCACTGGGAAAGGACACCGCAAGATTGAACCCAAAGCTAAGCACTTCTCCCATTGCAAGAATGATCAATCTAGTAGGCCAAACCAAACTGATAACTCGAAGAGACTTGCAAAGATAACCAATCATACATAAAAGAATTCAGAGAAGATTCAAATATTGTTCATAGATAAACTTGATCATAAACCCACAATTCATCGATCTCAACAAACACACTGCAAAAGAAGATTACATCGAATAGATCTCCACGAGAGAGGGGGAGAACATTGTATTGAGATCCAAAAAGAGAGAAGAAGTCATCTAGCTAATAACTATGGACCCGAAGGTCTGAGGTAAACTACTCACACATCATCGGAGAGGCTATGGTGTTGATGTAGAAGCCCTCCGTGATCGATGCCCCCTCCGGCGGAGCTCCGGAACAGGCCCCAAGATGGGATCTCACGGGTACAGAAGGTTGCGGTGGTGGAATTAGGTTTTTGGTTCCATATCTGGTAGTTTGGGGGTACGTAGGTATATATAGGAGGAAGGAGTACGTCGATGGAGCAACAGGGGGCCCACGAGGGTGGAGGGTGCGCCCCCTACCTCGTGCCCTCCTGGTTGATATCTTGACGTAGGGTCCAAGTCCTCTGGATCACGTTCGTTCCGAAAATCACGTCCCCGAAGGTTTCATTCTGTTTGGACTCCGTTTGATATTCTTTTTCTGCGAAAACTCTGAAATAGGTAAAAAACAGCAATTCTGGGCTGGGCCTCCGGTTAATAGGTTAGTCCCAAAAATAATATAAAAGTGTATAATAAAGCCCAGTAATGTCCAAAACAGAATATAATATAGAATGGAACAATCAAAAATTATAGATACGTTGGAGACGTTTCATCCCCAACCTCGGCGGTGCCGGACGTTGGATGGCGGCAAGTAGGACGCGTGGCTGACGGTGCTCCCGTCGTCGGCCGCCGGCGTGGCCAACGCTTGTGTGGCGACTTGAGCGAGGGCAGCGACCTTGAGCTTCATCCCCGAAGACAAGCTCTCCCGCAGAGCGTTCGCGCTTGCGGTCATGGCCGATGTGGTGCCAGGTAGGAGGACGATTTGCTATGGTGTGGAGGTTAGCTGGGCGTTGTCGCTTTAAGTAGCGCATTTCGGTGAGGCCAAGCGTCCTTGTGCATCATTAAGTCGCCGGAGTTGGTTCCTCGGGCACTGAGCCTCTTAACGACGGCATACGGACGGACGACATGAATGCGGGCAGCTGGCGCCGGCTGGGAACGCACCGCGCGACGGTGCGAGGGACGAGGGTTTTTGGTGTGCCAGGGTAGTCAGCTGCGGTCATGGCAACGTTGGAGATGTCCTTTGCTCACATGCGATCGACGCATGTCATTGAAAAAGCAAGACGACCCGCCATGGTCTCAGGTCCTGAGGATGCAGTTGGCCGCGCTACACCACTCCGCGGACGCGTCCCGGCGCCCCGTGCATCCTCGACGAGCCGGGTGTTGGGGTGTGAACCTTACCAAAATTTTGGACATGACCCAAAGATTGGTCTTTGTTTGGATGGTTGCCATTTTTTGGCATGCCAATGAACTCTAGCCAACTCTAGTTCATTTTTCTTGCCAATGTCGGCCAAATCATGGGCAACCAAAACCTCAACCAAAATTTTGGCTACCCAATGCTTTGATGGGCAACCTTGGGCACAAACCAAACATATTGTTGGTCATGCCACAGCACTAACGCCACCCTCGGCACACTAAAACCGACCGTGTCTAGCGACGACGAGCGTGTCGCTCACCGCGGTCGCCGTGCCCAAAGGCGGTTGTGGAGCTGCGCCATGTTGTTGGCCCCCACGACCCACATGAACGGTTGCCGGTGGCAAGGAGGTCGTGGGCCAGCTCCTCCATTGGACTAGTTTGCGCTACGTCGTCCTGACAGGTGTGCCCCACATGTCCGTTTCCCTGTTTTCCCGGCCATATTCGAGCGTCAGTGCTCCGCGTTGCGCATTAGGCCTTTCACTATGTAGGCCAAGCGAGACAACTTATTGTTTATTTGAGCCGTTCAAGTATAATCATGTGGCGTTTGCTTATTTCTCATTCCTCTCCAACCCTCTTCTCCATTGATCATGTCGCCCTCCGGTCGAGTCCATCCTCCCGCATGCCTCATTTGAACATTCCGCTGAGTATCATTCGCATGTGGGCCTAGAACATGCTTGTATTTCCAATGTTTATTTGTAATTTGTCCGACATGCATACAAACAAACGGTTCGTTTAAAGTTTCACTTTGCCTCCACTACGTTAATAAACCGCGTCTTAGTTTTGACATCCCATTCGGTTCATGCCCCGACACATGTTGACGAGATCGATTGATGTTCAGAGATCAATTGCGTGCCGTGCAAGGAGATAAAGGTTTGGTCTGTTTCTATGATAGAAATGACCCACCGGGGGGTCTGTGGGGATCAGAGGGAGTATATTGTATGTTCATAAGTGAAATGAACGTATTGTACCCACCCTAGTCCTCTTTCAATCGATCTCCGGACCCCGAGATGAAATCGAGAGAGAATGAGTGGGGGCATGTGTGATACCTAAGGCGGATTCAAAATTTTGAACCGGTGATCATAGCATCCGCAAATCATATATTAAGGGTATTCAATGTTCGTTTCGTTTTTGAACGTACAATATACTCCCTCCTATCCTTTCTAGTTTACATATAAGTTTTATGTGTAGTCAAAGTATCTCTACTTTGATAAAAAAAATATCAACATTCAACAACGCCCAATCAATATTATTAGATTCGTACGTACTCCTAGATTTGTACTCGAGATAGTTTCCAATTTATTTTCAACCACGTGAATGTGCTTGTTCTCGCGTATGCTCTTCCTACTAGGATTTCGCCACGTATAGCCAGTCCAATAGTAACTTTTTAAGCTCCCTGTCCAATAGTACTAGCGGAGTACTGACAACATCTGTACTAGAGTATGCAGTGCTCAGAGTTGTATTCCCTCCTTCCATTTATATAGGGCCTATGTGAAGGAGAGAGATGTGAAAAAGTAAGGGAGTGAGCTCTCATGCAACAGCCTAGCTATATATCCATTAAGAACAGTAAAACTGAGCCTAATCCCTGCTCTCTCGTGAACTAGGCATTTCTCGCCGTTTGATTTCGTTTGTTAAACGTTTCTGGTCGTTCGATCCAAAGTTAGCGCTAAGTTAGCAGCAAACTGGGCCTATAACGTCGCCTGGGCAGCTACTCCCGTAGCTATTTTGGACTCCTGTGGTTAACTGGGCCACTTTTCCTGCTCGGCCCAAGGCAGCAAAGGCCCTCTCCTACATGCGTTCCCATGTTCTAAAAAAAAACATGCGTTCTTGTTCGACATAGGAACGAATCAGCGGCAGGCGAGAGGATGCGACCGCTCGACACATGAACGAATCGACGGCGGCTGAGAGGATGCGTTCGCTCGACAGGAATGAATCGGCGGCGACTGAGAGGATGCGTCGCGCGGTCGACAGGGGGCGGATGCGGCATCCGCTCGATTCTGGAGAAGTGGGCGACCTGCGGTGGGATCCAGCCTACGCGCGCCGCTCGCGAGGGAATCCAGTGCGAGGGGATCGAGCGGAAGCGCCGGATGCGGCCGCGCCTGGACCCTAGCGACGGTGAGTGGTCCGGTGGTCAGCCCCGGTGGTAGAGTTCGATGTCCACCGCTGTCTGCTTAATCGACGACTCCACGAATGTACGGAAAGCTGGGGGCGCCCTGCCTACCCTACCTTGGCGCTCGTGTATCGCCTCCCATAGTTCGTGCATTCTTCAAAGTTTGCCATGTTCCCCAGGTTTGACAGGTGTAGTGAATTCCAATTTATGCGTGTTGTTTTTGCTATATTTGCAGAGCTACTTGGGATTGCACAGAATGTGATGTTGGCCAGTTACCTACATATGTTCTGTGTCAGGTTCTCCCCTCTTCTTCCCCTTGTAGTAACGCAGTACCATCTAGGAGCTATGCTGCTCCGGTAGTTCGCCCCTTGATGTTCAACTTTGTTGCATATTTCCCTTCCCCACTACAATCCCTTCGCACTCAATGTTTGTACTGATGCTAATTTCTGCTCTTAATTTGTTGCAGTTATTGACACCCAAGTGCACGGGACTGGTTCTGGCTTGCTTAACAAATTTCTCGGGGTGTTTCTGTGGTTTTTTTGTTCCTGAATTCTGAAACCTGGGATCCCAATGGCTGCTGGCAGGTTAGTTAAGTGGAATGTCATATTACATAACCCTAGCAGCACACCCTTCCTTCCCCAATCTCGGACAAACCTAGCCGCACCAGTGAAGGCAGAGCGAGCAGTTGGGCAGCGGCAACAGTGAATCATCCACCTCCCAGCGGCGTTGATCATCGCAATGGCGACCTCGCACGCTCCCTTCCCGACCTTGACCTTCAAGAACGGCTTCCCCTACATCGCTTTCGTGTTCATGTATGATTTCCTTCTTCCAATAAACAATCACCCTTGATGCCATCGCGTTCTCAAATTTGCACAAGTGTTGCTATATTGGATGTGGTAAATTGATTTGGTCAGATCTTGGAGATAGGAAGGGGGAGAGGTTGTGGCGGAGGGCAAACACAACTGTCAGAGGTTACTCGAGTATGTTTTTAAGTTATCCCTATACTAGATCAGTTAGATGAGGTCAAAGAGAACCTTGCACATTCATATTCATCACTCCAAAAGTTGTACTTACTTGAATATTAATTCTTAGTTTTTCATGTGCAAGGCATGGTGCGCTCTCCGCTGGTTCTACACTTCTACTTCTACTCCCTGGTTGAACAAGCTCCTAATCCATGTTACAAGACAAGTAGAAGTGTTTTTTTACCTGACAGGTAGAACCGATTTTTTTCTTGCCCCCTTCTCAATTTATTATTTTTGGATAAGCACACCAGTTCAGGATTCGTGCAGTAAAAATTTAGTGTCTCTCGGATTACATGGTCCTGTTATAAAGCCTACCTTTATTAGCACCTGATCACTTGCATACGACTGAAACTACTATCGTTAGCAAATACTTTTAGGTATCATTGTCATGCAGTATGAAACAATTGGAATGAACAGATGAGGTTAACTATATTTCCAATATGTTACTTACTGATCAAAAATACGGACACACTAAATGGCATTTGCCGCTAATCGTGCGAGTGTCAGTATGACATATTTTATGCTTCACTAGGTATCTCTCAACTATGTTAAATCAGATAAATTTCCCTAAAACAAGCAAAATCACATGATTATGCCGGTACTAATTTACTTATTTTAATATTCTGGCTATCTTGAGGTAAGTATCTAATTTTACCTCACCAATAGCGTGCACATAGGATAGGGGCACTTACACATGCACACGCATACACTGGGACTCAATTACATTAGAATTGGTCTACATTTTTATTTGCCTAGCTTCAAAGATGTAGCAAAGACAAGTAAGTAATAGCGATTGACAATTTTCAATTATGGTGATTTTAGGTAAGTATCAAAGGTGAGGTGTATTTGGTACTAAGTTTCTGCCCATATTCAGTAAGAGAAAATTTTGTTGAGTATTAAAACCATTATTATGTAACTTTATAGATGAGATATTTTATTTGTACCAAGTAGATACATCTGCAGTTAATAGTCCACCATATGACGCTTCAGTTCATCACTGTTTGGTTCATTATTATTATTTCTATTACTTTGTGGAAGAATAAACAATGCCTAATGGATTTCCCCTATTTTATTCACCTCTTTACAGACTAGCTGCTAATGGATTTTGTGTGTTCCAAAGGCAATTGGTTGGGTTCAGTTCAGTTCCTAGAAATGACAGGAGAGATGCAAGTCCATCAGATTGTGCACTGCAAGGTTTGCTTCTTACTAGATGACCCGTTGCGCCCATGGCGCAAAGGCCAAATGTAAGCCAATTGGTGTAAGAGTGTGAATTAACATATTGTTGTTCAAAAAGAATAGCTCATATACTATATGCAGTAAGTACATAAGATTGGAAATGATACACCAAGTCATGCAGGAAAGGACCCTTGTGATCTTTTTAGATTGGATAGACAATCATGTAGAGGCCTTTGGATATGCACTTGAAGGAGCATATATTTCCTTTATCATGGTTGTTTCAAAAGCATGCGACAGAGTAGTCTAAGTAGCGGATAATCGATAGCTAAATGCACAACACTGTCTCAGGGAATTACATAAGATTGAAAAGGAGGATAAACATAGATGTCTTTGTAGGCATTTATACTAATACTATGTTATATAGCAAGGGGCTCCTGCAGCTTGCTTATATTGAGTAGACAAACAGGCGCAATCCCTTGGAAGTGCATTTGAAGCCGAAAGCATATGCTTGCCCTTCGTTCATGTGTGTCCGACGAAAGAAGTCGCTCCAGCCTTTAGTGATGGTGGCCCTTTTGTCAACTCCCTTGCTAAAGCGGGCCGTGACAGTGGTAGTTCCGTCTCCAGTTGTGATTGGAAGTTCACCGTGGTCAGCATCCATGTGTGGGAAAAGGGAACCCATAGAAAAGTGGACATTAAAGTACTGAAAACAATAGTAAAGGTTAGTCACTATATCATTTTATACCATGCTATTATATGAAACAGAACAGAATAATTGCGAAGGATTACCATTATTTTGCCTTGTGTTGCAAATGTTTCTGTCATGTGGCACACATAGTAGTTATTAGGCGTGGTGGTGTTGTGGATGATCTTTTGCAGTGCACGAACATTATGGTTGTAGAGCCTAACTGTGTTGCCCCACACAACGTGGCAACTAAACTCATCTAAGTAGTGCATGCAAGGCTCACCTATGTTAAATTGCACAAAATTATACTTTGCGACAGCTGATGGAATGGGAAGAGTAATGTAGTTCTTACCACGGAGAATGGACTTTCCAGGCTTTAGATGGATTTTCTTGGCTTTGAACTTTTGGATTGAGCTTGCTTTGCGTGGGCGATGAATATACTCGTATCGCTTATTGTGCTACCGACATAGTGGTTCGTCTGTGTTGAATAGGTAAGGAGATCATTGTAAAATTTTGCAACAGTAGATAGAGGATAACATAAACAAACAGAGGGGCTAATTAGCTTGTGTGTATTAGTGTGTAACACCCCGGAAGTAACTTTTCATATTTGTAACTCCAACTCTTGCCATTTTCGGCATTGATATATGATTCCCCTCCGTGGTTGGGTTTTTCTCCTTTTTGCATTTTGTCCATGTCATGCATTTTTATCATGTCATCATGTGCATCGCATTTGCATACGTGTTCGTCTCATGTTTCCGAGCATTTTTCCCGTTGTCCGTTTTGCAATCCGGCACTCCTATCTCCCCCGGCAGTTCCTTTTACGTTTTTCCGTGTGCGGGTATTAAACCTTCTCGAAATGGACCGAGGTTTGTCTAGTGGCCTTGGTATACCACCCGTAGACCACCGGTCAAGTTTCGGGTCATTTGGAGCTCGTTTGGTACTCCAACGGTTAACCGCACTCTCGCAAAGGCCTCTTTTAAGTTGCAGCCCAACACCCTTCAAAACAGCCCAATAACCCATCTAAGTCACTTCCATGCTCTCCGTCGTTCGATCACGATCGTGTGGGCGAAAACTACACCTCATTTGGACTCTCCTAGCTCCCTCTATGCCTATTTAAGCAAACTCCCCCCGTCCAAATTCGCGGATCAAACTCCCCCCCGAAACCCTAAAAAAATCTCCTCTCCGCGCCGGACGTGTCCGTCCGCGCCGGACGAAGCCCGCGCCGCCGCCCGCAGCCAGCCCGCGCCTGCCACGTGGCCGCCGCCACCGCCTCTCCGCCCGCCCCCGCTTTGAGACCGTCGCGGGCCCAGCGCGCCGCCGCCGCCGCCGAGGCGCCCGCCTCGCCCTACTGCCGCGACCTCCGCCGCGGAACTCCGCCCGCCGCCGTCTTCCTCCCTCCGCCGCCACCTCGCCGCCACCGGCCGGCCGCGCCGCCCGCCACCGGCAGGCGCCGTCGCCGCATCCCGGCCGGCCGTTGCCACCGCCGGCGTCGCCGCCGCCACCGGCGCGCTTCGCCAGCGCCGCCTCCCTCCTCGGTCGGCCCCGCCCGGCTGCCTCCTCCTCCGGCGAGCAGCCAGCGCCCGCCGCCGCCGTCGCCGATCGGGCCGAGTCCCGATCCAGATCCAAAAACGCCCGTTGACTTCTCCTTCCCCCCTCTATTTTCTTCCAAGTCTTTTTCACTCTGATGATATTTTGTGTCATTTTCAACGTGGTGTAACTCTGTCATCGTAGCTCCATTTTGCACGTATAATATATCAAAATGTTCGCCTCGAAGAGTAGATCATTTCATTTCATTGCATCATTTTCATTTGAGCTCATATTGAAGTCCGAAATGCTGTTGGAAGAGTGCTATGTGATGTTAGTTTCTATTTCTTAACAGAACTTGCACTTTTGTTATTTTTGCCATGATTGATGTGTGCACCCTATGATTTTGAGTCCTACATGTGTTTTGTAAAATGCCATGCCATCTTTCCAGGGGTGTATGCCATGTATTTTTGTGATGTATGTGGTGACTAGCACAAGCATGCAAAGTAGGTGTCCTGATGTTGCTGATTTCAGCCCTGTTTTAGCTGATTTTGATGCCATGTTAACTTGATGATACCGAGAGATCTATGCATATTTTGAGATACTTCAGTAAGGATGTTTTGTTAAACATGTCTTTCTCTATCCATCCATGCCTTTGTTTGCAATTATGGAGTGCCATAGCTTGAGTCAATCGAGCTCTACTTTTGCTATCAAATGTTTCCTGGCAGATTGTTTGCATGTTATTCAATTTTGCCAAGCTTGTTGTGGTTGATCCATGTATGCTATGTTATTGTTCTTGCCATGTATGTCTTCTATGTCATGTCTTCTTGATGTATGTATGCTTAGTTTATCATTTAAGGCTCTGTAGTGAGTGCATTGAGCTTGTAAACATGCCTACTTGTTATCAGTTTTTGACATGTCATGTTGCTGAATCTGTTAACGAAACTTTCAATATTGACATGGGTGTTACTATATTTTCTAGTCCTTTTTGGCTTATGGTCAGTAAGGGATTTTTGTTCTATGCTTTGAGTAGATTCATGCCATGCCATGTTTTGCTATTTTAAGTTCCTGTAGCATGTAGTTTTGTTGCTCTGAACATTGCAACCTGATGCTGTTTTTGCCATGTCCAGCCTGTTATTTTGTGCACTTTTGCCATGCTTGTTTGAACCTGTTATAATGTGAACTAGCCGTAGCTCAGTGCTCATCTTTTGTCGAGCATCTTGTGTAGATCACTGTCATGTACTTTGTTGGTACGTTTGGGTGCAGTAGCTTAATTAATTGTTGCTTGCTAAGTGGCATCATGCTGTTAATGGCAGATTTGTGCCATTCTTGTTTTGCTTGTCATTTCCAAACCGTGCATCCGATTCCGGTGATCTTTATATCGATTTCAACCTAAATCATCTCATCTTTCCAGTGGCATACTTGGTTTGCCAAGTTGATGCCTGGTTCATCATTTTCCTTCCGGAGCGCACATACGCATTGCATATCACATCCCGCATATCATGT
The DNA here is from genome assembly GCA_021605205.1 of Aegilops longissima. Classification (NCBI taxonomy): domain Eukaryota; kingdom Viridiplantae; phylum Streptophyta; class Magnoliopsida; order Poales; family Poaceae; genus Aegilops; species Aegilops longissima. The sequence goes on along the minus strand of CM038682.1, from coordinate 261,971,351 downwards.
CATGTTTTGCATCATGTTGATTGTGCTTTGCACCGTGATTTATTGTGGTTCCTTGTTTGTGTTGTTGCTTCGGGTAGAGCCGGGAGACGAGTACGTGAACGAGGAACCTGTTGAGAACGCTTACGAGGATCAAGCTTCCGACAACTCTGAGAACATTGCAGGCAAGATGACCATACCCTCGAAATCACTTCTATCTTTGCTATGCTAGTTGCTCGCTCTTTTGCTATGCCTATGCTGCGATGCCTACCACTTGCTATATCATGCCACCTACATTGCCATGTCAGCCTCTAACCATCCTTTTCCTAGCAAACCGTTGATTGGCTATGTTACCGCTTTGCTCAGCCCTCTTATAGCGTTGCTAGTTGCAGGTGAAGCTGAAGTTTGTTCCTTGTTGGAACATGGAGATGTTGTTCCTTGTTGGAACATGTTTACTTGTTGGGGATATCACAATATATACCTGCTATATTTAATACATCTATATACTTGGTAAAGGGTGGAAGGCTCGGCCTTATGCACAGTGTTTTGTTCCACTCTTGCCACCCTAGTTTCCGTCATACGGTGTTATGTTCCTTGATTTCGCGTTCCTTACGGTTGGGTGATTTATGGGACCCCTTGACAGTTCGCTTTGAATAAGACTCGTCCAGCAAGGCCCAACTTTGGTTTTACCATTTGCCACCTAAGCCTTTTCCCCGGGTTTTCGCGAGCCGAGGGTCATCTTTATTTTAACCCCCGGCCAGTTCTCCTCGAGTGCTGGTCCAAACATGTCGACCGCGGTGGCCATCGGGGGCAACTCGAGCTGGCCTATCGGAAGTTTGGACAATCCGGTGTGCCTCGAGAACGAGATATGTGCAGCTCCTATCGGGATTTGTCGGCACATTCGGGCGGCTTTGCTGGTCTTGTTTTATTATTTGTCGAAATGTCTTGTAGTCCGGGATTCGAGATTGATCGGGTCTTCCGGTAGAAGGAATATCCTTCGTTGACCGTGAGAGCTTATAATGGGCTAAGTTGGGACACCCTGCAGGTAATATCTTTGAAAGCCGTGCCCGCGGTTATGAGGCAGATGGGAATTTGTTAATGTCGGTTGTAGAAAACCCGAAGTTGACCTCAAATAAAATACACATCAACGCGTGTGTAACCGTGATGGTCTCTTCTCGGCGGAGTCCGGAAGTGAACACGGTGTTGGAGTTATGTCGGCGTAAGTAGTTCAGGATCACTTCTTGATCGCTATTAGATTCACGTCCGTGCTTTGCTTCTCTTCTCGCTCTCGTTTGCGAAGTAGCCACCATAAATTCTAGTCGCTTGCTGCAGCTCCACTTTACTATCCTGTCCTTCCTATAAGCTTAAATAGTCTTGATCTCGCGGGTGTGAGATTGCTGAGTCCCCATGACTCACAGATTCTACCAAAACAGTTGCAGGTGCCGATGATGCCAGTGCAGGTGACTCAACCGAGCTCAAGTGGGAGTTCGACGAGGAACGTGGTCGTTACTATGTGTCTTTTCCAGATGATCAGTAGTGGTGCCCAGTTGGGACGATTCGGGGATCTGTGTAGCATTTGGGGTATCTTCTTTTATTTTGGTTCCGTAGTCGGACCTTGAGTGTACTCTGAATGATGGATGTTTATTTATGTACTGTGTGAAGTGGCGACTGTAAGCCAACTATGTATCTCTTTCCCTTATTTATTACATGGGTTGTGTGAAGATTACCTCACTTGCGACATTGCTTTCAATGCGGTTATGCCTCTAAGTCGTGCCTCGACACGTGGGAGATATAGCCGCATCGGGGCGTTACAAGTTGGTAATCAGAGCCTTCCCCGACTTAGGAGCCCCCTACTTGATTGTTTGTTTGGCGTTGTTGAGTCTAAAATGGAAAATGTTTTGAGTCTTAGGATTATATATATCGGAGAGTAGGATTCTTTTACTTCTCGGTCCTTCGTCGCTCTGTGAGGTCTCCCGCGTAGAGTTTTGACTCTTCTCTCCTCAAATTTCACTAAATTTTTTTAGGATCACGTGGGTATCTTGGAATCGTTCCGATGGTTTTGTGATGAGAACATTGTTCTTGGTGCCTCGACATTTAGGGGTTGTGGCGGTGTCCCGGGAGTTAAGCTCCGAGGTGTTGTCGTCACAATTTTATTGTTGCGATTCGGAATACGAGTTTTACCGACATCGAAATCTCTTTTGTGCAGTTGTTGGTGAGATAACCTGATAGCCCGATCTTGAGGCTAGTCTTGGGAGTATTGCCATGACTTGCATAACGGATGTTTTTGAAGGTCGAGGTACACGATTTCGAGGATTTCTTGGTTATGTGTTGACGGATGGATACAATTGGATCTAGGTATTGTTAGTTTGGGTGATATATTTTGTGTCCCTGTATCCCCAACACCAGATTGCATAACCGAAAGTTTGGGAGTTTATAGGTGGGAATTCTAGTAGCTTACGGGATATTCTTTCCGACGGATGTATGATTTGAGATTGGGGTTCAACGTTTAGTGGTCAGCCCATTCACGGTCGATTCTGATCGTCGCGAGGCGTCTTAAAGAATCCTTGGCTATGCTGATTCGGGGCGTCTTGTTTGTCATTCGTGACGTCCGCTATACGTCGTGTCGTGTGGGCCCCACCACGAACACTTTGGGCGAAATCTCTATCATGTGTTTGTTCCGCTCATTCTAGAAGCCAATCTTTTGTTTTCGTTGTGATATTGAATTGTTTCTAAGACATATGTTGTTTCCATATCTTTATCTAAGTGGCTTCTCACCTTAATGGGCGTGTGATGATTAACTTTGGAATTCATTCGTTCATTCTTGTTGAATGTTTATTGTGAAGACTATATGTTGCAATTTCTATCCGTTGATTCTACTTATCTATTTGTCTATCAAAGGACTAACGGATGTCACCCTCTTGAGATGGCTCCGCCAACGCGTCTCAATCCGGATCGCAATGATGGGGATCGATCAACCTCCACCTCCACCTCCACCTCCGCCTCCGGAGGCCTGGCAAGCTATCATGGCAGCCACCAATGCCAATGCTCGAGATGATTTTGCAGCTCTTGCAAGAACGTACTCGAGGGCAAGGCAATCAAGGAAATCAAGGTCAAGGCAACAATCAGCCACACTTTGCTACTCTCAGTCAGTTCCTCGCTAATCAGCCGAAGTCTTTCAGTTTCTGTGTTGAGGCTACAGACGCTGACGATTGGCTTGTAGACATCTGCAAGCATTTTGATTGTACCAATGTAAGACCTGAGGACTTTGTCAAGTTTGCATCGTTTCAACTCAAGGATCAAGCTGCTGAGTGGTACCAGCAATACAAAGATTCCAGAGGAGGTCGTGTCATTACCTGGGATGAGTTCCGCCGTGATTTGAGCTCATCACATTCGAAAAGTGTTGTTGAGAGCAAGCGTGAGGAGTTCCGCAATCTCAAGCAGGGCAACATGTCATCTATCAATACAATATCCAGTTCGAAGCTCGCTGCGTTTTGCTAAGCAAGGCGTGCACGATGAAAAGAGTATGATCTATCAATTCGAGGTGGTGCGAGAGAAGATCTGCAATTAGCTCTTGTGCTTTTGAGCGAGATAAGTTTGATGATTTCTACAACATGGCTCTGAAGCAAGAAGCTGCCCAGCTCAAATGTGAGGCTTCTAAGAAGAGAATCGGGGATGCAGTTCAGTCTTCTTCTTCCTCTCAAGTGGCAGCTAAGCAGCGAAGTTTTACCTTCCTCCTCCTCCGTTCCGTCAGCCTTATCAGCAGAAGAACTCAGGTGGCGTGGATCTTCCCACCCACCCAACCCAAGCTATCGTAACAAGTCTAATTCTCAAGCTCCAAGGTCAAGTGCTCCTTACCACCGTCCGCTCTACGAGGTGACTTGCAACAAATGTCGTGAGAAGGTCACTATGCGAACAAGTGCTTCAACCAGAGGCGCCTTCCGCCTCCTCCTCTGTGAAATCTTCAAGCAATGCAAAGGTCAAGCATAATCCCAAGTTTGCAAAGGTCAATATGATGAATGCAGCTCAAGCGGAGGATTCTTGATGTGATCATGGGTAATCTTCTTGTTAATGATATTCTGCAAAAGTCTTATTTGATCTTGGTGCATCGCATTGTTTCATGTCGAGACCGTTTTTTCCAAGCATGATTTCACTTGAATTCTTGGTTAAACCTCTAGCAATTGTTTCCCGGAAAGCACATGAGTTCTAGCTTGGTGGTTCGAATGTCGGTATCAAGATGGGCGATTATAGATTTCTGTCTAAACCAATTGTTCTCGGTGACTCGGATATTGATCTTATTCTCGGAATGGATGGCTTTATCAGCACAAAACTCAGCTTGATTGTGCTGCGGGAAATTCAATTGACTCACTCTTCTAATGATGTGATCATCTATGCGCTTCGTGATGAAACCATTGGTTGTTTTCTCTCAATGAGAAGGGCGAACTGAATGCTATCTCTCGATTCGATCGTTTGTGAGTACCAAGATGTCTTTCGGAAGAGCTTCCGGTATGCCTCCTCATCGGCCGATTGAGTTCGTTATCGATCTTGAGCACGCATCGAACCCGTTTGCAAGCGTCCATACAAGCTTGGACCCGAGGAGCTGAAGGAATTGAAGAAGCAGCTCGATGAACAAGAGCGTCTGGGTTTGATCGGACCGAGTTCATCTCCTTGGGGTTGTGGTGTTCTTTTGTCCGAAGAAGGATGGCACGGACCGACTTTGCGTCGATTACCGTCCATTGAATAAGAAGACTATCAAGAACAAGTATCCACTTCCCAACATCAATGAGCTTTTTGAGCAACTCAAAGGTGCTACAGTGTTCTCCAAGCTTGACCTTCGTATGGGGTATCATCAGATTCGCATTCGTGAACAAGATATTCCCAAGACAGCATTCAGAACAAGCTTTGGTTCTTATGAATATACTGTCATGTCTTTCGGCCTCGTCAATGCTCCTCCAACATTCTCTCGGATGATGAATTTCATTTTCAACCCCTACACCAATGAATTCGTTTTGGTATATCTTGATGATATTTTGGTCTTCTCCAAGAATAAGAAGGATCATGCCAAACATTTGCGATTGGTGCTAGACAAGCTCAGAGAGTACCAATTCTATGCTAAGTTCTCCAAATGTGAATTTTGGCTTGATGAAGTGCTTTATCTTGGTCATATCATCTCCGCCAAGGGCATCGCTGTTAATCCCGAGAAGGTGTCCGCAATTGTGAATTGGGAACCTCCTCGTAATGTCAAGCAGCTCCATGATTTTCTTGGTCTTGCAAGCTATTGCGAAGATTCGTTGAGAACTTCTCCAAGATTGCAAAGCCTCTTTCCAACCTCCTCCGAAGCATGTGAAGTATGTCGGTCTCCCGAGTGTGGCGTTGCTTTCAATACTCTCAAAGAGAAACTCGTCACAGCTCTGTCTTGACTCCTCTGATGAATCCAAGCCTTTTGAAGTGTTACTGTGATGCTTCTCTTCAAGGTCTCGTGCTGTGTTAATGCAAGATAAGAGAGTTGTGGCTTATACCTCTCGCCATTGAAGCCCAACGAGAAGAACTACCCCACTCACGATCTTGAGTTGGCGGCGAGTTGTCCATGCATTGATTACATGGAGACATCTCTTGTTGGGAAGGAAAGTGGACATTTTCACCGATCACAAGAGTCTCAAGTATATCTTCACTCAACCCAACCTCAACCTCAGGCGGACTCGATGGGTGAAATGATTCAAGAGTACAACCCAAGTATTGAATATACTCGGGCAAGGCCAATGTCATTGCAGATGCTTTGAGCAGAAAGCTTCTCGCAATGTCTAATCCTCAAGCCTTTTCAGCGGATCTCTGTGAAGCTTTCCATAAGCTGAATCTTCAAGTTGTTCCTCAAGGCTTTCTTGCCAACCTCATAGTCTCTCCTACTTTGGAAGATCAGATTCGTGAGGCTCAACTTCTGGATACCATGGTGAAAAAGGTGAAGCGTGGTATCGATAAGGGCATTTCAAGTACAAGTGCTTCCACATTGATGACAAAGATACTCTTTTCTTTGAGGACGGATTGTGGTTCCTAAGGGTGATCTGAGAGAAGTCATTATGAGCGAGGCTCACAATTCGCTTCTATCCATTCATCCCGGAAGTACGAAGATGTATCATGACCTCAAGCAGTCATATTGGTGGACTCGAATGAAGCGAAAATTGCTCAATTCGTGAATGAATGTGATGTCTGCGAGAAGAGTGAAAGCGTAACACCAAAGACCAGCTGGTCTCCTTCAACCTCTTGCTATTCCGAATGGAAGTTTGATCATATTGAAATGGACTTCGTGACTGGTTTTCCTAAGTCCAAGCATGGAAATGATGCTATCTTCGTTGTCATTGACAAGCTTACTAAAGTGGCTCATTTTCTTCCTATCAAAGAATCCATCACAGCAGCTCGGTTGGCGAGCTATACACCTCGAGATTGTCTCCTTGCGGCATTCCACAAGTGATCTCTTGGACCGTGGCAGCATCTTTACCTCCAAGTTTTGGGATTCTTTTGAAAGGCCATGGGCACCAACATTCGTTTCAGCACAGCTTTCCATCCTCAAACAAGTGGCCAAGTTGAGCGAGTTAATCAAATCCTTGAAGATATGCTCGGGGCTTGTGTCATTTCTTTCGGTATGAAGTGGGAAGATTGTCTTCCATATGCGAGTTCTCCTACAACAACAGCTTCCAAGCGAGTTCGGGCAAGGCCCCATTCGAAATTCTCTATGGCGAGAAAGTGCCGACTCCTCTCAATTGGTGCGAGGCAGTGAACGCCAACTTCTTGGCAATGACTTGATCACGAAGCGTAAGAAATGTGCCAAGTCATTCGTGAGAATCTCAAAGCCGCATAATCGCGCGGAAAACTATTATGATGATAAGCACCGTGATGTGGCTTTTGAAATCGGAGACCATGTCTACCTCCGCGTCTCTCTAATGAAAGGCACTCGTCGCCGGTATCAAAGGAAGCTTGCCCCTAGATCGTGGGTCCTTTCAAGATCATTGGCAAAAGAGGCGATCTCGCCTATCAACTTGAGCTTCCATCCAACTTCGCAAACGTGCACGATGTGTTTCACGTGTCACAGCTTCACAAGTGCTTCAAGACTCCTGAACGCACTATCAACTTTGAAGAGATTGACCTTCAAGAAGATCTCTCTTATCATGAGCACCCCGTTGCTATTCTTGAAGAAACCGAGCGCAAGACTCGCAACAAGTCAATCAAATTCCTGAAAGTGAAGTGGTCACACCATTCCGACCGAGAAGCTACACAGGGCGCGAGGATCACCTCCGTTCGAATATCCGGAGTTCTTTCAGTCCTAGATCTCGGGCGAGATCCTCTTGTAGTGGTGGAGTGTTGTAACACCCCGGAAGTAACTTTCCATATTTGTAACTCCAACTCTTGCCATTTTCGGCATTGATATATGATTTCCCTCCGTGGTTGGGTTTTTCTCCTTTTTGCATTTTGTCCATGTCATGCATTTTTATCATGTCATCATGTGCATCGCATTTGCATACGTGTTCGTCTCATGTTTCCGAGCATTTTTCCCGTTGTCCGTTTTGCAATCCGGCACTCCTATCTCCCCCGGCGGTCCCTTTTACGTTTTTCCGTGTGCGGGTATTAAACCTTCTCGAAATGGACCGAGGTTTGTCTAGTGGCCTTGGTATACCACCCGTAGACCACCGGTCAAGTTTCGGGTCATTTGGAGCTCGTTTGGTACTCCAACGGTTAACCGCACTCTCGCAAAGGCCTCTTTTAAGTTGCAGCCCAACACCCTTCAAAACAGCCCAATAACCCATCTAAGTCACTTCCATGCTCTCCGTCGTTCGATCACGATCGTGTGGTAAAAACTACACCTCATTTGGACTCTCCTAGCTCCCTCTATGCCTATTTAAGCAAACTCCCCCCGTCCAAATTCGCGGATCAAACTCCCCCCCGAAACCCTAAAAAAATCTCCTCTCCGCGCCGGACGTGTCCGTCCGCGCCGGACGAAGCCCGCGCCGCCGCCCGCAGCCAGCCAGCGCCCCACGTGGGCGCCGCCACCCGCCTCCGCCATGCGCCCGCCCGAGCCCCGTCGCGGGCCAGCGCCCGCCTCCGCCCGGGCAGCGCCCGCCTCGCCCTGCCGACCTCCGCCCGCCGAGCTCCGCCCGCCGCCGTCTTCCTCCTCCGCCGCCACCTCGCCGCCACCGGCCGTGGCGCCGTCGCCAGCATCCCGGCCGGCCGTCACCACCCATGCGCCGCCTCCTCCTCCGGTCGGCCCCCGCCCCGGCTGCCTCCTCCTCCGGCGAGCCGGCCCGCGCCGCCGCCGCCGTCGCCGATCGGGCCGAGTCCCGATCCAGATCCAAAAACGCCCGTTGACTTCTCCTTCCCCCCTCTATTTTCTTCTAAGTCTTTTTCACTCTGATGATATTTTGTGTCATTTTCAACGTGGTGTAACTCTGTCATCGTAGCTCCATTTTGCGCGTATAATATATAAAAATGTTCGTCTCGAAGAGTGGATCATTTCATCTCATTGCATCATTTTCATTTGAGCTCATCTTGAGGCCCGAAATGCTGTTGGAAGAGTGCTATGTGATGTTAGTTTCTGTTTCTTAACAGAACTTGCACTTTTGTTATTTTTGCCATGATTGATGTGTGCACCCTATGATTTTGAGTCCTACATGTGTTTTGTAAAATGCCATGCCATCTTTCCAGGGGTGTATGCCATGTATTTTTGTGATCTATGTGGTGACTAGCACAAGCATGCAAAGTAGGTGTCCTGATGTTGCTGATTTCAGCCCTGTTTTAGCTGATTTTGATGCCATGTTAACTTGATGATACCGAGAGATCTATGCATATTTTGAGATACTTCAGTAAGGATGTTTTGTTAAACATGTCTTGCTCTATCCATCCATGCCTTTGTTTGCAATTATGGAGTGCCATAGCTTGAGTCAATCGAGCTCTACTTTTGCTATCAAATGTTTCCTGGCATATTGTTTGCATGTTATTCAATTTTGCCAAGCTTGTTGTGGTTGATACATGTATGCTATGTTATTGTTCTTGCCATGTATGTCTTATATGTCATGTCTTCTTGATGTATGTATGCTTAGTTTATCATTTAAGGCTCTGTAGTGAGTGCATTGAGCTTGTAAACATGCCTACTTGTTATCAGTTTTTGACATGTCATGTTGCTGAATCTGTTAACGAAACTTTCAATATTGACATGGGTGTTACTATATTTTCTAGTCCTTTTTGGCTTATGGTCAGTAAGGGATTTTTGTTCTATGCTTTGAGTAGATTCATGCCATGCCATGTTTTGCTATTTTAAGTTCCTGTAGCATGTAGTTTTGTTGCTCTGAACATTGCAACCTGATGGTGTTTTTGCCATGTCCAGCCTGTTATTTTGTGCACTTTTGCCATGCTTGTTTGAACCTGTTATAATGTGAACTAGCCGTAGCTCAGTGCTCATATTTTGTCGAGCATCTTGTGTAGATCACTGTCATGTACTTTGTTGGTACGTTTGGGTGCAGTAGCTTAATTAATTGTTGCTTGCTAAGTGGCATCATGCTGTTAATGGCAGATTTGTGCCATTCTTGTTTTGCTTGTCATTTCCAAACCGTGCATCCGATTCCGTGATCTTTATATCGATTTCAACGAAATCATCTCATCTTTCAGTGGCATACTTGGTTTGCCAAGTTGATGCCTGGTTCATCATTTTCCTTCGGGCCTTTATACGCATTGCATATCACATCCCGCATATCATGTCATGTTTTGCATCATGTTGATTGTGCTTTGCACCGTGATTTATTGTGGTTCCTTGTTTGTGTTGTTGCTTGGGTAGAGCCGGAGGCGAGTACGTGAGCGAGGAACCTGTTGAGAACGCTACGAGGATCAAGCTTCCGACAACTCGAGAACATTGCGAGCAAGATGACCATACCCTCGAAATCACTTCTATCTTTGCTATGCTAGTTGCTCGCTCTTTTGCTATGCCTATGCTGCGATGCCTACCACTTGCTATATCATGCCACCTACATTGCCATGTCAGCCTCTAACCATCCTTTTCCTAGCAAACCGTTGATTGGCTATGTTACCGCTTTGCTCAGCCCTCTTATAGCGTTGCTAGTTGCAGGTGAAGCTGAAGTTTGTTCCTTGTTGGAACATGGAGATGTTGTTCCTTGTTGGAACATGTTTACTTGTTGGGGATATCACAATATATACCTGCTATATTTTAATACATCTATATACTTGGTAAAGGGTGGAAGGCTCGACCGTATGCCTGGTGTTTTGTTCCACTCTGGCCACCCTAGTTTCCGTCATACCGGTGTTATGTTCCTTGATTTCGCGTTCCTTACACGGTTGGGTGATTTATGGGACCCCCTTGACAGTTCGCTTTGAATAAGACTCGTCCAGCAAGGCCCAACTTTGGTTTTACCATTTGCCGCCTAAGCCTTTTCCCCCGGGTTTTCGCGAGCCCGAGGGTCATCTTTATTTTAACCCCCGGGCCAGTTCTCCTCTGAGTGCTGGTCCAAACCTGTCAGCCGCCGGTGGCCATCGGGGCAACTCGAGCTGGCCTATCGGAAGTTTGGACAATCCGGTGTGCCCTGAGAACGAGATATGTGCAGCTCCTATCGGGATTTGTCGGCACATTCGGGCGGCTTTGCTGGTCTTGTTTTATTGCTGTCGAAATGTCTTGTAGTCCGGGATTCCGAGATTGATCGGGTCTTCCCGGTAGAAGGAATATCCTTCGTTGACCGTGAGAGCTTATAATGGGCTAAGTTGGGACACCCTGCAGGTAATATCTTTCGAAAGCCGTGCCCGCGGTTATGAGGCAGATGGGAATTTGTTAATGTCCGGTTGTAGAAAACCCGAAGTTGACCTCAGATAAAATACACATCAACCGCGTGTGTAACCGTGATGGTCTCTTCTCGGCGGAGTCCGGGAAGTGAACACGGTGTTGGAGTTATGTCTGACGTAAGTAGTTCAGGATCACTTCTTGATCGCTATTAGATTCACGTCCGTGCTTTGCTTCTCTTCTCGCTCTCTTTTGCGAAGTAGCCACCATAAATGCTAGTCGCTTGCTGCAGCTCCACTTTACTATCCTGTCCTTCCTATAAGCTTAAATAGTCTTGATCTCGCGGGTGTGAGATTGCTGAGTCCCCGTGACTCACATATTCTACCAAAACAGTTGCAGGTGCCGATGATGCCAGTGCAGGTGACTCAACCGAGCTCAAGTGGGAGTTCGACGAGGAACGTGGTCGTTACTATGTGTTTTTTCCAGATGATCAGTAGTGGTGCCCAGTTGGGACGATTCGGGGATCTGTGTAGCATTTGGGGTATCTTCTTTTATTTTGGTTCCGTAGTCGGACCTTGAGTGTACTCAATGATGGATGTTTATTTATGTCTTGTGTGAAGTGGCGATGTAAGCCAACTATGTATCTCTTTCCTTATTTATTACATGGGTTGTGTGAAGATTACCTCACTTGCGACATTGCTTTCAATGCGGTTATGCCTCTAAGTCGTGCCTCGACACGTGGGAGATATAGCCGCATCGGGGGCGTTACATAGTGAAAGGCAGAAAATGGTATCCATCGTATAGCATATTCTTACTTTATGATGCTAACAAGCCCTCAAGGCTCGGGGTGACATTGGGCGCAACATCTGGTCGATCACAATGACCATCTGAATTTCAAACACCATGTCGACTTCCTCTGCTACAACCCGTGGCCTGCCAAAGATCGGATGCCACCAAAGCCGATCCCCGCCTACCAGGACACCAAAATTATAATACGAGAAGATCGTATAGGAAACAGAAAAAATTGGTTAATCATCCCACTATGCTACTAAATTCCTTGGCTCGGTTAAGGTGCTTTTCAACACCATCACCGAACCCGAATAAATCACGCCCATCTCAAAGCTGCCACACACAATCGTGCCAGACCACGCAACAGCAGCGGCGAGGAGGCCGGCAGCATACTTGAACGTTCAAAGTTGTTCAAAGCTCTTCAGGTTGTCTATCTATCTCAAATTCCTCTCTCTTTTACCAAAAGTTAGACACGGCCGAAAAGTCAAAGAAACAAAGTTCTTCTGGTTGTGTATCTCTTAGATTCCTCTCTATTTTCTTTAAAATTAGATGCGGTCGAGAAGGAAAAGAAATTAACTTTGTGCACTGTTTATACATATCGAGAGGAGAAAATATATGAAAGAAGTAAAACCAATTAGAGTAGCATCTAGGTTTATAAATATACAAAATTGTCGAGCATGAATTTCCATTTTACACTTTGTCTAGTAGATTAAGTATATAACAAAGCAAACAGTAAATATGTGAGCTAAGTCTCGCTTGTTGGCAAGTAAATGAAAGGCAACCAAAACTGAAGATATACATGTTCTGGACAGGACAGTGGTTGCTTTTGTTTGTTGCTGGCCCTCTTTTGTCCAAGGCTACCAATCATATGGTCAGCAACTAAAACAACCATGAATTAATAAATTAGTTAACCATAATTAACAACAATAGACTTCACATATGAATCCAAAATGGTAATGAACTACCAGCAAAAAAAGGGGCAATGAACGGAGGAGACATATATATATTTCTTCTCTACAGATTCTTATAGCAACAAAAGCATTTGTGCATAGAAATAAGTGTCTTTCGTTGAGCTTTTCAATTCAGCACACATGAGCAATTAACTTTCAAAATCCTAGAATAATAGAGGCATAGGTAGGAAACACCAACCTGCAATAGATGTTGCATAGAGAACTTTTCAGTTCATCACACATGAGTATTTAACTTGCAAAATCCTAGAATAATAGAGGCATAGGTAACTACAGTGAGAAAGAGAGGAAAAACCAACCTGCAATGATATTGGATAGAGAAAATAAACAAGAACAACCCAGCAGGAGCATATCCGCAATCCAATGGGGATAACTAAAAGTAGCAATTTGTGAAACATAACAGAGAAAGTCCAATCACTAAGTTTCATAAGAACACAAACGACAAAGGAATATTGTGAGAGATCGATCTTGGCTTACCTTCTGCCAAGGATGACGTCGACGGCACCGTTGACCACCGCTTCCAGAAATGACGACCAGCTAGCGCACCGCTTCAAAGAGCTGCTCCACTTATCCTCGGCGCGCCACAAAGAGAAAAAAGCGAAAAAGAGGAATCAGGGAAGAAGCGAGCAATGAAGAGGAGAAGAGGCAGCGATGGTGAAATGATGAAACAGGAGATGCGGGATGCAGCCCTTGCAGGAGCATGGTGGCTATGGTTTTACCTCCTACTCTTATCCCTTGGTCGAGCAGCGCCGATCCGTAAATCGGACGCGCGGCAACGGAGTTCTCCCTCCTCTCCTTCCTTCCCTCTCTCCCTCTTATCTTCTCTCTCTCTCCTGCAGATTGAATCGAGCACTCCCTCTTCTCCTTCTCTCTCTCCCTCTTATCTTCTCTCTTTGTTACATCTTTTGAGCATCTCCAGCCATCCAACTTACCTTTCAAGGCCATACTTCAACAGCTACGTGAAATAGGAAAAAAGATAAGTATTCAAATGATGTAAACAAACTTAATAACATGTATGGTAGATTTAGAGCTCAGAACATATTTTAAAGTGCTTTTGCCTCTGGTTTAAGCACAAAAAGACATGCAATGCATTAGTCTGAGTATACTATCTCAACTGTTTCTCTAATAAAAATAAAGAAGGTATACAGAGAGAATAATATTTAGTAAAACACATATGCGTATATAATTTTTTGATTTCATGATGATCATGCCCTCTCGTAAAGAATAATTTGTATGAAGCGGTATATATTATCTAATTCTAAACAAGAAAGCTTGGATAAAAACGCTAGTAGCTTATTTTAGATGATTTGTTGTAGCGACCGCGGCATAAATAATCACTTAATCTCGGACTAACTGTAAGCATAAAGTGGGATTATATAATCCTCGTCTTTTGTTTTCTTTTCTTCTTGAACGATGCAGGAGAGCTGCTTGTCATTTCATCTCTGACTAACTGTACAGACATTCATGAAGTCAGGTATATTTGTTCGGCAAGATCCCTCCTAGCCTCTCAACCGGGGTATACTTTTCAAATACAATCCAAAAAAAAACTTTGCAAGCATGAAAAGAATTCATGGCCTCTGACACACTGATCAAGAAACCAGAAAAACACTACATTGAATAATACTTTTTGTTAGACCTCAAGTCTAGAACCATCATCAGGTGGCCCTTTCCTTGCTGCACCCACGACCTAACCGACCATCTAAGGAAGCAACTTCTTTCTATTATTGATCCCCACCACTGAAACAACAACCAATGTTTTAGCATGCCAATTATTTACCAAGAAAAACCACAACAGCTTAATCTCCCAAGAGCAGGATTGTAACATACTTTCAGAAAAGCGCAGTCCAGATCATACACTCATGAATAAATGTTTTGGTTTTCAACTGCCACAATGATATCCCCCCTACCGCAAGCCCCTGCCTATAGCTTTAAACTGAACCAGCAAGTTAGCATGTCATTTATTTACAAAGTAATTCTTAGCAACCTAATTCCCCAAAGGCAGGAGTCTAGATAATTTCAGAATGTGCGTTTAGATTATCTTTTCTATTATCAATTCTGAACATGGCACAATAGTGTAGCTCTTGTTATTTAAGCTCACAGTATCTAAATTGAGAATTGCTCACATGTCATGAATTTTTTTTTTGCAGTCGTAATCCCAGTAGGTTTACTTGCATATTAGGAATCCTAGTAGCTTATTCTTTCTGTATTCTGAAAGAAAACAGAAAAACAGACATTAGAAACGTCCAAGTAGCACCAAAAGAATAAAACAGGGGAGGTTAGAAAATACTCAAGCATCAGGATGGATGGGTAATTATCAAACAGAAACAAAAGGGAAAAAGAAAAGCAAGAAGCTCCCTTCTCCCATTCTTTTTTGTTCCCTTTCACTGTATATATATCACAGCAACACACATGCACTTTAACTATAGAAAAACATAATTCCCAATTGAGGAACAAAGTTATATTAGAGCACCACATTTTATAAGCACTATACATCTATACTGACCTTACTTGGGTATGACCTAAGTAGGCTTGACATTCACCATGATTCATACACACAATGTGCTACATCTGAGATAGAACATGAAAATGCAAATGAATAAATTCTCCATTTTTTGGTGATCCATTAATCATAAGCAGGCATTTATAGTTCAACTCCTGACATTGTGTACTGTTTGGAGGTATAAGGAATAGAAAAATTAAGAAATGCTGACTTAATTAGTCTTTAACTAATATTTGAAGGTATAAATAAGTAGGCAAATTGATCCAATTGCTGGCTTGAGTTTCACACTTCAAGACCACTTCTTTCCATGGATTTTAGGCATTAGATAGTTGGTTGATTTCAAAGTTTCTTAGATGAATTGGAAGGAAAAAAGATAGAGCAGAAGAGGAATTAATCAGGTAGTGGAGGAGCTCACCAAGAGTTTAGACCCGTCGATCTAGCCGTGTGGACGCTGAATGTAGAAACAGAGAACATGCCTGCTCTTCTTCTTTCTCCCACAACACCAAATCAGAGCAGGGCAATAATGCCCGCAATAATTTCAATCGGCACTGGAGACGGCACGGTGTGTGTGCGTCTTGAACAAAACCTAACCGTAAGCGAGCAATTGCTATCCGGTCAGCCACAATCTCGATGGGGCGTGGGCGTCGAGCGTGGTCACAGCGATCGCCAGCGGTGGTAGAGCGCAGCTCGGGGCCGAGGACCTCGCCGGCGTGGGTGACGGGTCCGCGCGCTCGCGCTGGAGCTCGCCCTCGCCCCTGTCCCGTCCGTCGTCTTGCTGCACCTACCTCTCTTTCCCTCTCATCTGCTCGAGCGCCTTCTTCCTTCTCTCTCCCTCTCATCTGCTCGAGCGCCGCCGCCGTCGCCCTTTACTCGTCTCCCCTCCAGATTTCACTAGCCTGGATCCGGAGGCAGGGGAAAATGACAGGAAGAGGAGGAGGTCGCCCCAGCTGCACCTCGAGTGCCAGAGAAGAGGCCTGGAAGAGAAGGCGGCGGCGCGGGAGGCCATGAGGCGGAGGGTCGTGGAGCAGGGGAGGCTGGACGACGGCGCGGAGAGGAAGAAGAATGGCGTGGGGCTCGAGAACGGAGTGGATTGGGCCTGGTGCGCTAGGTTTGTGGGAGAGGGTTCATCCGGGCTCTCCTCGCCCCTCCCGTCGTACTCGTGTACTGAGATGTGGGCTCAGACGAGCGACCGGGACCACCGAATGCAGCAGAGTAGAGATCGGATGAGTAGACCAGCGGAAATCCATCTCCTCACATCGCCCTTGGCCAATAAAAAACAGCCCATGCTCTGCCAATCTTCACGTAGCGTCCAGAGAAACCCATCCTCTGGTCGCTGGCCCCATGGACTCATGACCCCACCCGTCATCCTCTGCTGAAGTCGTCAAGAACATGGAAGAAAATGGACGGCTGACCAGACGCCAGCAGCCAAAATAAACACTGTTGTTATACGAGTAACTCGATCCTGCGGTAAAAAATGCCTTGCGCGCTCGATGCCTCCAGTTACGCGGGTACTCTAAGAAGCTTTATATGTTAGATGCTCGGTGCAGATGTGATGTAGTTAGAGATTAGTTATGTGCATCAGCGTTTGTACATGTTTAAAAATGGCTTGCTTTCTACTGATTCCATTTGACATGAGAACAAATATAAAAGCAAATTTTCGGCCTTTTATCTCAATTCTCATTGCAATGTTTATCAGAATGGCACATGTTCCTATTTGGAGATATTTTGAAAGACCAATCTTTTTACTGTTTGTAAAACCGTACTATGTCCCTGCTCTGGCAAACTGACGATGAGTATGATGCTACAGCTTCTATATTTCACCAAACAGTAATTGTGTTTTATATTGAACTGGAAATTTTTATATGTTGTATTCTTTCTCTTTGAAGTTTGTCTTTGCTGCCACGTCTAAACTTGATCTGTCCATGTGTGGCAATTATACCGTGTGATTAAAACACCTTTTTTGCATACAATTGCGCCAATCACTAACATTATGATGCTAAAATGGACGGGCGCAGCGCCTTTCATGATCTAGGCCATGCTTGGATCCAAAGGACTATTTTTAGTCTGACTAAAACTAGTCTCTTTTAGAGGCTAAAGTTCCAATCACCCCTGACTAAAGAGAGGCTAGAACTAGTCTTGAGACTAAAACTTTTTAGTCAGGGGAACCCTACTAAAATATGGATTAGTCCTCTCTCTCCTCATTTAACTCCTCTCCTTTAACACATGCGAGTTCGGGATTGGAGGGTTTGGAGGACAATAAATGCTCATTGACTCATTTTAGTCTATTTAGTATTTGTATCCAAGCATGGATGAGGCTAGCAAGTTTTAGTCCCACTACTTTTAGTTATGGGACTAAAACGTATCCAAGCACCCTCCTAGTTCCTAGTTAAATACGTACAATAAATATGAAGAATGAGATGGAGAGGAGATGGAAAAAAGTACTAATACAATGGCCAACCTTATAATTATTTGCGGCAAATAGCCAACCTTATAGCCCACACTACTGTATGAGTGCATATAATAGATGATGGCTATAGATGACATGGCAGTTCCTTATAGCCATCGACTGGCTATATTATTAACCATGCTCTAATGCATTTTTCAAAACCGCATTTGACTATTGACAAGATTAATAGTACATGAGATGTATAATGTGAAAATTATATCATTGGAAGCTCCTTTCACATACGTATCCCTGCCTTACCCTCCCTTTCGGTCACTTACTGGCGAACCCCATGCTTGCTAGGCCCCGCATGTCAGTTACTCAATGGGTTCGGCCACATCAGGGGATCCTCATCCGTAGTATACTCCCTCTGTTTTTATTTACTCCGCATAAAATGACGGCGGGCGGGGGAGCGGTGTTGGAAATATGCCCTAGAGGCAATAATAAATTAGTTATTATTATTATATTTCCTTGTTCATGATAATCGTTTATTATCCATGCTATAATTGTATTGACAGGAAACTCAGATACATGTGTGGGTACATAGACAACACCATGTCCCTAGTAAGCCTCTAGTTGACTAGCTCGTTGATCAATAGATGGTTACGGTTTCCTGACCATGGACATTGGATGTCGTTGATAACGGGATCACATCACTAGGAGAATGATGTGATGGACAAGACCCAATCCTAAGCCTAGCACAAAGATCGTAGTTCGTATGCTAAAGCTTTTCTAATGTCAAGTATCATTTCCTTAGACCATGAGATTGTGCAACTCCGGATACCGTAGGAATGCTTTGGGTGTACCAAACGTCCACAACGAATCGGGTGGCTATAAAGGTGCATTACAGGTATCTCCGAAAGTGTCTGTTGGGTTGGCACGAATCGAGACTGGGATTTGTCACTCCGTGTAAACGGAGAGGTATCTCTTGGGCCCACTCGGTAGGACATCATCATAATGTGCACAATGTGATCAAGGAGTTGATCACGGGATGATGTGTTACGGAACGAGTAAAGAGACTTGCCGGTAACGAGATTGAACAAGGTATCGGGATACCGACGATCGAATCTCGGGCAAGTATAAATACCGCTAGACAAAGGGAATTGTATACGGGATTGATTGAGTCCTTGACATCGTGGTTCATCCGATGAGATCATCGTGGAACATGTGGGAGCCAACATGGGTATCCAGATCCCGCTGTTGGTTATTGACCGGAGAACGTCTCGGTCATGTCTACATGTCTCCCGAACCCGTAGGGTCTACACACTTAAGGTTCGATGGCGCTAGGGTTATAAAGGAAGTTTGTATGTGGTTACGAATGTTGTTCGAGTCCGGATGAGATCTCGGACGTCACGAGGAGTTCCGGAATGGTCCGGAGGTAAAGATTTATATATGGAAAGTTGTTGTTCGGTTCCGAAAAGTTCGGTTTTTTCGGTATTGTACCGGAAGCTTCGGAAGGTTCCGGAGGATTCGGAGGGGTCCGGAGGTCCGGAAATTGTTCCACCACGTCCAATACAGTAGCATGGGCTGTGGGGGCGCCCTAGCCTTAATGGGCCAGGGCACCAGCCCCCAAGGCCCATGCGCATGGGAGGGGGGAAACCCTAAGGGGAGGGCCTCCACTTGACTTGGGAGGCACTCCTCCCCTCTTAACCGCCCCAAGTCCCATCTAGGGCTGGCCGCACCCCTGGGGTGGAAACCCTAAAGGGGCGCAGCCCCTTTCCCCTATATATACTTGAGGTTTTGGGCTGCCCAACACACATGAGAACTTCTCCTCTTGGTGCAGCCCCCTCTCCTCCTCCTCCTCTCCTTGGTGCTTGGCGAAGACCTGCGGGATTGCCACGCTCCTCCATCACCACCATGCCGTTGTGTTGCTGCTGGATGGAGTCTTCCTCAACCTCTCCCTCTCTCCTTGCTGGATCAAGGCGTGGGAGACGTCACCGGGATGTACGTGTGTTGAACGCGGAGGTGCCGTCCGTTCGGCACTAGGATCTCCGGTGATTTGGATCACGACAGTCGACTCCTTCAACCCCGTTCTCATGAACGCTTCCGCTTAGCGATCTACAAGGGTATGTAGATGCACTCTCCTTCCCTCGTTGCTAGTTTCTCCATAGATAGATCTTGGTGACACGTGGGAAAATTTTGAATTTCTGCTCGTTCCCCAACAAAGGCATCATGAGCTAGGTCTATTGCGTAGATTCTTTGCACGAGTAGAACACAAAGTAGTTGTGGGCGTTGATGATGTTCAATATGCTTACCGTTACTAGTCCAATCTTGTTTCGACGGTATTGTGGGATGAAGCGCCCGGACCGACCTTACACGTACTCTTCGTGAGACAGGTTCCACCGATGACATGCACTTGGTGCATAAGGTGGCTAGCGGTGCCGCTCTCCCACTTTAGTCGGAACGGATTCGATGAAAAGGGTCCTTATGAAGGGTAAATAGCAATTGGCATATCACGTTGTGGTTTTATGAGGTAAGAAACGTTCTTGCTAGAAACCCAAAGCAGCCACGTAAAACATGCAAACAACAATTAGAGGACGTCTAACTTGTTTTTGCAGGGTATGCTATGTGATGTGATATGGCCAAGAAGAATGTGATGAATGATATGTGATGTATGAGATTGATCATGTTCTTGTAATAGGATTCACGACTTGCATGTCGATGAGTATGACAACCGCAGAGCCATAGAAGTTGTCTTTATTTATTGTATGACATGCGTGTCATTAAACAACGCCATGTAATTACTTTACTTTATTGCTAACCGTAGCCATAGTAGTAGAAGTAATAAGTTGGCGAGACAACTTCATGGAGACACGATGATGGAGATCATGGTGTCATGCGGTGACGATGATGATCATGGAGCCCGAAGATGGAGATCAATGGAGCTATATGATATTGGCCATATCATGTCACTACTATATAATTGCATGTGATGTTTATTATGTTTATGCATCTTGTTTACTTAGAAGGACGGTAGTAAATAAGATGATCCCTTACAACAATTTCAAGAAGTGTTCCCCCTAAGCGTGCACCGCTGCCAAAAGTTCGTCGCTTCTAAGCACCACGTGATGATCGGGTGTGATGGATTCTTACGTTCACATACAACGGTGTTGACGAGCCTAGCATGTACGCACATGGCCTCGGAACACACGCAATACACTTAGGGTTAACTTGACGAGCCTAGCATGTATGCATATGGCCTCGGAACACGAGACCGAAAGGTCGAGCATGAGTCGTATAGTAGATACGATCAACATGAAGATGTTCACCGAGTCGACTAGTCCGTCTCACGTGATGATCGGACACGGCCTAGTTGACTCGGATCATGTAATCACTTAGATGACCAGAGGGATGTCTATCGAGTGGGAGTTCATAAGATGAACTTAATTATCTTGAACATAGTCAAAAGACCTTTTGCAAATTATGTCGAAGCTCGCGCTTTAGTTCCACTGCTTAGATATGTTCCTAGAGAAAATATAGTTGAAAGTTGAAAGTAGCGATTATGCGAACAAGAGAAAGCTTATGTCCTTAATGCACCGCTCGGTGTGCTGAACCCCAAACATCGCTTGTGGATGTTGCGAACATCGGACATACACGTTTTGATAACTACGTGATAGTTCGCTTAAACGGTTTAGAGTTGAGGCACCAAGACGTTTTTGACGTCATGAACATATGAGATGTTTCAAGGCTGAAATTGGGATTTCAGGCTCGTGCCCACGCCAAGAGGTATAAGACCTCCGACGATTGTCTTAGCCTGCAAACTCAGGGAGAAAGGCTCAATCGTTGAGCTTGTGCTCAGATTGTCCGAGTGCAACAATCACTTGAATCGAGTGGGAGTTGATCTTCCGGATGAGATAGTGATGTTTCTCCAAAGTCATTGCCACCAAGCTGCTAGAGCTTTGTGATGAACTATAACATGTCAGGGATAGATATGATGATCCTTGAGGTATTCGCGATGTTTGACACCGCGGAAGTAGAAATCAAGAAGGAGCATCAATTGTTGATGGTTGGTGAAACCACTAGTTTCAAGAAGGGCAAGGGCAAGAAGGGACACTTCATGAAACGGCAAATCAGTTGCTGCTCCAAAGAAGAAACCCAAGGTTGAACCCAAACCCGAGACTAAGTGCTTCGTAATAAGGGAACAGCCATCGGAGCAGAATTACCCTAGATACTTGGTAGATAAGAAGGCTGGCAAGGTCGATAGAAATATATTGGATATACGTTATGTTAATGTGTACTTTGCTAGTACTCCTAGTAGCACCAGGGTATTAAGATACCGGTTCGGTTGCTAAGTGTTAGTAACTCGAAATAAAAGCTACGGAATAAACGGAGACTAGCTAAAGGTGAGCTGACGATATGTGTTGGAAGTTTTTTCCAAGGTTGATGTGATCAAGCATCGCACGCTCCCTCTACCATCGAGATTTGGTGTTTGCGTTGAGCATAGACATGATTGGATCATGTCTATCGCAATACGGTTATTCATTTAAGGAGAATAATGGTTACTCTGTTTATTTGAATAATACCTTCAATGGTCTTGCACCTAAAGGAATGGTTTATTGAATCTCGATCGTAGTGATACACATTTCCATGCCAAAAGGTATAAGATAGTAATGATAGTACCACTTACTTGTGGCACTGCCATGTAAGTCATATTGGTATAGAACGCATGAAGAAGCTCCGTGTTGATGGATCTTTAGACTCACTCGTTTTTGAAAAGTTTGAGACATGCAAACCATGTCTATTGGTGTATACGCATGATGAAACTCCATTCAGATGGATCGTTTGGACTCACTTGATTTTGAATCACTTGAGATATGCAAATCATACCACATGGGCAAGATGACTAAAAAGCCTCGGTTTCAGTAAGATGGAACAAGATAGCAACTTGTTGAAGTAACACATTTTGATGTGTGCAGTGCAATGAGTGTTGAGGCATGCAGTGAATATCGTTATGTTCTTTCTTCACAGATGATTCCAGTAGATGTTGAGTATATTTACTTGATGAAACACAAGTCTGAATTATTGAATGGTTCAAGTAATTTCAGAGTGAAGTTTAAGATCTTCGTGACAAGAGGATAGAATGTCTATGATATGATCATAGATATGAATATCTGAGTTACGAGTTTTGGCACACAATTAAGACATTGTGCAAATTGTTTCACAATTAATACTTTGGAACACCATAGTGTGATGGTGTGTCCGAACATCATAGTTGCACTCTATTGGATATGGTGCATACCATGATATCTCTTATCGAATTACCACTATCGCTCATGGGTTAGGCATTAGAGACAACCGCACTCACTTTAATAGGGCACCACGTAATTCCGCTGAGACGACACTGCTTGGAGAAACCTAAGTTGTCGCTTTCTTGAAAGTTTGGGGCTGCGGCGCTTATGTGAAAAAGTTTCAGGTTGATAAGCTCGAACCCAAAGCGGATAAAATGCATCTTCATAGGACACCCAAAACAGTTGGGTATACCTCCTAATTCAGATCCGAAAGCAATAGGGATTGTTTCATGAATCGGGTCCTTTCTCGAGGAAAAGTTTGTCTCGGAAAGTTGAGTGGGAGGATGGTGGAGACTTGATGAGGTTATTGAACCGTCACTTCAACTAGTGTGTAGCAGGCACGTGAAGTTGTTCCGTGGCACCTACACCAATTGAAGTAGAAGCTTATGATAGTGATCATGAAGTTTCGGATCAAGTCACTAACGTACTTCGTAGGGTGACAAGGAGGCGTACTACTTCAGAGTGGTATGCAATCATGTCTTGAAGGTCATGTTGCTAGATAACAATGAACCTACGAGCTATGGAGAAGCAATGGTGGGCCCAAATTCCTACAAATGGTTAGAAGCCATGAAATCCGAGACAGGATCCATGTATCAGAACAAAGCATGACTTTGGTGGACTTGCCCGATGATCGGCAAGCCATTGAGATAAATGGATCTTTTTTAAGAAGAAGACGGACGTGGACGGTAACATCACCGTCTATGAAGCTCGACTTGTGGCAAAGAGTTTTCACAAGTTCAAGGAGTTGACTACGATGAGATTTTCTCATCCGTAGCGATGCTTAAGTCCGTCGGAATCATGTTAGCATAAGCTGCGTTTATGAAATCTGGCAGATGGATGTCAAAATGAGTTTCCTTACCAAGTTTTCGTAAGGAAAGGTTGTATGTGATACATTCAGAAAGTTTTGTCGATCCTAAGGATGCTAAAAGGTATGCTGGCTCCAGCAATCCCTTGTAAGGACTGGAGTAAGCATCTCGGAGTTGGAATGTGCGCTTTGATGAGATGATCAAAGATTTTGGGTTTATACAAAGTTTATGAGAAACTTGTATTTCCAAAGAAGTGAGTGGGAGCACTATAGAATTTCGATGAGTATGTGTCGTTGACATATAGATGATCGAAATGATGTAGAATTTTCTCGAAAGCATATAGGGTTATTTGAAAAGTGTTTTCAAGTGAAAACCTGGATTAAGCTACTTGAACATTGAGCATCAAGATCTATGAGGATGGATCAAAACGCTCAATAGTACTTTCAAATGAGCACATACCTTGACATAATCTTGAAAGTGTTCAAGATGGATCACCAAGGAAGGAGTTCTTGCCTGAGTTGTAAGGTATGAAGTTAAGAGTTAAAAGTTCGACCACGGCATAAAAGAGAGAAAGGACGAAGGTCGCCCCTATGCTTCGACATAGGCTCTATAGTGTGCTATGCCGTGTACCGCACCGAAGTGTGCCTTGCCATGAGTCAAGGGGTACAAGAATGATCCAGAATGGATCATTGGACAGCGATCAAAATTGTCCTTGGAGTAAATAAGGACATGTTTCTCGATTATGGAGGTGATAAAGAGTTCGGCGTAAAGGGTTACGCCGATGCAAGCTTTAACACCTATCCGAGTGACTCTCGAGAGCAAACCGGATACGTATAGTGGAGCAACCATTTGGAATAGCTTCAAGTGGAGCGTGGAAGCAGCATTTATAATATGACCTAGAAATTTGCAAAGCACACACGGATCTGAAAGGTTCGCACCCGTTGACTAAAACCCGCTGACTAAAACCTCTCTCACAAGCAAAACATGATCAAACCTCGTAACTCATTGAGTCTAAATCACATGATGATGTGAACTAGTTTACGACACTAGTAAACTCTTTGGGTGTTGGTCACATGGCGATGTGACCTATCGTGTTAATCACATGACGATGTGAACTAGATTATTGACTCTAGTGCAAGTGGGAGACTGTTGGAAATATGCCCTAGAGGCAATAATAAATTAGTTATTATTATTATTTTCCTTGTTCATGATAATCGTTTATTATCCATGCTATAATTGTATTGACAGGAAACTCAGATACATGTGTGGGTACATAGACAACACCATGTCCCTAGTAAGCCTCTAGTTGACTAGCTCGTTGATCAATATATGGTTACGGTTTCCTGACCATGGACATTGGATGTCGTTGATAACGGGATCACATCACTAGGAGAATGATGTGATGGACAAGACCCAATCCTAAGCCTAGCACAAAGATCGTAGTTCGTATGCTAAAGCTTTTCTAATGTCAAGTATCATTTCCTTAGACCATGAGATTGTGCAACTCCCGGATATCGTAGGAATGCTTTGGGTGTACCAAACGTCACAACGAATCGGGTGGCTATAAAGGTGCATTACGGTATCTCCGAAAGTGTCTGCATTGGGTTGGCACGAATCGAGATCGGATTTGTCACTCCGTAAACGGAGAGGTATCTCTGGGCCCATTCGGTAGGACATCATCATATGTGCACAATGTGATCAAGGAGTTGATCACGGATGATGTGTTACGGAACGAGTAAAGAGACTTGCCGGTAACGAGATTGAACAAGGTATCAGGATACCGACGATCGAATCTCAGGCAAGTATAAATACCGCTAGACAAAGGGAATTGTATACGGGATTGATTGAGTCCTTGACATCGTGGTTCATCCGATGAGATCATCGTGGAACATGTGGGAGCCAACATGGGTATCCAGATCCCGCTGTTGGTTATTGACCGGAGAACGTCTCGGTCATGTCTACATGTCTCCCGAACCCGTAGGGTCTACACACTTAAGGTTCGATGACGCTAGGGTTATAAAGGAAGTTTGTATGTGGTTACCGAATGTTGTTCGGAGTCCCTGATGAGATCCCGGACGTCACGAGGAGTTCCGGAATGGTCCGGAGGTAAAGATTTATATATGGAAAGTTGTTGTTCGGGTTCCGGAAAAAGTTCGGGTTTTTTCGGTATTGTACCGGAAGCTTCTGTAGGTTCCGGAGGATTCGGAGGGGTCCGGAGGTCCGGAAATTGTTCCACCACGTCCAATACAGTAGCATGGGCTGTGGGGGCGCCCTAGCCTTAATGGGCCAGGGGCACTAGCCCCCAAGGCCCATGCGCATGGGAGGGGGAAACCCTAAGGGAGGGCCTCCACTTGACTTGGGAGGCACTCCTCCCCTCTTAACCGCCCCAAGTCCCATCTAGGGCTGGCCGCACCCCTTGGGGTGGGAAACCCTAAAGGGGCGCAGCCCCTTTCCCCTATATATACTTGAGGTTTTGGGCTGCCCAACACACATGAGAACTTCTCCTCTTGGTGCAGCCCCTCCTCCTCCTCCTCCTCTCCCTTGGTGCTTGGCGAAGACCTGCGGGATTGCCACGCCTCCATCACCACCATGCCGCTTGTGTTGCTGCTGGATGGAGTCTTCCTCAACCTCTCCCTCTCTCCTTGCTGGATCAAGGCGTGGGAGACGCCACCGGCTGTACGTGTGTTGAACGCGGAGGTGCCGTCTGCTCGCACTAGGATCTCCAAGTGATTTGGATCACGACGAGTACGACTCCTTCAACCCCGTTCTCATGAACGCTTCCGCTTAGCGATCTACAAGGGTATGTAGATGCACTCTCCTTCCCCTCGTTGCTAGTTTCTCCATAGATAGATCTTGGTGACATGTAGGAAAATTTTGAATTTCTGCTACGTTCCCCAACAAGAGGGAGGGACGTCGGTTTGCTCTCAACTGCGGTCCCACAAGCGAGCGAAAATGCAAGACAAAGCGCGTTCCATTCGGTGAGCGACGTGGAGGGTCCGGCGTTCCGGGCTGCAACGCGAACGCGACAAGAGCGATGTACAGTCAAAATCGATTGATGGATCGTCACCGGAACCACTATCCACACCAGAACCTTCGCTGCTCGGCCTATGCCAGCCACTGCCCTAAAACCACACCTAATCTCCAGCCCCTTCCCCCACCTTTCGATCCCCTAGCCCGCATCAAGCGTCCCCTAGTTCACCGGAAAGCCATGGTGCGCCGCAAGATCACGTACTACAAGATGCTGACGCCGGAGCGCCGTGCAGAAATCGCGGCGGCGGTCGGCGCCAGAGACCTCCGTTCCCAAGCTCGCTTTGCGGCGGGCCAATCCCCGAGTTCTCTGGAGCCAAGCTACGAGGAGGAAGAATCCGATCCAATGTTCATGGCGGAGGTCGCGGCGTAGAAGGCCCCCGATGGGTATGAGACAATGGACGTCGAGTTTGTGCCGGCGTCCGAGTCCCCCATGGTGCAGGCGGACCAGCGGTTCAACCTGGCGATACTAAAGGAGGACCGGGAGGCAGAGGCTCAACTCGACGTGGAGCGCGCGCATGCCGCTGCCATCGAGGCTCTCCTGCAGGCGGAACCGGATGTCGTGGATGTGAACTGGGCGGCGGAGGCTCAACTTGAGGCGGAGCGCACGGATGTCGCTGCCATCAAGGCCCTCCTGCAGGCGGAACCGGACGTCCTGGAATTGAACCGGGCGGCAGAGGCTCAACTCGACGCAGAGCGCGTGGATGCCGCTCTCATCGAGGCCCTCCTGCAGGCGGAACCGGATGTCCTGGACATGAACCGGACGGCGGAGGCTCGACTCGACGCGGAGCGCGCGGATGCCGCTGCCATCGAGGCCCTCCTGCAGGCGAAACCAGACGTCCTCGACTTGAACCGGGCGGTGCTCTCGTCCGTGCAGAGCGCCCGCACGCTCCGCGTGAACGAGTAGCTGGAGGCCGAGGACAACCACGGTGCAGAGACACACGTTGGAAGCTACGGCTGGTTTGCGCCGGCAGCCAAAGACGACGAGGACGTCTCGTTCCGCGAGCAGTGATAGTTTTTCTTTATGTTGTTGTTTTTATGGATCTTTTGCGGTGCAAAAACATATATTATTATGCAAGTCGCCTGACTTGGGTCAGTCTACCATTTCAGGCGGTTGGATGAATATCCTATGTCTCCTAACCCTTCTTCCTCACCTCTTCTTCTTCCCCAACAGACCACCGCACGGGCCGTACGAATACTCCCCAACATGCAGTTGGATAAACATACTCTATGAACGAAAATTATGTGTCAGCGGTAGGATGGCTGAGTTTGGTTTGTTCACATGCGACAAAGACGTGTTAGTGAGGGTGCGTTCCCTTGGTTGGGTTTGCGGCATGCGGGAGCGACTGTGCATGTGAGGGTGCGGTGCGACCGCGGCGTGCAGGAGCGACCGTGTGAGGGTGCGATGCGACCGCGATAGCCGTGCGCAAGTGTACCTCCTTTTCATTTTAAAAACTTTAGGCAAGCTTGGCAAAAATGTGTGGCGAAGTATGGCAATGCAAGGCCTAGACCCAAACAGGATAACTACGTAGTACTACGTACTAGGAGTACTAGTGTTAAAAAAGAAAGGCGGGGTTTTCCTTCGCGGGATTAATAGATACAAATCCTCGTTTCATGTGTCAATTAATGCACATTTTTTTCTCCAAAGCCCAAAGAGCTAACCATCTGACTCCCCATCGCTTGATTAATGCAGCGCCATGCAAACCAACCTTCTCACTTCCGCATGCATGCAGGGGATATTAATGTCCTTGGTTGCTAGTACGAGGCAAACCCCATCGATTTTGCCTCGATTAGTGTTAGTGGCCTTTTGCAAATTGTAATTTTGATATACTGGCCTTTTGCACAAAAAAATAGAGGTAGTAACTATATTTGACTTCCTTCCCCATTGCGATGACGTCGACGATATCTCGAACGTTGTGGTTTGGCGAAGTGCGTTCGACGGAGAACTCCGTTGAGGGAGACCACGGTAAGTCGTTCGCAAGTGCCGCCTGAAAGCTGAGAAAACCGCCTTATTTGCATCCAGGAAGTCCGTTGAACCAAAGGACGCGTAAATGTACTAGTACTACTCGTACACAATAGCGTCATCCGACCAGCTTAGTGCGGTGAGATGGTTTCTCGAAGAAGATGATGGAGAAGCGGAGTCAGCGAAGAGTGAAATGATGGTTGCTTCGTCCGTGCTTTGTGATTTGATGCCTCACTGCTTTGTGATTTGTGATAGAAGGGACAGGGGAGTCGAGTCTGTCCTCTATACTGTACATGCGTCCAAGCACGGGACAAAGAGGAGAGACGTTGCATTTTTCTATTCCTTCAATCAATCAATCAGGGAGCTTCGGTTTCATCCTTTTGGCTTTGGCAACACCGTCCACAATGGTTCCCACGATGCCAAAAGCTATTTTCACATTTGGCTACACATTGTGGATGCCCTTAACCGTACCACTTGGTTTTGCTCCTGTGTGCTATCTATACAAATCTCAATTATATTGATCTAAAAAATTATAGAATCAAGATTAGTAAAAAGGAGGTGATTTTGCCGCGCGGATGGCGGGGGAGGTTTCTTATATTTAGAGGACGTTGTCCTGGCGGTTTGCTAACATGCAGTCCCACGTGTCAGTGCTTTACCAACCGATCCGCTTCCCACATGAGGCAGAACAACGGTAGAAGCAACATGTGGTTAACTTGAAGAAGATGAGGGAGAAGCGGATTCAGCAACGAGTGAAATGATGGTTGCTTCGTCCCTCCAACTTATTTTTTTAGCATTATTACTTCCTCCCTCCAACTTAACTGCGGGAAAGGTGCAGCTTTGTGATTTGACGCCTCATTGCTCATTACTACGCCGGCGCCATGACTGGGTGCTTCACCCCGGCTGCTCTACACTGTATTCCGGTATGGCACGTGGACCCGGTAGTTTGATGTCCCACATGTCGGCGAAAGGGACTAGAAGATTTATGAAAGCGAGCGCTCCACTCTTACGACTGAGGAGTACACGACATGATGGCCCAGTGAATTGTCACTTGTACTGTATATAGTACTATAGTTTTGTTATTTCGCACGATCCATCGATACAAACCCGATTAAACGGGAAAGGGCGGGATTTTTCCCGCGCGGTATATGATACTAACCATACATTTCAAAGGCAATTTTAATGTATGCAAACTGAATAATTAAGTAACAATATGATATCTAGTAAAACTAAAAACACATATGGTTTATTGTGTTAGAGTGTAGTAGTAGTGTTGTATTGCATAGTTGTTAGATGTAACATGCGAGAACGTGTAGAGATGTAGTTTTGGAGGGCCTACAGAGAGAAAAGCGTAATACGTTTACCGAACTTCAGAATAAGCTGATTACGGTCACTATATACGTTTTGCGGTGATTATACGGTCACTTGCTCACGGTTCAGCATCGGATTGCACTCTGTTGACCGGCCAAATAGTCTGCGTGGCACCATGTTGACTAGTTAAATTGACCATGTTCCTTGTGGGTCTCACCTGTCAGTTCGCATAGGGAAAAGGTCAGATAAACACAAATTTATGCAAGTGCGACAAGACTCCACCCCGTGCGCGGGAATCACCTGGTTGTGTATGTGTCTGTCAGGGCCTGATGTGTGCGCATGCACGTGTAGGTTGAGCACTTGAGCGTGAGAGTGGGTGTTGGTCATGTGGTGTACTGGTGTGTGCATGCATGAGTGCATGTGTGTGTGTGAGTGTTGCGTGTGTGCGTGGCTGCGTGTGTACGTGTGAGTGTTGTGTGCGCGCGTGGGTGCATGTGTTCGTGTGAGTGTTGCGTGCATGCAGTTCGTGTGCATGCGTGTGTGTGTGTGTATAATCACCACACCAGCTCCTGTGTGTTAAAACAGACGGCTCAGCATACCAATACAAGGCCACCTTGTCCGCTGTGCTCGCGGTCATGACTTTGAACCACCGTCCAATATTTTTTTGTCGTTTGTTTTCATTCTTACTAGCAAGATGCTCGTGCGTTGCACGTAACATCAAGATGCATTCGTATGACTAGTTTATCTTGTGAGAGAAATGGATGAATGAGGGAAGGCCTTATTTGCAAATGTGGAGAGGTGTGTGGGTACCTTTTTGCAAAATTGTCATAGTTTCTTTCGTATCCATCAAATATAAATCGGACGGCCTATATTGCAGGATGGCAGGCACACCATCATCACCAACTCTATTTTTTATAAGAGTGTATTTTATCCCTACTCTTATAAAAAGCATAGTCGGTGATGATCGTGTGCCTGCCATCCTGCAATATAGGCCATCCGATCTATATCTGACGGATAGGAAGGAAACTATGGCAATTTTGCAAAAAGATACCCACACCCCTCTCCACACTTGCAAATAAGGTCTTCCCTTGTTCATCCTTTTCTCCCACAAGATAAACTACTCATACAAATGCATCTTGATGTTCCGTGCAACGCATGGGCATCTTGCTAGTATTTTATAAGAGTGTAGATGTAGAGTAGATACAAGCCGACAGGTGGGCCCGATGGTAGTGAGATAATGTGATGCAACACTAGAGGTGCCATGTGGAGCGCTTAACTGGTCAACTAGTCGTGTCTTGAGCAAATATAGAGTTGTATGGCGAGCCCGTGACTGTATAATAACCACAAAACGTAAATGGTTACCGTAATGAGTGGATTCTGAAGTCCAATGTAAGTATCGTACTTTCGCTTCAAATACAATGATCGTCACTGTATATATCGCGCGAGAGAGATGAAACATGCGTGAATGTGTTGGGGGCTTACTTTTAGAGGACCTGGAGATAGTTTGTGTGCGTACGTGAAAGGGGCATAGAGGGGGGTATGCGATGGAGAGAGAGATGCTCTTCGTTTCTCTTTATTATGACTAACTTTATGTATAGTATAAAATATACAAATTCACAAAGTCTTGAATAAATATCATTGTGGGCACCATGCAATGCAAGCGTTCATACTCCTCCATATAACTTTGTAATGTTGTATATATGTAGAAATTCTAAAATATTTTTTTGGCCACACTTTATTCAAAAGGAATGTTGTATGCGAAATAAACGTGAAGAGAGGGCTTTTATGATCAATGGGGTACGTGATGTAACATGTGTGAATGTGTAGTGGATGCATTTGGCAGGGCCTAGAGAGGTATGTGTGACATGATTCGAGAGAGGCATGGATAGAGGGGCCATGGGGGCGGGAGAGATAGCACGAGAAATGAGAGTGGTCTAGAGAGAGAGAGATGAATATGACGTCACGGCGAGAGATTCCCTTAAGTGTGTATATGCAAGGGGGAGTGGATAGAGGCACCGGGAGATTTTGTTTGTGTGGTGTCTGTGTTGGTATGTGTGAGTGTGAGAAGATAACGAGACGTGGGGGCATAGGGTGTGTCACCGTGTGAGGTCCGGTGGGTCGAGGTGAGGCCCTTCGTTCGGTTCCGTCCTGCGCCACATTAGTCGGCCCGTGACGCATTTAGGGAGACCCATGGATGACTAGTCGTACAAGACAAAGATAGCATAATTGTGAAGGACTCCATGTCCACTGACAAAGCCAGCTAGAATTTGTAACCCTAGGTTCTCAGACTAAGGTAACCCCTTTATCTCTGATATTACTATTCATCCAACCTAACTTTAAGGGGCATCGTACAGAATGCTCTGCTAGAATCATACTCGTCGATTAGGAAGAGAGGTGTGAAACAATGCGTGAGAGACAGGCCTAAAGATAATGTGCGTACAGGAGACACGTAGGCAAGTCTATGTATATAGAAAGGGTCGATGGGGATTGTGCATGTGTATGCTTGCGAGAGGAAGAGTGCTTGTGATAAAGGTTAGTGAAAGCAGTCGTAAATGGTTACGAGAGGGAGGGAGGGTTATATCGAGAGCATGTGTGCGAGAAAGACACCTCGGGAGAGTGTGTGTGAGCATGTGTGAGAGACCACCGATGGAGAGTGAAACTACACGTACAAGACTGTTGTACACATTGATTAAAGGTATAAATTGTATCCAAATATTAGGATGGGATCATGATATTTGCAATTCGCGTAAGGAACGGTCATTGATCCATCAGACATCTAGATTCTATCGAATTTGAGCATGTCTATGTTATTATTCGACACAATTGATCCACATAGTTAGTATTTTGAACTCCAGACAATGCATCGCTTTAGCAATCAAATATAAACGTGAGTATAGTTCATGTTGTGTGTGTAAAGCACATTATACATACGAAAGTTACACAATGAACATTATAAATAGCTACCTATGAACTAGCATACATTTGAATTCAACTTAAGGTGGTTTAAAAAAATTGAATTCAACATGAAGTCCATTCAATTATTTGAATTTGATATCATGGCCTTTGTAAATCATACCTAAATTATGGGGGCACCAATCTTTGCTCTGATTTTGTACATAATAGCATATGTAGTCGTGTACAAAATAGTTTCAAATTTAGCTCCTCCATTCCAAAATAATCGTAGTTATAGGATTTTCAAGTGTCAAAATTTCAAAAAGAAGCGGGTTAATTTAATGAGGTTTTCAAACATACAAGGTCAAATTTAACGTTGTCTATTTAGGTCAATCCTCAAAGTTCAAGACTACTCTAAACATGAATGCTTGTGTTTTAAAATTTCGAACGAAGCGCCAAAAGAGCCTCTACTCGCCCAAAACCGCGTGAGACCAATGTTTGGTAGTACAAGGAAATTACTTTTCTAATAACTCCGACCCGTGAAACCTACCGGACCGACGTCCAAAGGTCTAAACAGGGGTAGGTTTGTAGCTTCACTAGACGCCACACAACCGCCTCCGAAAAACATTCATACACAATGGCCGCCTAAGCACACATGCGCGCGGCCAAAATCGCTCCCGCCCACTATTTGGGACACCTCGGATTACCATCCTACCTCGACCAGCAGTAGGTCCGAATTTAAGAGGGGCAAAGTTTGTACTTTCCCAAATTTCAAACAAGCGCATCCCATCTTCTGCTCAAAAAGCCAAAAACAAGCGCGTCCCTGCATCAAACATGGTTCTCCCCCCCCACCCGCTCGATTCCCCATTCGTATCCATGGGCGCAAAACTACCTCTCCACCAGTCACGAAACCCCGCATCCTCCGTCCGCCACCCCATTCCACCCATCAACCGCCGCCTCCTCCATCACGCCGAGCCGATACCCGACATCGCTGCTCACCGCAACCTCAACCGCAACGCCTCCACGGCTAGTAGTTGAAGCCGAGGCTGAGCCGTCTGCATTCGAGCCAGTTCAACCACGCCGCCCTGCGCCTCACCGCTGCCGCCCAATCTCGCCACCCTCCACCGCACCGGAGCTATTCCTCCACGCCGCCCTTCGTCGCCTCAGATCTGCTTCCCCTCCGCCGACATACGCCACGGCAACACAGATCAACAATTTGTCCATGGGTTCATCCAAGCCTGCACCTCCTCCGTAACATCGGTTTCCCGGCAAAAGAAGAAGATCGGTAGCGACATGTGGAGGCGACCACACCGCAACCGAAAATGGTACTCCTCTTCCCTTTTTCGTGAAAATCTTACGTGTCTGCTTGCACGGTATTCATCCCACAGAAGACACTAGTTGACCGCTTCTTCTTGATACTAGATGTTCCTAGTAACTCGCGATGCACAAGGTTTCTCCTCATATACTATTTCACCTTATCTAGAGGTCCGTCGCCCCCCTGAATTTCAATTCCTGGTCAGTTGATTCCCAATTAACGGAAGCATTCCCCGAGGTAACAGGCGCTAGTCCGCCTATTACGTTGGGGAAGCAGCGCCTCGGTGTTTATCTTAGGGGTGTGTGGGGCCTAGAGCTACTGGCGCCCGATCCGGAGGTCGGCCGGGATTAAAGGGATGGCCTGGGGGCGCTGCCAAGCACGGCAGTGGTGTGAGGTCGAGGGGAGGGTGATACGTCTCCGTTGTATCTATAATTTTTGATTGTTCCATGCCAATATTATTCACTTTCATATACCTTTTGGCAACTTTTTATATTATTTTTGGGAATAACATATTGATCCAAAGGCTCAAAGCCGCTCATGTCTCATTGCATGTTTTATGTTTCGCAGAATATCCATATCAAACGGAGTCCAAACGGGATAAAAACGGACGGAGCTTATTTTTGGAAAATATGGAAAATTCCAGAAGAAAAATCCACGCGAGACGGTGCACGAGGTGGTCACGAGGCAGGGGGGCGCGCCGCCTACCCTCGTGAGCCCACCGTAAGGCGGTTGATGCCCTTCTTTTGCCGCAAGAAAGAATATTCGGAAAAAATCACGGCGAAGGTTTCAGGCCAATCGGAGTTACGGATCTCCATATATACGCGAAACGGTGAAACAGAGCCAGAAGAGAACGCAGAAACAGAGATATAGATCCAATCTCGGAGGGGCTCTCGCCCCTCCCAAGCCATGGGAGCCAAGGACCAGAGGGGAAACCCTTCTCCCACCTAGGGAGGAGGTCAAGGAAGAAGAAGAAGAAGGGGGCCTCTCTCCCCCTTGCTTCCGGTGGCGCCAGAGCGCTGCCGGGGGGCATCATCATTACCGCGATCTTCACCAACACCGCTGTTATCTTCACCAACATCTCCATCACCTTCCCCCCTCTATCTACAGCGGTCCACTCTCCCACAACCCGCTGTACCCTCTACTTGAACATGGTGCTTTATGCTTCATATTATTATCCAATGATGTGTTGCCATCCTATGATGTCTAAGTAGATTTCTATTGTCCTATCGGTGATTGATGAATTGCTATGATTGGTTTGCGTTGCATATTTTATTGGTACTGTCCTATTGTGCCCTCCGTGTCATGCAAGCGTGAGGGATTCCCGCTGTAGGGTTTGCAATATGTTTATGATTTGCTTATAGTGGGTTGCGTGAGTGACGGAAACACAAACCCGAGTAAGTAGGTTTTTTACGTATGGGATAAAGGGGACTTGATACTTTAATGATATGGTTGGGTGAGGGAGTCCTGGACTAGGGGGTGTCCGGATAGCCGAACTATCATCTTTGGCCGGACTCCTGGACTATGAAGATACAAGATTAAAGACTTCGTCCCGTGTCCGGATGGGACTTTCCTTGGCGTGGAAGGCAAGCTTGGCGATACGGATATGTAGATCTCCTACCATTGTAACCGACTCTGCGTAACCCTAACCCTATCCGATGTCTATATAAACCGGAGGGTTTTAGTCCGTAGGACGAACAACAATCATACCATAGGCTAGCTTCTAGGGTTTAGCCTCTCTGATCTCGTGGTAGATCTACTCTTGTACTACCCATATCATCAATATTAATCAAGCAGGAGTAGGGTTTTACCTCCATCGAGAGGGCCCGAACCTGGGTAAAAACATCGTGTCCCTTGTCTCCTGTTACCATCCGCCTAGACGCAGAGTTTGGACCCCCTAGCCGAGATCCGCCGGTTTTGACACCGACATTGGTGCTTTCATTGAGAGTTCCTCTGTGTCATCACCTATAGGCCCGATGGCTCCTTCAATCATCAACAACGACGCTGCTCTGTGGTGAGACTTTCCTCCCGGACAGATCTTCGATTCGGGCGGCTTTGCATCGCGGGCCAATTCACTTGGCCATCTAGAGCAGATCGAAAGCTACGCCCCTGGCCATCAGGTCAGATTTTGAAGTTTGAACTATACGGCCGATGTCCGCGGAGACTTGATCTTCGACGGATTCGAGCCGCAGTCGAGCGTGCCGCACTGTCTCGATGGGTACGATCTAGCTCTGCCGCCGAACAGTGCCCTGGAGGCCGCACCAGTGCCCGCTCTGACCCTTAATCTGGAGCCGGTTTCGCTGATCGAGGACGAGTGGTTGGACACTGCCTCGGGGGCTGAAATCTCTACGGCGATTGAGCCGAACACCATCCCTGTCCTTTGCGAAGCCCGTGACTCCGAGGCGCCGGACTCCTCTCCGAACTCCAAACCTCCCGCGCCCCTGCGAGTCGAATCCGATTGGGCGCCGGTTATGGAGTTCACCGCCGCGGACATCTTTCAGCACTCGCCTTTTGGCGACATCCTGAATTCACTAAAGTCACTCTCTTTATCAGGAGAGCCCTGGCCGGACTATGGTCAGGAAGGTTGGGATGCGGACGACGAAGAAATTCAACGCCCACCCACCACCCACCTTGTAGCCACTGTTGATGATTTAACCGACATGCTCGACTTCGACTCCGAAGACATCGACGGTATGGACGACGGTGCCGGAGACAATCAAGAGCCAGCGCCCACGGGGCACTGGAAGGCCACCTCGTCATACGACATATACATGGTGGACATCCCAAAAGATGGGAATGGCGATGGAATAGCGGAGGATGACCCCTCTAAGAAACAGCCGAAGCGCCGGCGTCAACGGCGCCGCTCTAAATCCCGCCACAGCAAAAACGGTGATTCCGGCACGGGAGATAATAACACCCCGGACATTGCCCAAGACAACCCCCTCCAGCATGATTCAACACAGGAGGAGGGAGAAGCCAGCCCTCATGATAGAGCGGCGCATGAGAGGTAGAGGACAATAATTATATGCCTCCTCCAAGATGAGGCAAGCCTCGACGACGGCTTAATTTGTCATGCCCGAGGATCCCGACGAACAGAGCGCTTTCAAACGCAGGCTTATGGCCACGGCAAGCAGCCTCAAGAAAAGCAGCAGCAGCTTAGAGCTGACCAAGACCTACTAGCCGACAGATGGACCAAGTCCTTGCAGCCAAGAGTACGAACTCAACGCCTCCAAAAGCTACCCCAAACGCAGGCCGCTGCCTCGATCGAGGAGGAAGCACCCGCCACCAGCGCACGACATGGCAGACCGCCACCACGTGGACGCTGACAGAAGCCTCTCGCCCTCCGCCAAGCCACGCCCGACGCCGCCAAAGTACCAAGGCACGGAGAACGCTACGGACTTGCAAGATATACTTTGGAGGATAAGGCAAAGCAAACAAGATCGATCTACGATCGCGGGGGCCAACGACTCGGGATGATTACCGCCACGCCGATACGGCAACCCGCCGGGCCGAACACGAGACAAAGCTCATATGAGCTACGCCGTGATATAGCCCAATACAGAGGCGCCGCACACCCACTATGCTTCGCAGATAAAGTAATGGATCATCAAATCCCTGAGGGCTTCAAACCCGTAAACATCGAATCATACGATGGTACCACAGATCCTGCGGTCTGGATCGAGGACTATCTCCTCCATATCCACATGGCTCGCGGTGATGATCTACATGCCATCAAATACCTCCCACTCAAGCTTAAAGGATCAGCTCGGCATTGGCTCAACATCTTGCCAGCAGAATCAATTGGTTGTTGGGAAGACCTGGAAGCCGCATTCCTTGATAACTTCCAGGGGCACATATGTGCGACCACCAGAGGCCGACGACCTAAGCCACATAATTCAGCAGCCAGATGAATCGGCCAGACAATTCTGGACACGGTTCTTAACCAAGAAAAATCAAATCATTGACTGTCCGGATGCAGAGGCCCTTGCAGCCTTCAAACATAACATCCGCGACGAGTGGCTTGCCCGGCACCTAGGACAGGAAAAGCCGAAATCCATGGCAGCCCTCACATCACTCATGATCCGCTTTTGCGCGGGAGAGGACAGCTGGCTAGCTCGAAGCAACAACTTGGCCAAACACCCTGGTAGTTCGGATACCAAGGACAGCAATGGCAGGTCGCGTTGCAACAAGAATAAACGCCGCATTAACGGTGACAATGCTGAAGATACGACAGTAAATGCCGGATTCAGAGGCTCTAAACCCGGTCGATGGAAGAAGCCATTCAAAAGAAATACCTGGCCCGGCCCAACTTGGACCGAATACTGATCGCTTGTGCGGATACATGGCACTTCGAAAAACTAGCCAACCACACCAACAGGGATTGTTGGGTGTTCAAGCAGCAGGCAAGTTAAATGCCGAACTCAATGACAAGGCTACATAGCGATGACGAGGAGGAGCCCCGCCGCCAACAATAGAGGATGAAGGGCTTTCCCCACAAGTGCGGACGGTGAACATGATATACGCAACCCACATACCCAAAAGGGAGCGGAAGCGCACTAAGGGACGTATATGCGATGGAGCCAGTCGCCCCAAAGTTCAACCCGTGGTCCTCCTGCCCGATCACTTTTGTTCGAAGGGACCACCCCACTAGCATCCGACACGGCGGATTCGCCGCATTGGTTCTTGACCCAATCATTGACGGATTTCACCTTACTAGAGTCCTGATGGACGGCGGCAGCAGCATGAACCTGCTTTACCAGGATACAGTGCGCAAAATGGGCATAGACCCCTCAAGGATTAAATCCACAAAGACGACCTTTAAAGGCGTCATACCAGGTGTAGAGGCCAATTGTATAGGCTCAGTTACACTCGAAGTGGTCTTCGGATCCCCGGATAACTTCCGAAGCGAAGAGTTAATCTTTGACATAGTCCCGTTCCGCAGCGGCTATCACGCGATCGCTTCGGACGAACCGTGACGGTAAAGTTCAATGCGGTGCCGCACCACGCTGCACCTCAAGCTCAAGATGCCAGGCCCTCGAGGAGTAATTACGGTCAATGGAAACACCGAACGCTCTCTCCGAACGGAGGAGCATACGGTGGCCCTAGCGGCGGAAGTACAAAGCAGCCTCTTGAGGCAATTCTCGAGTCCGGCTACTAAACGTCCGGACACCGTCTAGCGCGCCCGGAGTAACCTGCAGCAAGACCGCCTGGCACGTTCCGAGCACGCCAGTAGTAATGCGGCCCCAACCCCAGCCCTCGCGAAATTGCGGCCCGATTACGCTGCGTACATAACTACGCCCGAAATACCATGGGCATAAGGGGAGGGCACGACCATGGCATGCCCGCACGCGCTCAACCGCACTGTGGGCCCCGATTGTGTCATTCTTTTCTTTCTTCTTTTCTCTTACTTTCAGACTCCGCCTTCCGAAGCCCCGTCCGCACTAGAATTGCCGAACTCACGATGCAACAGCCGGGAAGCGTAAAGCTACGCCGAGTGTCCGTGGTCTCTACTACGAGCATTATACCTGTTTTACATACCATCCCGCAGCTTACCCCTAGAGGGGGACATGTTAAATAGTCCCATCCCTTGCTTACCGCACTATTTGTATCGTTCTTCTTTCATTGCAGTATCTTTTTGAATAAACAATACATAGCTTCTGCTTATTATTGCATTCCCTTTTTTCCATATATGTTCATTTATGACATGTTGCACCCGTACACTTTGGTACGGCCAATACACCAGGGGCTTAAGTACCCCAAAGAATGGTGTGATAAGTCCGAACACTTTCACAAGTGCGGCACCTCGAACTTATAGCATTATATGCATCGGCTTCAATCATGTCTTGGGTCAATAGTTGGGTTTGCCTGCTCCCATGTTTTGGTACCTTACGTTCCGTTATATCGGCTAAGGTAGCACTGGGAGAACCACAGCGATTGTGCCCCGATTGAGCTGGGTTGAGCACAGAAAGCTAAAGCTGACCGTCATGATAAGGCGAGAGCCGGTCGCTGTTCGAGAGGTTTTTCGGTCCCTAAAGACTTATGCCGCTTGAGCGAGGAGCCGCATTGTCCGCCAAGGCGTGGATAGCGCCCGAACTCGGTCTTCCAATACTAGGGCTTCTCGAAATTTAAAATTATAGAATTCTATGGCTAAGGAGAGTGTTCAAGCACTATAAGTCCGGTTTCCTGGTTCGTTCGCTGAGCGCCTCCTCAGAGGACCCAAGAATGGGAACAAGAGCGCCAAGTTTATCCCAACACCCCAAAGACTCGTGGCATGGGGCTGAAGCTAACGACTTGCCAACTCTCGATTTGATAAACGGCCGCACAAAAGGTAATATTTTAAATTCACAAGCGTTGCTTAGCGATATGAACAAGTTTTCAGCGACAGATAACAAATGCGAGTCTATTCAAAATTACATCCTTGGAGCATTCACCGCTATAAGGCGGGCACCCTTCAGACGCCTCATAATACATTTCGGGCTTGCGATGCTCCTTGCCCGTGGTGGTCCGTCCTTCACAAGCTTCACCGTCCAGCTTGCCCCAAAGGCACCTTAGCACGGGCAAGGCCCTACGGCACCTTCGATGCAGACGGAGCGCTTGATAACTTCGATCCATGGACAAAGGCCCACCAGCCGCCGCACTAGCCCGGTAGCTCCTGTGCATGGCCTCATTTGGCCACAACCGAGCTATAAGGCCCTTCATGGCCTGTTCGGCGACCTTGTGGAGCTCGACCAATTGCTTCAGCTTGGTCGCCAAGGGCACTGGTGTTCGGCCTCAAGATACTGAGACCAAAACACCTTCTCTGTCGAGCTCCCCTCTTCGGCTCGGTAGAAAGCGGCGGCATCGGATACACTGCGGGGCAGATCTGCGAAGGCTCCTGGAGAGCTCTGGATTCGGGTAAGTAACAGATAATTGACTTTTACTTTCTTGCTTTGCATAAAGAATGCCTTACCCGCCGCTATCTTCCTCATCGCCTCAATCTCCTGGAGGGCTTTTTGGGCTTCGGCCTTAGCGGCCTTGGCACTCTCAAGAGCCGAGGCAAGCTTGGACTCTCGGGTCTTCGAGTCACGCTCCAAACCCTCGTGTTTTTTCATGAGAGCCTGAGCTCTTGCCGCATTCTCCGCCAGCTGCGCCCCCTTCTTCTCGCTCGGTGCGCCCATGTCATGAGCCGGGCCGCGTCACCGCTTCCTTTAGGGTCGCCACCTGCTCGTGGCCCCTACAATACCCATGTTATTCCTATATTTTTGCAACCAACTCCTTTCTATAAGGTATTACTTTAATAAGGTATTACTTACCTTCCTTGTCCTCGAGCTGCTTCTGGCAAGGCCGAGCCTGCTCTCGGACCGCCGAGGTTCTGCTTCAATGCATTGAGCTCCGCAGATCGGGCGGGCAGAGGTCAAGCAGCGCAGCCTGCATTCCCATATTGACATATTTATGTTAGACTCCTGCAAATATCTTTTAGATCCTCAATCCGACTTTTCTTTCCGAACAATCAACTAAGCATCAGGCTACCGCCTATGCGGTAATATTTTACATATTCTAAACTTACCTCAAAGCCTCGTTAGAAGGTCACAGGAAGCTTCACCAGCCCGCCTTGGGGATCGAATCTTCGGATCACCGCACTCATAATAAAGGCGGTGCTCCTCGATGGAGGCGCCATTAAGCGCCCAAGAAGCTATCCGATGCCTCCGTTGGACGGAGGACACCGGCGTCTTACCCTTCTTACGAAGGGGCCGCTTGCCGGACTTTGGAACCGCCGAAGGTTCCGGTATGGAGTCCGGACAAGGGTCGGGCTTAGAGCCCTTGGGGGTCTTGCTCCCCTCGTGCCTGGAGTCCGGGAGGCTGCCTTGTGGCGCCTCCTGCGCCACCTCCTCTTGACCAGGCCCCCCTTGGGCCCCACCTCGGCGTCGTAGGCGACGCGAGGCCAGGAGGCGGCTAGAAGAGAAGTGCTCTCCACTTCGGACGAATTCAGGGACCCGCTTGACGAAGCGGCGAGCTCGTCCTTGGGCGGGCTGCATGATTGTTCGGCATTAGAGAACACTATGCAACAAAAAAAAGGGTATCCGGACACTTACGATCTCGCCAGGGGCTTGGCCCTCGAGGGCCACCTCCTCCGCCGTCGTTGGCATTGGTGGAGACGTCCGGAGGAAGGGTTCTTCCTTCTGATTCTCCGCCTCCCGGGGCCTGGGGCGGCCTTCCTTTCTTCTCTTCCCCACCGGGAGAGGCTTTTTCCTCCTCCTCGCTCGTGAGAGGATTTTGTTTCAGAATCTGACAGCACCTGGTGCCGGGAGCTCCTTCGAGTTCCCGTGGCCTCCTTCTTGGCCTTCTTCTCCATCACCACGTGAGGTGCCGGAACCAGCAGCCCCGTCAAGCGGGCATCCGCTAGGTCTTCTGGCAAAGGAGCCAGACAGTTAATCTATCCGGACGTCTTCAGCCAGTCCTGTCAAAGGTTAGGGAGTTTTAGATCCCGCATAGAGTCAAACTATGAAAAAAGAGTCCCATAAAGGGCAAAATAACTTACCTCGCTGACTTGACGCTGCGAGCGGAATCCGCGATCTTCGGTAGCGGATGCGGGAGCTTCGGCGCCCTTGAACAACACCTTCGGGGCACCTTCGTACGTAGTGTCGAAGAGCCGGCTCAAGGTACGGTGCTGTGCCGGATCAAACTCCCACAAATTGAAGGCCCGTTGCTGGCGTGGGAGAATCCGACGGATGAGCATAACCTGGACTACGTTGACAAGCTTGAGGTTCTTGTCCACCAGGTTTCGGACACAGTTTGAGTCCGCCAGCTTCTTCCGAATCCCCCATGTCGTGCCCATCTCTTTCCATGATGTGAGCCGTGTGGGGGAGCCAGATCTGTATTCGGGGGCCGCCGCCCATTTGGAGTCGCGCGGCTCGGTGATGTAGAACCACCCCGATTGCCACCCCTTTATGGTCTCCACGAAGGAGCCCTCGAGCCATGTGAAGTTGGGCATCCTGCCCGCCATGGCGCCTCCGCACTCCGCCTGTCGGCCGCCCACTATCTTCGGCTTGACGCGGAAGGTCTTCAACCATAAACTGAAGTGGGGCTGGATGCAGAGGAAGGCCTCGCACACGACGATAAACGTCGAGATATCGAGGATGAAGTTTGGGACCAGATCGTGGAAATCCAGGCCGTAATAGAACATGAGCCCCCGGACAAATGGGTGAAGTGGAAAACCTAGTCCGTGGAGGAAGTGGGTGAGTAACACCACCCTCTCATGGGGCCTGGGGTGGGGATGAGCTGCCCCTTGGTGGGGAGCCGACACGCGATGTCGCCGGACAAGTGTCCGGCCTCCCGCAGCCTTGTGATGTGCCCTGAAGGAAATATGCCCTAGAGGCAATAATAAAGTTATTATTTATTTCCTTATATCATGATAAATGTTTATTATTCATGCTAGAATTGTATTAACCGGAAACATAATACATGTGTGAATACATAAACCTACAGAGTGTCACTAGTATGCCTCTACTTGACTAGCTCGTTAATCAAAGATGGTTATGTTTCCTAACCATGAACAAGGAGTTGTTATTTGATTAATGGGATCACATCATTGGTTGAATGATCTGATTGACATGACCCATTCCATTAGCATAGCACCTGATCGTATAGTTTGTTGCTAGTGCTTTTCTTCATGACTTATACATGTTCCTATGACTATGAGATTATGCAACTCCGCTTGCCCGAGGAACACTTTGGGTGCTACCAAACGTCACAACGAATCGGGTGATTATAAAGGTACATTACAGGTGTCTCCGAAGGTACATGTTGGGTTGGCATATTTCGAGATTAGGATTTGTCATCCGATTGTCGGAGAGGTATCTCTGGCCCTCTCGGTAATGCACATCACATAAGCCTTGCAAGCATTGCAACTAAATGTGTTAGTTGTGAGATGATGTATTACGAACGAGAAAAGAGACTTGCCAAGAACGAGATTGAACTAGGTATTGATACCGACGATCAATCTCGGGCAAGTAACATACCGATGACAAAGGGAACAACATATGTTGTTATGCGGTCTGACCGATAAAGATCTTCGAGAATATGTAGGAGCCAATATGGGCATCCAGGTCCCGCTATTGGTTATTGACCGAGAGGTGTCTCGGTCATGTCTACATAGTTCTCGAACCCGTAGGGTCCGCACGCTTAACGCTTCGATGATGCTTATTATGAGTTTATATGATATTGATGTACCAAGGTTGTTCGAGTCCCGGATGAGATCACGGACATGACGAGGAGTCTCAAATGGTCGAGACATAAAGATTGATATATTGGAAGCCTATGTTTGACTCGAATCACTCCGTGAAATTGGGAATTTTACCGAGTACCGGG
Source organism: Aegilops longissima (assembly GCA_021605205.1). Classification (NCBI taxonomy): domain Eukaryota; kingdom Viridiplantae; phylum Streptophyta; class Magnoliopsida; order Poales; family Poaceae; genus Aegilops; species Aegilops longissima. The sequence continues at coordinate 261,926,967 of CM038682.1, read as the reverse complement.
GTTACCGGAACCTCCCGGGGTCAATGGGCCTTGATGGGCCTTAGTGGGAAAGAGAAAAGGGGCCATATTGCTGGCGCAGCCTTCCCCTTCCCTAGTCCTATTAGGATTAGGAGAAGGGGTGGCTCTCTCTCCCTTTCCCTTGGTCAAACCCTAGTTGGACTAGGATTTGGGGGAATCCTACCCTAGTAGGAGTAGGACACCCCGGCGCGCCTCTCCCTGCCGCCAGCCCCTCCCCTTCCCTCCTTTATATACAGGGGCAGGGGCACCCCATGACACACAAGTTGATCATTGAGATCGCTCTTAGCCGTGTGCGTGCCCCTTCCACCAAACTACACCTCGAATATACCGCTATGGAGCTTAGGCGAAGCCCTGCGCCGGTGGAACATCATCATCGCCACCACGCCGTCATGTCGACGAAACTCTCCTCAACACTCGGCTGGATCGGAGTTCGAGGGACGCCATCGAGCTGAACGTGTGCAGAACTCGGAGGTGCCGACGCTCGGTACTTGGATCGGTTGGATCGGGAAGAAGTACGACTACTTCCTCTACGCTATGCCAACGCTTCCGCTGCTGGTCACGAGGGTATGTAGACAACACTCTCATCTCGCTGCTATGCATCACCATGGTCTTGCGTGATCGTAGGAAAATTTTTGAAATTACTACGCTTCCCAACAAAGGCATCCGAGCCTGGTTTTATGCGTTGATGTCATATGCACGAGTAGAACACAAGTGAGTTGTGGGCGATACAAGTCATACTACCTACCAGCATGTCATACTTTGGTTCAGCGGTATTGTGAGATGAAGCGCCCGGACCGACATTACGCCAGACGCTTACGCGAGACTGGTTTCACCGCTGTGAGCACTCGCTGCTTAAAGGTGACCGGCGGGTGTCTGCTCTCTCACTTTAGTTGAACTGAAAAGTGCTACGCCCGTCCTTGAGAAGGTTAAACGGAGTCTATTTGACGAAGTATCGCTGTGGTTTTGATGCGTAGGTAAGAACGGTTCTTGCTCAGCCCGTAGCAGCCACGTAAAACTTGCAACAACAAAGTAGAGGACGCCTAACTTGTTTTTGCAGGGCATGTTGTGATGTGATATGGTCAAGACGTGATGCTATATTTTATTGTATGAGATGATCATGTTTTGTAACCGAAGTTATCGGCAATCGGCAGGAGCCATATGGTTGTCGCTTATTGTATGAAATGCAACGCCATGTAATTGCTTTACTTTATCACTAAGGAGTAGCGATAGTCGAGAAGCAATAGTTGGCGAGACGACAACGATGCTACGATGGAGATCAAGGTGTCGCGCCGGTGACGATGGTGATCATGACGGTGCTTCGAGATGGAGATCACAAGCACAAGATGATGATGGCCATATCATATCACTTATATTGATTGCATGTGATGTTAATCCTTTATGCATCTTATTTTGCTTTGATTGACGGTAGCATTATAAGATGATCCCTTACTAAATTATCAAGAAGTGTTCTCCCGAGTATGCACCGCTATGAAAGTTCTTCGTCTTTGAGACACCACGTGATGATCGGGTGTGATAGGCTCTACGCTCAAATACAACGGTGCAAAACAGTTGCACACGCAGAATACTCAGGTTATACTTGACGAGCTATGCATATAAGATATGACCTCGAACACGGAGACCGAAGGTCGAGCGTGAATCATATAGTAGATATGATCAACATATTGATGTTCACCATTGAAACTACTCCATCACACGTGATGATCGGTCATGGTGTAGTTGATATGGATCACGCAATCACTTAGAGAATTGAGGATATTTTTCTAAGTGGGAGTTCTTAAGTAATATGATTAATTGAACTTAAATTTATCATGAACTTAGTACCGATAGTATCTTGCTTGTCTATGATGTGTAGATAGATGGCTCGTGCTGTTGTTCCGTTGAATTTTAATGCGTTCCTTGAGAAAGCAAAGTTGAAAGATGATGGTAGCAATTACACGGACTGGGTCCGTAATTTGAGGATTATCCTTATTGCTGCATTGTAAGAATTACGCCCCGAAGCACCGTTAGGTGCCGTGCCTGGTGTAAGGGCTGCGCCAAGTTGTGAACGTCTGGCAAAGCAAAGTCGATGACTACTCTATAGTTCAAGGTGCCATGCTTTACGGCTTAGAACCGGGACTTCAACGTCGCTTTTGAACACCATGGAGCATATGAGATGTTCCAGAGTTGAAGTTAATATTCCAAGCGAATGCCCGGATTGAGAGATATGAAGTCTCCAATAAGTTCTATAGCTGTAAGATGGAGGAGAACGGTTCTGTCAAGGAGCATATACTCGTAATGTCCGGATATAACAATCACTTGATTCAACTGGGAGTTAATCTTCCGGATGATTGCGCCATTGATGAATTCTCCAATCACGCCACCAAGCTACAAGAGCTTCGTGATGAACTATAATATGCAAGGGATGACCAAAACAATGCCCGAGCTCTTCGCGATGCCGAAAGTCATGGAGGTAGAAATCAAAAGGAGCATCAAGTGTTGATGGTTAACAAAACCACTAGTTTCAAGAAAAGGGCAAAGGAAAGAAAAGGAAACTTCAAAAGAGCGGCAAGCAAGTTGTCGATCAAGAGAAGAAACCCAAGTCTGGTCCTAAGCCTGAAACCGAGTGCTTCTATTGCAAGCAGCTGGTCACCGAAGCGGAACTGCCCCAAGTATTTGGCGGATAAGAAGGATGGCAAGGTTAACAAAGGTATATGTGATATACATGTTATTGATGTGTACCTTACTAATACTCGCAGAGCACTGGTATTTGATACTGGTTCTGCTAATATTTGCAACTCAAACAGGGCTACGGATTGCCGAAGATTGGCTAAGGACGAGGTGACAATGCGCTGGGAAATGGTTCCAAAGTCGATGTGATCGCAATGGGCACGCTACCTCTACATCTACCTTCGGATTAGTATTAGACCTAAATAATTGTTATTTAGTACCAGCGTTGAGCATGAACATTATATCTGGATCTTGTTTGATGCGAGACGGTTATTCATTTAAATCGAGAATAATGGTTGTTCTATTTATATGAATAATATCTTTTATGGTCATGCACCATTGAAGAATGGTTTGTTTTACTTAATCTTGATAGTAGTGATACACATATTCATAATGTTGAAACCAAAAGATGCAGAGTTGATAATGATGGTGCAACTTATTTGTGGCACCGCCGCTTAGGTCATATCGGTGTAAAGCGCATGAAGAAACTCCATACCGATGGACTTTTGGAGTCACTTGATTATGAATCACTTGGCACTTATGAACCGTGCCTTATGGGCAAGATGACTAAAACACCGCTTCTCCGAACTATGGAGAGAGCAACAGATTTATTGGAAATCATACATACCGATGTATGTGGTCCAATGAATGTTGAGGCTCGTATGGCGGATATCGTTATTTTCTCACCTTCACAGATGATTTGAGCAGATATGGGTATATCTACTTAATGAAACACAAATCTGAAACATTTGAAAAGTTCAAAGAATTTCAGAGTGAAGTGGAAAATCATCGTAACAAGAAAATAAAGTTTCTACGATCTGATCGTGGAGGAGAATATTTGAGTTACGAAGTTTGGCCTACATTTGAAACAATGCGGAATAGTTTCGAACTTACGCCACCGAACACCACAACGTAATGGTGTGTCCGAACGTCAGAATCGTATTTTATTAGATATGGTGCGATCTATGATGTCTCTTACTGATTTACCGCTATCGCTTTGGGGTTATGCTTTAGAGACGGCTACATTCACTTTAAATAGGGCACCATCTAAACTGCTGAGACGACGCCTTATGAACTGTGGTTTGGCAAGAAACCAAAGTTGTCGCTTTGAAAGTTTGGGGCTGCGATGCTTATGTGAAAAAGCTTCAACCTGATAAGCTCGAACCCAAATCGAGAAATGTGTCTTCATAGGATACCCAAAGGAGACAGTTGGGTACACCTTCTATCACAGATCCAAGGCAAGATTTTTGTTGCTAAATTCGAAACTTTTTGGAGAAAGAGTTTCTCACGAAAGAAGTGAGTGGGAGGAAAGTAGAACTTGATGAGATAATCTGTATCTACTCCCTTATTGAGAAGTAGTACATCACGTAAAACAGTTTCGTGACACCTACACCAAATAGGAGGAAGCTAATGATGATGATCATGAAACTTCAGATCAAGTTTCTACAGAACTTCAGAGATCAACCAGAGCAAGATCCGCACTGAGTGGTACGGTAATCCTATTTTGGAAGTCATGTTATCGAACATGATGAACCTACGAACTATGAAGAAGCGATGGTGAGCCCAGATTCCACAAAATGGCTTGAGGCCATGAAATCTGAGATGGGATCCATGTATGAGAACAAAGTATGGACTTTGGTTGACTTGCCCGATGATCGGCAAGCAATTGAGAATAAATGGATCTTCAAGAAGAAGACCGACGCGATGGTAATGTTATCGTCTATAAAGCTCGACTTGTTGCAAAAGGTTTTCGACAAGTTCAAGGGATTGACTACGATGAGACCTTCTCACCAGAAGCGATGCTTAAGTCCGTCCGAATCATGTTAGCAATTGCCGCATTTTATGATTATGAAATTTGGCAAATGGATGTTAAAACTGCATTCTGAATGGATTTACGGAAGAAGAGTTGTATATGATGCAACCGAAGGTTTTGTCGATCCAAAGGAGCTAACAAAGTGTGCAAGCTCCAGCGATCCATTTATGGACTGGTGCAAGCCTCTCGAGTTGGAATAAACGCTTTGATAGTGTGATCAAAGATTTGGTTTTATATGCACTTTTGGAGAAGCCTCAGATTTACAAGAAAGTGAGTGGAGCTCAGAGCATTTACGATATTATATGTGGATGACATATTATTGATCGGAAATGATATAGAATTTCTGGATAGCATAAAGGATACTTGAATAAGAGTTTTCGATGAAAGACCTCGTGAAGCTGCTTACATATTGGGCATTAAGATCTATAGAGATAGATCAAGACGCTTAATAGGACTTTCACAAAGCACATACCTTGATAAAGTTTTGAAAAAGTTCAAATGGATCGTGCAAAGAAAGGGTTCTTGCCGGTATTACAAGGTGTGAAGTTGAGTAAGACTCAATGCCCGACCACCGCAGAAGATAGAGAGAAATGAAAGATGTTCCTATGCTTCAGCCATAGGCTCTATCATGTATGCAATGCTGTGTACCAGACCTGATGTGTGCCTTGCTGTAAGTTTAGCGTGCAGTACCAAAGTAATCCAGAGTGGATCATCGGACAGCGGTCAAGAACATCCTTAAGTACTTGAGAAGAACTAAGGATATGTTTCTCATTTATGGCGGTGACAAAGAGCTCGTCAGAACGGTTACGCCGATGCAAGTTTTGACACCGATCCGGACGATTCTAAATCGCAAACCGGATACGATTTACATTAAACGGTGGAGCTGTCGGTTGGTGCAGTTCCAAACAAAGCGCCGCTATGGGATCTACATGTGAAGTTGAGTACATAGCTGCTTCGAAGCAGCTAATGAAGGAGTCTCGATGAAGGAGTTCATAACCGATCTAGGTGTTGTACCTAGTGTATCGGGTCCAATGAAAATCTTTTGTGACAATATCGTGCAATTGCCTTGGCAAAGGAATCCAGATTTCACAAGAGAACCAAGCACATCAAAAGACGCCTAACTCCATCCGGATTTGGTCCGGTGGGAGACATAGAGATATGCAAGATACATACGGATCTGAATGTTGCGTACCCGCTGACTAAGCCTCTTCCACGAGCAAAACATGATCAGCACCAAGACTCCATGGGTGTTAGAATCATTACTTGTGTAATCTAGATTATTGACTCTAGTGCAAGTGGGAGATCAAGGAAATATGCCCTAGAGGCAATAATAAAGTTATTATTTATTTCCTTATATCATGATAAATGTTTATTATTCATGCTAGAATTGTATTAACCGGAAACATAATACATGTGTGAATACATAAACCTACAGAGTGTCACTAGTATGCCTCTACTTGACTAGCTCGTTAATCAAAGATGGTTATGTTTCCTAACCATGAACAAGGAGTTGTTATTTGATTAATGGGATCACATCATTGGTTGAATGATCTGATTGACATGACCCATTCCATTAGCATAGCACCTGATCGTATAGTTTGTTGCTAGTGCTTTTCTTCATGACTTATACATGTTCCTATGACTATGAGATTATGCAACTCCCGCTTGCCCGAGGAACACTTTGGGTGCTACCAAACGTCACAACGAATCGGGTGATTATAAAGGTACATTACAGGTGTCTCCGAAGGTACATGTTGGGTTGGCATATTTCGAGATTAGGATTTGTCACTCCGATTGTCGGAGAGGTATCTCTGGGCCCTCTCGGTAATGCACATCACATAAGCCTTGCAAGCATTGCAACTAAATGTGTTAGTTGTGAGATGATGTATTACGGAACGAGAAAAGAGACTTGCCAAGAACGAGATTGAACTAGGTATTGATACCGACGATCGAATCTCGGGCAAGTAACATACCGATGACAAAGGGAACAACGATGTTGTTATGCGGTCTGACCGATAAAGATCTTCGAGAATATGTAGGAGCCAATATGGGCATCCAGGTCCCGCTATTGGTTATTGACCGAGAGGTGTCTCGGTCATGTCTACATAGTTCTCGAACCCGTAGGGTCCGCACGCTTAACGCTTCGATGATGCTTATTATGAGTTTATATGATATTGATGTACCAAGGTTGTTCGAGTCCCGGATGAGATCACGGACATGACGAGGAGTCTCAAATGGTCGAGACATAAAGATTGATATATTGGAAGCCTATGTTTGACTCCGAATCACTCCGGTGAAATTGGGAATTTTACCGAGTACCGGGGTTACCGGAACCTCCCGGGGTCAATGGGCCTTGATGGGCCTTAGTGGGAAAGAGAAAAGGGGCCATATTGCTGGCGCAGCCTTCCCCTTCCCTAGTCCTATTAGGATTAGGAGAAGGGGTGGCGCCTCTCTCCCTTTCCCTTGGTCAAACCCTAGTTGGACTAGGATTTGGGGGAATCCTACCCTAGTAGGAGTAGGACACCCCGGCGCGCCTCCCTCCTGGCCGCCAGCCCCTCCCTTCCCTCCTTTATATACAGGGCAGGGGCACCCCATGACACACAAGTTGATCATTGAGATCGTTCTTAGCTGCAGTCGGTGCCCCTTCCACCAAACTACACCTCGAATATACCGCTGCGGAGCTTAGGCGAAGCCCTGCGCCGTGGAACATCATCATCGCCACCACGCCGTCATGTCGACGAAACTCTCCTCAACACTCGGCTGGATCGGAGTTTGAGGGACGCCATCGAGCTGAACGTGTGCAGAACTCGGAGGTGCCGACGCTCGGTACTTGGATCGGTTGGATCGGGAAGAAGTACGACTACTTCCTCTACGCTAAGTCCAACGCTTCTGCTGCTGGTCTACGAGGGTATGTAGACAACACTCTCATCTCGTTGCTATGCATCACCATGGTCTTGCGTGATCGTAGGAAAATTTTTGAAATTACTACGTTTCCCAACATGCCCCTCCGTGACGGAGGAGACCATCCACTTGCCTCCCGCTCCGGACATGGCTGGAGAAGGTTGAGGAGAGATGTGCGGACTTGGGCGCTGGAGCTCGAGTGTGCAGGAATGGATGAGCAAAGGAGGAAGAAGGCGTAGGTGAAAAGGTGGATCCTTATCCCCTTATATGGACGGACGCAACTAAGCGCCCCCACCAGCCTGGAAAAACTCTCTTATCTTCCAAGCGCTGTAATCAATGGCGCGGTTGGGTTACCCACATCCGTATTGATGAGAATCCCAGAATAAGGGGACACGATCTCTGCTTTGACAAGGCGTGCCAAGGAAACCGCCTCGCTAAATGCGCTGAGGTGGTATAGTAAAAACGATTCGAACGAAGACTTGGCCGTGGTGTGATGGCACGCTGCGGAATACGTCATCAGATTGATTTTGTGTAAATATTATTCTCTCTACGGTGTTATGTGGAAATTATTTTGCAGAGCCGGACACTGTCCTTGTGTTCAAAATCTTCTATAAAGTATTCGGAGGAAGAACCCGCCTTGCAATGCCGAAGACAATATGCGCGCCGGACTCGTCGTCATTGAAGCCTGGTTCAGGGGCTACTGAGGGAGTCCTGGACTAGGGGGTGTCCGGATAGCCGAACTATCATCTTTGGCCGGACTCCTGGACTATGAAGATACAAGATTAAAGACTTCGTCCCGTGTCCATATGAGACTTTCCTTGGCGTGGAAGGCAAGCTTGGCAATACGGATATGTAGATCTCCTACCATTGTAACCGACTCTGTGTAACCCTAACCCTATCCGATGTCTATATAAACCGGAGGGTTTTAGTCTGTAGGACGAACAACAATCATACCATAGGCTAGCTTCTAGGGTTTAGCCTGTCTGATCTCGTGGTAGATCTACTCTTGTACTACCCATATCATCAATATTAATCAAGCAGGAGTAGGGTTTTACCTCCATTGAGAGGGCCCGAACCTGGGTAAAAACATCGTGTCCCTTGTCTCCTGTTACCATCCGCCTAGACGCACAGTTCGGGACCCCCTAACCGAGATCCGCCGGTTTTGACACCGACATTGGGTTTTACCTTAATGAATCTTTAGTAGTTGCGGATGCTTGCTAGAGTTCCAATCATAAGTGCATATGATCCAAGTAGAGAAAGTATGTTAGCTTATGCCTCTCGCTCAAATAAAATTGCAATAGTGATTACCGGTCTAGTAACATAGTCAGTTGCCTAGGGACAATTTCGCCACACCTACCATCACTTTTCCACACTCGCTATATTTACTTTAGTTGTTTTTTTATCTAAACAACCCCTAGTTTTATTTTCGTGCTCTTTACTTTCTTGCAAGCTTACCCGAAAACACCTACAAAGTACTTCTAGTTTCATACTTGTTCTAGGTAAAGCGAACGTCAAGCATACGTGGAGTTGTATCGGTGGCCGATAGAACTTTAGGGAATATTTGTTCTACCTTTAGCTCCTCGTTGGGTTCGACACTCTTACTTATCGAAAACTATTGCGATCCCCTATACTTGTGGGTTATCAAGACCTTTTTCTGGCGCCGTTGCCGGGGAGCAATAGCGTGGGGTGAATATTCTCGTGTGTGATTGTTTGCTTTATCACTAAGTAATTTTTATTTGCTGTTCTTAGTTGTTTTCTATCTTTAGTTATGGGTAGGAAACGCAAAATACCAAAAAAATTAGTTGTACCTACTGCTCCAATGGTTGAAGAACCACTCAAAATCTATCACACTACTGAAGCTTTTTACTTGGATCATCTTCGATCCCTTTGTGTCAGGTCTTGAAACCCCAACTAGCTTAGTTGAGGGCAAATCTTTAGATGAGCATGCTTGTTATGTGCGATAATCAGATATCTGAAAAAGGAAACTATTACGGGATCAAATTCAACGTTTACAATGCTATGCTTGGAATTTATGTTGGGAATATGATTTTACTTGTTGTTCTGGAAACCCTAAAAAACACCTTCCCTACCAATGTGAGTTTATTGATAATGGGATCTTATCTTCATATGCTAAGGGTGTTTATAGTTACTATGATGTTCAACAAATTGAAGAATTTGTTGCTTTTAAGGGTGCTTTTGAAATTGCTTCTTTGATTGAAAAGTATGATGCTACTCTTTACAAATCTGAAAACTTTGCCATACTTGAATATTGTTATGAGAATTATGCTTCTAATGCCTATGTTAACCAATATATCGAGGAGTACTCCGCTGACCAAGAAGAGACTAATATTTTGCAGGAAGCTATGGAAGAAGAAATTGATGAAACTGTGAGCTCATTGGATGAAAAAGATGATGAGGAGAGCGAAGAACAAAAGGAGGAAGAACGGATTAGCTACCCGTGCCCACCTTCTAATGAGAGTAACCCTCCAACTCATACATTGTTTAATTCCCCTTCGTGCTTACCGAAGGATGATTGCTATGATGATTGCTATGATCCCTTGAAATTGTTTGAAATATCCCTTTTTGATGATGCTTGTTATGCTTGTGGCCAAGATGCCAATATGAATTATGCTTATGGAGATGAACTTGCTATAGTTCCTTATGTTATGAATGAAATTGTTGCTATTGCACCCACGCATGATAGTCCTATTATCTTTTTGAATTCTCCCGACTACACTATATCGGAGAAGCTTGCACTTATTAAGGATTATATTGATGGGTTGCCTTTTTCCGTTGCACATGATGATTTTGATAGATATAATATGCATGTGCTTGCTACTCCTACTTGCAAATATTATGAGAGAGGAACTATATCTCCACCTCTCTATGTTTCCAACACGATAGAATTGCAAGAAACTGTTTATACTATGCATTGGCCTTTACTATGTGTGCATGAATTGTTCTTTTATGACATGCCGATGCATAGGAAGAGAGTTAGACTTCGTCATTACATGATATATGTTACTTTGTGCTCACTACTAAATTACAAATCATTGTTAATTAAAATTGGCTTTGATATACCTTGGGATCCGGGTGGATTCACTACTTCAGCACCATATGCCTAGCTTAATGGCTTTAAAGAAAGCGCTGCCAGCCTGCCAGGGAGACAACCCGGAATTTTTAGAGTCATTTATTTCTGTTGAGTGCTTTCATATAGTTTAAAAACACAAAAATAAAGAGGGGAACCCAAAACTTTTTCAAAAAGAAAAGTGAAAGTGAGAAAGACAAGCATTGTTGAAGTGGGAGAGCTCCTTGAAATTTGTTCATGCTCACGGCAACTTTGTGAATCTTGATTATAGAAACTTTTCAACAAAAATAATTATCCCCTTGTATAATTCCATTGTATTATAAAAATAATGTGCCAAGGTTTGCCTTTAGGATGTTTACAATGCTGGTTGGTTTGTGCGGTGCAGGACAGAAACTTTGGCTGTAGTGCGCGAATTTTAATTTTTTACTGGAACGTTAAATGGTTCTGATTCTTTTTGAACTGTCTTGCTGTACAAATTGTTTATTTTTCCTAATTTTGGCAGAATTGTTCAATCAAAAGTATGGTGAATGTTCAGATTGCTACAGACTGTTCTGTTTTAGACAGATTCTGTTTTTGATGCATAGTTTGCTTGTTTTGATGAAACTATCAATTTATATGAGTGGATTAAGCTATGAAAAAGTTATATTACAGTAGAACAAAATATGAATTGGTTTGCAACAGTACTTATAATGGTGATTTGCTTTATTATACTAACGGATCTTACCGAGTTTTCTGTTGAAGTTTTGTGTGGATGAAGTGTTCGATGATCGAGAAGGTTTCGATGTGAGAAGAAGGAAGAGAGGCAAGAGCTCAAGCTTGGGGATGCCCGAGGCACACCAAGTAAATATTCAAGGAGACTCAAGCGTCTAAGCTTGCGGATGCTGGGGAGGCATCCCCTCTTTCTTCAACAAATATCGGTATGTTTTCGGATTCGTTTCGTTCATGCGATATGTGCAAGTCTTGGAGCGTCTTTTGCAATTAGGTTTTTATTTTTATTTTATGCACCATGCTGGTATGAGATGGTCCTTGGTTGATTTATAGAATGCTCTATGCACTTCACTTATATCTTTTGAGTATGGCTTTATAGAATGCTTCATGTGCTTCACTTATATCATTTGAAGTTTGGATTGCCTGTTTGTCTTTATATAGACAACCGCCATTTGTAGAATGCTCTTTTGCTTCACTTATATTTGTTAGAGCACGGGCATATCTTTTGTAGAAAGAATTAAACTCTCTTTCTTCACTTATATCTATTTAGAGAGATGACAGGAACTGGTCATTCACATGGTTAGTCATAAAATCCTACATAAACTTGTAGATCGCTGAATATGATATGTTTGATTCCTTGCAATAGTATTGTGATATACAGGTGGTGATATTAGAGTCGTGCTAGTTGAGTAATTGTGAAATTGAGAAATACTTGTTTTAAGGTTTCCAAGTCCCGTAGCATGCACGTATGGTGAACCGTTATGTAACGAAGTCGGAGCATGAGGTGTTTATTGATTGCCTTCCTTATGAGTGGCGGTCGGGGACGAGCGATGGTCTTTTCCTACCAATCTATCCCCCTAGGAGCATGCGCTTAGTACTTTGTTTTGATGACTAATAGAATTTTGCAATAAGTATGTGAGTTCTTTATGACTAATGTTGAGTCCATGGATTATACGCACTCTCACCCTTCCATCATTGCTAGCCTCTTCGGTACCGTGCATTGCCCTTTCTCACCTCGAGAGTTGGTGCAAACTTCGCCGGTGCATCCAAACCCCGTGATACGATACGCTCTATCACACATAAGCCTCATTATATCTTCCTCAAAACAGCCACCATACCTACCTATCATGGCATTTCCATAGCCATTCCAAGATATATTGCCATGCAACTTTCATCATCATCATATTCATGACTTGAGCATTCATTGTCATATTGCTTTGCATGATCGTAAGATAGCTAACATGATGTTTTCATGGCTTGTCCGTTTTTTGATGTCATTGCTACGTTAGATCATTGCACATCCCGGTACACCGCCGGAGGCATTTATATAGAGTCATATCTTTGTTCTAGATATCGAGTTGTAATATTGAGTTGTAAGTAAATAAAAGTGTGATGATCATCATTATTAGAGCATTGCCCCAGTGAGGAAAGGATGATGGAGACTATGATTCCCCCACAAGTCGGGATGAGACTCCGGACTTTAAAAAAATAAAAGAGGCCAAAGAAGCCCAAATAAAAAAGAGGCCAAAGAAGCCCACCAAAAAAAAGAGAAAAAAAATAAAAATAAATAAATAAATGAGAGAAAAAAGAGAGAAGGGGCAATGTTACTATCCTTTTACCACACTTGTGCTTCAGAGTAGCACCATGTTCTTCATATAGATTGTCTCCTATGTTGTCACTTTCATATACTAGTGGGAATTTTCATTATAGAACTTGGCTTGTATATTCCAACGATGGGCTTCCTCAAATGCCCTAGGTCTTCATGAGAAAGCAAGTTGGATGCACACCCACTTAGTTTCTTTTGTTGAGCTTTCATACACTTATAGCTCATAGTGCATCCGTTGCATGGCAATCCCTACTCCTCACATTGACATCAATTGATGGGCATCTCCATAGCCCGTTGATTACCCGCGTCGATGTGAGACTTTCTCCTTTTTTGTCTTCTCTACATAACCCCCATCATCATATTCTATTCCACCTATAGTGCTATGTCCATGGCTCACGCCATGTATTGCGTGAAAGTTGAAAAGGTTTGAGAACGTCAAAAGTATGAAACAATTGCTTGGCTTGTCATCGGGGTTGTGCATGATGTGAATGCTTTGTGTGGTGAAGATGGAGCATAGCCAGACTATATGATTTTGTAGGGATGAGCTTTCTTTGGCTATGTTATTTCAATAAGACATAATTGCTTGGTTGGTATGCTTGAAGTATTGGTATTTTTATGTCAAAGGATAGACTATTGCTTTGAATCACTCGTGTCTTAATATTCATGCCATGATTAGACATATGATCAAGATTATGCTAGGTAGGATTCCACATCAAAACTTATCTTTTTATCATTTACCTACTCGAGGACGAGCAGGAATTAAGCTTAGATGCTGATACGCCTCCGTCAGATCTATAATTTTTGATTGTTCCATGCCAATATTATTCACTTTCATATACTTTTGGCAACTTTTTATATTATTTTTGGGACTAACATATTGATCCAAAGGCCGATGCCGTTCTCGCATCAAGGTATGTTTTATGTTTCGCAGAATATCCATATCAAACGGAGTCCAAACGGGATAAAATGGACGGAGCTTATTTTTGAAAATATGGAAATTTCCGAAGAAAATCCACGCGAGACGGTGCAGAGGTGGTCACGAGGCAGGCGCGCCCTCTCCTGGCGCGCCGCCTACCTCGTGAGCCCATCGTAAGGCGGCTGATGCTCTTCTTTTGCCGCAAGAAAGATAATATTTGGAAAAAAATCACGGCGAAGGTTTCAGGCCAATCGGAGTTACGGATCTCCATATATACGTGAAACGGTGAAACAGAGCCAGAAGAGAACGCAGAAACAGAGAGATAGATCCAATCTCGGAGGGGCTCTCGCCCCTCCCAAGCCATGGGAGCCAAGGGCCAGAGGGGAAACCCTTCTCCCACCTAGGGAGGAGGTCAAGGAAGAAGAAGAAGAAGGGGGCCTCTCTCCCCCTTGCTTCCGATGGCGCCGGAGCGCTGCCGGGGGCCATCATCATCACCGCGATCTTCAGCAACACCGTCGTTATCTTCACCAACATCTCCATCACCTTCCACCCTCTATCTACAGCGGTCCACTCTCCCGCAACCTGTTGTACCCTCTACTTGAACATGGTGCTTTATGCTTCATATTATTATCCAATGATGTGTTGCCATCCTATGATGTCTGAGTAGATTTCTATTGTCCTATCGGTGATTGATGAATTGCTATGATTGGTTTGAGTTGCATATTTTATTGGTGCTGTCCTATTGTGCCCTCCGTGTCGCAAGCAAGCGTGAGGGATTCCGCTGTAGTGTTTGCAATATGTTTATGATTTGCTTATAGTGGGTTGCGTGGTGTGACGGAAACACAAACCCGAGTAAGTAGGTTGTTTACGTATGGGATAAAGGGACTTGATACTTTAATGCTATGGTTGGGTTTTACCTTAATGAATCTTTAGTAGTTGCGGATGCTTGCTAGAGTTCCAATCATAAGTGCATATGATCCAAGTAGAGAAAGTATGTTAGCTTATGCCTCTCCCTCAAATAGAATTGCAATAGTGATTACCGGTCTAGTAACATAGTCAGTTGCCTAGGGACAGTTTCGCCACACCTACCATCACTTTTCCACACTCGCTATATTTACTTTAGTTGTGTTTTTATCTAAACAGCCCCTAGTTTTATTTTCGTGCTCTTTACTTTCTTGCAAGCTTACCCGAAAACACCTACAAAGTACTTCTAGTTTCATACTTGTTCTAGGTAAAGCGAACGTCAAGCGTACGTAGAGTTTTATCGGTGGTCAATAGAACTTTAGGGAATATTTGTTCTACCTTTAGCTCCTCGTTGGGTTCGACACTCTTACTTATCGAAAACTGTTGCGATCCCCTATACTTGTGGGTTATCAAGAGAGGGCGGGGCGGCGGAGGCAAGGGTCTGGGCCGGTGGTTGCTGGCGGTTCAAGAAATATCATCAACAGTGACTGGCGGGAGGTAGACGAAGGCCATCTGCCCGTTCCTTATAGATTGGACGGTTCATTAAAAAATCGACTGACCTATTTAATTTCAGTCGACTGTTATCTTGATATGACCACATGTGGTGGTGTGCTGGAGGAGTACCTGCATTTCCTATGCTCATATATTACAAAATCATACGGAGTAGAATCTAATTTTGTTTGCCATGCAATGTTGTAGAGCTATCATATGTCTCCTGTCATTTATTTTTCAGCCACCTGCTATCTGCTACTTTTAGAGTGCACTAGTTCTGCACACACTTCACCCATACTCTCACTATTGTGTTTTTATGCAAGGGTATTTCAGACTTTGCTGCTATGAGAGAAGCAAAAAAGAAAAGAGAGAAGTCGCTCCAGCGTCGTACGTGGATAGGCCAGACACGTTTCAGCCTTATAATAGGTGCAGTGTCAGCAGATGGAGACGGTAAACGTAGCTCTGGAGTTGATGACCTCGCTCGCGATGAACCACCATCCCAGGTGCTTGCTTTAACTTCGTGGTGTCATATGTGGTTGCATGTTCCATATGGTGTCTAGCTTGTATTCGAAAGGCCGAAGTCGGTCTTTATTAAGATAAGGAAAAATATTATTTACATGAACCACCATCCCGTGAGCACCAGAAGACAAATAGCTAGTCAGGGCACTGGCCGAGCCAGTGACAACTCAGACATCATAGGATGGCAACACATCATTGGATAATAATATGAAGCATAAAGCACCATGTTCAAGTAGAGGGTACAGCGGGTTGCGGGAGAGTGGACCGCTGAATATAGATGGGGGGAGGTGAAGGAGATGTTGGTGAAGATGGCGGAGGTGTTGGTGAAGATCGCGGTGATGATGATGGCCCCCGGCGGCGTTCCAGCGCCACCGGAAGCAAGGGGGAGAGAGGCCCCCTTCTTCTTCTTCTTCCTTGACCTTCTCCCTAGATGGGAGAAGGGTTTCCCCTCTCGTCCTTGGCTCCCATGGCGTGGGAGGGGCGAGAGACCCTCGAGATTGGATCTATCTCTGCTTCTCGTTCTCTAATTCTGCCCCGCACCGCTTTCCTTTATATCCGAGATCCGAATTCCGATTGGATTGAAACCTTCGCCCAGATTTTTCTCGTAAAATTAGCTTTCTTGCGGCAAAAGAAGAGCGTCAATCGCCTTACGGGTGGCCCACGAGCCCAGGCCGCGCCCAGGGAGCGCGCTACTGTCTCGTGGCCACCCGGACACCGCTTTCGCTGATTCTTCCTCTAGAAAATCATAAATATTCCAAAATAATTCTCCGTCCGTTTTTATCCCGTTTGTACTCCTTTTGATATTGGGTTTCTGCGAAACAAAAAACATGCAACGTGCAGGAACTGTCACTGGGCATTGGATCAATATGTTAGTCCCAAAAAATAGTATAAAAAGTTGCCAAAAGTATATAAAAGTTGTAGAATATTGGCATGGAACAATCAAAAATTATAGATACGACGGAGACGTATCATTCATCCTCAGCCCAAGAGGCAATCCACCACACCACACTGGAGTAGGGTATTACACCACAACGGTGGCCCGAACCAGTATAAATCTTGTGTCCCTTGTGTTGCGGGTTCGTCGAGCTAGGCTTTGAGATCGCAGTGAGGCTGAGGGCGTGATTAGGTAGGGGGAAATCTTCATGCGCACCCGGTGTTCGAACCTCAAGGGTTTTTGCCGAACCCGAACCGACATTTGGCGTGCGAGTTGCGCGCCAAGCTTTCTTCCGCCGATCCGCCCTGCCGCCGTCGCATCAATGGCGGACGCTCGCCGAGCTCGCGCTGAACGCTGGGCCGCCCTCGCCGCCCGCGTTGATCAGACGGCTCCCGTCGGCGGGCCTCCCCGTCGTTCTCCGTCACCTGTCGCCAACGCCACCACCGGCCCGGCGGGAAATGAGCAGCAAGCGTCCTCGTTGCACCCCTCTGTGCGGCGGGACGGCTGCACCGCCACTCCGTCGCTGACCCTGGGCGTCTCGTCGTCTCACACTCGTCACACTCCCATCCACGCGCAGGACGCGTTGCTCATGGCACGCGAACTCCTGCGCTACTGCCCCGTCGACGACCTCTACGAGGACTGGCTGGACTGCATCGCCGAGCTTGTCAGCACCGCAGGGGGCTCCCCTGTGCCATCCCTCTCGCTGCCTCGCCCTCCGCCAGCTGCAGGCGACGTGGCTCATGGAGCGCCACCACCACCACCTCCGCACCAAGACGGTGTCCTGGCGCCAAGGCGTGCGGCCCCCCGGCGCGACCCACCACGTCGGGCGCCCGTGCGCAAAGAAGGAAGCTGACAAGAAGTTCCCCGTCCACAAGAAAATGCTCCCGCGCTCCCAGCACCACTACGACAAGACCGTGTGCCGCCTGCGGTGGCGGTGCGCGGACATCAAGGGCAGGCTCCACATCAGCAAAGGGTCCTGGTGGCCACCGCGGGCTACCATGCCTTCACTCCTGAGCTGCGTAGCATCGCATGGCTGAGCAAGTTCAAGCTAGACCTGCCTCCACGCTACGACGGCATCCCCGACCCTGCGGAGTTCCTGCAGCTCTACGAGCTGAGCATCGAGGCGGCCAACGGCGACGAAAAAGTCATGGCGAACTGGTTCCCCATGGCTCTCAAGGATGGTGCCCGCTTGTGGCTCCTAAACCTGCCTCCAGGCTCCATCTCCTCCTGGAACGAGATGCGCGACCGCTTTGTCGCCAACTTCCAGGGCACTCGCCACCGCCCTCCGGCCGCGGGTGACCTGCGCCGCGTCAAGCAGCAGCCAGGGAGACCCTCTAGAGGTACATCCAACGCTTCAATAATGTTCGCCTCAAGATCCCCAAGGTGACGGACGAGGCCATCATCTCCGCGTTTATCGAGGGCATCCGCGACGTCAAGATGAAGGAGGAGCTCGCCATCCACGAGGAGATGTGCACATCCTTGGAGTTGTTCAACCTGGCGATCAAGTGCGCAAGGGCTGAGGAAGGGCGCCTTTCCCTCCTTGAGCTCCCGGCTACCGACCTGGAGGAGAAGAAAGCCAAGGCCAAGGACGTGAAGCGCAAGGGAGTGGCGTGCATGGCGGCGGAGCCGACACGGCGCTGCCGACCAGCCCGAGTCATCCAAGAGCAGCCGACCATTCTGCGCCTTCCACAACGTTCACAGCCACAACACCAACGACTGTCAAGAGCTCAAGGCCATTCGAGATGGACACCTCGGTCGACGCCCCGAGCGCAACGACCGGGGTTACGGCCGAGGAGGAGGATGTGGCAGAGGACGCTGGGACGATCGTGGCACTCGCCAGGAGTGGCGTGACCGGCCTCGCGAGGACCGCTGGCAGGACCAACCTCATGAAGGCGCCTGGAGGGATCAGCCTCGCGAGGACCATCCTCAGGGCAATGCTGGCCTTCCTCCGCTGCCGCCACCACCAAGAAGGAACGACGACCACCATCAAGACAAGGGGGCTGGGGGCTTCCAGGAGCCGCGGGCTATCGCCTGCATCTTGGGCGGAGCTCAAGCCCCAGCCTCTCAGTGAATCTTCAAGCAGTTTGCTCGCGAGGTGAACGCAGTCCTCCCCAGGCTCGAGGCTACACGCCCGCTTAGGTGGTCCAAGTGCGCCATCACCTTCAGTTCGGCAGATCAGCTCAAGTGCGCGGCCACCGCTGGCGCCCTCCCGATGCTTTGCTCACCCGTCATCAGCAACGTACAAGTCGCCAAGACCCTCATCGACGGTGGCGCAGGGCTTAACGTCCTGTCCGTCGAGATGTTCGACAGCCTTCAAGTGCCCTACGATCAGCTTTAGCCTACCAAGCCCTTCTTAGGAGTGACTGACGGTTCCACCACGCTGATAGGGTAGATCCACCTCCATGTCACCTTCGGACAGTGCGACAACTACCGCACCGAGCTCATCGACTTCGACGCCACCCACATCCGCCTACCATACAATGCCATCCTCGGTATCCGCCCTGCCAGTTTCATGGCAGTGACACACCACGGCTACAACGCCCTCAAGATGCCGGGAGTGGCGGAATCATCACAGCCCCTCGCGAAGAAAGAGATGCGGTGTGCTCCTCGAGCGCGCCATCCAAGCAGCGCCAATCAAGATCCCCACAACAATGCAGCACAAGACCTCCCGAGGTCGTCCCCAAGAAGAAGAAGCACCTACCCATGCAGGGGCCTCGGAGAGTGGCGCCGCAAGTGGAGCCACGCCAGATCAGCGCCACCGAGCGCCTCCTCCCTCGATAGGAAGGCGCGCTGGCGCCTCCTGGGCAAGGCTCGGGGCTCTCTCGAGGGCCTCCACCTTGCCAACATCACGAGGGAGGCGCTCGGGCACCACGTGGAGGCGTGCTTCGCAGCACGTTTCCCTCAGGAGGACACCGGACGAGGAGCGCCCGGCGCTCAGGAGTTCATTGCCAAGACCACTCAGGAACTGCATGATGCAAGAGCCATGCGCAGCGACCACCGCTCACCTGGCGTGGCCCCCCATCCAGGCGGGGATGGCGGGCTGTGCGTCTGCATCGACATCCCAGGGCTCAACGGGGCCGCATCTCAGGATCTTTTCTGGCCTTCGCGCGTGGGACGCTGCGAGGGCCCGCCTCACAGCCACGTTCGCATGCCTTTTGGCCTGCCAAGCATGGCGTCCGCCTTCCAGCGCAATCTATGGAGCATCCTGGCGGCTTAGGAGGCCAGGCACCACACAGTCCTGGCGGAGATGGAGACAGTCTTCAAGGAACCGCCTGACCCCAGAGCCTCCCGAGGCTCGGGCCCGGTGGCTTGTGAGGAGCAACCCCTTCATCACACATCTTCAGCTGCCCCAACATTCCTTCAACAACAGAACCAGGTGACATTTTCCAAGTTTATTTAGCTGGGAGCGACCCTCGGGCTGCATCATTCCCAGGCCGCGTGGGTCCATCCCTGTGGCATGTATCCCTTTACATCTCTAGCTTACTCTATTGGGGGCGCCCCTCGGGCTGCATAATCCCCAAGCTGCTCGGGTCCAGCCCAGTGGCATGTATTGTTCTTGCATTTACCTAAGCTAGCTCGCCTTCCATGCATAATATATCTATGGTTATCGCCTACTTGATTGCCGCCCACCATGGGAGCCGCGCGCCGATCGTCTTTCTTCAGGGCCCTTCGCATAAGAAGGCTAGGCACGACGTCTGTGCTCGGGCCCATCCCTGCAGCGTCGATAAATCCAACGGCTGAGCTCTGTCTGGCGGGCCGGTCCCGTTCACGTCACCTCATGGGGTCGTTGGTGCTTGGCCTTCTCATGTGATAACCTCGGGAGATTCGTTCATCGCAGGTTGTCTAACAATTTCGTAGGACCGCCACAGCCATCAAGAACCAAGACCAGGCGTAACCCGCCTTGAGGTAGGGCCTTGTGAGTCCCACGCTGGCTCACGAGTGCCCAGTCACACCTCATCTAGCCCTGTCGTGCAAGCCACGTGTCTGGGCGGGGCTGTACACACCCCGGGGGCTCTCCACAGTAGGGAGTCCCCTCCCACGTACCAGTGGAAGCACCATGCTCCGCGCTGGCCATTGACACTGCCGAGGAGTGGCTATGCCCGTGCAAATGCGGAAGCGCTATGCTCCGCACTGATGATAAACAACTGAGGGCGGCCCCACGGCCATATCAACCTCAGGGAGCCCTTGAGCTTAGTGTCCGGCCTCATCGCAACACCTCCCCTCGGGAGAGTCGCGTGAGGGGGCTGGGCACGGGGGCAGCACTCGGGTCACGCCCAAGCATAAGCCACCCAGCCAAGTCCCTCGGAGTTGGTCGTTGCGCGCCCCTCCTGAGCCGAGCCTCGGCGAGGACAAAGGTCGTTTGAGCATCAAGGGGGACTCCTGAGCATCGCGACTCAGGAGCCTAATTGGCCACGTAGCCCCTCTGTAGGATCAGAAATATGTCTAGAGGGGGGGGGTGATTAGACTACTTGACCAAATAAAAATCTAGCCTTCTCCCAATTTTAAGTATTGGCAAATTTTAGCAACTTAGCACAAATCAAGTAATCAACCTACACATGCAATTCTAAGAATATAGCAGCGAAATGTAAAACAATTTCATATGAAGGTAGAGGGAGAAGTTTGAAGGGAGCAAACGCAATGTAGACACAGAGATTTTTATCCGTGGTTCCGATAGGTGGTGCTATCATACATCCACGTTGATGGAGACTTCAACCCATGAAGGGTAACGGTTGCGCGAGTCCACGGAGGGCTCCACCCACGAGGGGTCCACGAAGAAGCAACCTTGTCTATCCCACCATGGCCATCGCCCACGAAGGACTTGCCTCACTAGGGTAGATCTTCACGAAGTAGGCGATCTCCTTGCCCGTACAAACTCCTTGGTTCAACTCCACAATCTTGACGGAGGCTCCCAAGTGACACCTAGCCAATCTAGGAGACACCACTCTCCAAAAGGTAATAGATGGTGTGTTGATGATGAACTCCTTGCTCTTGTGCTTCAAATGATAGTCTCCCCAACACTCAGCTCTCTCTCATAGGATTGGATTTGGTAGAAAGAAGATTTGAGTGGAAAGCAACTTGGGGAAGGCTAGAGAACAAGATTTATGTGGTTGGAATGGAATATCTTGACCTCAACACAAGTGTAGGTGGTTCTCTCTCAAAAAATATATGTTGGAAGTGTAGGCATGTTCTGATGGCTCTCTCCACGAATGAAGAGTGGGTGGAGGGGTATATATAGCCTCCACACAAAATCTAACCGTTACACACAAATCACCAAACTCGGTGGGACTGAATTAGAAAACTCGGTCGGACCGATTTGGTTCATAATGTGACCGTTAGGCATTTCGGTGGGACCGATATGTCAACTCACTGTTACCGATTTTATTAGGGTTAGGGCATAACGTAATCTTGGTGAGACCGATTACACAAACTCAGTGGGACCGATTTTGGTAATAGCCAAACAGAGAGTTGGTCAGGCAAACTCGGTGGGACCGATTTGCTCTTCTCGGTAGGACCGAAACGTTACGAAGGGAAACAGAGATTTGCAATCCCATCTTGGTGAG
This sequence comes from Aegilops longissima, assembly GCA_021605205.1. Lineage (NCBI taxonomy): Eukaryota > Viridiplantae > Streptophyta > Magnoliopsida > Poales > Poaceae > Aegilops > Aegilops longissima. The sequence continues at coordinate 261,904,721 of CM038682.1, read as the reverse complement.
ACCGAAGTGACTAGGGTTTGTGGCAGTGGCTATGTCAAGAGAACTCGGTGGCGCCGGATACAAAGTTTCGGTGGGGCCGAGTTTGACTTTTGGTTTGGGACATATGTGGATGTGAGAAAGTAGTTGAGGTTTTTTTTAGCATATCACTAAGCATTTTGAGCAAGAAGCTCATTAAGCAACACCTCACCCCTTTTGATAGTATTGGCTTTTCCTATGGACTCAATGTGATCTTGGATCACTAAAAATAAAATGTAGAGTCTTGTGCTTTGAGCTTGAGCCAAACTTTTGTCCTTAGCATTTTGAGGGGTCCACTTTCTAATCCATGCCATGCCAATAATTGAGCTTTCCTGAAATATTTATCTTGAAATAGTGTTAGCTCAATGAGCTATATGTTGTTCATCATTACCAAAACCACCCAGGGATAGTTGCACTTTCAATCTCCCCTTTTGGTAATTGATGACAACATGTAGATCAAAGCTTCGACAGATGATAATAAGATTGAAATACACTCCTCAAATAGAATTGCAATAGTGATTACCGGTCTAGTAACATAGTCAGCTGCCTAGGGACAGTTTCGCCACACCTACCATCACTTTTCCACACTCGCTATATTTACTTTAGTTGTGTTTTTATCTAAACAGCCCCTAGTTTTATTTTCGTGTTTTTACTTTCTTGCAAGCTTACCCGAAAACACCTACAAAGTACTTCTAGTTTCATACTTGTTCTAGGTAAAGTTAACGCTGCTTATCGAGAGTTTTATCGGTGGTCAATAGAACTTTAGGAATATTTGTTCTACCTTTAGCTCCTCGCTGGGTTCGACACTTTTACTTATCGAAAACTGTTGCATCCCCTATACTTGTGGGTTATCAAGAGAGGGCGGGCGGCGGAGGCAAGGGTCCGGGCCGTGGTTGTCAAGTGTTCAAGAAATATCATCAACAAGGATCAAGGGAGGTAGATTTAAGGCCATCTGCCTGCCTTTATAGATTGGACGGTTCATTAAAAAATCGATCGACCTATTTAATTTCAATGATCGTTATCTTGATATGACCACATGTGGTGGTGTGCTGGAGGAGTACCTGCATTTCCTATGCTCATATATTACAAAATCATAATGGAGTAGAATCTAATTTTGTTTGCCATGCAATGTTGTAGAGCTATCATATGTCTCCTGCATTTATTTTTCAGCCACCGCTATCTGCTACTTTTTAGAGTGCACTAGTTCTCGCACACACTTCACCCATACTCTCACTATTGTGTTTTTATGCAAGGGTATTTCAGACTTTGCTGCTATGAGAGAAGCAAAAAGAAAAGAGAGAAGTCGCCCAGCGTCAGACGTGGATAGGCCGCACACGCTTCAGCCTTATAATAGGTGCAAGGTCGCAGATGGAGACGTAAACGAGCTCGAGTTGATGACTCGCCGCGATGAACCACCATCCTGTGTGCTTGCTTTAACTTCGTGGTGTCATATGTGGTTGCATGTTCCATATGGTGTCTAGCTTGTATTCAAAGGTCAAGTCGGTCTTTATTAAGATAAGGAAAAATATTATTTACATGAACCACCATCCCGTGAGCACCGAAGACAAATAGTTAGTCGTAATCGGCCGAGCCAAGGACAACTCGACATCATAGGATGGCAACACATCATTGGATAATAATATGAAGCATAAAGCACCATGTTCAAGTAGAGGGTACAGCGGGTTGCGGAGAGTGGACCGCTGAATATAGATGGGGGAGGTGAAGGAGATGTTGGTGAAGATGGCGGAGGTGTTGGTGAAGATCAAGGTGATGATGATGGCCCCGGCATGCCTCAGCGCCACCGAAGCAAGGGGAGAGAGGCCCCTTCTTCTTCTTTCTTCCTTGACCTTCTCCCTAGATGGGAGAAGGGTTTCCTCTCGCCCTTGGCTCCTATGGCGGAGGGCGAGAGACCCTCCGAGATTGGATCTATCTCTCTGCTTCTGCTCTTCTAATTCTGCCCCGCACTGCTTCCTTTATATCCGAGATCCGTGAATTCATTGGATTGAAACCTTCGCCCAGATTTTTCTCAGAAATTAGCTTTCTTATGGCAAAAGAAGAGCGCAATCGCTTTACGGGTGGCCCACGAGCCCAGGCCGCGCCTAGGGGAGGGCGCTACTGTCTCGTGGCCACCCCGACACCGCTTCGCTGATTCTTCCTCTAGAAAATCATAAATATTCCAAAATAATTCTCCGTCTGCTTTTATCCCGCTTGTACTCCTTTTTGATATTGGGTTTCTAAACAAAACATGCAACGTGCAGGAACTGCCACCGGGCATTGGATCAATATGTTAGTCCCAAAAATAGTATAAAAGTTGCCAAAAGTATATAAAAGTTGTAGAATATTGGCATGGAACAATCAAAATTATAGATACGACGGAGACGATTATTCATCCTCAGCCCAAGAGGCAATCCACCACACCACACCGGAGTAGGGTATTACACCACAACGGTGGCCCGAACCAGTATAAATCTTGTGTCCCTTGTGTTGCGGGTTCGTCGAGCTAGGCTTTGAGATCGCAGTGAGGCTGAGGGCGTGATTAGGTAGGGGGAAATCTTCATGCGCACCCCAGTGTTCGAACCTCAAGGGTTTTTGCCGGAACCCGAAATCCGACATTTGGCGTGCAGTGTTGCGCGCCAAGCTTCTTCCGCCGATCCGCCCCCTGCCGCTTGTCGATCATGGCGGACGCCGCCGAAGCCGCTGAACGCCGGGCCGCCCTCGCCGCTCGCTGATCGGGACGGCTCTCGCCGGGCGGGCTCTCCCGCCGTTTCTCCGTCACCGCCGCTAACGCCACCACCGCCCGGCGGGAAATGAGCAGCAAGCGCCCTTGCACCCTTCAGGCGGGCGGGACGGCTGCACCGCCACTCCGCCGCTGACTTCGGGCGCCTCGCCGCCTCACACTCGCCACACTCCCATCCACGCGCAGACGCGCTTTCATGGCACGCGAACTCCCGCGCTATCGCCTCGCCGACGACCTCTACGAGGATCGGCTGGATCTGCATCGCCGAAGCTTGTCGCCACCGCAGGGGCTCTCTGCGCCATCCTTCGCTGCCTTCGCCCGCCACCAGCAGCGACGTGGGCTCATGGAGCGCCACCACCACCACCCGCACCAAGACGGTGTCTCGCGCCATATGCGCGGCCTCGCGCGACCCACCACGCCGGGCGCCCGGCGCAAAGAAGGAAGCCGACAAGAAGTTCCCCGTCCACAAGAAAATGCTCCCGCGCCCCAAAGACCACTACGACAAGACCGCAGCCGCCGCGTGGCGGTGCGCGGACATCAAGGGCAGGCTCCACATCGCAAAGGGTCCCGTGGCCACCGCGGGCTACCATGCCTTCACTCCCGAGCTGCGTAGCATCGCATGGCTGAGCAAGTTCAAGCTAGACCTGCCTCCACGCCACGACGGCATCCCCGACCTGCTGGAGTTCCCGCAGCTCACGAGCTGAGCATCGAGGCGCCAACGGCGACGAAAAAGTCATGGCGAACTGGTTCCCATGGCTCTCAAGGATGGTGCCCGCCAGGCTCCTAAACCTGCCTCCGTGCTCCATCTCCTCCTCGAACGAGATGCGCGACCGCTTTGTCGCCAACTTCCTGTGGCACTCGCCACCGCCCGGCCGCTGGTGACCTGCGCCAGCAAGCAGCAGCTGTGGAGACCTCTAGAGGTACATCCAACGCTTCAATAATGTTCGCCTAAGATCCCCAAGGTGACGGACGAGGCCATCATCTCCGCTTATCGAGGGCATCCGCGACGCCAAGATGAAGGAGGAGCTCGCCATCCACGAGGAGATGTGCACATCCTGGAGTTGTTCAACCCGGCGATCAAGGCGCGCAAGGGCTGAGGAAGGGCGCCTTTCCTCCTTGAGCTCCCTGCCACCGACTGGAGGAGAAGAAAGCCAAGGCCAAGGACGGAAGCGCAAGGGAGTGGCTGATTTCGCGGCGGAGCCGACACGGCGCGCCGACCAGCCCGAGTCATCCAAGAGCAGCCGACCATTCAAGCGCCTTCCACAACGCTCACAGCCACAACACCAACGATCGCCAAGAGCTCAAGGCCATTCGAGATGGACACTCGGTCGACGCCCGAGCGCAACGACCGGGTTACGGCCGAGGAGGAGGATGTGGCGAGGACGCTGGACGATCGTGGCACTCGCCAGAGTGGCGTGACCGCCTCGCGAGACCGGCCGGCAGACCAACCTCATGAAGGCGCTCGAGGGATCAGCCTCGCGAGGACCATCCTCGTGGCAATGCTGGCCTTCCTCCGCTGCCGCCACCACCAAGAAGGAACGACGACCACCATCAAGACAAGGGGCTGGGGCTTCAGAGCCGCGGCTATCGCCGCGATCTTGGGCGGAGCTCAAGCCCCAGCCTCTCAAAGGAATCTTCAAGCAGTTTGCTCGCGAGGTGAACGCAGTCCTCCCTGTGCTCGAGGCTACACGCCCGCTTAGGTGGTCCAAGCGCGCCATCACCTTCAGTTCGGCAGATCAGCTCGCGCGCTGCCATCACCGGGCGCCTCCCGATGCTTTGCTCACCCGTCATCAAGAACGCATAAGTCGCCAAGACCTCATCGACGGTGGCGCAGGGCTTAACGCCCCGTCTGCCGAGATGTTCGACAGCCTTCAAGTGCCCTACGATCAGCTTTAGCCTACCAAGCCCTTCTTAGGAGTGACTGACGGTTCCACCACGCTGATAGGGTAGATCCACCTCCATGTCACCTTCGGACAGTGCGACAACTACCGCACCGAGCTCATCGACTTCGACGTCACCCACATCCGTCTACCATACAATGCCATCCTCGGGTATCCGGCCCTGGCCAGGTTCATGGCAGTGACACACCACGGCTACAACGTCCTCAAGATGCCAGGGAGTGGCGGAATCATCACAGTCCCCTGCGAAGAAAGAGATGCGGTGTGCTCCCTCGAGCGCGCCATCCAAGCAGCGTCAATCGAAGATCCCCACAACAATGCAGCACAGTACCCTCCTGAGGTCGTCCCCAAGAAGAAGAAGCACCTACTCCATGCAGGGCCTCAGGAGAGTGGCGCCGCAAGTGGAGCCACGTCAGGATCAGCGCCCGCGCCTGGAGCGCCTCCCTCCCTCGCATAGGAAGGCGCGCCTGGCGCCCTCCTTGGGCAAGGCTCGGGGCTTCTTCCGAGGGCCTCCACCTTGCCAACATCACGAGGGAGGCGCCGGGCACCACGTGGAGGCGTGCTTGCAGCACGCTTCCTCAGAGGACACTGACGAGGAGCGCCCGCGCCAGAGTTCATTGCCAAGACCACTCAGAACTGCATGATGCAAGAGCCATGCGCAGCGACCACCGCCACTCGGGCGTGGCCCCCATCCAAAGCGGGATGGCGGGCTGTGCGCCCGTGATCGACATCCTGTGGCTCAACGGGCCAGATCTCAGATCTTTTTCGCCTCGCTGGGACGCCGCGCTGGGGCTCGCCTCACAGCCACGTCAAGATGCCTTTTGGCCTGCCAAGCATGGCGTCCGCCTTCCAGCGCAATCTATGGAGCATCCTGGCGGCTTAGGAGGCCAGGCACCACACAGTCCTGGCGGAGATGGAGACAGTCTTCAAGGAACCGCCCGGACCCCCAGAGCCTCCCGAGGCTCAGGGCCCCGGTGGCTTGTGAGGAGCAACCCCTTCGTCACACATCTTCAGCTGCCCCAACATTCCTTCAACAACAGAACCAGGTGACATTTTCCAAGTTTATTTAGCTGGGAGCGACCCTCGGGCTGCATCATTCCCAGTGTCAGCGTGGGTCCATCCTCGTGGCATGTATCCCTTACATCTCTAGCTTACTCTATTGGGGCGCCTCGGCTGCATAATCCCTGTTGCTCGGGTCCAGCCTGCTGGCATGTATTGTTCTTGCATTTACCTAAGCTAGCTCGCCTTCCATGCATAATATATCTATGGTTATCGCCTACTTGATTGCCGCCCACCATGGGAGCCGCACGATCGCCTTTCTTCGTGGCCTTCGCATAAGAAGGCTAGGCACGACGTCTGTGCTCGGCCCATCCCTCGCAGCGCCGAGCAAATCCAACGGCTGAGCTCGTTCGCGGGCCGGTCCCGTTCACGTCACCTCATGGGGTCGTTGGTGCTTGGCCTTCTCATGTGATAACCTCGGGAGATTCGTTCATCGCAGGTTGTCTAACAATTTCGTAGGACCGCCACAGCCATCAAGAACCAAGACCAGGCGTAACTCCGCCTTTGAGGTAGGGCCTTGTGAGTCCCACGCTGGCTCACGAAAGTGCCCAACACACCTCATCTAGCCCTCGCTGCAAGCCACGGTTCCGGGCGGGCTGTACACACCCCGGGGCTCTCCACAGAGGGAGTCCCTCCCACGCACTGGAAGCACCATGTCCGCTGCTGGCCATTGACATCGCCGAGGAGTGGCTATGCCTGCAAATGCGAAGCGCTTATGTTCAAGACCGATGATAAACAATCGAGGGCGGCCCCACGGCCATATCAACCTCGTGGAGCCCTTGAGCTTAGTGTCCGCCTCATCGCAACACCTCCCCTCGGGAGAGTCGCGTGAGGGGGCTGGGCACGGGGGCAGCACTCGGGTCACGCCCAAGCATAAGCCACCCAGCCAAGTCCCTCGGAGTTGGTCGTTGCGCGCCCCTCCTGAGCCGAGCCTCGGCGAGGACAAAGGTCGTTTGAGCATCAAGGGGGACTCCTGAGCATCGCGACTCAGAGCCCACTGGCCACGAGCCCCTCCAGAGGATCGAAATATGTCTAGAGGGGGGTGATTAGACTACTTGACCAAATAAAATCTAGCCTTCTCCCAATTTTAAGTATTGGCAAATTTTAGCAACTTAGCACAAATCAAGTAATCAACCCACACATGCAATTCTAAGAATATAGCAGCAAAATGTAAAACAATTTCATATGAAGGTAGAGGGAGAAGTTTGAAGGAGCAAACGCAATGTAGACACAGAGATTTTTATCCGTGGTTCCGAGTAGGTGGTGCTATCATACATCCACGCTGATGGAGACTTCAACCCATGAAGGGTAACGGTTGCCGAGTCCACGGAGGGCTCCACCCACGAGGGGTCCACGAAGAAGCAACCTTGTCTATCCCACCATGGCCATCGCCCACGAAGGACTTGCCTCACTAGGGTAGATCTTCACGAAGTAGGCGATCTCCTTGCCTGCATAAACTCCTTGGTTCAACTCCACAATCTTGACGGAGGCTCCCAAGTGACACCTAGCCAATCTAGGAGACACCACTCTCCAAAAGGTAATAGATGGTGTGTTGATGATGAACTCCTTGCTCTTGTGCTTCAAATGATAGTCTCCCAACACTCAGCTCTCTCTCATAGGATTGGATTTGGTAGAAAGAAGATTTGAGTGGAAAGCAACTTGGGGAAGGCTAGAGAACAAGATTTATGTGGTTGAATGGAATATCTTGACCTCAACACAAGTGTAGGTGGTTCTCTCTCAAAAATATATGTTGGAAGTGTAGGCATGTTCGATGGCTCTCTCCACGAATGAAGAGTGGGTGGAGGGTATATAGCCTCCACACAAAATCTAACTGTTATACACAAATCACCAAACTCGTGGGACTGAATTAGAAAACTCGGTCGGACCGATTTGGTTCATAATGTGACTCATAGGCATTTCGTGGGACCGATATGTCAACTCACTGCTACCGATTTTATTAGGGTTAGGCATAACGTAATCTTGGTGAGACCGATTACACAAACTCAAGGGGACCGATTTTGGTAATAGCCAAACAGAGTTGGTCGTGCAAACTCGGTGGGACCGACGGTTCTTCTCGGTAGGACCAAACGTTATTTAAGGGAAACAGAGATTTGCAATCCCATCTTGGTGAGACCAAGTGACTAGGGTTTGTGGCAAAGGGTTATGTCAAGAGAACTCGTGGCGCGGATACAAAGTTTCGTGGGGCCGAGTTTGACTTTTGGTTTGGGACATATGTGGATGTGAGAAAGTAGTTGAGGTTTTTTTAGCATATCACTAAGCATTTTGAGCAAGAAGCTCATTACAACACCTCACCCCTTTTGATAGTATTGGCTTTTCCTATGGACTCAATGTGATCTTGGATCACTAAAAATAAAATGTAGAGTCTTGTGCTTTGAGCTTGAGCCAAACTTTTGTCCTTAGCATTTTGAGGGGTCCACTTTCTAATCCATGCCATGCCAATAATTGAGCTTTCCTGAAATATTTATCTTGAAATAGTGTTAGCTCAATGAGCTATATGTTGTTCATCATTACCAAAACCACCCAGGGATAGTTGCACTTTCAATCTCCCCCTTTTTGGTAATTGATGACAACATGTAGATCAAAGCTTCGACAGATGATAATAAGATTGAAATACATTGTCGCTTTGAGAAGTATGTGATAAGCAAGAGCTCCCCCTAAATTTTTGCATTATTTAAAATTTTCTTTGGACTGCAAATGCACAATGTGTTAGGATCATGGGTCACTCTTCGATGTCACATACATCTTGGTGGAGCGCTCAAAATGATAGAAACTAAAAGCATGCACTCATCACCAAGCAAGTGAATGATCATATATAAGATATAAAAGATAGTATGATCCAAACAAGCATTTAAGGTAGCAAATGATCAATCACATGATCATCCAAGTATCTCACAAAAGACATAATGTAGCAAGCAAACACACAATAAAGTTCAAGCAAGTAAAATGCAAAGAGAGACAAAACAACACACTCTCTCTCGAAGGCTATGATCTATACATATTTCTCCCCCTTTGGCAACAAGTTACCAAAAAGTTCAAATATATGCATAGTGTTATGCGTCTCTCAAGCTTGGCCTTCATGTGGTGGTGTAGAGATGACTCCAAGGACGAAAGCTTATGTCGATGTAGCTGGAGCTGGTGGAGTGGCTGCTGGAGCTGGTGGCACTGAGGCTGTGGCTGATGGTGCGGATGTAGTAGCTCTAGTGTCTGGAAGAGGGAGTCCTGGATTAGGGGGTATCCGGACAGCCGGACTGTATACATCGTCCGGACTATTGAAGCGTGAAGATACAAGACTCAAGACTCCGTCCCGTGTCCGTATGGGACTCTCCTTGGCGTGGAAGGCAAGCTTGGCGATCCGGATATTATATTTCCTTCCTTGTAACCGACTCCAAGTAAACCCTAGCCCTCTCCGGTGTCTATATAAACCGGAGAGGTTGGTCCTTAGAAGCCCGATCACAATTACAATCATACCATCATAGGCTAGCTTCTAGGGTTTAGCCTCTCCGATCTCGTGGTAGATCTACTCTTGTACTACTCATATCTTCAATATTAATCAAGTAGGAAGTAGGGTTTTACCTCCATCGAGAGGGCCCAACCGGGTAAACATTGTGTCCCTTGCTTCCTCGTTACCATCAGCCTAGACGCACGATCGGGACCCCTACCCGAGATCCGCGGTTTTGCAACCGACATTGGTGCTTTATTGAGAGTTCCTCCGTAGTCGCTGCAAGGCTCGATGGCTCGCCTCGCTGTCAAGGATGACATTACCTCGGGGAGCGCCACCAGGCCAAACTCTCCGACTTGGCGGCTTTATCATGGTTGCCCCATCGGCGTTACCCCGACGATGGCCTCTTGGTCATCACGCGATAACCTTCGCACAATTCGAACTTGCCGAACAGATGGATCCGATAGAGCTCTCCTCCCTTAATGAGCTCTTGATCGACGCCGCTTTGGGAGTCGCACAGATTATGACCGGATCGGGCTTAAACCCGACCAAAGGGACATTAAATCCCCGCTAGCCACCCATGAGATAGCGGTAGTGGAGGAACCACACACGGATTACCCCTCAATTCTGAGGACGAATTATGTCCAGATCATCGAGCCTTGAGCCGGACACCACCGTCGGTGTCAAACCGCGGATCTCGGTAGGGGGTCCCAAACTGTAAGCCTAGGCGGATGGTAACAGGAGACAAGGGACACAATGTTTTACCCAGGTTCGGGCCCTCTCGATGGAGGTAAAACCCTACTCCGCTTGATTAATATTGATGGTATGGGTAGTACAAGAGTAGATCTACCACAAGATCAAGGAGGCTAAACCCTAGAAGCTAGCCTATGGTATGATTGTTGATGTTGTAGTTGTTGTCCCATTTGACTAAAACCCTCCGCTTTATATAGACACCGGATAGGTTAGGGTTACACGTAGTCGGTTACAATGGTAGGAGATCTACATATCTCAGACGGCAAGCTTGCCTTCCACGCCAAGGAAAGTCCCATCCGGACACGGACGAAGTCTTCAATCTTGCATCTTCATAGTCTTGGAGTCCGCCGTGATGATAGTCCGCTATCCGGACACCCCTAGTCCGGGACTCCTCAAAGAGCTCCTCGAACCAGGCTTCAATGACGATGAGTCCGGCGCATATTGTCTTCGCATTGCAAGGCCGGTTCCTCCTCCGAATACTTTATAGAAGGTTTTGAACACAAGGATAGTGTCCGCTCGCAAAACAAGTTCCACATAACATCGAGAGAGAATAATTTTTGCACAGATCTGCTGAAGTATTCCGCGCGTGACATCACACCACGCCAGGCCTTTATATGAATCGCTTTTACTGTTCCACCTCAGCGTGTTTAGCGAGGCAGCTTCTTGGCACGCCTTATCAAAGCATAGATCGTGCCCCTTATTCCGGATCCTCATCAATACGGACGGGTAACCCAACCGGCCCGCTGGCTTGCCTCCTCTATCGGCGATTCCTAATCGCCACGGGTGGGCTCTTGGTATTCAATGTCTTTATAATGAGACCAAGGCCCTCTTCTTTTTACACCTCCATCGAAGTTCGCCTCGCTTCGAAGTTCCAACACCCAAAGCTTCAGATTCAGCGCTTCTGACATTCGACGATGTCCGGATCCGACCAACACGGCCGATGGATGTCTTCCTCATCACGTAAGAAGATGTGCTAAAGCTGTGCAACGCCAGGTACCTAACCGGCGAGATCTCGCATAGGCTGCCTGCTCCAGGGCAGGTCATTCCCACTCCTGAGCCCGGCGAGAACGTGGTGTTCATGTCCCACTTCCTTTGGGGTTTAGGCTTCCCGACGGATCCCTTTGTGCGGGGGCTCATGTTTTATTATGGGCTTGATTTCCATGACTTGAATCCGGAGTCCATCCTCCATATCTGTAACACCCCAAAATTTTGGCCAAGTTTTAAATATTTAAATTTTGCCAGGAGTTTTAAAATTTTTGTTTCTGTTGATTTCAGAACTCTTCTTTTAATATCAAGGAGTTTTTACCAAGTGGATCTTTTCAAAACATATTGACTTCTATGCTCTCTCAGATAACATTTTCTTAATCAAGAGATTTATTTATTAAATTATTTCTTGAGCTTTATTCATTAAAATGAATTGTTTTAAATTTTGGAGCTCTTTTTGAACTACAACCATTTGATATATTTAGCTAAAAATCCTACCAAAATTTGGAGATGTCATGTGATGTCTCTAAATCACTTGTGTGCAATAATAAAATTATTTCATTGCATATTTTGAGTTTTACACCTGTTGTTCAACTCTGGTCCAAAGGGACACTTTTGCACTATAACCTAATTAAACATTTCCCTAGAGCCTCCACCAAAATTATGGGATGTCAGTGGTAGCATGCCATCCAACTTTATGCAAGAACCTAGTATTGTTCTTTGGAAAAGATTGAGTGAATCATCCTCACCTTCATTCTGGTGCCATTTGGTGATTTGTACTGCAACCATCTCCTAACTTGCTTCTTTATCCATAATTCCATTTCCAACTTATAGTCCTCCTTGCCAAATCCTTAAATCCAGAGGAGTGGACCCTTTGGAAGATTTTTGGTTCATGAAACAAAGGCTATTCACTTTCTGCCCAGAATCAAGTTTTGCATAACTTGCACTAACAAGTTTTTGCTCTTGTCAAACTAACTTCACCACCCCCCTATCCATCCAAAGAGACACTGATCTGGAAAATTTGGCCACTTTAAGAAATGCCTAAGTACCCTTGGCATTTTGTCAAACACCTTTTGGGCATGATCAGTTTTGACATGAGTCCTTGTTTGCACTATGGACTTGATCCCCTGGCCAAACCAGCATGTCAAATAGTTTTGCCTTAGATTATAACCCCACCCTGCTAACTCCCTTGTGGTTTGGAGCCCCCTATCATGCCATGGCATTTCGTCGAGCATGTTCTGTGCGTGCTCTGGGCGCGAGCAGATCACGCGTATTGCACGTTCCACGCCCGAGCCAACACGTCACGCCCCTGGTTTGCCACCGCCCTGCAGAGCCACGCCACTCGCTTGGCTTCTCGCCGCGTCGCGCCAAGAGCCTCGACCGCCTCCTCGCCTCCCCTGCAGCGTAGCCAGCAGCCGCTTGGCGGCACGCCCGTGGCCGCATCCGCCACCGCCATGGGCAGCACCGTCCAAACCACCACAACAACGCCACCGCCGCCTTCGACAAAGGTAGTAGTCGCCGTTAGCCCTCGAACTAGCCAGCCACCGCCACATCGCCTGCAGCACGAGAGGCGGTTCGCCGCCATTCTTATCTCCGCCACCTCGGACCGACATAGCCACGCTTATATAAGGAAGCCCCGAGCGCCTCCGAGCCCTCGTAGCCTCACGCCGCCTCACTAGTGCCCCATCGCCACCAATTGAAGGGGGGCAGGTCATCTTCAACCTCTCCTCGTCAGCTTTGGCCACCGCTGCCTCCCGGCTTCGCTCGCAACCAAGCGCCCCCTCTCCACTCTCTTCACCGAAGCCCTCCCTTCCTCCCGTGAAACCTTCCCCGCCGATTTTGATCGGAACCATCATGCCCCAAAACCACTTCGCCTCAAGCTTTCTCCACATGAGCTCGCCGCGGCGATTTCTCCACCTCCACAACCCTGCGACCACCGGGAGGACCTCCTAGGAGCGATTTAATCTATCCCTGCATTCGGATGCCCGCGAAGAACTGCTGTCACGGGCGACGATCGCCGGACGCCCCGCCTCGCTTTCAAGGCGAGAGGAGAGGAGGGAGGGGACTAGTCAAACCCGACTAGTGGGCCCCGGACCCACTGTAAGTGACACCCCTGCAAGGCCCACGCTGGATAAGTGGAGGTGTATTTCAAAATACGCCGACGTGGTCAAGAATTGAATCGTTTTTTTCTGTTTTTTGTTTTAATTTAAAATCAGATTTTGACCGTAACTTTGACTGCCTATAACTTTTAAATACAACTCCAAATAAATTAATTCTTTTTCCTACCTCTCTCAAATATTGTCCAGTTTATTTTAAATTTATTTTAAAAAATTTCAAAACAACTTTTTGTGTTGTTTTGATTTTGTGTGTTAATTCAAATATATATTTAATAGGATTTTTTTGAAGAGAGGAGAAAGATTTCAAGATGTTTTGGAATGCACCCTGCCTTCCCATGACCAAGGCAAGCATTCGAACCCTCGTGTAATTTTTGTGTGTGTTGTTTGATTTGGTAACAACACCACCTTATTACACGAGCATACGCCATTTTATGTGAGGATGTGATCCTACCATGAGTGCATACTAATGATTTTTATGCTGATAGAGTTGACATGGTTGTGATGAAAATCACCGCTATATGCCTTTCATGCATACCGGAAGGGAAGCCGGAAGGCCTCTGCCTTGGTTAGACACGCCCTTGTCTTTAGTTCACCGCTGAGACGGTCATGTCCGTATGGCATGAGGGGTATGTCGCATGGTGTTTCTATCTGTTGGTTGAAGTATACATTGTTGTGCTAATCTTGCAGAATATTACAACCTCCCGAGTCGATCAGAGATCGAGTCTTGTGCCAAGAATCCCCACACTTGCTTCAAGACTACCACTGCCTCTACAACAAGTAGAGTACGGTTCAGAAGTTGTCAACCCCTTCCTAGCACACACCTACAAAGAGGCCATGGTGGAAGATATCGAGGCATCCGGTAGTCATGCCACCGGTCCGGGAGCATGGGTGTTTGGTTGTAGCCAAGGGGTAGCTCCCGCTTATGCTGCTGTATAAAGTTTGTGATCCCATGTTACGCCGAGGTTGTAGCCTCCCACTTAGAGTTTTACTTGACAGTGTCATGGGTGATTCCACACATGTGAATTAAGCTGGTGTGTGCAAGTTAGGTGTGTTTCCAACTAAAAGATCAGAGACGGAATTAGTCCCGATGGACTAAAGGAATCCATTACTCGTGGGTAAAGAGTACACCCTCCGCAGAGATTAAACCTATTCAATAGCCGTGTCCAAGGTTAAGGACTACAGCCTGGGATGGGTCAAGTGTCGGTCTTAGTGTCGGTCTTCGGAGGTAAAACTGTTAAGCCAGAATGGAAATCACGACTTGTGACATGTGATAATTATGATTATTATTTTTGTTGTGGACTAACCCGTGATATTATTGGTGTTATCAAATATCCCTGGGAAGGTTCTACCCCCTGGATATTCACTGTGATTGCATTTATTTTAAAGCCCTTTATGTGGTGTCGCTAAGACGCCTCGATCGTGGCATTTCTTTTAAAGCCCTTTATGTGGTGTCACGAGACGCCTGACCGTGGCATTTCTTTTAAAAGCCCTTTATGTGGTGTCGCCGACGCCCGATCGTGGCATTTCTTTTAAAGCCCTTTATGTGGTGTCGCCGATGCCCGATCGTGGCATTTCCTTTAAAGCCCTTTATGTGGTGTCGCTAAGACGCCTGATCCGTGGCATTTCTTTTAAAGCCCTTTATGTGGTGTCGCCAGACGCCTGATCGTGGCATTTCTTTTAAATCCTTTATGTGGTGTCGCCGACGCCTCGATCGTGGCATTTATTTTGATCGGTTTTCGTTTATCTATTGGTTTTCGCATGACTACCGCCACCCCCTTTTTACTTACCTTGTTATACTGATTTGAATGTGCATTGTTAAATTACTCTTGACGCATTCATGCATGCATTTTGTTATATCATGCTTGTTATTTATTCCATAACTTTAATGCTACCATATTACCACATATTCATAAATAACTTGCTAGCATACATCAGTGTTTTATCAATCTTTGTGACTGACGCCATGAGCATGGTTATTTTCAGCACATCGTTGTTATTTTATGGCCGTGTTCATAATGTTTGCGAGTACATTCAAAGTACTCACTGGCTTGTCCCTGGCTATTGTCTTGGCCAGATTTTCTTGCGTGGAGAAGAGCGACCATGTCGACAGCCCCGGAACCTAAGCAACGGTGATAGCAGCCTCGCGAAGATAGGAGTTAACCTGGTCAGCTGTTCCCGTGGGAAATGGAGTCCCATAAACGATGATGATCCGCAAACCGCTTCCGCCATTAACCTCTAGAAACCATATTGTTGTACTCATAGGCCAGAATGGTCTTGTACTTCATTTTTTTTGTATTTTGCTTGGAATTTCTGTACCAAGTTGGTGCCTCATCAGCTAACAGTAATCCTGGGGCTGGTGAGCACAAGGGCCATTTTCTGGAAATTGATACCCGGAAAACCGGTCGCCGCAGACTTGGTATCAGAGCCAGGCTGACCATTGGCTAATCCTATCTTAGCCAGGTCAAAAATCTTAGGCAAACAACCCACCAAACCATAACCGAACCCCAGCCAAGCTTCTCGTGCAAGATGATCAAGACAAATGACCGACACCTTTTAGCAATGGTACCAAACCTATCAACCTAGCCGGTCGATCACGCGCCAGTGACCAGCACCCAAGGTGTCTCATTCGCAAGCGTGCGAAGGAAGACTCCGTCCCCTTTTTCCTATAAAAAGGGCACGCTAACCCCAACCCAGCACAGCACAGCCGCTACCCCAAACCGAGCCACAATGCCTGGTCCCGTTGTACACACTGAGACCACAGCAACCAACCTTGGAGGCTTTGTTACCATATTCGCAAACCTCACCCGTCGTGCCTATGCATTAGAAGAGCCCCCAGAATATGTTGTGTACCAAGGACCCATGAGTGGTGAGAGCCGTCAATTCAGGCCATCAGACACATCTACGGTGGGGCCTAGCGCCCAGCGCCTTACAGTGTTCACCGAAGAACAACTTCCTTCGAGCCACAAGCCATCCAACTAGCTGCTCGAGAGGCTATAGTTCATCTCAGGCACTTGTCGCCCAGAGTTAACTGTCGCTTGTTCCACTACTACCCCAGACGTGAAGGGTATGGTAGACCACCCCAAGTTTCCAACGGAGATCACGAGACGGATCCTGCATTGCTGCACCTAGTGCGCTATGTAGGTGCACTAGAGGAACTGTTCGATCAGATCACCATCGATCTGATCGCGGCTCGTGGAGAGCTAGTTCGTCGAGCCCCGACGAGAGAAGAAAACGAGCCCGACGCCGACAACCCAGTCGTGCTGTTCGGACACCCGATCGAGACCCTGAGGTCAATCCCCTCCGTCAACCAAGGTGCTTTGATGACCCCAGAAGTGCTTCGTCGCTTCCTTGGAGCACACTCCAACGGGATTGTGGCCAACAATTCCCGAGATGATCATCATCGCCACCCCGACCCTACAGTCCCTCCACCATCTCCGACTAATCCCGATCGTGAGACCCATGGGGAAACCTCGACATCCACAAGGCACGCCCGTTTGGATGTAAACGAGGTAGACTAAGTCACCCTAGTAGTATCGAGTCCTGGTGTACTCTCGCTTTGTAATCGTGCGACCTTGTATATAAATGCAGCCTGTTGTCATGCCTCTGTTTTAAATAGTAGCCTTGCATGGATATATTAGCATGCAGTGTGATTTTTCTATCCCAGGCACAACTACCAAAACCACCCCGACAATCCCCACAGTGATACGTCACTTTAGTGAGATGTGTGTATCTGTGGCTTGACCCCGAGCTGAGCTGACTGATTATTTACCTTTCACCAAGATAAAATGACCCAGCCTCGGTGCTATATAAAGGCCACCGCGTGACCTTGCCAAGCACCCCTTGTGCACCGTCCTCACAACCATTTCTTGCCATGCCGAGCCCTAGTATCTATCTGAGAACTCCAGAGGCAACCCCAGGTAGTTTTGTCAAGATATTATGGGATTTTACCTGCAGTACCATGGGTTCTACCCAGCCACCCCAGTACGAGCTGTTCAAATCAAGGATCACCCCTTCCACCTCAAGGTATTGGGCAGCAGTACACATCCCTCCCGTAAACCCAAACCAAGACCCAACGGAGGTCTCCTTCGTGGGGAAATCTATGACGACCCCACATATGGCCGTAGAAGCCGCTGCATACAAAGCGCTTGCTCGACTTCGATTCGCGGTACCGTATGCCAGCGAACGAGGGTATTACTATTTTCTGAGCCATGCAGCACCCGGAGGAGTAACATCTTTTCCCGGTGGACGAATTGAGAGAGATCCAGTCCTGGCCAACCTTGTCCAGTACGTCATTGCCCAAGAGCGTTTAACCCAACGCGTGATGGGATATCTCCAGAGTCTCGCGGATTTAAACCCTCAAGTCGCCACCGGCAGATCACTGAGGCCCGACCAGGCGAGGCACATTCATCGACTGGTCAATCCACTTTCTTCGATAGAAGAAGAATGTATTCCAGTACCAGAGACGTTTTCTCGGGACCCCGTCCAGTTACCATTTTCAATTTAGATGCACCGCTGTTTTTATTACCGCAACTTTTATTTATGTGTTGTAACTTATGCGTGGTACCCCGAGTTCGCGCAGCGAGTAAACCTTTTTGATTCTATTAATGTGAGTAGCTCTGTCGTGGTTTGACTCTAATGTATTACTGTTTTCTCTCGCAAGAAATCCTGGAGTGAGATTTCTTTTCCCTGAGTTGCTGCATCGTATATTTTCTCACGACATAGATTATTTATTTCACGCAGCACCACGGCAGCAGACTCACAACCACAATTACTCGAAACACATACACTGCTTGCAAAATTTTGCAACTGTGTTGCATCTAACTAAGCACTTCCCGACAACAGTTAACACCCGACACACCCCACCTACTCCTCGTGGTCACCACCACCGCGGAGAGCCAGCAACCGAGCAGCGGCATCGCGACGATCATCGAGGATCATCACGCACAGGAGCACGAGAGCCCCAAAGACCGCTGCCAGCCTCCGACAACAGATCACGTATCAGTCCGGCACCACCTCCGCCATTAGAGCCTCGGCCGAGCTCCGCCAACGGAAACAGAGGAGAAGGAAGGAGAAAGAGGAACGAGGCCAGGTGTGAGGAACAAGAGGAGAACGCCATGGTCATTTTATAGCTCGAGCTCGTGTACGGTGGGCGAGGTCCACCAGCGCTGCTCGTCGCCCGACCGCCCGGTGTTCGGAGGCGAATCCGTGAGCAAAGCCAACAACAAGACTGCCTCATGAGGTGAGTGCACACTGCACCGGCAGCTAGCACGCCGCGCACTACCGCGGTACAGCCTAGGTGCCCTACGCGCTAGGCGTCGCCGGTGGAGAAAGCGCGGGAGAGCACGCGGGAGAGAGGAAGGAGAGAGAGCTATAGGAAGAAGGAGAGACTAACAGTGGGCCCTGGTCCCACCTATCAGCCAAGGAGAGCACTGTGCTCATGGGTACGACCAGCGTATTGTAGAATTTAGAATTTATTCTAAATTCACGGCGTCCAGCGTAGAAATCGCTCGTTTTTCCTAAACGTGGAACTTCTCCACACAACCCCAGTATCCCACACTGTAGTCACTCACCACTTATTGCCCTCTCACTGTAGCTGTTTTTGTTCTGGTGCAATTTTGCTATAGAGACAGCCCTTAGCAAATCTCGAGGACGAGATTTTTCTTAAGTGGGGTAGTAATTGTAACACCCCAAAATTTTGGCCAAGTTTTAAATATTTAAATTTTTCCAGGAGTTTTAAATTTTTTGTTTCTGTTGATTTCAGAACTCTTCTTTTAATATCAAGGAGTTTTTACCAAGTGGTTCTTTTCAAAACATATTGGACTTCTATGCTCTCTGTATAACATTTTCTTAATCAATAGATTTATTTATTAAATTATTTCCCCTTGAGCTTTATTCATTAAAATGAATTGTTTTAAATTTTGGAGCTCTTTTTGAACTACAACCATTTGATATATTTAGCTAAAAATCCTACCAAAATTTGGAGATGTCATGTGATGTCTCTAAATCACTTTTGTGCAATAATAAAATTATTTCATTGCATATTTTGAGTTTTACACCTGTTGTTCAAATCTGGTCCAGTGGACACTTTTGCACTATAACCTAATTAAACATTTCCCTAGAGCCTCCACCAAAATTATGGGATGTCAGTGGTAGCATGCCATCCAACTTTATGCAAGAACCTAGTATTGTTATTTGGAAAAGATTGAGTGAATCATCCTCATCTTCATTCTGGTGCCATTTGGTGATTTGTACTGCAACCATCTCCTAACTTGCTTCTTTATCCATAATTCCTTTTCCTACTTATAGTCCTCCTTGCCAAATCCTTAAGTCCAGAGGAGTGGACCCTTTGGAAGATTTTTGGTTCATGAAACAGTGCCATTCACTTTCTGCCCAGAACTGAAGTTTTGCATAACTTGCACTAACAAGTTTTTGCTCTTGTCAAACTAACTTCACCACCCCCTTATCCATCCAAAGAGACACTGATCTGGAAAATTTGGCCACTCCAAGAAATGCCTAAGTACCCTTGGCATTTTGTCAAACACCTTTTGGGCATGACCAGTTTTGACATGAGTCCTTGTTTGCACTATGGACTTGATCCCCTGGCCAAACCGGCATGTCAAATAGTTTTGCCTTAAACTATAACCCCACCCTACTAACTCCCTTGTGGTTTGGAGCCCCCTATCATGCCATGGCATTTCGAAAGAGCACGTTTAAATGCGTGCTCGGGCCAGCGCGAGAGCACGGTATTGCACGTGCCGCGCCCGAGCCAACGCGTCACGCCCCTGGTTTGCCACCGCCCTGCAGAGCCACGCCACTCGCTTGGCTTCTCGCCGCGTCGCGCCAAGAGCCCCGACCGCCTCCTCGCCTCCCCTGCAGCGTAGCCAGCAGCCGCTTGGCGGCACGCCCGTGGCCGCATCCGCCACCGCCATGGGCAGCACCGTCCAAACCACCACAGCGCGCCAGCTCGCCTCCTTCGACAGTGTAGTAGCCGTCGTTAGCCCCTGGAACTAGCCAGCCACCGCCACATCGCCCTGCAGCACAGAGAGGCGGTTCGCCGCCATTCTTATCTCCGGCCACCTCGGACCGACCTAGCCACGCTATATAAGGAAGCCCCGAGCGTCTCCGAGCCCTCAGGTAGCCTCACGCCGTCTCACTAGTGCCCCCATCGCCACCAATTGAAGGGGGGCAGGTCATCTTCAACCTCTCCGGTCAGTTCGGCCACCGACGTCTCCCGGCTTCGTTCGGCGCAACAAAGGCCTCCCCCTCTCCACTCTTCTTCACCAGAAGCCCTCCCTTCCTCCCGTGAAACCTTCCCCCTGCTCGATTTTGATCGGGAACCACCGCGGACCCAAAACCACTTCGCCCCCGAAGCTTTCCTCCGCCGCGGAGCTCGCCGCCGGCGATTCCCTCCACCTCCGACGACCCTGCGACCACCGAGAGGACCTCCTAGGAGTGACGAATCTATCCCTGCATTCGGATGCCCCCGAAGAACCGCCGTTCGTCGGCGACGATCGCCGGACGTCCCGCCTCGCTTTCGGGCAGAGGAGAGGAGGAGTGGGGATTAGTCAACCTGACTAGTGGGCCTCGACCCACTGTCGGTGACACCCAGCGCCCACGCTGGATAAGTGGAGGCGATTTCAAAATACGCCTTGACGTGGTCAGTAATTGAATCGTTTTTTTTCTGTTTTTCTATTTTAATTTAAAATCAGATTTTGACCAGAACTTTGACTATCTATAACTTTTTAAATACAACTCCAAATAAATTAATTCTTTTTCCTATCTCTCTCAAATATTTTCTAGTTTATTTTAAGATTTATTTGAAAAAAATTCAAAACAACTTTTTGTGCTGTTTTGATTTTGTGTGTTAATTCAAATATATATTTAATAGGATTTTTTTGAAGAGAGGATAAAGATTTCAAGATGTTTTGGAATGCACCCTGCCTTCCCATGACCTGAAGGCAAGCATTCTGAACCCTGGTGTAATTTTTGTGTGTGTTGTTTGATTCGGTAACAACACCACCCCGACACGAGCATACGTCATTTTATGTGAGGATGTGATCCTACTCATGAGTGCATACTAATGATTTTTATGTTGATAGAGTTGACATGGTTGTGATGAAAATCACCGTCATATGCCTTTCATGCATACCGGAAGGGAAGCCGGGAAGGCCTCTGTCTTGGTTAGACACGTCCTTGTCTTTAGTTCACCGTCGAGACGGTCATGTCCGGTATGGCATGAGGGGGTATGTCGCGTGGTGTTTCTATCTGTTAGTTGAAGTATACATTGTTGTGCTAATCTTGCAGAGAATATTACAACCTCCTGAGTCGACCGTAGATCGAGTCTTGTGCCAGTAACCCCCACACTTGCTTCGCACTACCACTCGTCTCTACAACAAGTAGAGTACGGTTCAGTAAGTTGTCAACCCCTTCCTAGCACACACCTACAGAGAGGCCATGGTGGAAGATACTGGAGGCATCCGGTAGTCATGCCACCGGGTCCGGGAACATGGGTGTTTCGGTTGTAGCCGAAGGGGTAGCTCCCCAGTTTGCGCGCGGTATAAAGTTTGTGATCCCATGTTACGTCGAGGTTGTAGCCTCCCCACTTAGAGTTTTACTTGACAGGTGTCGTGGGTGATTCCAGACACATGTGAATTAAGCTGGTGTGTGCAAGTTAGGTGTGTTTCCAACTAAAAGACCGTAGACGGAATTAGTCCCGATGGACTAAAGGAATCCATTACTCGTGGGTAAAGAGTACACCCTCTGCAGAGATTAAACCTATTCGAATAGCCGTGTCCAAGGTTAAGGACTACAGTCTGGGATGGGTCAAGTGTCGGTCTTAGTGTCGGTCTTCGGAGGTAAAACTGTTAAGCCAGAATGGAAATCACGACTTGTGACATGTGATAATTATGATTATTATTTTTGTTGTGGACTAACCCGTGATATTATTGGTGTTATCAAATATCCCTGGGATGGTTCTACCCCCTGGATATTCACTGTGATTGCATTTATTTTAAAGCCCTTTATGTGGTGTCGCTAAGACGCCCGACTGTGGCATTTATTTTAAAGCCCTTTATGTGGTGTCGCTGAGACGCCCGACCGTGGCATTTCTTTTAAAAGCCCTTTATGTGGTGTCGCTCAGACGCCCGACTGTGGCATTTCTTTTAAAGCCCTTTATGTGGTGTCGCCGACGCTCGATCGTGGCATTTTTTAAAGCCCTTTATGTGGTGTCGCTAAGACGCCTGATCGTGGCATTTCTTTTAAAGCCCTTTATGTGGTGTCGCTCAGACGCCCGACTGTGGCATTTCTTTTAAAGCCCTTTATGTGGTGTCGCTCAGACGCCCGACTGTGGCATTTCTTTTTGATCGGTTTTCAGTTTATCTATTGGGTTTTCGCGCGGACTACCGCCGACCCCCTTTTTACTTACCTTGTTATACTGATTTGAATGTGCATTGTTAAATTACTCTTGACGCATTCATGCATGCATTTTGTTATATCATGCTTGTTATTTATTCCATAACTTTAATGCTACCATATTACCGCATATTCATAAATAACTTGCTAGCATACATCAGTGTTTTATCAATTTTTGTGACTGACGCCATGAGGTCTTGTAAATAAGGAACATCCCTGTATTTATTTATGAAGATAACCGAAATTGTACCTTGTAGTTCGGACCTCAGCCCTTCTCAGCAGAGCTCGTCTTCGGGGGACCTTCTTCCGGAGATGATGGAGAGCGAGACGCCTCCACTTGCCGCACCCTCATGTGAAGCAGACGACCCGGAGGTGTCGCCGCGAGGGTTCCCTGTCCGGTCCGCGGGCCGGAAGGTCCGGCGCCAGGTGGTGTGCGGTCGGAGGAGCTGAAGGATCTGCTCGGTCGAGCAGCTATTTCAGAGGATCACCGTGCTCTAATGGGTACGGTGATTGAAAGAATTGCATCCGCGGAGAGCGGATTGCATGAAGCCATCAGAAGCTTACTGACGGGGTTTGAGGTACGAAAATGATGTACCTTCCGGCGCTTATGCATATGAAATGCGCCTCAGATAGATAGTAGCCCTCGAGACTCGGTATGTTATCAAAATTGACAACGTGCCGAGGATCAAATTCTCAGTTATAACATATCGCCGCTCCTAAACAGGTGGCGGGGCGTCCGGAGGCCAGCCGGACTGATGAATATGCCGAACTAATGTGGCGACTTGACGAGGCGGATGCGGACATCACGCTGGTCAATAAACGGTTCGACGAGTCACAATGTATGCGACTTCTATGCGGACACCTGGTAAGGGGGCCTGACGCCCATGTCTCACGATTCGTATGCTTAATGCAGGTGGTGCCGCTGCCGTGGAGGAGCTGCGGGCGAAACTCGCCCGAGCAAAAGAGCAGGCCCGAATCAGTAATGCGGCTGCTTGAAAGGCAGTCGAAGAGCTAGAAGCCGAACGGGCTGCTCACTGCCGAAGCAAGGAGGAAATGGCCGATATGGCCAAAAAGTTAAGGAATACTACCGATCGCTGCGAGGTTCTTGAAAAAGAACGTCTGGCGGAACAAGAGGGCCTAAAAAAGGCCGCCGCCGAATCCAAGAGTGCCCAAGCGGCGTTGAGAGCTGCCAAGGAGGAGCTGAGTCAGGCCGGGGCAATTGCGGCTGGAAAACCGTTTCAGCTGCGGAGAAAATACACAGATCCAAAGTATGCTCAATTGGATAAGTTGTGGAGTTCGGAGGATGCTTATCTGGACTTGGCGGCGAAGGCCATGGACGCGTTGAGCACTTCCTGTACGTAAGGGGCCTGTAAGGAAGAGCTATATTGGTCTCAATTCCATAGTCCGGATTGTCCTTCGTCGTGACCGATCGGTTGGCGAATGGGCGAACTGAATCGGTTGTCCGCTTTGCCATGAAGCATGTCCTGACCCACTTGTGGCGGGCGGACCCCACCAAGAGCTATTTTGGTTTAGTGCAGCAGTTCCTTAGTGCGGTGCCGCGTGACGGCGAAATGAGGCGGTCGGCGTGTATTGAGGGCGCGGATGGCTCTTGCCCGTGTCAACACATACCGGGCAGAGATGAAGGCCACCGATGTTGCATCCCAAGATTCGGACAAGTTTAGTACCGCCGAGCACTACTTTGAAGAAGTCCTACCGAGCGCTTGCTTAATAGAGACGCAGTGCTCAAGGATATTTTCTTTTAGATGACATGTATGATCTGTGAAAACAATGTTTCAATATAATATAAGAGCTTTTTATACTTGTGCGCTCAAGTAGTAAACTACTCCCTCAGGCGGCCGCTTATGTATATGTGTATATAACCTGAAGATGGCAGTCCTTGGCTTCAGCCCCCACGCATAGTGCGGGTGTTTGCAAAAAAAGCGCTTTTTCACACTTAATCCAACGTCTTGGTCCTGTTAAGGAGGTGATAGCGTAGCAAACCAGGCAACCGGACTATAATGCTTTATCACTTTCACTTAGCCATAGGAGTTCGAGGGTGGGGCTACGATATAGCCCCTGGGAGCACCGCACTCGCCCGCATTCGGGGTGCGTATGTGCTCGACCGAAACCGTCCTTCGTTAATGCGGAGGAATCCTAAACATTCACGAAGTCATCGAGTGGTCGACCAGTCTCTCGCTATATCATGACAGCTGGTTTTGGCTTTCTCCATCGAGGTGCTCGCCCGGCAACCGGGCACAATCGCAGATGGTTCTCCCGGTGCCGCTGTTAGCCGTGAAAACGGGCGTAAGGCGGCAAAACACAGGAGTCGGGCAACCCAACATTTGACCAAAGACATGATTCGGAGCTGATGCATATAAGTCCTAACTCGAGACGCCGAATACTCCCTAAGGTATTCGGTCTTTATGAAAAATGGGCAGAATAACGCCCTAAGCCCCTGATGTCCAGGTACGTGCAAAAATTCTGATGCGGTCAATGCCAAAACACCAGCCTCCTCCTCGGTTATAGTAAGGAACCGGGCGATGTGTATCAACAAGAGAGTAAAAAAAGGTTTACGCAGGGTCTTAATCTGAAAATAATCCTTGCAACGGGTCCCTAATGCATGTCTGCGCCTGTGTCTCTGTTGTGCCGTATCCTGGACGGGTGTAGCACGTTGTTCATCTGTAAAAGAGAGGAACTTAGTTTTTAAAAGAAAAAAGGATCGTGCAAAATATGTACTTAATAGTAAATAAACAGAGTATTGTTCGAAGAAGTGCATTGAGTTGAGCTTTATTGTCTCTTATTATACATGCATGCAGCCCCTCGTATGGGGGTGTGCTGCGAGTAGGCGCCGGACTCGACTAGCCGTGTCCGGAGAGTGAATGACCAATGCAGGTTCTTCGCCTAGTAGAGCCGGATAGCTGTGGGGCTGTCAAGGTAGTCTCCTGTTTTTCCGTGCTCGAGTAACACTTAATACTTCCTTTTAACAAGATGATGCCGCGTGGACCGGGCATTTTAAGTGTTAGAGATGCATAGTGCGGTATTGCGTTAAAGCGGGCGAAAGCTTCGCGTCCCAATAGTGCTTGATGGCTGCTTTTAAACGGGGTGATATGGAAGAGTAACCTTTCGCGACGAAAGTTGCTGGATGAACCGAACACAACTTCTAGCAGTATGGAGCCCGTACAATGGGCATATGGGCCTGGCATTACTCCTTTAAAGGAGGTGTTGCTACGACAAATTTTGGTTGGGTTTATCCCCATCCTGCGGATTGTGTCCTGATATATCAGGTTTACGTCACTGCCACCATCCATGAGGACTCGTGTAAATTGGAATCCGTTGATTATAGGATCCAATATCAGGGCAGTCCATCCTGCGTTCCGGATATTTTCGGAATAGTCCTGATGGTCGAAGGTAATTGGTTTTGACAACCAGTGTGTGGCGTGCCTTGTAGTGGGCGCCGCTCTGTTTTTCCCTTTGATCACGTGAAGTGAGTTTACGATTTTGACTTCTTGTGGGAAAGTCTTTTGTTTTCCGGGGCTCTGCTTGTGGTGCTCGTCGTCATCTTCACTTGGTGTATCGAGCCCCTTGTGTTCGGCGTTCAGTCTGCCGGACTGTTTGAAGACCCAACAATTTCGGTGGGTATGGTTAGCAGGCCTCCTGTGAGTACTGTATTTGACATACCTTGTCCGAGATTTTGTTGAAGTTGGATAGCTCATCGCTATTGTCCTTAAGGGCAATTTTTGTTGTTCTGCCGTGAGCTTTTGAATCCGCGCGTTGGCCGTGCTCTTTGGACTGTTCCTTTTAATCCGGCGCTGGTCCTTGTTGCGCCGTGGTTTCCATTTCCATCCCTGATTTCGATGTACTTGGGTCACTGGTGCTGCATCTTGCTAGCCAGCTGTCCTCTCCTAGCAAAAGCGGTCATGAGGCTTGTTAGAGCGGCCATTGTTCTTGGCTTTTCTTGGCCGAGGTGTCTGGCGAGCCATTCGTCTCGGACGTTGTGTTTGAAAGCTGCTAAGGCTTCGGCGTCCGGACAGTCGACTATTTGGTTCTTTTTAGTGAGGAACATGTTCCGAATTTCGGGCTGACTCTCCGGGCTGTTGAGTTATGTGACTTAGATCGCTCAGATCCTGAGGGCGGACATAAGTCCCTCAAAATTTGCCGAAATGCATCCTCGAGCTCTTCCCAGCTTCCAATGGTATTTTCGGGGAGGCTCTTAAGCCAATGCCGAGCTGGCCCTTTGAGTTTAAGGCGTAAATGTTTTATGGCGTGGAGATCATCTCCTCTAGCCATGTGTATGTGGAGGATGTAATCCTCAATCCAGACTCCAGGGTCTGTTGTTCCGTCATATGCCTCTATGTTTACGGGTTTGAATCCACTGAAATTCATGATCCAAAGACCTCATCGGTGAAACATAGGGGGTGTGCGGCGCCCCTATATTTGGGTGTGCCGTGATCTTTGGAATTTTGGCGTATTGCATTGCTTTGACGAGCATGCTTTCTTGGCCCATAGATGGACCTAACTGGGCCATCCTTTTGATGTGAATCCTTATGCGGATCGCATATTGACTTGTGTGCGGCACCATTCGCCGCTCTCTTCTTGCTGTGAGGTCGTCCATCCGACCGGGTGGCTTTCTTGCTTTTTGATTGTGGGGGCTCTAAGTCCTCCTCGTCGAATTTGGGCAGTAGCTTTCTTTTAGGGTAGCTCTTTGTTCGGCGACTGTCACCGTACTTGTCTGCGGTGCTGAATACTTTGCTCCATCTGATCCTGAGTGCATCTTCCGCTGCTTTGAGCTTCCATTTCTGCTTTTTCAGGCTACGCGCAGTGGCGACGAGCCTTTTCTGGAGGTCTTCTTGCTCCAATAGTTTGTCCGGCGTCAGATTGTCCAGACTGTTGTCTTCGCTGGGGACAGATTGTTTATCGGACGATTGCTCAATAGCTTGTTCGTTGTCCACCGGTTCGCCCTGCTTTATGGTTGGGTCTTTGTTGAGGCGGGACTTTGTTCGGCGTTTACGTTGCCGTTTTGACTGCTTTTCGAGGGATTTATCCTTCGTAGTGTCCCGTTGTTCCTCGTCTTCATTTCCTTTAGGTGTGTCCACCATGTATACATCATGAGATGAGGTGGTTGTCCAGCATCCTAGGGGTGCTGGCTCATTGTTTTCTCCTACATCGTCGTCCATACCGTCGATGTCTTCGGAGTTGAAGTCGAGCACGTCGTGTATACTTTCGATAGTAGTTGCGAAGTGGGTGGTGGGTGGGCGTTGAATTTCTTCGCCGTCAGCATCCCAACCTTCCTGACCGTAGTCTGGCCAGGGCTCTCCGGATAAAGAGAGAGACTTTATTAAATTCAGGATGTCGCCAAAGGGCGAGTGCTGAAATATGTCCGCGGTCGTGAACTCCATGACAGGCGCCCAATCGGATTCGACGGGGCGCGGAGGGTTCGGAGTCCGGAGAGGAGTCCGGGACCCTGGAGTCGAGGTCTTCGCCAGGGCGAGGATGGAGTTCGCTCGATCGCCGTAGTGATTGTAGCCCCGAGGCGGTGTCCAACCATTCGTCCTCGATCGGGGAATCCGCCCGGATTAGGGTCGGAGCGGATCTTCGTGCGGCCTCGTGGCAATCGCTCGTTGCAGAGCGAGATCATGCCCATCGAGACAAGGTGGCACGCTGCGGCTCGAATCCGTCGAAGATCAAGTCCCCGCGGATATCGGCCGATAGTTTAAACTTCCAATCTGACTCGACGGCAGGGGCGTAGCTTCGATCTGCTCCGGATGGCCAGCGAATTGGCCTGCAGTGCAAAGCCGCCAACACGAAGATCTGTCCGGGAGAAAAGTCTCACCGGACCGCGTCATTGTTGATGATCGAAGGAGCCATCGGGCCTATCGGTGACGACACACGAGGAACTCTCAATGAAAGCACCAATGTCGGTGTCAAACCGCGGATCTCGGGTAGGGGGTCCCGAACTATGCGTCTAGGCGGATGGTAACAGGAGACAAGGGACACAATGTTTTTACCCAGGTTCGGGCCCTCTCAATGGAGGTAAAATCCTACTCCTGCTTGATTAATATTGATGATATGGGTAGTACAAGAGTAGATCTACCACGAGATCAAGGAGGCTAAACCCTAGAAGCTAGCCTATAGTATGATTGTTGATGTTGTAGTTGTTGTCCTACGGACTAAAACCCTCCGATTTATATAGACACCGGATAGGTTAGGGTTACACAGAGTCGGTTACAATGGTAGGAGATCTACATATCCGTATCGCCAAGCTTGCCTTCCACGCCAAGGAAAGTCCCATCCGGACACGGGACGAAGTCTTCAATCTTGTATCTTCATAGTCTTGGAGTCCGGCCGTGACGATAGTCCGGCTATC
The DNA here is from genome assembly GCA_021605205.1 of Aegilops longissima. Taxonomy (NCBI): domain Eukaryota; kingdom Viridiplantae; phylum Streptophyta; class Magnoliopsida; order Poales; family Poaceae; genus Aegilops; species Aegilops longissima. Next base: position 261,875,923 of record CM038682.1, on the reverse strand, counting down.
CGGACACCCCCTAGTCCGGGACTCCCTCACCCGCCCAAGGGAATACATGACCCGGATCCCGGACTTAGAATCGGGCATTATGCCGGAGAAATTGGGCAACACCCCGGATCCCGAGCTGTCGGGCTCGGAAGTTCCCATGCCCCTGGGTGCTAGAGCGGATCAGAATCCGGATTCAGCTATCCCCACCCACACGAACTTAAACCGTCTCTCCCATATCAGGCAAGAGCCCCAGGAGACAGTACATCGTTACTGGGCCAGATTCCTCCTTGTGCTAAACAAGGTCAAGGACTGCCGCGAGGAGGACGTAGTCTCACTTTTCTGCAAAAACTGCACGAACAAAGGAATCCTTAATGCTATAAGTCGCCGTGACATAGTACACATTGCGGACTTGGCAACCATAGTACAGAAGTACTGTGCAATGGAAAGCGCTTGGAAGACCCAAGCAGAATTTTGGGATAGTCCGGCTCTCACCAAAACCTTTTTCCGAACTAAACGGGCGAACTCTCGTAAGTCGGCCGATCAAACCCCCAAGAAACCAAAGCCCACCCCCGGGTGGGGAACTGTATTGGAAGAATGGCTCAATGGGCCATGTAAACTCCACAGTACTCCGGACACAATGCCAACTCATAGCCTTAGGGCATGTTGGATACTCTGGCAGGTCGCAAAAAGTGGCGAGGACCTTCTTGCAAGCCATAAAGCAGAACAACATCCCGCCACCGAACACAATACGGTACTAACAGTCTTCGAGACTTTTGCCTCAAACAATAGGCGCAAGCGAGCTCATCGAAGCTCCGCTCGAATCTGCCGTGTGGCAAAAATAAACCCATGGGACGACACTGCTATAACTTTCAATGCCAGTGATGAACCTTGATTCCAGACTGTCTGGGCACCGGCCACTCTGGTCCTTAGCCCAATCGTCGACGGCTTTCGGCTCACTAAAGTACTCATGGACGGCGGAAGCGGATTAAACTTGATCTATGTAGAAACACTCAACAAGATGGAAATTGATAAAAGCCGCATTGAACAAAGCGGCACAACCTTCAGGGAAATTATCCCTAGTCGGGAAGCGCGGTGTGCGGGAAAAATCACACTCGATGTGGTATTCGGCACCCCGGAGAATTATAGGTCCGAAGAAATCACATTCCAAGTGGCTCCTTTTAGCAGCGGATACCACGCCCTTCTAGGGGGGGACGCGTTTACAAGCTTTCAAGCTATACCCCATTACGTGTACATGAAGCTTAAAATGCCCGGACCCAATGGAGTCATCACTCTCGCCAGTGATCCGGACGTCGCACTTCGTGCCGAAAACAAGACCGCAGCACTAGCCCTGGAAGCATTATCCGAAGCCCTAGCGGCCGAAGAACTAACTACACTTAGGTAAAACGTGGACAGGGACGACGTGATACTCGACAAGCGACCCAAGTCCACCTCATTTAAACCCGCAGACGAGATAGTCAAATTCCAAGTCCATCCAACGGACCCCATGAAGACAGCTTCCATCGGGACACAGCTTGAGCCTCAAGAATGGACGCCAGATCATGAGACTTCTTCTGCGAGAATTGGGACATTTTCTTTGGCACCCATCGGACATGCGGGCATCCCACGCAGATTGGCGAACACAGCCTCAGTATACTAAAAGGATACAAACCAGTCAAGCAGACTCTAAGGCGGTTTTCAGAGCCCAAACGGCAAGCCATGGGGGAAGAGCTAGCCAAACCACTCGAGGCCGGATTCATCAGAGATATTAAGCATCCGGATTGGCTGGCAAATCTGGTAATGGTACCAAAGAAGGATAAATCCTGGCGCATATGTGTCGACTTTAAAGACCTCAACAAGGCTTGCCCCAAAGATCCCTTTCCCCTCCCTCGCGTCGATCAAATCATCGATGCCACAGCAGGACACGACTCGTTGTGTTTCCTCGACGCATACTCCGGATACCATCAAATAAAAATGGCAGAGTCTGACCAAGCTGCAACAGCTTTCATAACGCCATATGGCCCTTTTTGCTTCAACACTATGCCTTTCGGGCTTAAGAATGCCGGCGCAACCTATCAACGCATGATTCAAACTTGCCTGGAAAAGCAAATCAGCAAAATAGTGGAGGCATACATGGACGACGTGGTCATAAAAACAAGACACGTCGAAACCCTAATAGATGACTTGAGGCTTACATTCGATAACCTCCGGACATACGACATCAAGCTGAACCCGGAAAAATGCGTTTTCGGCGTCCCCTCGGGGAAACTGCTGGGCTTCATTGTTTCCAATAGAGGAATTGAAACGAATCCAGCAAAAATCCGAGCTCTGTCGCAGTTGGCTATACCAACAGACCTCAAGCACATCCAGAAACTGGCTGGATGCATGGCTGCTTTGAGCCGCTTTATCTCCAGGTTAGGAGAAAAGGCATTACCTCTTTACCGCCTTCTCCGACGCACCGAACACTTCGTGTGGACGGATGCAGCCGCGTCCGGACTGGATGAAATAAAGACCTTATTGGCTAGTAATCCAGTCCTAACAGCGCCAAATATCAGCGAATCTATGCTGTTGTACATAGCCGCAACACATCAAGTTGTAAACGCAGTACTCGTTGTCGAACGAGAGGTTGACGGATACAAATTCCCGCTCCAGAAGCCGGTTTATTACGTATCCACGGTTCTCACCCCATGCAAATCCAGATACCCACACTATCAAAAAATAGCATACGCGGTCTTCATGGCATCCCGGAAGCTACGACACTACTTTCAAGAGTGTTCGATTACGGTGGCCTCCGAAGTACCACTCAATGACATAATAAATAACCGCGGCGCTACGGGCCAGATTGCTAAATGGGCCATCGAGCTCCTTCCGTTCGACATAACATACAAGCCACGGCGGGCCATCAAGTCGCAAGTACTGGCTGAGTTTGTCGCCGAATGGACAGAAGCCGAACTCCCTAAAGAGTACGGCGCGTACTTTAACTGGATCATGCACTTCGACGGCTCTAAAATGCTGGCCGGATTGGGAGCAGGTGTAGTCCTGACGTCTCCCACCGGAGACACGATCCAGTACGTCCTCTAAATATTATACACAGACTCCAACAATGCGGCCGAATATGAGGCTCTGTTGCACGGTCTCCAGATGGCAGTCTCTATGGGCATTCAACGCCTGGAAGTGCGCGGGGATTCAAACCTCAAATTAACGGAGACTTCGACGCCAAGGATCCGAAAATGGCGACCTACCGTAATGCCGTCCTCAAAATGTCAGCTCGGTTCGAGAGGCTCGAATTCCACCATGTGGCTCGAGAAAACAACCAAGCGGCGGACGTCCTCGCCCGCATCGGCGCTAAACGCGACCCTGTCCCACCTAACATATTCCTCGAAAGGCTGTTCAAGCCATTCGTAGTATGGGAAGGGGAGTCCGGCAATACTAGCACGGATCCGAACACACCCCTAGATCCCGAACCATCAGACATAATCGGAGGCTCCACCACCGAAATAACATCTTCGGCCCACGAAATCATGGCTGTAATCGCCCCGTGGACTGAGCCTTTCTTGGCCTACCTAAATCGGCAGGAGCTCCCCGAAGACCAAAATGAAGCACGCTGCATCGTCCGGCGTTCTAAAGCTTACAAAGTCCATGAAGGGGAACTCTACAAGAAAAGTGCGACCGGAGTGCTCCAAAGATGCATCTCCGAAGAGGAAGGGCGGCAGCTCTTGGCTGAAATCCATGCCGGACTGGGCGGACACCACGCTGCGGCTCGAGCACTAGTCAGCAAAGCCTTTCGTACAGGCTTCTATTGGCCGACTGCCCGAGCAGACACACAGGACTTTGTCCAACACTGCGTCGGTTGCCAGCTCTTTGCCAATCAGAGTCATATGACCCCTACCGCTCTCCAAACAATCCCCATAACTTGGCCCTTTGCAGTCTGGGGGCTAGACATGGTCGGACCCCTTAAAGGGGGAAGCCATAAGAAAAAATACTTGTTGGTCATGGTGGACAAGTTCACCAAATGGATAGAAGCCAAACCAGTCAAAACGGCCGAATCCGGACCAGTAATAGACTTCATATCCGGGGTTGTACACCGATACGGCGTCCCCCACAGCATCATCACTGATAATGGCTCCAATTTCACAGCCGATGAAGTGAAAAATTGGTGCGGCAAAATGGGTATTAAGCTCGACTACGCTTCCGTCTACCATCCCCAAACAAACGGCCAGGTCGAACGGGCAAACGGTCTCATCATGAGCGGCATCAAACCCAGACTAGTGCGATCCTTGACAGAGTCGGATATGCACTGGGTCGAGGAGCTCGACTCCGTACTCTGGGGGCTGCGGACCACGCCAAATCGCACCACCGGATATACACCATTTTTTATGGTGTACGGCGCGGAAGCAGTACTACCCTGCGACATAATACATGATTCGCCACGTGTACGCATGTACGAAGAGAAGGAAGCCGAGTTAGATCGGCAGGATAACTTGGATGCCCTGGAGGAGGAGCGCGACATCGCAAAAGCCCGCTCCGCATTCTATCAACAGCAGGCTCGACGATACATAAGCAGAGAAGTGCGGGCCAAAACATATAATATTGGCGAGCTCGTTCTACGCCTACCGGAGAAGAAGAAGGACAAGCTCAAACCCAAGTGGGAAGGTCCCTTCGTCATCGACAAAGTTCTCACTGGAGGAGCGTACCGCGTACGTAATGCATCCAATAACAGACTCGAGCCAAACCCATGGAACGTGGCCAGACTCCGGAGATTCTACGCCTAGCGCCGAACTAAGTGTTCGTCTCCTTAACCCTCCTTTTTAATTATGCTCCCTCCCTTTTCCTTTCTCGACCTCTTTTCCTCTTCACACAAAGTATTTAATACAGTACAGACTCCCGGATCCTTCCGGCCGCATTATGTGGGTAAGTAATACCTGGGGGCTTCCTATACGGAAGCTAAAAATAATTACTCTAATGGCTTTTTGCCCATCACATATGCGTTTCTTTTTCCATATGTGCCTTTTCTTCACCATTATATGCACCGATATAACTTAAGATGTGGCCAAGCTGGGTTGCCTGGCTCTTGTGTTTATGCCCTGCGTTCTCGTTAATTCGGCTAGGGCATAAGGGGAGCACCTCTGCGATTGTTACTGTCGGTTCAGCCGGATGTGTACCTCAGACTGGGTGAAGCCGAAAGCTAGCTTCCTTAAGCGAATATTCAGTCGGTGTACAAAAGATGTATTCGTTTATTACAACGTCAATCCCCAGAAGTTTTGTATCCTGCGCCCTTGCGCACAGTCCGGACATGTGCATCATCGCATGTGTACCCAGGGAAAGGAACCCCTAATGGAACTATTCTCCCTGGAAGATGTTTCTTACTATCCATGTAACATAACATAACTAGTTGGGTACTTGTCTGTTCAAGCACTTATGACCCCTACGTCTGGTGTCCACGCATACCCCTGTTCTGTATAACTGAGTGAGTATTCAGACACACCCCGGACTATAGGATCCGGGGGCTGAAGCGAAAAGGTTCGCCATGACAAATGATTTTAATCCGGCTAGGGACTACTTATGTCCATTGAATTACACAGTCACTTGGACTGACTATATTCCTCCTCTATACCATCCAACAGGCTATCTAGCTTACAATCTTGTTGAGAATACTTTGCGGCTAACGCTACCTGGTCATATACCAGACTCACGGGAATTTCTTGCCCATCTGGCCCCGCTGGTCCGACTTCGGCCATATGGTTAGGGTCCAGCTTGGTGTAGCGCGTCTTCACCATAGCCCAGGCTTCTCTTGCACCTTGTCGGTAGGCTGACATCTTCCACAATCGGAAGCGCCGCCGTGATCCTTGAAGCATATCCACAAGCTCCCCCATGCCACTCGGCAGGAAGCTTGATGGCCACAAGGCCTGAGCAACACCCTGCATCACCTGCCGAGCTCGCTCGTGCAGTTGTAAGAGGTCTTGTAGTAAATCGCCTGCAGATGAGGGCATCTCCTCCTCGGGGCGACCCGTTAACATTCCTACAAACAAAATCCTTGTACTATACTTCCGCGCCGAACTATAATACAGTTCGTCTAGGCACTTACCGTAAATGCCGCGTCGAAGCCTTTTGTTCTCCTTCACGGAGTCCGCCAGCTGAGCGCGGACGTCTTTTAACTCCACGTCTAGCTGGACTTTGGCATCTTGAAGATTGTTCTTCTCCTGCCTAACTTGCGTAAGAATGCGCTTGCCAGCCTTCAGCTTCCTTTTGAGCTGTGATTCGTCATCTCTTACGTCCTCCGGATTCACCCCGGGATTGTCTGCAGAATTTTCTGTTAGACTTGTCATATCAGCCATTTACTAACTGATGCATCTTCATACAATTGCGACAAATGTTACCAGATGAGGGCTTTTGGGATTCCTCTAACTAGGCAACTGCTGCCCTCAGCTCGGCCTTGCACTCCTCCAGCTCCCGAGACAATTGCTCATTCTTATCTACAAGGACCTGTGCATAAATTGATCCTTAAAACAGTTGTTCCAACCGTTTCAAGTCTCAGGGGCTACTGCTACACATGCTTATCAAATTTTCTTACCTGTATATCTTTGGTATACTGGTCCGTCACTCGGGCAAGCCCGCCTTGAGCAGCTCGGATGTATGCATCTCCCGAATTGAAGGCGTTAAATGCCTCTTCGGAAAAGATGTTGTTCCGAAGTATGGCCCGTCGGCGTCGGTGATTCATGGCGCTCTCTACTTCGGAATTCGTGGCCGAGAGCATATCCGCATCCTCTGTCGGAGAACTATGCGGCATCGGCCTCGCTCCCGCCTCCGCTCTCGAAGCCGGTTCCGGAATCCGGCTGGTGGAGGCGTGGTTGGCAGGATCCCTGGATATAGTCCGGCTTCTCCTCTTCCTGCCCGGACACAAAGGTCGTTGTTATACTTCAAAAATACCATAATCGCAGCACAGGTTTTTTCCTTACCTCTGTAGCGGCGAGTCGACCCTCATCGCCTTCCTCTTGAGCCTGCCCGATCCGGGCGCCCTTGGCCAATGAGTCCCTAGGGGCTCGGCCCCATGCTCCGACCGTCGTCTCTGCAAAAACACGACACTTCAAGGGTAAGGCATGACATCTGAAGGGAGTCCTCTTCGGAGGACAGGGTTTTTTTCGGCTTGGCTTACGCGCGACATAGGCAGCGGTCCAGGATAGTCGGTAATCATGGCCACTGAGGCGCTATCGCAGCTCGCTTGATAAAATATCCTGTTGACAAGCTCCACGTTAATGTCCGGACCTTCTTCGAATCCTAGATCTAGGGCCCTTCCGGGGTCCTCTGGCTGTGGGGAGGGGCTGGAGATTCCTTCTACGGCCCTCCTCAGTTCCTGCTCGGGAATATCTAGGCAGATAATCTTAGCGAAGAACGTCACAATAAGTGACGTGGGGAAAGGAATGACAACTTACCCAGTTTGGGGGTTGTACATGGAGAATCCATCTCGCGGTTTGATGTGAAGGAATTCTTCCTCTTCCCCTTTGTATAAATCGGACAATATCCTTGCCAGAGCAGTGGCGGAGTCCGGACCCTTACGGCCACAGCGGGTGGCATCATCCTCACTGTTGAAGTGCCACATGGGCTTCCCCCGATATTGAAGCGGTTGCACTCCCCGTATTATGTATATCGCCATAACCTTGACTATCGTCAGTCCGGATTTGGCCAGTAACTTCATCCTGCTCATCAGGTAATATATTTCCCTTGTATCCTCCTCTTGGGGGCCTCGGGGGCGCCAGCTTAGACGTGCCCTCGGCGGGGTGTTACTGAATAGGGGCTACTGCCAAAGACAAGATGGAACCCGCCTTGCAATGCCAAAGACAAGATGGAACCCGCCTTGCAATGCCAAAGACAAGACTGCGCGCCGGACTCATCGTCATTGAAGCTTGGTTCAGGGGCTACTGAGGGAGTCCTAGATTAGGGGGTATCCGGACAGCCGGACTATATACATCGTCCAGACTATTGAAGCGTGAAGATACAAGACTCAAGACTCCGTCCCGTGTCCGGATGGGACTCTCCTTGGCGTGGAAGGCAAGCTTGGCGATCCGGATATTATATTTCCTTCCTTGTAACCGACTCCATGTAAACCCTAGCCCTCTCCGGTGTCTATATAAACCGGAGAGGTTGGTCCTTAGAAGCCCGATCACAATTACAATCATACCATCATAGGCTAGCTTCTAGGGTTTAGCCTCTCCGATCTCGTGGTAGATCTACTCTTGTACTACTCATATCTTCAATATTAATCAAGCAGGAAGTAGGGTTTTACCTCCATCGAGAGGGCCCGAACCTGGGTAAACATTGTGTCCCTTGCTTCCTGTTACAATCAGCCTAGATGCATAGATCGGAACCCCCTACCCGAGATCCGCCAGTTTTGACACCGACAGTGGCTGCTGGAGCTGGTGGCACTGAGGCTGTGGCTGATGGTGCAGATGTAGTAGCTCTAGTGTCTCGGATAGGCACTGCAATAGACCTCTGGCTTCTGGGCACTCTAGCAAAGTTATTTGTAGTAGACTTGCCCTTCTTCTCCTCCACTTCCTCCTGGAGTTGCTCAACCACTGACTGAATCTCAGTTACCTTGACATCAAGATCATAGAATTTCTGCTCAATGATCCTCTCCAAGCTCTCCTGGTTTTGAGTTAGGGTGGCCAAGCCCTTCTCAATCCTCAAAGTGGATTGGATCAGATATCCAAGCTGATCTTGCTTGCTCTTCAAGAACACTTGAGATGCCTCTTCAACAGTTGGCATCCTTGTAGCTTTCTCTGCCCTTGCCTTCTATCTCTTCTCATGTGCTTGCACAGATGTGGGGTCTTCCTCATTCATCACAACATTATTGTCTTCAAAGTCAGGATGCAGAGGAAGGTGCTCTTTGTCCAACAAGTATGTACCTGTGCCCATCTTGGAGTTGATGAGCTCCTGAATGTGTGGAGCATACCCACAGCTTCTCTTCTGGTTAGCAGCTGTCCTTTTGATTGTCTCTACAATCAAACTCATGACCTTGAACTTCTGAGGCACATCAAAGAAATGTAGCAAATTGATAGCATGTCCTCTGATCATCTTGTGATCTCCTGACTTGGGTAGCAATGTGTGCCTAAGGATCCAGTTGATGGTAGGCAGACCAGACAACAGGTAATGTACGGATCCAAGCTTATGAGTCTCCAAAGCCTTATCTGGGATCTCCTTGTACATGTTTGCCATTGAGTTGTGATCCTTCTTCTTGTCAGCATATACATCCAAGTCATCCTCATGTTCTTTAGGGCATTTATCAGATTAGCCCATTCCTCAACTGTGGACTGGTACCTAGTACCCTCAGACATCCATACTATCCTTCCATCTGGATAGAAATGGGCAGTGGAGTAAAACTGCATGATCAACTCATAATTCCATTTTGTGAGCTTCTGAGCAACAAATTTGTCAACTCCACATGCTTTGAAGCTGTCATGTACTCCTGGGAAGTGATCTTCATTTTCCTTGATAAATTCCCAATCCACCCATTTCATGTCACAAACAATGGGCTTCTTGTCAAGCAAGATAGTTTCATAAAAGTCTTGTTGTTCCTTTGTGTAAAGCCTATAGTCAACTGTTGTTCTCCTCCTCACAGCATAAGGATCTGACTGTCTCCACAATCTCAGTCCTGCATCCTTCCTGATCCTCATATCTTCTGCAACAAGATGTGCATCATTATGATCAGGGATCTTTGGCTTTAGCTTCCTTAGCACTTGGGCTTCAGCTTACTCTTCTTCAGGCTCAGGCACTGGGGCCTTGTTCTTCTCCTCGGCTGGAATACTTCTGGTGTTCCTCTTGGGTTTTGGGGGCTTCTGAGTTTGAGCTTTGGGAGCTGTTTTGAGCTTTGATGGAGCAGCCCCTGCCTTTATAGCATCACCCATAAGCTTCTGATCTTTGGGTGCTAGTGCAGCATCTTCTTCCTCTTCCTCTTCTCCTTCAGAATCTCTCATCATGGAGGACTTCCCAATGACTCTAGCAATGGTCTTCTTGACCCTTTCCTTCCTCTTCTTGCCTTCACCACCTTCTTTAGGTCCAAGAGTGAACTCCATTGTATCTTGAGTAGAGCCTCTGGCCTTAGACATAGGAATTCTTCTTGCTGGTGCCTTCTTATTCAGCCTTGGCTTACTTGCAGCAGCTATGCCATACTCCTTTTTCAGCACCTTCTTCTTGGAGCTTACTTCCTCCTCAGTGGCAACATAATCCTCATCCTCTGATTCTGAGGTTCTCTTCTTCCTAGACCTGGTGGCTACCTTTGGCAAGTTGCTTGGAGTGCTCCTGCTGCCATCATCAGAAGTGCTAGAAGGATCTGAGCCCTCACTCATCTGCACATGTTCCTCTGACCTGTTCTAGCTGTCACTTTGATCAGACATCTTGTAGGCAAACTGTCAGCAGACCCTGTGAATAGGTTGTAGATGAGGTAGAGTAGATAAGCATCACAAAGTACAGAGGTTTTGCAAAACAAATTGAGTCAAAAATCTTAGTTTTAGTTCTCTATAGAAATTACCTCGGAGCTACCGAATTGACAAACTTGGTGATACCGAAGCAACATATGGAACCTAAACTAGTGAACTAGGTTGGGCCGAGTCACAGTTCGGTGGCACCGAGGTTGCTAGGGTTTCATAGAATCTTGAACTCGGTCACACCGATTTGCATGTTTTGGTCAGACCGAAAAGTGCATGTGCAATGGCCTAAGCCGAATCGGTGAGACCGATTTCTACATTTCGGTCGGTCAGAAATGAGTTCTGCGGAGAGCTAACCCTAAAATTTTCAATTCAATCTAGACCTAAGGAAGTTTTCGCTGGATAGATTAATCTCATTCGTGGCAAGAAACATGGCATTGTCCTTGTGCTAGGAATTGGAGTGAAAAGGACAGCACAAGGGGTCAAACACTTACCCTAGAACGGCGAGTGTTCGCTATGGCGGCGACGGCGGAGCAGCTTCCGTCGACGGCGGCAGAATCCAACAGCGGGAGGTTGTTGGCGGCGAGGAGATGATCCGGAGACCCGAGGAGGCAGAGCAGGACACGCGCGGGCTGAGAGAATTCGAAGAAATTTTCAAAGTCTCACCTGTGGGTATTTATATCCCAACCCTGTCGGTGTGACCGAGTGGAACAATTCGGTGGCACCGAGATTGCAGAATCGCAAGCGGTTGCTGAAACTCGGTGTGACCGAAGTGTTCAAATCGGTTGCACCGAGATGAAAACCTAGATCAACTTAGTGAACTCGGTTTGACCGAAATGGATTTCTCGGTTAGACCGAAATGCACAAAGAGGTTTTGGAAGTTTAAGTCTATGACGAATCGGGGACTCCGAGTGCTCCTCACACAGAGTGGTTCGAATCTGACTTGGTAAAACTTTATGATGTAGCATGAATAGAGTTTGAGACGAGAAAAGCACATATAGCTAGAGGGAGTTATTAGGCATTCTTGTCCATCCATTTGGCAAAAGAAACAAAACAAACAAAACAACAAATGGATGTCCTCGAATGAGCAAAATATGCATCCAACATGCTCACACAATAAAAATGACAAATGAAATATGTAACAAAGCATGCACAATCACTCTAGAGTCTATCAAGCAATTTGGCGATGACTAGGTCATCTATATATGCGTATATTGACTTAGGAGTCAAATGAGAACATTTGATCATAGGTCATACTCATCGTTTAAGCACAAGTGGGGTTGCCACTTTTACATAAAGCATTGTTGTGTTCACATCATTAGAGTTGCTTTAGCTCAATTAATTAGAGTAAAGCTCCCCCTATATGTGATATCCCCCCTAAGAGGGGTGAACCAACCTTGGGTTTTGTCGATGATGACTTCATGTAGGTGTTGAAGATGTGGATGCTCAATGTTGATGTAGATCATTCGGAGCAATCCTTCGGAATGAGTTGCACTTTCAATACCTACACGGGTTAGTCCCACAAGGAACAAACAAGGATATCCATAGACATAGAGTGATGTTCACATGAGATGATGTCCATGAATGCATTTGGTTACCTTGTCCCTTGTCTTACCAATAAGAGGGTTTGTGACTCCTTGAACTAGTGCAAGATATGGAAGTTGTTTGCACTCATCCTTGCCAAAATGATAAGAGTGAAGTATGTTGGCGGAGTCACCCTCAAGAACTCTCCAGTTCTTCTTCTTAGGGATCCACACCATCTTGATGGGAATCCTTGGAGTTGTAGTCGTACTTGATGAAGTGGAACTTGATGTAGTCTTGGGAACCCACTTGACCAAGGCTTTAGGAGCTTCTTCAAATGCATCAATTTCCTCTTGAAGCTTGTCCTTGCCTTTTAGCTTGTGGTCTTGTGGTGGAAGATCATCTTAAGCTTGTGTTCCTTGGAAAGAAGTAGGATCATACTTCTCTTGTTGAGGAACAAACTTCGTCTAGAGGTATTGATCTTATTCCCACTCAACTCCATTGGCATTGAACTTTCGTTCAAAACCAACACCTTGATTCTTCCGGTGTCTTCCTTGCTTGCGTACAATTTCCTCAAATTGCTTACTTCCGGCAAGACTCTTGTAAACACCTTTCTCTATAATTCCCTTCAATAAGCTATTTTCTTGCTCAAGTGTAACTTGGCTAAGAGAATCATTAGTGGAATCAATAGAACTACTAGAAGCAACAACATTGGATTTAGCATGATTGTTGTTACTACTAGAGGAAGAATCTTTCTTGTTCTTATTGCTAGATTTAACTTGTGGCATGTAAGTAGACAAGAGTAAACGCTTGGCAATGTAGGAAGAATTTTTCTTGCGTAAATCATCATTGATTGCTTTTAAGAACTCATGCTCTTGCTCAAGGTTGAGCTTTTCAAAGCGTAGCTTCTCATGAGTCTTTAAAAGTTCTCGATTATCTTCCAAGGTAGTTTCATGAGCTAACTTAAGAGTGTTTAGTTCTTTAGTTAGACGCTCAATCTTCTCCTTATCATTGTCATTAATTTTATCTTGATTATCATGATTAATAGCAAGTTCATCATATTTTTCATAACTAGAGTTGTCAACAAGTAAATCATCATCTCCTAGCAAATCATCTTCATCACTATTGAAATCAACATACTCGGGGTGTGTTACCTTTGGACCTTTAGCCATGAAGCATCTTCCAATTCCTTCATTTGGTGACTCAAATATGTCATAGGAGTTGGTTGTCACAAGAGCTAGACCGGCAACACCTTCATCTTGAGTATATTCGGAGTCGGAGTGATAACTTCTTTCGGAGTGATGGTCGGAGCCGGATACCCATTCACCAACATGAGCTTGATGTCTTCTTTTTGTGTAGCTCTTTGATGATTTGTCCTTCCTATCTGAATCCTTGTTTCTTCGAGAGGGTCTTCGTTCATAACGATCATCTCTACTCCTTCTCTCTCTCTTGGTGGTGATTCTTCTCTTCTACTTCTTCTTTTGGGAGAATCTTCTCTTCTTTTGTAGGGAGCCGTACACTCATTGGAGTAGTGTCCGGGTCTTCCACAATTGTAGCAATTTTGTTCACGACTTGAAGATCTTTTGTCATTGTAGGACCTTGACTTGGAACTTCTTTCCTTGCTTCTACTCTTGTAGAACTTGTTGAAGTTCTTCACCATTAGGCTCAATTTTTCATTGAAGGTTTGTTTCTCACTTGATGATGTGGGAGCATCACATGAGGCTTTGTAAGCACCGCTTGACTTGTTGTGAAGCTCTTCCTTATCCTTGAGTGACATCTCATGAGCAACAATTCTTCCAATGACTTCCATTGGCTTGAAGTCTTTGTAATTGAGCGTTATTTGGATCAATGTGCACATGGTATCATATTTTCCATCCAAGGCTCTTAGGATCTTCTTGATGATGAATTTATCGGTCATTTCTTCACTTCCTAAGCCGACAATCTCATTTGTGATGAGAGCAAGCCTAGAGTACATTTCAGCGACACCTTCACCATCCTTCATTTTGAACTTGTCAAGTTGACTTTGAAGCACATCCAATTTGGATTCCTTAACGGAGTCGGTACCTTCGTGCATATCAATCAAAGTATCCCAAATTTCCTTTGCATTCTCAAGACGGCTGATTTTGTTGAATTCTTCGGGGCACAATCCGTTGAAGAGAATATCACAAGCTTGAGCGTTGTATTGTAGCATCTTCAACTCTTCCGCAGTAGCTTCACGGTTCGGTTCTCTCCCATCAAAGAATTCACCTTGCAAGCCAATACACACAATGGCCCAAACGGCGGGGTTATGTCCAAGAATATGCATTTTCATCTTATGATTCGAACTAGCAAAATTAGTACCATCAAAGTAAGGACCCCTACGGTGGTAAATTCCCTTGCTAGACGCCATACTCTCCTAGGTTGTGAAACCAAGGCTATGATCACCAAAAACTATGGAAATCAAAGCAAATGGAGACCAAACCTCTAATACCAATTGTAGGATCGGAAGTATGTCTAGAGGGGGGGGTGATTAGACTACTTGACCAAATAAAAATCTAGCCTTTTCCCAATTTTAAGTCTTGGCAGATTTTAGCAACTTAGCACAAATCAAGTAATCAACCTACACATGCAATTCTAAGAATATAGCAGCGGAATGTAAAACAATTGCATATGAAGGTAGAGGGAGAAGTTTGAAGGGAGCAAACGCAATGTAGACACGGAGATTTTTATCCGTGGTTCCCATAGGTGGTGCTATCGTACATCCACGTTGATGGAGAATTCAACCCACGAAGGGTAACGGTTGCGCGAGTCCACAGAGGACTCCACCCACGAAGGGTCCACGAAGAAGCAACCTTGTCTATCCCACCATGTCCATCGCCCACGAAGGACTTGCCTCACTAGGGTAGATCTTCACGAAGTAGGCGATCTCCTTGCCCGTACAAACTCCTTGGTTCAACTCCACAATCTTGACGGAGGCTCCCAAGTGACACCTAGCCGATCTAGGAGACACCACTCTCCAAAAGGTAATAGATGGTGTGTTGATGATGAACTCCTTGCTCTTGTGCTTCAAATGATAGTCTCCCCAACACTCAACTCTCTCTCATAGGATTGGATTTGGTAGAAAGAAGATTTGAGTGGAAAGCAACTTGGGGAAGGCTAGAGATCAAGATTTATGTGGTTGGAATGGAATATCTTGACCTCAACACAAGTGTAGGTGGTTCTCTCTCAAAAAATATATGTTGGAAGTGTAGGCAGGTTCAGATGGCTCTATCCACGAATGAAGAGTGGGTGGAGGGGTATATATAGCCACCACACTAAATCTAACCATTACACACAAATCACCAAACTCGGTGGGACCGAATTAGAAAACTCGGTCGGACCGATTTGGTTCATAATGTGACCGTTAGGCATTTCGGTGGGACCAATATGTCAACTAGGTGTTACTGATTTTATTAGGGTTAGGGCATAACGTAATCTCGGTGAGACCGATTACACAAACTCGGTGGGACCGATTTTGGTAATAGCCAAACAGAGAGTTGGTCAGGCAAACTCGGTGGGACCGATTCGCTCATCTCGGTAGGACCGAAGCGTTACGAAAAGGAAACAGAGAGTTTGCATTGCATACTCGGTGGGACCGATCGCTCATCTCAGTTAGACCGAAACATTACGAAGGGAAACAGAGAGTTTGCAATCCCATCTCGATGAGACCGAAGTGACTAGGGTTTGTGGAAGTGGCTATGTCAAGAGAACTCGGTGGCGCCGGATACAAAGTTTCGGTGGGGCCGAGTTTGACTTTTGGTTTGGCACATATGTGGATGTGAGAAAGTAGTTGAGGTTTTTTTAGCATATCACTAAGCATTTTGAGCAAGAAACTCATTAAGCAACACCTCACCCCCTTTTGATAGTATTGGCTTTTCCTATGGACTCAATGTGATCTTGGATCACTAAAAATAAAATGTAGAGTCTTGTGCTTTGAGCTTGAGCCAAACTTTTGTCCTTAGCATTTTGAGGGGTCCACTTTCTAATCCATGCCATGCCAATCATTGAGCTTTCCTGAAATATTTATCTTGAAATAGTGCTAGCTCAATGAGCTATATGTTGTTCATCATTACCAAAACCACCCAGTGATAGTTGCACTTTCACCCTCACTCCTTGGTCCCGTCCTAGTGATCCGGACGACCCAACGGTAGTCGAGGTATTTGCGGGGTCGGGCCCTGCCGATGCAGAACACTAGACCTACCCTTGCATCTCCTTTCCATAAGCTGTTTGCATGTCAAGGGGGACTCCTGAGCATCGCGACTCAGGAGCCTAACTGGCCACATAGCCCCTCAGTCCTTGGTCTCGTCCTGGTGATCCGGACGACCCAACGTTGGCTGAGGTATGCACGGGGTCGGGCTCTGCCGACGTAGAACGTAAAGCAAATGGGAAGGAAATCGCAAAATCTCAAAGCAAATATTACAAGACATATTGTTCTCCGAGTACCAAACGCAAGTTTAAACGCCTCCATGAGGCACGATACATGTTGCAGGAATTTAAATAGGAAATAAACCGCAAGCAAGTCATCCCTGGACACTGCCCGCGCCCGCAAGAGGCGCTCCTTCCGTGGTGGCGTCACCTTCACCTGTACCACCGGCCGGGGCTGCAGGATTAGTAGCACCGCCGGTCGAAGGCGCGGGAGCGAAGGCGCGGAACTTCTTCAGCAAGGCCTCCACCTGACCCTTCACGGCTGCGACAGCGGCTGTGCAGTGCTCGTCGTCCACAGGCTCTAGCAGCTCGTCAAGGTGGGAGGCAGGATCGCGAAGATGGAGGTGGCTGAAGACGCGCGTCAGCTCAGCTAAAGAAAGGACGTGAGTCTCTTCCTCTGGCATGGGGCTGATTCCGCTCACGGCTTCCTCAAGCGCCTCGACCAAGTAGGGAAGTAGCTGGGCGGGGTCGTCCTCGTCGGTGGTCAGCGGCTTCTCCAAGCCCTTCTCATAGAGTGCCTTCAGTGCCACGCGAGACCTCTCCTCGAGGAGCGCGAAGGCCGCGCGGTCCTCGGCCAGAACCTTTGCCTTGGCGTCAAGTTTGGCTTTCTCCGCCTTCACCTTTCGCTCCAGCTCCTCCAGCCGGCCGCGCTCAGCGGCCTACGCCTTCGCCAACTGCTCCAGCTCGGCGTCGCGACCCTTGATGGTGTCTTCCCGGGCCTTCATCTTCTCCTCCTCCGCCTTGCGGCTACGGGCTTCTTCTGCATGCTCGTTGCGCAGGGTCTTCAGCTCAGCCTCCAGCGCCCGGCAGCAATCCTGGGTGGCCTCGACGTCCTTCAGCGCTGCCTCGCGAGCAGCCGCTGCTTGGGCGGTGGCCTGCTTCTCCTGTTGGAAATATGCCCTAGAGGCAATAATAAAAGCATTATTATTATATTTCCTTGTTCATGATAATTGTCTTTTATTCATGCTATAACTGTATCATACGGAAATCGTGATACACGTGTGAATACATAGACCAATCGTCCCTAGTGAGCCTCTAGTTGACTAGCTCATTGGTCGACGGATAGTCATGGTTTCGACTATGGACATCGATGTCATTGACAACGGGATCACGTCATTAGGAGAATGGCGTGATGGACAAGACCCAATCCTAAGCATAGCACAAAGATCGTGTAGTTCCTTTTGCTAGAGCTTTGCCAATGTCAAGTATCTCTTCCTTAGACCGTGAGATCGTGTAACTCCCGGATACCGTAGGAATGCTTTGGGTGTACCAAGCGTCCTGGCGTAAGCTGGGTGACTATAAAGGTGCATTACAGGTATCTCCAAAAGTGTCTGTTGGGTTGACACGGATCGAGACAGGGATTTGTCACTCCGTATGACGGAGAGGTATCACTGGGCCCACTCGGTAATGCATCATCATAATGAGCTCAAAGTGATCAAGTGTCCGGTCACGGGATCATGCATTACAGTCGAGTAAAGTGACTTGCGATAACGAGACTAAGCGAGGTATTGGGATACCGACGATCGAGTCTCGGGCAAGTAACATACCGTCGACAAAGGGAATAGAATACGGGGTTGCTTGAACCCTAGACATCGTGGTTCATCCGATGACATCATCGAGGAGCATGTAGGAGCCAACATGGGTATCCAGATCCGCTGTTGGTTATTGACCGAGGCGTCCGGTCATGTCGCATGTCTCCCGAACCCGTAGGGTCTACACACTAAGGTTCGGTGGCGCTAGGGTTAATAGGAAGACTTGTATGTGATTACGAATGTTGTTGAGTCCGGATGAGATCCCGACGTCACGAGGAGTTCGGAATGGTCCGGAGGTAAAGATTTATATATGGGAAGTCGTCAAGCGGACACCGAAAAGTTTGGTCATATCGGTATTATGGAGGGTCCACCGGAAGGTTCCGGAGGACCACGGAGGGGCCACCCCTTTGGGGGCCACTTGGGCTGCATGGGAGGCAGCCAGCCCCTAGTGGGCTGGGCGCACCCCTCCCTTGGCCCATGCGCCTAGGGTTGAGGGAACCCTAAGGGGCGCCTTGCTTGGGGGCAAGCCCCCCCCTTCACCGCCCCCCCTCTAGATGCATCTAGAGGGGCCGCCCTCCTCCTTCCCCTATAAATAGAGGGGTGAGGGAGGGCTGCAAACACCATTGAAGGCGCAGCCCTCCCTCCCAACACCTCTCCTCCTCCGCATAATCTTGGCGAAGCCTGCCGAGAACAGTCCCTCCATCTGCATCACACCGTCGTGCTGCCATTGGAGTTGTCTTCCTCAACCTCTCCTTCCTCCTTGCTGGATCAAGGCGGAAGGATCGCCATCGTCCGTCACGTGTGTTGAACACGGAGGTGCTGTCCGTTCAGCACTTGGTCATCGGTGATCGGAATCACGTTGGGAACGTCTTCATCATCACCACTCCCTCGAACGCTTCCGTACTCCATCTACAAGTGGTATGTAGATGCAAACTCTCTCTCGTAACTCGTTGCTTAGATGAACTCATAGATAGATCTTGGTGAAACCGTAGGAAAATTTTAATTTTCTGCAACGTTCCCCAAAAGTGGCATCATGAGCTAGGTCTATGCGTAGTTCTCTTTGCACGAGTAGAACACAATTTAGTTGTGGGCGTGGATCTTGTCAATTTACTTGCCGCTACTAGTCTTATCTTGCTTCCGCGGTATTGTGGGATGAAGCGGCCCGACCAACCTTACACGTACACTTACGTGAGACCGTTCCACCGACTAACATGCACTAGTTGCATAAGGTGGCTGGCGGGTGTCTGTCTCTCCTACTTTAGTTGGAGCGGATTCGATGAAAAGGGTCCTTATGAAGGGTAAATAGAAGTTGACAAGATCACGTTGTGGTTATTCGTAGGTAAGAAAACGTTCTTGCTAGAACCCAATTGCAGCCACGTAAAAGATGCAACAACAATTAGAGGACGTCTAACTTGTTTTTGCAGCAATTGTCATGTGATGTGATATGGCCAAGTTGTGATGAATGATGAATGACATATTGTGATGTATGAGATCATGTTCTTGTAATAGGAATCACGACTTGCATGTCGATGAGTATGACAACCGCAGGAGCCATAGGAGTTGTCTTTATTTTGTATGACCTGCGTGTCATTGAAGAACGCCATGTAACTTACTTTACTTTATTGCTAAACGCGTTAGCCATAGAAGTAGAAGTAGTCGTTGGCGTGACAACTTCATGGAGGCACAATGATGGAGATCATGGTGTCATGCGGTGACAAGATGATCATGGAGCCTCGAAGATGGAGAT
This sequence comes from Aegilops longissima, assembly GCA_021605205.1. Taxonomy (NCBI): domain Eukaryota; kingdom Viridiplantae; phylum Streptophyta; class Magnoliopsida; order Poales; family Poaceae; genus Aegilops; species Aegilops longissima. Next base: position 261,856,286 of record CM038682.1, on the reverse strand, counting down.
CAATGGAGCTTTATGATATTGGCCATATCATGTCACTACTATATAATTGCATGTGATGTTTATTATGTTAATACATCTTGTTTACTTAGAACGACGGTAGTAAATAAGATGATCCTTACAACAATTTCAAGAAGTGTTTCCCTAACTGTGCACCGTTGCCAAAGTTAAGTCGCTTCTAAGCACCACGTGATGATCGGGTGTGATGGATTCTTACGTTCACATACAACGGGTGTAAGACAGATTTACACATGCGAAAACACTTAGGGTTTACTTGACGAGCCTAGCATGTACAGACATGGCCTCGGAACACGGAGACCGAAAGGTCGAACACGAGTCGTATGGAAGATACGATCAACATGAGAATGTTCACCGACGAGACTAGTCCCTCTCACGTGATGATCGGACACGGCCTAGTCGACTCGGATCGTGTAACACTTAGATGACTAGAGGGATGTCTAATCTGAGTGGGAGTTCATTTAAATAATTTGATTAGATGAACTTAATTATCATGAACTTAGTCTAAAACTTTTGAATGATATGTCTTGTAGATCAAATGGCCAACGCTCATGTCAACTTGAACTTCAACGCGTTCCTAGAAAACCAAGCTGAAAGATGTCGGCAGAACTATACGGATCGGGTCCGAACTTGAGGATCATCCTCATAGCTGCCGGAAACAATATGTCCTAGAAGGACCGCTAGGTGACACTCCGTCCCTGAGAACCAAGACATTATGAATGCTTGGCAGTCTCGTGCCGATGATTACTCCCTCGTTCGGTGCGGCATGCTTTACAGCTTAGAACCGGGCTCCAAAAGCGTTTTGAGCATCACGGAGCATATGAGATGTTCGAGGAGCTGAAACTTGTTTTCCAAGCTCACGCCGGGTCGAGAGATATGACATCTCCGACAAGTTCTATAGTTGTAAGATGGAGGAAAACAGTTACATCGGTGAGCACATCTCAAGATGTCAGGGTTGCACAACCGTATGACCCAGTGAATATTAACCTCCACGATGAGGCGGTCATTGACAGAATCCTCGATCGCTCCCACCAAGCTACAAGAGCTTTGTGATGAACTACAACATGCAGGGGATGGTAAAGACCATTCTGAAGTGTTCTCTATGCTGAAGTCAGCCGAGGTTGAAATCAAGAAAGAACATCAAGTGTTGATGGTCAATAAGACCACTAAGTTCAAGAAGGGCAAGGGCAAGAAGAACTTCAAGAAGGACGGCAAGGAGGTTGCCGCGCCCGCAAGCAAGTTGCCGGGAAGAAGTCAAAGAATGGACCCAAACCCGAGACCGAGTGCTTTTATTGCAAGGGAGGGTCCTTTGAGCGGAACTGCCCCAAATACTTAGCGGACAAGAAGGCCGGCAACACCAAAGGTATATTTGATATACATGTAATTGATGTGTACTTTACCAGTACTCGTAGTAACTCCTGGGTATTTGATACCGGTGCCGTTGCTCATATTTGTAACTCACAGCAGGAGCTGCGGAATAAGCGGAGACTGGAAAAGGACGAGGTGACGATCTTGGCGTCGGGAATGGTTCCAGAGTCGATGTGATCGCCGTCGGCACGCTACCTCTTCATTTACCTACGGGATTAGTTATGAACCTTAATAATTGTTATTTGGTGCCAAGTTTGAGCATGAATATTGTATCTGGATCTCGTTTAATGCGAGATGGCTACTCATTTAAATCCGAGAATAATGGTTGTTCTATTTATATGAGAGATATGTTTTATGGTCATGCTCCGATGGTCAATGGTTTATTCTTAATGAATCTCGGTTTAGTATTACACATGTTTATAGCGTGAATACCAAAAGATGTAAAGTTGATAACGATAGTCCCACATACTTGTGGCATCGCCGCCTTGGTCACATTGGTGTCAAGCGCATGAAGAAGCTCCATGTTGATGGACTTTTGGAGTCTCTAGATTATGAATCATTTGACACATGCGAACCATGCCTCATGGGCAAGATGACCAAGACTCCGTTCTCCGGGACAATGGGCGAGCAACCAACTTGTTGGAAATCATACATACCGATGTATGCGGTCCAATGAGCGTTGAGGCTCATGGAGGATATCGTTATGTTCTCACTCTCACAGATGACTTGAGTAGATATGGGTATGTCTACTTGATGAAACACAAGTCTGAGACCTTTGAAAAGTTCAAGGAATTTCAGAATGAAGTAGAGAATCAACGTGACCGAAGATAAAATTCTTACGATCGATCGTGGAGGAGAATATTTAAGTCACGAATTTGGTACACACTTAAGAAAATGTGGAATCGTTTCACAACTAACGCCGCTGGAACACCTCAACAGAACGGTGTGTCCGAGCGTCGTGTCGCACTCTATTGGATATGGTGCGGTCTATGATGTCTCTTACCGATTTACCGCTATCATTTTGGGGATACGCTCTAGAGACAGCTACATTCACTTTAAATAGGGCACCGTCTAAGTCCGTTGAGACGACACCGTATGAATTATGGTTTGGGAAGAAACCTAAGTATCGTTTCTAAAAGTTTGGGGATGCGATGCTTATGTCAAGAAACTTCAACCTGAAAAGCTCGAACCCAAGTCGGAAAATGCGTCTTCATAGGATACCCTAAAGAAACCATTGGGTATACCTTCTACTTAAGATCCGAGGGCAAGATCTTTGTTGCCAAGAACGGATCCTTTACGGAAAAGAGTTTCTCTCGAAAGAAGTAAGTGGGAGGAAAGTAGAACTTCGATGAAGTACTACCTCTTGAACAGGATAGTAGTGCAGCTCGGAAAATGTTCTGTGATGCCTACACCAACCAAGAGGAAATTAATGATGATGATCAAGGTACTTGGATCAAGTTGCTCTTGAACCAGTGGTCCACAAGGACACGTTCCGCACCGTGAGTGGTACGGAACCCTGTCCCGAAATCATGTTGTTAGACAACGGTGAACCTTGAACTATGAAGAAGCGATGGCGGGCCCAGATTCCAACAAATGGCTAGAAGCCATGAAATCCGAGATAGAATCCATGTATGAAAACAAAGTGTGGACTTTGGTGACTTGCCCGATGATCGGCGAGCGATAGAAAACAAATGGATCTTTAAGAAGAAGACGGACGCGGATGGTAATGTCACCATCTATAAAGCTCGACTTGTCGCTAAGGGTTATCGGCAAGTTCAAGGGATTGACTACGATGAGACTTTCTCTCCGTGGCGAAGCTTAAGTCCGTCCAATCATGTTAGCAATTGCCGATACTATGATTATGAGATATGGCAGATGGACGTCAAAACAGCGTTCCTTAACGGTTATCTTAAGGAAGAGCTGTATATGATGCAGCCGGAAGGTTTTGTCGATCCTAAGAATGCTAACAAAGTATGCAAGCTCCAGCGATCCATTTATGGGCTGGTGCAAGCATCTCGGAGTTGGAACATTCGCTTTGATGAGATGATCAAAGCGTTTGGGTTATGCGACTTATGGAGAAGCCTGCGTTTACAAGAAAGTGAGTGGGAGCTCAGAGCATTTCTCATATTATATGTAGATGACATACTTTTGATGGGAAATGATATAGAATTCTTGGACAGCATTAAGGCCTACTTGAATAAGTGTTTTTCAATGAAGGACCTTGGAGAAGCTGCTTATATATTAGGCATCAAGATCTATAGAGATAGATCGAGGGCGCCTCATAGGTCTTTCACAAAGCACATACCTTGATAAGATTTTGAAGAAGTTCAAAATGGATCAGTCCAAGAAGGGTTCTTGCCTGTGTTGCAAGGTGTGAGATTGAGCTCAGCTCAATGCCCGACCACGACAAAAGATAAAGAAGAGATGAGTGTCATCCCTATGCCTCAGCCATAGGATCTATTATGTATGCCATGTTGTGTACTGGACCTGATGTAAACCTTGCCGTAAGTTTGGTAGGAAGGTACCAAAGTAATCCCGCAAGGAACACCGGACAGCGGTCAAGAATATCTGAAGTACCGAAAAGGACAAAGGACATGTTTCGTTTATGGAGGTGACGAAGAGCTCGTCAGTAAGGGTTACGTCGACGCTAGCTTCGACACAGATCTGATGACTCTAAGTCACAAACCGGATACGTGTATATGTTGAATGGTGGAGCAAGAGGCTGGTGCAGCTGCAAGCGAGCGTCGTGGCGGGATCTACATGTGAAGCGGAGTACATGGCAGCCTCGGAGGCAGCGCATGAAGCAATTTGGGTGAAGGAGTTCATCACCGACCTAGGAGTCATACCCAATGCGTCGGGGCCGATCAAACTCTTCTGTGACAACACCGAGCTATTGCCCTTGCCAAGGAGCCCAGGTTTCACAAGAAGACCAGCACATCAAGCGTCGCTTCAACTCCATCCGTGAAAATGTTCAGGATGGAGACATAGAAATTTAAAGTGCATACGGATCTGAATGTCGCAGATCCGTTGACTAAACCTCTTCCATGGGCAAAACATGATCAACACCGAACTCTATGGGTGTTCGATTCATCACAATGTAAACTAGATTATTGACTCTAGTGCAAGTGGGAGACTGTTGGAAATATGCCCTAGAGGCAATAATAAAAGCATTATTATTATATTTCCTTGTTCATGATAATTGTCTTTTATTCATGCTATAATCAGTATTATCACGGAAATCGTGATACACGTGAATACATAGACCACAATACGTCCCTAGTGAGCCTCTAGTTGACTAGCTCGTTGGTCAACGAGATAGTCATGGTTTCGACTATGGACATCGATGTCATTGACAATGGGATCACGTCATTAGGAGAATGACGTGATGGACAAGACCCAATCCTAAGCATAGCACAAAGATCGTGTAGTTCGTTTTGCTAGAGCTTTTCCAATGTCAAGTATCTCTTCCTTAGACCGTGAGATCGTGTAACTCCGGATACCGTAGGAATGCTTTGGTGTACCAAACGTCACAACGTATCGGGTGACTATAAAGGTGCATTACGGTATCTCCGAAAGTGTCATTGGGTTGACACGGATCGAGACGAGGATTTGTCACTCCATATGACGGAGAGGTATCACTGGGCCCACTCGGTAATGCATCATCATAATGAGCTCAAAGTGATCAAGTGTCTGGTCACGGGATCATGCATTACGGTACGAGTAAAGTGACTTGCCGGTAACGAGACTAAACGAGGTATTGGGATACCGACGATCGAGTCTCGGGCAAGTAACATACCGTCTGACAAAGGGAATAGAATACGGGGTTGCTTGAACCCTAGACATCGTGGTTCATCCGATGACATCATCGAGGAGCATGTGGGAGCCAACATGGGTATCCAGATCCCGCTGTTGGTTATTGACCGAGAGCGTCGGTCATGTCTCAGATGTCTCCCGAACCCGTAGGGTCTACACACTAAGGTTCGGTGGCGCTAGGGTTAATAGGAAGACTTGTATGTGATTACCGAATGTTGTTCGAGTCCGGATGAGATCCCGGACGTCACGAGGAGTTCGGAATGGTCCGGAGGTAAAGATTTATATATGGAAGTCGTCAAACGGACACCGGAAAAGTTTCGGGTCATGTCGGTATTATGGAGGGTCCACCGGAAAGGTTCCGGAGGACCACCGGGAGGGGCCACCCCTTTCGGGGGGCCACTTGGGCTACATGGGAGGCAGCCAGCCCACGGTGGGCTGGGCGCACCCTCCCTTGGCCCATGCGCCTAGGGTTGAGGGGGAACCCTAAGGGGCGCCCTTGCAGGGGCAAGCCCCTCCCTTAACCGCCGCCCCCCCTCTAGATGCATCTAGAGGGGCCGCCCTCCTCCCTTCCCCTATAAATAGAGGGGTGAGGGAGGCTGCAACACCATTGAAGGCGCAGCCCTCCCTCCCAACACCTCTCCTCCTCCGCATAAGCTTGGCGAAGCCTGCCGGAGAACAGTCCCTCCATCTGCATCACACCGTCGTGCTGCCATTGGAGTTGTCTTCCTCAACCTCTCCTTCCTCCTTGCTGGATCAAGACGAAGGAGACGCCGTCGTCCCGTACGTGTGTTGAACACGGAGGTGCTGTCCGTTCAGCACTTGGTCATCGGTGATCGGAATCACGTTGGGAACGTCTTCATCATCACCACTCCCTCGAACGCTTCCGTACTCGATCTACAAGTGGTATGTAGATGCAAACTCTCTCTCGTAACTCGTTGCTTAGATGAACTCATAGATAGATCTTGGTGAAACCGTAGGAAAATTTTAATTTTCTACAACGTTCCCCAAAATCTCCTTCTCGGAGGTTGCCGTGGCCTGGCTCAGCGCCGCCCGAATGGACACGTCAGAATGGAGCCAGCCAGAGACTAGCTCCAGGCGCCCAGCCACCAGGTGGGGGTCGGCGACCTGAAGATCTTCTCGCAGCCGGGTCATCTCAGAAAGAGCGTGCTCCAAGACGTCAGGGGAGGCGGAAGGACCTGGAATTAGCGATGCGGCGGGAGGAGGAGGAGGAGAAGGTATCGTCACCATAGCCTGGGAGACCGGGGGCTCCTGAGCCTTGGAGACCTCAGCAGCCGAGCCGGACACCGGTGCCTCCAGAGCCAGCAGGGCCACGGGGGCTGACTCCTCCCAAGGATTCTCCCCCAGGCCTCGTGAGGATGACCGAGCCGGAGAAACATGAGCGCCAACGCTACCCTTCTCCACGGAGGGAGACGCAGCTGGAGCAGGCAGGTTGGTCCTGAGCAGCACCACCGCCTCCTCCTTCCTCTTCTTTGCCGCAGGCGTCGGCCTAATCGCACAGCAGAGAAGCGTCAAGGTCAAGCAGCAGAAGCAAGAACAAAACAAGGCAAGAGCACTTACTGGTCCACCACGGTGTAGTCCACCCTCCTCTTGCTAAGCTTGAAGCCCGAGAGCCTCCCATCCTGGGGCGCGGGCGCAAGGGCTCCAGGGGCAGAGGAAGGAGCAGCAGATGGACCAGAAGCAGCCCCAGGCGGAGTCAGAACAGGGGTGTTGTCTCGGGGGACCAATGCCGACCTGCCCCTCGTCGGGATCACAGGTGGCTCCCCCTCTGGGGGTCATCGATCTTGTCGTCGTCGTCAGGCATGGTGCGGAGGAGGTCAGCCTTGCACAAGGGGGAGTCTCCCCCATCCCCTCGGGGGTCACCTCCGAGTCACGCTCCTCGTCTTCCTCCTCCTTGCGACAGTCGTCAGAAGACACTTCCACCGGCGCCGTCGCAGCCGGGACCGCAGGAGGCGCTGGCGGCACCAGCCCGCGCCCATCAAAGGTTGGCCTGGCAACCACGACCTGCGCCTCATCCTTGCGGGGGAACAAGGGAATGAAGGCACTCTGCGGGTATTCCTGGTCGTCCCCGACCAGGAGGCGGAGAGCCGCAGCCAGCTCTTCGTCAGGCAAGGCTTCCGGGCTCAAGCGAAGCTTGTCTTCTTCGCCCCCAAGCCTCCATAAGGAGCATGTACGCGCCTGAAGCGGGGCCACGCGCAGCATCAGGAATTCCCTCAGGAGCATGGCCCCTGTCACCTTTGCCGCCTTCGTGTTGCCCGGTTTCAGGTCGGCGTTCATCTTCTCCAGCACCAACGTCGCCCGATCATCAGTGAGCTTCGCATGAGACCACCCCGCGTGTCAGGACCCCGATTCCAAGTCACATCGACCTAGCCGGTAACACCTCATATCACTTTGCGGCCTCACGCACGGTATTCCCACGGGTGTCGCCTTACCATGGCCTGGGGCCGTTTGCGTCTTTTGGCTCACGTATATGATAGTGTCGCTAGCATCCACATGATAGAGAACTCGGGCCGACATGGCTAGTCGTGAACCCAAAGCGGCGCTAACCCATGGGGACAGGCATACATGAATCACATCGAGCATGTCGGTCATCAACATATGAATCCGGGCTATAGCACTGGGCTAACAGGACTCCGGTAACCCGAGCTGTAGCAGGCTAGGCAGGACTCCGGATGTCACCAAGTGACATTTCCCGAAGGACGTATATAGGAACGAAGTGAATCACATGCCGGCCAGATCAAGTGTCTAGAGCAAGTAGTCTTTGGGCTAGCGGGACTCCGTGAACCGGCAGTGGCGGACTACTATCGCCAGAAGCACTAGACTACATTTCCCCATATGAGAGGCTGCCAAGGATAAACAACTAGGTTGTCGGATCCCACTCATACCAAGCATTTCAAGCATACACACAATATGCCCGATATGAGTACATACAACATGGCATCACAACAAAACTCTACAACTCAAAGTACTTTATTTAAGAGGCTCCGAGGAGCCATACATAACATGTTCATACAGATAGGGGTCACATGACCCGACATTCAAGTCATACAAACATACAAGCACATGCGGAAGCAAACTAGTCTGAGTACAGACACTAAAAAGAAAGAAGGCTTGACGAATCCCTTCTATCTACAGTGGCCCTTCACAAGCCTTGGATCACCACCTGGGTGGCTAGTCACTTGTCGACGTCAAGGTCTACATAGAACCCATCGGAGGGGGCGGTGTTGTCATCTGAAAACATTAATTAAGCAAACATGAGTACGAAGGTACTCAGCAAGTCTTACAACAGAATCCTAATATACATGCACATTCTCAAGAAGGTAGTGGAGTTATTGCAGCAAGCCAGCTTTGACTCTTGGCTAAGCTATCCTGCGTGACACCACTTGAAAAGCATTTGTCGCACACGAGTCCACTAAACACCAACACAATACTCCACCGTGGATCCTCTCTCGTCAACCCACGAGAGGGCCATCCACGGTACTCACACTTATCTTGAGGCTTTTAGTAGTATCCATTTACTTGTCTATGAACTGCATAGGCGACCAAGTAGTCCTTTACCGCGGATGCGGCTATTCGAATAGTTTTATACCCTGCAGGGGTGTACTTCTTCACACACGCTCTTACCACTTATCGCTGCTACACGACATGTACTCGGCAACCTTCAAGCGGAAGCCCAGCGAGGGTGTCGGCCACGACCGACTAAACACACGAGTCCCTAGTCCGTGTTTATCGCCTATTCGGGTTCCATCCGCAGGAGTCCGCCGAGGTTTCCACTAACGGCCCCGAACGATGTTTGCGGGGTTCCCGAGACACCAAACGGGCGAATCGGTACACGGGCCACGTGCCTACCGCAACACAGCCCACCCCTAAGGTCAGCGCGCATGCATGCGCCCCGAGATGCTACAAACACCAGAAACTACTTTGCAACTCCCGGACAGAGGACAAGAGTGGTTAATAAGTCGATAGGGTCAATTAAGGATCCCAATGCGTGGTAGTAGCTAAGTCTTAAATCACACACACAGATCTCAGTTCTTAGGGACGGCTTCAATGAAACAACCCACCATGTACTCCTACATGGCCTCTCATCGATACCTTTACCAAATCGTGTTCAACACTTCACTCTCGTTACCAACACAACCTTTCACTCTAGTTCATCATCCCGATGAGCCAGACCTGACACAACTCTAAGCATAGCAAGCATAGCATGGTAGGAAACACAATCATGGCTCATTCAACTCCTACACATACTAGTGGGTTTCATCTAGTTACTGTGGCAATGACAGGTCATGCAAAGGAAGTGGGTTCAACTATCGCAACACACAACAGTTTGAATCGCGTTGTCTTAATGCAGTAAACAAGAGCAGAAGCGAGATCATGGGTTTGTATCGAAATGATCAATGGGTTGCTTGCCTGATGAAGTGGTAGTAGGGTACTGCCCTTCAGATGGATATTCGGGGTTATCCTCGGAGACAGAACCTACCACAAAAGACACACCGAACATAATCAACACATGACGATATGCAACAATATTGTGCGAGCTATGACATGGCAATATGAATGTGTGTTGGCCTAATGCAAGCTAGAATAGAAAGGAAGGAACTCATTTGAATCAAAGATTCAAATGCTAGCTCATTTAACATAGCCATATTAGTGCATTAACTTAATCTGCTTAAACAGCAAGGTTAGCTTGTTCTGTCATGCATGAAACCATTACCAATGGATAGATTGAATTTTTTTGATCAAAATTAATATATAAATCTTTGCATTTGGAGTTACAGATTAATTTCTATGAATATTTGAAGTTTGCAACAATTTCTGGAATTTCCTGAACACAAATAAATCCAGAAATTAGTTATTGCGTCAGCAGTGCGTCAAGGTGACGTCAGTGGTCAACGGGGGCGTCCAGGTCAAACTTACCAGTGGGTCCCGCATGTCAGTAGTTAATTAACTAACTAATTTTAATTAAAACTAAACTGGTTAATTAGCAGAGGGGGGCCCCACTTGTCATAGACTCAGGAGAGTCAACCAGGGCCCCACCCTAGTCAAAGTCAAGGTCAAACCCACCGGCGTTTAGCCGCCGGCGAGCCAGACGCGGCGGTGAGAGTGCGTTTGTGCATTCCGGCGACCAAATGGGCGGCGGAGGCCATCTACGTGTAGCCGGGAACAAGCCGCGACGTTTGGTGGCGGTGGTTGAGCTCGGGGTGGCCGGAAACGTTGCCGGCGACGAGCTAGGCAGTCGCCGGAGTCGGGTGAAAGTGAACCCGAGGCTTCGGGGCACGGCGAGGCACGGGGTGAGGTGCGTTGGGCTCCTGGGAGTGCGGTGAGGTTAGTGGACAAGGTGGTGTGGCCAGTGGGTGGCCGGAGACACGTCGGCGACGAGCTCCGCGACGGCGCGTGCGGTGATGCTTCATGCGGCAGCTACGGTGCACGAGAGAGCAAACGGAGAGGATGAGGAGGTAGCTGGGCTCACGGCGAGTACGTCGAAGCAGTCGGCAAGGTCGGGGACGAGGTGATGCGGTGGCGACGACGATGGGGATCTGCGGCGGTGCTCGGTGAAGACGAGCTCGAGGAAGATGAAGCAGGGCTCGCGAGCGCTCGGGGCTCGGGCTGCTCGACGGAGTCGACGACGGCAGAGTTATTGGACACGGTGGCTCGACACGGGGACGACGGAGAGCGCGATTACGGCGACGGTGGGGCTGCGGTGGCGTCGGCCATGGTGTGGAGAGGCGAGGGAGAGAGGCAGGGGGCGAGTGAGGTGTCCACGGGGTCGGGCGGCGACGTGGAGCTCACCCAGTGCTTTCGGTGGCGGGCGGCAAGCAGTGGCGCCTGGCTGAGCTCAGCGCTGGCGTCACCTCACCTCTGTGGCTGCGTGGCGACGATGAAGCAAGCTGGTGGCATGGGCCAGACACATCTTTGGGCAATGAGTGGGCTGCCAGTGGGCTGCTGACGCAGTAAGCCTTTCTCTCTCTTTTAATTTCTGTTTTCTATTTTTCTGTAAGTGTTGGGCTTTTCTAAAAATACCTAGGCACTTCCAAAAATCCTGCAAATAATCATAGGCTCTGTTTAGAATATTTCCAACAGCCCACACTTATTTTCAGAATTATTTGAGCATCCAAAATATTTACTAGCATTTAAATGCCCAAATGCAAGTTACATATGATTTAATTCAATGACCTTCTGTTGACCTAGAAAATTGTGCACCTATTTTGCCAGAGGTTCTAACCCAAGACAAAGAGGGTGAACTTTTAGAAGGGCATTTCAGGTTCATTGAAAATATTTTAGTAAACCCTAGTTGGATTCAGAGGGGTTACGGGGTTCATCTTCCCCAATTCAAGTTTACGATGAAAGATAAACATGATGCAACACTCTAATGCAGGGACTAGCTAGGATGTGACAACTCACCCCCACTCAAAAGAATCTCGTCCCGAGATTTTGGATTCCTCGGAAAGAAGGTGGGGTACTCAAGTCGAAGACGATCCTCCCTTTCCCATGTAGCTTCTTGCTCGGAATGGTTTGACCATTGAACCTTGAGAAACTTGATATTCTGGCGTCGAGTGGTACGCTCGGCTTGATCAAGGATACGAACGAGATATTCTCGATAGGTGAGGTTATCTTGGAGATCAAGCGTTTAAGTGGTCCACTCCACGGATAGGATCCGAGAAGCAACGCTTTGTTGAGAAACGTGGAAGACATCATGAACTCTGGAAAGATGCGGAGGTAGTTCCAATTGGTAGGCAACTTCTCCTCGTCTGGCAAGAATGCGAAAGGGTCCAATGTAACGAGGAGCCAATTTGCCCTTGATACCGAATCGATGGGTTCCCTTCAAAGGAGTAACCCGAAGGTAAGCCTTCTCGCCAACTTCATAAGACATAGGCTTATTGAGGGAGTCCTGGATTAGGGGGTGTCCGGATAGCCGGACTACCATCATCAGCCGAACTATCATTTGCCGGACTATCATCATCGACCGGACTCCAAGACTATGAAGATACAAGATTGAAGACTTCACCCCGTGTCCGGATGGGACTTTCCTTGGCGTGGAAGGCAAGCTTGGCGATACGGATATGTAGATCTCCTACCACTGTAACCGAGTCTATGTAACCCTAGCCCTCTCCAGTGTCTATATAAACCGGATGGCTTTAGTCCGTAGGAAAACAATCACAACAACCCTTACAATCATACCATAGGCTAGCTTCTAGGGTTTAGCCTCCTTGATCTCGTGGTAGATCCACTCTTGTAAACATCCACAATATCAATATCAATCAAGCGGGGCGTGGGTTTTACCTCCATCAAGAGGGCCCGAACACAGGTAAACATCGTGTCCCTTGTCTCCTGTTACCATCCGCCTAGACGCATAGTTCGGGACCCCCTACCGAGATCCGCGGTTTGACACCGACATTGGTGCTTTCATTGAGAGTTCCTCCGTGTCATCACCGATATGCGTGATGGCCTCTTCAATCAACAACGGCGCAATCTGGGTGAGACCTTTCTCCCGGACAGATCTTCGTATTCGGCGGCCCTTCTGCGGGCCAACTCGCTTGCCATCCGGAGCAGATCGAAGCTACGCCCCGGCCGTCGAGTCAGGTTTGGAAGCTTAAACTTCACGGCCGATATCCGCGGGACTTGATCCTCGATGGATCTGAGCCAGCAGCCAGCGTGCCGCGCTGTCACGATGGGCATGACCTAACTCGCGCGGACAGCACCTTGGAGGTCGCACCGGATCCGCTCCGACTCATAGTCCGGAGCCGATCGCTCGAATCGAGGGCGGATGGCTGGACACCGCCGGGAGCCGCAATTTCTCTGGCGATGGGCGAACACTTACCTTGTCTCACGTAAAGCCCATGACTCGAGGTGCGGGACTCCGAACCTCCTGCGCCCTGCCAATCGAATCCGATTGGGCGCCGATCATGGAATTCACCGCTGCGGACATCTTTCAGCACTTTCGCCCTTGGCGATATCATAAATTCATTGAAGCATCTCTCGCTATCCGGAGAGCCCTGGCGAACTACGGCCAGGGCGGTTGGGACGCGGATGACGAAGAAATTCAGATCCCACCACCACCCACTTCGTAGCCACCGTCGGCGATTTAACCGGCGTACTCGACTCGACTCCGAAGACATCGGCGGTATGGGCGGCGATGCGGAGACTACTAAGAACCAAAGTGCCTACAGGACAATGGAAAACCACCTCGTCATCGACATATACATGGTGGACACCCCAAAAGATGGGGACGGCGAAGAAGCAGCGGAGGCCGATTCCTTAAAGAAACAGCCCAAGCGCCCGGCGTCGTGGCGCCGCTCTAAATCCCGCCACGGCAAGAATGGAGATTCCGCACGAGAGATAATAACACCCCATAAAGTGCGAAGACAACTCCCTCCAAAGACGATCCAGCAGCGGGAGGAGGTAGAAGCAAGCCCTCGGGAGAGGCGGCGGGCGAAGAGGTCGAGGATGACAATTACTTACCTCCCTCCGGAGACGAGGCAAGCCTCGGCGACAGCAATTCGTCGTGCTGAGGATCCCGTCGAACAAGAGCGTTTGAGCCGCAGGCTAATGGCCACGGCAAACAGCCTAAAGAAAAAGCAACAACAGCTTCAAGCTGATCAAGACCCTCTTGGCCGACGGATGGACCGAGGTCCTCGCGGCGAAAGTATGAACTCGAGCGCCCCTCAAAAGTTACCCAAAGCGCAAGTTGCTCCCCGATTAGAGGAGGCAGCATCACCAGCGCTGTCTGGCAGACCGACCACCTCGTGGCGCGATAAAGAGGCGTGCAAGCCCTCCACCAAAACCGTACCCGGCATCGCTCTAAAAGAGGAAGCCACGGGGAACGCGCGGACTTAAGAGATATATTGGAGGACAAGGCAAGACAATCCAGATCTATCTATGGATCACGTGGATGCCCCACGACCCACGCGAATACCGTCGCACGGATACAACTACTCGGCCGGGCGAACACAAACAACGCTCTCTCGAGCTACGTCGCGATATTGCTCAATCTGAGGCGCCAGACACCCACTATGCTTCACCGACGAAGTAATGGATCATCAAATCCTGAAGGGTTCAAACCCGTTAATATCGAATCCTCGATGGCACAACAGACCCAGCGGTCTGGATTGAGATTATCTCCTCCATATACACATGGCCCGGCGACGCATCTTCACGCCATCAAATATCTCCCGCTCAAGCTTAAAGGACCAGCTCGGCATTGGCTTAACAGCCTGCCCGCAGAGTCAATTGGATCTTTGGGAAGACACGGAAGCCGCATTCCTCGACAACTTCCAGAGGCGCGTATATGCGACCACCGGACGCAGATGACCTAAGCCACATAATCCAGCAGCCGATTTAATCGGCCGAGCAATTACGGACACGGTTCTTAACAAAGAAAAATCAAATCGTCGATTGTCCGGATGCGAGAGGCACTCGCTGCCTTCAAACATAACATCCGCGACGAGTGGCTGGCCCGGCACCTAGGGCGGAGAAGCGAAATCCATGGCAGCCCTCACATCCCTCATGACCCGCTTACATGCGGGAGAGGATAGCTGGCTCGCTTCGCGATAACAACCTCGGCAAAAACGCGGCAGTCCGGATACCAAGGACCGCAATGGCAGGTTGCGTCGAAACAAAAACAAACGCCGCGTGCTGGCGACAAGAATGAGGATCGGCAGTCAACGCCGGATTCGAGGCTCAAACCGGTCAGCGGAAGAAGCCATTCAAAAGAACCACTCCGGGCCCGTCCAATTTGGACCGAATACTCGACCGCTCTTGTCAAATACATGGAACCCCGAAAAGCCAGCTAACCATACCAACAGAGATTGTTGGGTATTCAAGCAGCGAGCAAATTAATCGCCAAAACAGTGACAAGGGCTACAGCGATGACGAGGAAGAGACCCGCCGCCCGAACAACGAGAGGACAAAAGGATTCCCCCTCAAGTTGGACGGTAAACATGATATCATAGCGATATTCCCAAGAGGGAGCGGAGCGTGCACTAAGGGGCGTATCTGCGATGGAGCGATCGCCCCAAAATTCAACCCATGGTCCTCTTGCCCGATCACTTTCGATCGAAGAGACCATCCGACCGATATCCGCCATGGCGGATTCGCGCATTGGTTTTAGACCCAATCGTTGATGGATTTCACCTCACGAGAGTCCCGATGGGCGGCGGCGATAGCTGAACCTGCTTTATCGGGATACGATGCGCAAGATGGGCATAGACCCTTCAAGGATTAAACCTACAACGACGACCTTCAAAGGCGTCATACCAGGTGTCGAGGCCAATTGTACGAGCTCGATTACATTGAAGTGGTCTTCGGATCCCGGATAATTTCGAGCGAGGAGTTAATCTTCGACATAGTCCCGTTCATGCGGCTATCACGCTCTGCTTGGACGAACCGCGTTTGCAAAATTCAACGCGGTGCCGCGTTATGCATACCTTAAGCTCAAGATGCCAGGCCCTCGTGGAGTCATCACGGTCAATGGAAACACGGAACGCTCCTCGAGCGGAGGAACATACAGCGGCTCTCGCGGCGGAAATCTGAGCAGCCTTTTAAGGCAATTCTCGAGTCCGGCCGTTAAGCGACCGGACACGACCAAACGTGCCGGAGCAACATCAACCAAGACCACAGCACGTTCCGTTACGCAGCGTAGTAATGCGGCCCCAACCCCAGCCCTCGCAAAATTGCAAGACAAACTCTCCACAGACATAATTACGCCTGGAGATACCATGGGCATAGGGGAAGGGCACAACCACAACAGACCAGTGCGGTTCGACCACACGGGGGCTCCCAAGTGTGTCGCTCTTTTTTTTTCTTTCATTTTCTCTTTTTATACAGAACTCAGTCCGGCGGCGAACCTGCGAACTCATGATGCAACAGCCGAGGGAAGGACAAAGGCGCGACGAACACTCGGTGGTCTCCATCACGAGCATTAAATTTGTTAAATACAACATTCCGCTGCCTACCCCTCGAGGGAGCGCCTTTAATTCGTCCAATCCCTTGCTTTCCGCACTATTTGTATCATTCCGCACTGATAGCATATCTTCTCGAATAAAATGCAGCACTTTTGCCTATAATTGCATTACTTTATATATATATATATATGTTCATTTACGACATGTTGCAACCGTGCATCTTGGTACGCCAAACACACCAGGGCTTATGTCCTCCGCTTTATGGTGTGATAAAGTCCGCACACTTTCACAAGTCGCGCACCCGAACTTATAGCATTATATGAATCAGCTCGAATCATGCCTTGGGTCAATAGTTGGGTTTGCCCGGCTCCCATGTTCGGCACCTTACGTTCCGTTCTATCGGCTAAGGTAGCACTGGAGAACCACTGCGATTGTGCCCGGTTGAGCCGGGTTAACGCCTCGATGGAAAGCTAAAACTGACCGGCATGATAAGGCGAGAGACTGGTCGCTGTTCGAGAGGTCCTTCGGGTCCTTAAAGACCTCGCCGCTTGAGCGAAGTTCGGATTATGTCCGATGAAGGCGTGGATAGCGCCCCAATTCGGTCTTCGAATACTAGGGGCTTCACGAAATTTAAAATTATAGAATTCTATGGCTAAGTGAGAGTGTTCAAGCACTATAAGTCCGGTTGCCTTGTTACGTTGTGTTGGCGCCTCCTAGATGGACCCAAAATGGGAACAAGAGTGCTCAAGTTTATCCCGAACACCCCAAACTGTGGCATGGGGGCTGAAGCCGACGACTTGCCATCTCTCGATTTAATAAGCGGCCGCATAGAAGGTAATATTTTAAATTAAACAAGCGTTGCTTAGCGCATATGAACAAAGTTTTCAGCGCACAGGATAACACATTGCGAATTCACTCAATAATTACATCCACAGGGCACTCATCCGCAATCTTGCGGGCACCCTTCAGACAGCCTTATAGTAAAGTTCGGGCGTCGATGCTCCTTGCCCGCTGGTGGCGCGTCGATGATTAGCTTCTCCGCATCCAGCTTGCCCCAATGCACCTTTTGCGGGCAAGGGCCCGACGAGCACCTTCAATACAGGCGGGCGCTTGATAACCTCCACCCGAGGCACGCATCCACCAGCCGTCACACGAGGCGAAGTAGCTCCAGGCATGGCCTCTCCAGCCACAGCCGGACTATGAGCCCTTCATGGCCTGCTCGGCCACCTTGTGAAGTTCGACCAGCTGCTTGAGCTGGTCGCTAGAAAGCACCGGATGGCGGCCTCGAATCTTGAGACCAAAAGACCTTCTCCGTTGAGCTCCCTCCTCGGCTCGGTAGAATCGGCGGCATCGAGACACGCTGCGAGGCAGATCTGCAAGCGCCTCGAGAGCTCGAATCTGGGTAAGTAACACGTAATTTACATTCACATGCTTGCTTTGCATGAAAAATGCCTTACCGCCGCTATCTTCTTCATCAATTCAACCTCTGAAGGGACTTATGGGCCTCGGCCTTGGCGGTTTTAGCACTTTCGAGAGCGAGGCAAGCTCGGACTCTCGAGTCTTTGAGTCACGCTCCAAACTCTCATGCTTTTCCATGAGAGCACAGAGCTCTTCTTGAACCACCGCCACCCGCGCCTCTGCTTTTCTCGCTCCCCCGTTCCGTGGCGCATTGCGTTCGGCGCGGACACGGCCTCCTTCAGGTCGCCACCTCGTTCATGGCCCTGCAGTACCCATGTTATCCTTGTTATTTTTTGTCGCAACCTAAATCCTTTTACAGAAGGTACAAATTCAAAGTGGTGTTACTCACCTTCTTTGTCTTGGAGCTGCTTCTGGCGGCCGAGCTCTTGCTCGGACCGCTCGAGCTCTGCTTCAACGCACCGACCTCCATGATTAGTGCGGCAGAGGTCAGCAGCGCAGCTGCAACCCATATTGACATAATTTTTAGCAACCCTGCGTATATCTTTTTAAGATCCTCGGTCCGGCTTTTCTTTCCGAACACCGAACCGAGCATCGGGGCTACTGTCTATGCGGTATTACATTGCATATTTTAACTTCTTACCTCAAAGCACGATAGAAGGCTATTGCGAGCTTGGTCAGCCCGCCTTTGGCGAAGCTGCACTTTTCAATCACCGCACTCATAATAGTGCGGTGTTCTTCCTCGATGGAAGCGCTGCAGCGCCTCAACAAATTGCCGGCGCCTCGGTTGGGCGGAAGCCGCCCGGCGTCCGCAGTCTTGCCCTTCGATCGAAGGGCCGCTGCCGGACTCCGGAACCACTGCGGGTTCCGTTGTGGAGTCGGCGCAAAGTCCGGAGGGCGCCTTGTGGCGCCTCGGGCCTCCCCGATGGGTCCCTTCTGGGATCCCACCGGCGTCTTCGGCGTCGCGAGGGGTGGAGGCGGTCGGGATGGAGTCTACATCCGGCGAAGCCAGCGACCCGCCGATGAAGCGGGAGATCATCACTGGCGGACTACGGGCGATGCGGCATTAGAATGACACTATGTGGCGCTGAAAAAGAAATTATAAATCATTCAGGAATCCGGATACTTACGATCTCGCCGGAGGCTGGCCCTCGAAGGCCATTCTTCCTCGCCAGCGTTGATGTTGGCGAGCTGTCCGAGGAATAGTCCTTCCCTCTTGGACCCTCCGGCCTCCCGGTTGGGAAGCCTTCCTCTTCCTCTCTCCCTCCTCTGGAGAGAGTCCTCTTCCTCCTCCTCATTTTCGGGGAGAGTCAGCCCCAGTCGTCGGACACAAAGCGAGCACTCTTTCGAGCACCGTGGCCTCCTTCTTGGCCTTCTTCTCCGGCACCACGTGCGGTGCGGAACCAGCAACCTCGCTAGACCAGCGTCTCTTCGGATTTCTGGCATAGGGCCGGACGGTAATCTGCTCCGCCTTCTTCATCCAGTCTGTCAAAGGAAAAGGGAAATTAAAACCCGCATAGAGTCAAACTATGGAAAACAAGTGTCCCGTAAAGGGTAGAATCACTTACCTCGTCGGCTGGCTGCTGCGGCGAAATCCGCGATCTTGATCGCGGATGCGAAACTTCGCGCCCTTGAACAGCACCTTCCAGCGCCTTCAGACGTTGTGTCGAAGAGCTTGTTCAGCGCTGGTGCTGTTCGGATCGAACTCCATAGATTGAATGCCGCTCTTGGCATGGGAGAATCCGGCGACGAGCATGACTTGGACCACGTTAACCAGCTGAGCTTCTTCACGGCTTCTTGATACAGGCTTGGAGTCCGTCGGCTCCTTCAAACTGCCCCACAGCAAGCCCTTCTCTTTCCGGAGGTGAGCTGTGTGGGATACCAGATCTAAACTTGGGGCCGCCGCCCATTTAGGGTCACGCTGGCTCGGTGATGTAGAACCACCCGATTGCCACCCTTGGCGATTCCACGAAGGCCCTTGAACCAAGGGCGTTGGGCATCTTGCCCAACATGGCGCCTCCGCACTCCGGCTTGAATGCCCTTCACTACCTTGACTTGACATTGAAGGTCTTGAGCCTGGCGAAGTGGGGCTGGATGCGAGAGGAAGGCCTCGCACCTGACGATAACGCCGAGATGTTGAGGATGAAGTTGGCGCGGATCATGGAAATCCAGGCCATAGTAGAACATGAGCCCCGGACAAAGGGGTGAAGTGGAAAGCCCATCCATGGAGGAAGTGGGAAAGAAAGACAACCCTCTCATGGGGCTGGGGGTGGGGATGAGCTGCCCTCGTCGGGCAGCCGGTGTGCGATGTCGCGGAGAGGTATCCGGCGCCCGCGCGGTTTAGCGATTGCTCCTCCTTAGCGGTGGAGGCCAACCATTTACCTCCGCTCCGGACATGGTCGGAGAAGGTTGAGGCGAGATCTTGCGAACTTGGGCGCTGGAGCTCGAGTCTTGTGAGGATGGATAAGCAAAGGAGGAAGAAGGCGTGGGTGAGAAGGTGAATCCTTATCCCTTATATGGTAGGCGAAGTCTTCGCGTCCCCACCGGCTGATAAAACTCGCTTATCTCCCAAGCGTCACCATCAATGACGGTTGGGTTACCCACGCCCGTATTGATGAGAATCCCGGATTAAGGGAAACACGATCTCTGCTTGACAAGGCGTGCCAAGAAACCGCTTAGCTAAATGTCTTTGAGGTGGTAAAGTAAAAAACAATTGAGTAATGGCTTGGTAGTGGTGTGACGTCATGCCACGGAAAACGTCGGCAGATTGAACTTGTGTATATATTATTATTCTCTCTACGGTGGAATGTGGAATTTATTTTGCGAGCGGACACTATCCTGGTGTTCACAATCTTCTATCATTTGGAGGAGGAACCCGCCTTGCAATGCCAAGCAATATACGCGCCGGACTTATCGTCATTGAAGCCTGGTTCAGGGACTCTTGAGGAGTCTGGATTAGGGGTGTCCGGATAGCGGACTACCATCATCACCGAACTATCATTTGCGGGACTATCATCATCGACGGACTCCAAGACTATGAAGATACAAGATTGAAGACTTCACCCGTGTCCGGATGGGACTTTCCTTGGCGTGGAAGGCAAGCTTGGCGATCTGGATATGTAGATCTCCTACCATTGTAACCGACTCTATGTAACCCTAGCCCTCTCCGGTGTCTATATAAACCGAATGGCTTTAGTCCGTAGGATAACAATCACAACAACCCTTACAATCATACCATAGGCTAGCTTCTAGGGTTTAGCCTCCTTGATCTCGTGGTAGATCCACTCTTGTAAACATCCATAATATCAATATCAATCAAGCGGGGCGTGGGTTTTACCTCCATCAAGAGGGCCCAACACAGGTAAACATCGTGTCCCTTGTCTCCTGTTACCATCCGCCTAGACGCACAGTTCGGGACCCCCTACCCGAGATCCGCCGGTTTTGACACCGACACTTATGCTTGCGGTCATATTGGCTCTTTTGACGAGATTGGGCTGTTTTCAATTTCTCACGAATAACGCGAACCTGCTCTTCTGCTTCCTGGATCATATCCGGACCAAAGAGTTGTCTTTCCCCGGTTTCTGACCAGTTAAGAGGCATTCGACATTTTCGTCCATACAGAACTTCGAAAGGAGCTTTGCCCAAGCTAGCTTGGTAACTATTGTTATAAGCGAATTCGGCGAATGGAAGGCATTTCTCCCAATTCATGCGAAAGAGATGATGAAGCTTCAAAGCATATCCTCCGAATTTGATTGACTCGCTCCACTTGACCACTTGACTAAGGATGGAAGGCGGTGCTAAAGAGAGCGAGTTCCCATAGCAGTTTGGAAACTTTCCCAAAATCGAGAGGTGAAGAGACTTCCACGGTCTGAGTTAATCTCAATGGAACACCATGGAGAGACACTATTCGAGAGATGTATAAATCAGCTAGCTGGCTAGCGGTTATACTCTCATGACAGGTAGGAAGTGGGCTACTTTGGAAAGACGATCAACAACAACGAAGATGGCATTATTCCCTCTCTTGGTCCTGGGAAACCCGGTAATGAAATCCATACCGATTTTATCCCATTTCCATTCAGGAATTTCCAAAGGTTGAAGGGTGCCAGCAGGCCGTTGATGCTCTGCTTTAACATGACGACATACGTCGCAATTAGCAATGTATTGAGCGATTTCTCTCTTCATCCTAGTCCACCAAAACCTCTGGCGTAGGTCTTGATACATTTTAGTACTACCGGGATGAATGGTGAGAGGGGATTCATGAGCTTCCTTAAGGATCAACTGCCGTAGCTGTTGTTTCTTGGGAATCACCAAACGGTTCTGGAAGAAGACAACACCTCGCTCATCTATGGAGAAACACTTAGCAACTCCGCTAGCAATGTTCTCCTTGATCCGAGATATCCCTCTATCATACCGCTGAGCGGTTATGATTTGATCCGTAAGGTTGGGTTTCGCCACCAGGGTGGAAAGGAATCCTTGAGGAACAATGTAAAGGTTAAGCTTACTAAATTCCTCATGGAGAAGTGGTTGACTTTGTTGTAACATCAGGTTGTTACAATAATATTTACGACTTAGTGCATCAGCCATGACATTGGCTTTGCCTGGGGTGTAAGATATTCCTAAGTCGTAATCCGTAATCAACTCGACCCAACGTCTTTGCCTAAGATTCAAATCCGGTTGGGTGAAGATATATTTCAGGCTTTGATGATCAGTGTAAATTTCGCAACGATTACCGAGGAGGTAATGTCGCCAGGTTTTGAGTGCATGGACCACTGCTGCAAGCTCTAGATCATGTGTGGGATAGTTATCCTCATGTGGGCCTTGGCCCGAGAAGCGTAAGCAATCACATGGCGATCTTGCATGAGTATGCAACCTAGTCCTTGTCGCGGGCGTCGCAATAGATAATAAAGTCCTTAGAAAAATCTGGTGGAACAAGTACGGGAGGCGAGATGTCGAGCGTCTTTTCGTTCTGAAAACTGAACTTCGCCTTGTGGGGTCCACTCAAACTTTTATCTTTCTTGAGGAGTTCGGTTAGAGGCTTAGCAACCTTGGAGAAATTCTCGGCGAAGCGGCAATAGCTCGCTAAACCGAGGAAACTCGAACTTGCTTGACCGATTCGGTGGAGTCCAATCAAGGGCGGCTTGAACTTCGCTTCGGGATTGACACAATATCCTTACCAGAGATTACATGGCCTAGATAGGTTACTTCTGGCAACCAAAACTCACACTTAGAGAATTTGGCATAAAGGCGATGCTCTCGAAGTTTCATCGACACTAGCCTTAGATGTTCGGCATGTTCTTCCTCATTCTTGGAGTAGATGAGTATATCATCGAGGTAAACCACGATGAATTTATCCAAATACTCCATGAAGATCGAGTTCATTAACCGAGAGAAGGTGGCTGGAGCATTGGTTAACCCGAAGGACATGACGGTGTACTCGTATTGGCCATAACGAGTAACAAAGGCCGTTTTAGGAATGTCCCCGTTCTTGATTTTGATTTGATGGTAGCCCAACCTCAAATCCATCTTGAAAAAAGGCGAGGATCCAAATGAGCTGATCATACAGGTCGTTGATCCTGGGGAGCGGATACTTTTTCTTGATAGTGACCAAATTGACAGGTCGGTAATCTACAACCATCCGATCCGTTCCATCCTTCTTCTTGACGAAGAGGATGGGGCAAGCCCATGGAGAGGAGCTAGGACGGATGAAACCCTTTTGCAAGGACTCATCAAGTTGTTTCTTAAGATCGGCTAGTTCTAGGGGTGCCATCTTATAAGGTCTTCTAGAGATTGGGACGGTTCCTGGAACAAGGTCTATTACGAACTCGACATCCCTGTCAGGTGGAACACCTGGCAGTTCCTCTGGAAAAACATCCGGGAAATCACGAACTACCGGAATATCTTCAAGGTCTGGAAGGGGGTTGGCATTTAAGGAGTAAAGCTGACGCTTAGACACTCGGGTCAAAACATTGGCTGTCTTGCCCGATGGATGGGTGAGTTGAACAGTTCTAGTTGAGCAATCAATCTTAGCATAATGGGCTGACATCCAGTCCATACCCAAGATGATGTTTATATCCGAAGACTTGAGAGCTATTAGTGATGCAAGGAAGACTAATCTATCGACAAGGATTTCATTCCCATAACTTATTCTAGAGGTTTGCCATCTAGAACCAGGAGTCTGAATTTCCATGAGGTGTGCATGTCAAAAAATGTGGTGTTGTGCAGTCGGGCATAGCTCTCAGAAATAAATGAATGAGATGCTCCAGTGTCAAAAAGAACAGTTGTCGGATGGCAATTAACAAGGAGCGTACCGAGAACGACATTGGGATCCTCATGGGTCTCCTCCGCTGAGACGTAATTGACATGGCCACGAGCAGTGGCGGCTGGTTTGGTGTAGAACACCTTTCCTGCTGGCTTACCACGGCCAACAGACTTTCCGACCTGACTGGGGTTGTTCTGGGGACACTCACGGATGTAGTGACCCGTCTCCCCACACTTGAAACAGGTTATCACATTGGGACGTGGAGCAGCATTAGCAGCGGGGCCACCATAGGCCTTGGGCGGTGCATACTGCTGGTTGGGGCGAGGCACCTCAAAGGATGGCCTCGGGGTGAATCTGGGTGGCAGAGCGGTGCTCGGAATCCACACCCTGCGCTTCTGAGGTCCAGAGCCGGATGAAGAACCAAAGTCACGGGAGTGCTTGCGTGAAGCTTCAAAGTCGGTGTCCGCCAAAGACCGATAGCCTTGTTGACTAGCTTCTGAAAAGAGGAGCACTCGTGCAGACGAAGATCACGGCAAAGCTCGGGGCTAAGTCCCTTGTGGAACCTTGCTTGCTTCTTGGCGTCGGTGGATACCTCTTCAGGAGCATATCGTGCTAGATTTCCAAACTCACGACTGTATGCATCCACAGTCAGCCTACCCTGGGTGAAATTACAGAACTCTTCCCTCTTACGATCCATGAGACCTTCCGGGATGTGATGCTCACGGAAAGCCGCACTGAACTCAGCCTAGGTAGTGACTTGGCCAACAGGGCGCATAGCCTCAAAATTCTCCCACCAAAGGCTAGCAGGGCCTTCGAGGTGATAGGCAGCAAAGGTAACCTTATCGGCTTCAGCTACGTTGGCGAGCGTAGCTTGTGGGTGATCTTTGCGAAAGCGATCATCCGCATCGAGGGCTCGGCGGAATGTTTAAACTTGGTGGATCAGACTTGACAAAGTCATTGATTGACACCAGGTCATTCCTTGGTTGGCGGGCGATATTCTCGCTCAATCTGCTCCGACAGCGATTGGTCTCACGCTTGTTTCGTTTCGCCTCCAAAGCATAACCCGGCCGAGAGAAGGCGGTTGAGGCAGATTCACATTCCTAGTTGCACTGGCTTCACCCTGCTCCGGAGCAGCAGGGTTGTTGTGGGTGTTGACCATCCTAGGAAACAAGACAACGGTTTAGACGAGGATGGCAAAATTTGGCAAGGAAGTGCGGAATGTAATGGATAGCACGGAATGCAGAGATGTTCATCCGTATGACATGGTAATATAGAAACTGCCATATATATACCAACGGTCATACACGTCATTCATAGTTTAGTACAAGCTCGGCTAAAGTACAACTACGGAGAAAGACGTTACATCTCATCGGAAGCATTCCAAACTCCTATACATTATTTTTCTACACTTCCGGAATTGATACACACTAAGTCATATTCCACAGGTCATGCAGGACGGTGGAAATACAACTATTACAATACTAGAGATACTACTACTAACTCAGACGCCTCCGTAGTAGTCCTCATAAAGTCACCTCCATAGCCCGGAAGCTCAACATGATTATCACGAAAGCAGACGGTCCTGAGGAGCTTGTGGACCATAGGGGCTAGGATGAGGTCTTGGACCAACAAACGGTGGCCTGCGAGGACCACGGGGTGGGGTGATGCCTCCCACATCACGCCAATCCACCATGTCCGGCAGAGCAGATCTCACAGGGTACAGATCCCTAGTATCCATACATCCAGCTTGCAAGCCGGTGCGAACCGAGTCAACATGGTCCAATGATCGGCACGAGTGTTGAACAGCTCCAGTCTCAAGGTCCGATTCTCTCGGTCCTTATCCTCGAGCATCTCGGCAGTGGTGCGAGTTAGTGAGTCCTCATGTGTGGAGTCAGCATAGATAGCCTGGAGGTACCCTTGCACCCCCGGAAGTGAAGCCGGCATATAACGGAAATCGGTGTTCCGAAGCAGGCCAGTCCTGACTCGCATGATGGTCATCATAGAGAAGGCAGCATCCTGTACAGCCATCTCAATAGTAACCCCGAGTCCATAAGAGCAGTGAAGGGGCTCGGTAGATCCGAGATAAGGCGGAAATATTACAGCGATGCAGAGATCGGCTTTAATTAAAGTCTCGGAACTGCTCTTGACGGTGTATTCGGATACCAACGGTAACCCGTCTCAATCATTACCGGACTAACATAGCCGTATGACCGGCACATCGAGGCACACTGGTCGGCGAACCACTTGGTTTTGAGCACGGGTGGCCATCTGAAAGCACAGCCACAATGCAAAGACATTAGAATTTCTAGGGAAAATCGGACAGCATAACAACTGTAAATGCTCAGGAGCAGATTTGAGACATTCAAAATCAGATTGCAAAACCACTCAACAACATCATATCAAGGTTCTGGTTCAACTGATAACATACTAAAAGTAGTAGAAACTGAACTGAGGTTGGTAACCAACAATCCTATAAGTTTCTACGGATTAGCAACGCGTGAACCTGATAGAGAGAAGAGAGCCTAGTCCTATACCCACGTAAAATGAGAATAGGATGACTCAGATTAGAGGGCATAAGGTAAAGGAGTAAAAAGAGCCTTACGTCCCTCCCACAATCAATTCCCCTACATATAACTAAAGCATTTCTAGACTCGACATCGACCAGTTTGGCTTAGGGAACCTACGAGCAGTCCGGCTCGATGCCAACGCTGTCAGTACCCCGATTCCAAGTCACATCGACCTAGCCGGTAACACCTCATATCACTTTGCGGCCTCACGCATGGTATTCCCACGGGTGTCGCCTTACCATGGCCCGGGGCCGTTTGCATCTTTTGGCTCACGTATATGATAGTGTCGCTGCCATCCACATGACAGAGAACCCGGGCCGACATGGCTAGTCGTGAACCCAAAGCGGCGCTAACCCATGGGGACAGGCATACATGAATCACATCGAGCATGTCGGTCATCAACGTATGAATCCGGGCTGTAGCACTGGGCTAACAGGACTCCGGTAACCCGGGCTGTAGCAGGCTAGGCAGGACTCCGGATGTCACCGCGTGACATTTCCCCGAAGGGACAGACATAGGAACGAAGTGAATCACATGCCGGCCAGTCAAGTGTCCAGATCAGTAGTGCTGGGCTAGCAGGACTCCGGTGAACCGGGCTGTAGCGGACTACTATCGCTCAGGAAGCACTAGACTACATTTCCCCATATGAGAGGTTGCCAAGGATAAACAACTAGGTTGTCGGATCCCACTCATACCAAGCATTTCAAGCATACACACAATATGCCCGATATGAGTACATACAACATGGCATCACAACAAAACTCTACAACTCAAAGTACTTTATTGAAGAGGCTCCGAGGAGCCATACATAACATGTTCATACATATAGGGGTCACATAGCCCGACATTCAAGTCATACAAACATACAAGCACATGCGGAAGCAAACTAGTCTGAGTACAGACACTAAAAAGAAAGAAGGCTTGAAGAAGCCCTTCTATCTACAGTGGCCCTTCACAAGCCTTGGATCACCACCTGGGTGGCTAGTCACTCGTTGACGTCAAGGTCTACATAGAACCCATCGGAGGGGGCGGTGTTGTCGTCTGAAAACATTAATTAAGCAAACATGAGTACGAAGGTACTCAGCAAGTCTTACAACAGAATCCTAATATACATGCACATTCTCAAGAAGGTAGTGGAGTTATTGCAGCAAGCCAGCTTTGACTCTTGGCTAAGCTATCCTGTGTGACACCACTTGAAAAGCATTTATCGCTGCAGAGTCCACTAAACACCAACACAATACTCCACCGTGGATCCTCTCGTCAACCCACGAGAGGGCCATCCGCGGTACTCACACTTATCTTGAGGCTTTTAGTAGTATCCATTTACTTGTCTATGAACTGCATAGGCGACCAAGTAGTCCTTTACCGCGGACGCGGCTATTCGAATAGTTTTATACACTGCAGGGGTGTACTTCTTCACACACGCTCTCACCACTTATCGCTACTACACGACATGTACTCGGCAACCTTCAAGCGGAAGCCCAGCGAGGGTGTCGGCCATGACCTGACTAAACACACGAGTCCCTAGTCCAGGTTTATCGCCTATTCGGCTTCCATCCATGAGGAGTCCGCCGAGGTTTCCACTAACGGCCCCGAGCGATGTGTGCAGGGTTCCCGAGACACCAAGCAGGCGAATCGGTACACAGACCCGTGCCTACCGCAACACAGCCCACCCCTAAGGTCAATTGCTGCGTGCAGCCCCAACATGCTACAAACACCATAAACTACTTTGCAACTCCCGGACAGAGGACAAGAGTGGTTAATATGTCGAGAGGGTCAATTAAGGATCCCAATGCGTGGTAGTAGCTAAGTCTTAAATCACACACACAGATCTCGGTTCTTAGGGACGGCTTCAATGAAACAACCCAACATGTACTCCTACATGGCCTCTCATCGATACCTTTACCAAATTGTGTTCAACACTTCACTCTCGTTACCAACACAACCTTTCACTCTAGTTCATCATCCCGATGAGCCAGACCTGACACAACTCTAAGCATAGCAAGCATAGCATGGTAGGAAACACAATCATGGCTCATTCAACTCCTACACATACTAATGGGTTTCATCTAGTTACTGTGGCAATGACAGGTCATGCAAAGGAAGTGGGTTCAACTATCGCAACACACAACAGTTTGAATCGCGTTGTCTTAATGCAGTAAACAAGAGCAGAAGCGAGATCATGGGTTTGTATTGAAATGATCAATGGGTTGCTTGCCTGATGAAGTGGTAGTAGGGTACTGCCCTTCAGATGGATATTAGGGGTTATCCTCGGAGACAGAACCTACCACGAAAGACACACCAAACATAATCAACACATGACGATATGCAACAATATGATGCATGCTATGACATGGCAATATGAATGTGTGTTGGCCTAATGCAAGCTAGAATAGAAAGGAAGGAACTCATTTGAATCAAAGATTCAAATGCTAGCTCATTTAACATAGCCATATTAGTGCATTAACTTAATCTGCTTAAACAGCAAGGTTAACTTGTTCTGTCATGCATGAAACCATTACCAATGGATAGATTGTATTTTTCTGATCAAAATTAATATATAAATCTTTGCATTTGGAGTTACAGATTAATTTCTATGAATTTTTGAAGTTTGCAACAATTTCTGGAATTTCCTGAACACAAATAAATCCAAAAATTAGTTATTACGTCAGCAGTATGTCAGGGTGACGTCAATGGTCAACGGGGGCGTCCAGGTCAAACTGACAAGTGGGTCCCGCATGTCAGTAGTTAATTAACTAACTAATTTTAATTAAAACTAAACTGGTTAATGAGCAGAGGGGGGCCCCCACTTGTCATAGACTCAGGAGAGTCAACCAGGGCCCCACCCTAGCCAAAGTCAAGGTCAAACCCACCGGCGTTTAGCCTCCGGTGAGCCAGACGCGGCGGTGAGAGTGCGTTTGTGCATTCCGGCGACCAAATGGGCGGCGGAGGCCATCTACGTGTAGCCGGGAACAAGCCGCGGTGTTTGGTGGCGGTGGTTGAGCTCGGGGTGGCCGGAAACGTTGCCGGCGACGAGCTAGGCGGTCGCCGAAGTCGGGTGAAAGTGAACCCGAGGCTTCAGGGCACGGCGAGGCACGGGGTGAGGTGCGTTGGGCTCCTGGGAGTGCAGTGAGGTTAGTGGACAAGGTGGTGTGGCCAGTGGGTGGCCGGAGACACGTCGGCGACGAGCTCCGCGACGGCGCGTGCGGTGATGCTTCGTGCGGCAGCTATGGTGCATGAGAGAGCAAACGGAGAGGATGAGGAGGTAGCTGGGCTCACTATGAGTACATCAAAGCAGTCGGCGAGGTCGGGGACGAGGTGATGCGGTGGCGACGGCGATGGGGATCTGCGGCGGTGCTCGGTGAAGACGAGCTCGAGGAAGGCGGCGGGGCTCATGGCCTTCGGGGCTCGGGCTGCTCGACGGCGGAGTCGGCGACGGCGGAGTTGTTGGACACGGTGGCTCGACACGGGGACGACGGAGAGCGCGATTACGGCGACGGTGCGGCTGCGGTGGCGTCGGCCATGGTGAGGAGAGGCGAGGGAGAGAGGCAGGGGGGCAAGTGAGGTATCCACGGGGTCGGGGCGGCGACGTGGAGCTCACCCAGGTGCTCGGTGGCGCGGGCGGCAAGCAGCTGACGCCGTGGCGAGCTCGCGCTCGCCGATGTCACCTCTGTGCCTGCATGGCAGCAGCAAGCGGTGGTGGCATGGGCCAGCACAAGGTCTTTGGGCCGGCCAGCTGGGCTGCCAGGTGGGCTGCGGCCAGGTAAGCCTTTCTCTCTCTCTTAATTTTTGTTTTCTATTTTTCTGTAAGTGTTGGGCTTTTCTAAAAATACCTAGGCACTTCCAAAAATCCTGCAAATAATCATAGGCTCTGTTTAGAATATTTCCAACAGCCCACACTTATTTTCAGAATTATTTCAGCATCCAAAATATTTACTAGCATTTAAATGCCCAAATGCAAATTACATATGATTTAATTCAATGACCTTCTGTTGACCTAAAAAATTGTGCACCTATTTTGCTAGAGGTTCTAACCCAAGACAAAGAGGGTGAACTTTTTAGAAGGGCATTTCAGATTCATTGAAAATATTTTTAGTAAACCCTAGTTGGATTCAGAGGGGTTCTGGGGGTTCTGTCTTCCCCAATTCAAGTTTCTGATGAAAGATAAACATGATGCAACACTCTAATGCAGGGACTAGCTAGGATGTGACACCGCGTCAGACTGGGGCATCTCCGTTGACAACACCAAGCGTGGGTGGATGCACTTGGCGTCCATCATGACCCATTTTCTCCTGAAGTTGTCGGCCTTCTTCCCAGCCTTCGAGATCGAGTTGGCCTTGCCGGCCGGGATGAAGTTGGCGCACCCGGAGGTACGACCATCGTTGATGCGAAGGAAGAAGAAGTGGCGTAGCAGGGCACGGACGGCATCACGCCGACATATGCCTCGCAGTAGAAGGCGAAGATCGACAGAAGGAGAAGAGAGTTGGGATGAAGATGCAGCGCCTGCAGCCCGTAATGGCCAAGAACCTCATAGAAGAAGTCGGAGAAGGGGGGAACCAGCCCCGGGACGATGCTGCTCATAAAGAAGGGGAAGAAGGTGCTTCCCGCAGGCTCCGGCACAGCAGAGCCAGCCTGGAGCTCGGCCTTCCCCCTCTCGTTGCTCTCTCCCGCTGTCAGTAGGCGCGTGGCGGCGAGGTTCTTCTCTAAGACATTGGGTGCATCCAGAGCCGGCTCGTACCAGGCGGGCAACAAAGAAACCTTGACCTTCTGGGGCGCCATTGGTCGCTAATTCAGAAGGGGATGGGAGTAGATCTAGAGATTTCAAAAGTGAGGGGCGAGAAAGGGGATCTGGAGCAAGGCAGAAGAAAGCAATGAAGGCGAGCGTTGCTCGCGCCAGCCTTTTGTCAGATGGGCAGTTGCCGAGGCAGCGTGGGGAAGCGGAGATGCCCACGTCCAATCAATCGCCACACGTCGACCAAGGCCGCAGGCTGTTGGGGGTGCTCCGCACTTTCCCTTTGGCTTCGCCTCGAAGCCAAGTCCGAGCGCGCCTTGGGCCGGGGGCTACTATCGGCGTTCTGTGAACGGGGGTCCCCAGACTTGCCTGCGTGCGGCCCATGGTGTGGCTCCACTCGCGGCCCAGTACGGCCCGTCTTCACCAGCAAATGCTCAAGACCCTCGCGAGGGGCCAAGCCTCACGAGGCGGACGACACAAGACCTCCTCGGGGGCAGCCTCACCAAGCTGGCTCGCGAGGGGCAGAGAGATCAAGGCAAGGCGAACCTCGCGAGGTTCCAATGACGTAAGCCATAACGACCAAGACCAGGCGGGTGCCTGGCGGGCACCAGCACGCATAGTGTCCTTGTTTCCTCTTTGGTGCTAAGGAGGCAAGCGCGGGCGGGGAGTACCGAGGCATCAGGCAAAGGTTTCCACATCGGTGCAACGAGACCAAGACCAGCAGGATGGCAGGACGGAGGTCACCGTGGAGCCCAAGACGGTGTCACCACCAGAGCCTTTGGCAGGCGAAGTCCACCTTTAGTCAGGATAGCTTGTACTAGCTGTCCCCCTTCAAATTGGCCGTTGTGGCATCCCTTCCCGCTCAATATTTGGGAAGAGGACCAGGCCTCTATAAATAGGACTAGCCACCACAGTAGGAGGCATCAAAACAAAGCCTCAACTCAACTCATCTTGGACTGGATCCACTCCATCCTCACACCCACCAAGCACAAGAACACCTCTCCTCAGGAGGCTGTTCTTCCCCTTGTACTATTCATCCTCAGCCCAAGAGGCAATCCACCACACCACACTAGAGTAGGGTATTACACCACAATGGTGGCCCCAACCAGTATAAATCTTGTGTCCCTTGTGTTGCGGGTTCGTCGAGCTAGGCTTTGAGATCGCGGTGAGGCTGAGGGCGTGCTTAGGTAGGGGGAAATCTTCGTGTGCACCCCAGTGTTTGAACCTCAAGGGTTTTTGCCGGAACCCGAAATCCGACACCTGTCACATACAATTCCTTCAGCCATGCATTGTCAGTGACACTAGTAGCATCCTCAGATGAGGAATTTGTGATAACAGAGACAATTGAAGAACAACGATAGAAGCATTTGAACTTTCAGGTGAAGAATTACCAGATTCACGTTCAATGCATTTCAAACATGGTGGAATGAATTCATCCTGAGCGGCACTGATCTGTTGAGCAAGCAATGAATCCCGCTCCTTCTGAAGATCTTCATAACTCACCCTTAGCTTCTCAAGATCTTGCTTTCTTTGAAGAAATTCATAAGAAAGCTTCTCATGATCAGCTAAGAGAGTGTTATGATGATTTTGAAGGTTATCAAACTTAGATTGAACTCTCTGAAGATTATCAGTCAGAGTTTGAGTTCGATCCATTTCTTCACCCAACATATCATCGCTTTCATCTAGCAGGTTTTGAACCTTTTCCAAAGCTCTTTGTTGTTTAGTGCAAGAGAAGCAAGCTTGGTATAGCTGGGTCCAAATTCATCACCAGATTGATCATCACTAGACTCAGATAGGAAGCATTCAGTTACCTTGGCACCTTTTGCCATAAGGCATGTGCAGAGGATGATGATTCAGGATCGAAAGTCATCGTTTTGAGCGATTCCTGGACTGATAAGCTTTGCATGGCAGAGATGCATAATGTTCCTGGACTGATTTTGAGATAAGCAGGAGCAGATGACATCCTTCTCTATGATGTCAAGTCGAGTGTACTTGCGAATATCATCAGCCTCCGCCATATTGCAAAGATCGGTAACACCACTCTCAGTGACGGTCCACAACTCACTGTCCACCGCCATGAGACGCTTCTTCATCATGGCCTTCCACTTGGGATAATCATGACCGTCAAAGATGGGGCATGTCACTTTCTTCATTCCTGCGGTCAACATAACTAAAACTCCAGGTGGTTAGACCAAAATCACACAGAACAAGGGAGTACCTCGCTCTGATACCAATTGAAAGTGGGTTATATTGACTAGAGGGGGGTGAATAGGCAATTTTTAAAAATTCATCACTGAGGAATTTCAGGGTGAGGAAATTCCTAAGGAACGAACTACTTAGCAGCGGAATAAGTACTCAGATGCAAGCATAACAGAGCAGTAGCACAGTCATCATGATGAAATTAAAAACAAGCACAGAGTACAAGTAGCGTGAACACAAGATAAGCAGGCTGAAGACAAACTGACTGAAGAAATAGGATTGAGGAAATTGAGAAAGTCTTCAGTCAAAGTCTTCAAACAGTAACGATCAAGTTCATCAACACATGAATGAGGAAATGAAAGGGTTGAGGAAATAGAACCAGTAGCTTGGTGAAGACGATGATTTGGTAGACCAGTTCCAACTGTTGTGATAGTCGTACGTCTGGTTGGGGAGGCTAGGTATTTAAACCTGAGGACACACAGTCTCACCGTATTCTCCTTGAGCTAAGGTCACACAGACCTCACCCAATCACTCGTGGTAAGTATTCCGGTGACTTCCAAACCTTCATAGACTCGGTCACTCAGCGATCCACAATTCCTCTTGGATGCTCTAGACCATGAAGCCTAACCGTCTAAAGTATACACAGTCCTCAAAGGTAACAAGCGTCGGTTCCACACAGGAACAATCTCTTCAGTGATGCTCTATCACTTTGGGTTTGTAGGTGTTTTGGTTTGGGTTTTCCTCACTTGATGATTTTCGCTCAAAGTCCTCGGAGGATGGGACACTCTCAATGACAAGTGTCAGTTTCTCTCAGAGCAGCCAACCAACTAGTGGTTGTAGGGGGTGGCTATTTATAGCCTAGGGAGCAGCCCGACATGATAAGACATAAATGCCCTTCAATGATATGACCGTTAGGTGGGTAGATATTTTGGGACAGCTGGCGCGTAGAACAGCAACGGTTGGATATTTGAGTATCAAATTCCTCAGCGCTATCATGTTCCTCACTTGTAGGCAATTCGCACTAGCAAATTCCTAACTCCTCAGTCAGAACAAATTCCTCAGAGAACAGAAGATCTCGTCTCTGTCACTGAAGAAATTGACTGAACTATATGATATTTCCAATGGCTTCACTCGAAAGGATTGGTAGGTGTAGGATTTTGAGATGAGCATCACTTGGAAACTTTTCCTTAGTTTTACCTCGACCCCCTTTAATAGTACGGTGTTTCCTATGACTCGAGAAAGAGAAAATGAAACTACGAAAACTAAAGTCTTCACACTTCATATTCCTCGCATGAATATCAAGTCTTCACGGTCACACCAATTTCTTCACTTTCAAAGTTTTCAAGAAAACCAAAGTCTTCAGCTGAAGAGATTCATTTTTAGGGGCCGACTTTCATCGTAAATATCGAACTCCTCATAGATTATAGACCTGTATACACTCACAAACTTATTAGTCCCTTAACCTATAAGTCTTCAATACACCAAAATCACTAAGGGGCACTAGATGCACTTACAACCCTTTGCAGAGGGAAGTAGGGATGTGTAGAGGTGCCAGAGCTCAAAGCGATAAAGATAGAGATAAAAACATTTTGGGTGGCATGCTTTTCCTGTCAACGAAAACGATCGAGTAGTTCCCAATGCTTTCCATGCTAGACATATCATAGGTGGTTCCCAAACATAAAATAAAGTTTATTCCCTTTTCCACCATACTTTCACATTCCACGGCTAACCGAATCCACGGGTGCCGTCCATACCAACACTTTCCAAGGAATTTATTATTTGACAACATAAAGTAAATTCATTTTTCATTTCGGGACTGGGCATCCCTAATACCTTTGCCATACTCTCATGCAATGACAAGTGAATAAACACTCATCTTGAGAATAACACATCTAGCATGGAAAAATATCAGCCACCCCCTACTGTTTCATGAGCGGTACGGGCACACAAAAGAGAAATTTATTTTGAAGATTAGAGATGGCACATACAAATTTGCTTAGAACGGCAAAAGAATACCGCATATAGGTAGGTATAGTGGAATCATATGGCAAAACTGGTTTAAGGATTTTGGATGCACAAGTAGTGATCATACTTAATGCAAATGAAGGCTAGCAAAAGATTGAGAAGCATCCAACCAAGAAACAAAAAATCTCATAAGCGAGCATTAAGCATAACTAACACCGAATAATTCACCATAAGTAGGATGTAATTTCATTGCATAACTATTGACTTTCGTGCTTGCATAGGAAACCTTAACATCCATATTCTTACTAAAGCATAATTACTCATCAACATGACTCACATATTATATCATCATATCACAAAACTATTACAAAGAACCAAGTTTATTTTGTCCAATGATCTTCATGAAAGTTTTTATTATATCCCTCTTGAATCTCTATCACTTTGGGACTAATTTCATATGTTGCTTTTGATAGCTCAAACAAATCTAAGTGAAGAACATGAGCATAATTTTTTTTTCAAAATAATATAAGTGAAGCAAGAGAGAATTTCTAAAAATTTTACTAACTCTCAAATAAATCTAAGTGAAGCATGAGAGCATTTCGTAAAAAAAACTAAAGCACACCATACTCAAAAAGATATAAGTGAAGCACTAGAGCAATTCCATAGCTCATAAAGATTTAGGTGAAGCATAGAGAGCAATTCTAACAAATCATAACATAATTTTGGCTCTCTCAAATAGGTGTGTCCAGCAAGGATACTTGACTTAAAATAAAAAGCAAAACAAGCAAAGACTCATATCATACAAGACGCTCCAAGCAAAACTCATGATATGTGACGAATAAAAATATAGCTCCAAGTAAAGTACCGATGGTCGTTAGAAGAAAGAGGGGATGCCACTCGGGCATCCCCAAGCTTAGTTGCTTGCTTCTCCTTTAGATAATATCTTGCGATGCCATGGGCATCCCCAAGCTTAGTCTCTTCTTACTCCTTATTCCTTCAAGCATCGTGATCTCACCAAAAACTTGAAAACTTCAATCACACAAAACTCAACAAAACCTTTGTGAGATCCGTTAGTATAACAAAGCAAATCACTACTCTAAGTACTGCTGCAAACCCATTCATATTTTATTTTTGCATTATATCTACTATATCACTAACCATCCGGAAGCAATCGGCCACGCAGCTCCGAGGCCTGGTGGACTATATTGCTGCTTGCCTGCCCACATGGCGTGCCGCGACCTTACTAAAGAGCGGTAGGATGATCCTCATCCAGTCTGTCCTCTCGACGATGCCAGTGCACGCAATGCTTCCCCTGGAACTCCTAGCGAAGACAGCTTCGGCAATCAACAAAATCTTGCGCAACTTCCTCTGGTGTGGCAAGGCGGAGGCGAAGGGAGGTAACTGCGCAGTGGCTTTGCCCACAGTGTGCACACCCAAATGGGTCGGAGGCCTCGGGATCCCGGACATCGACTGGATGAATGTAGCAATGTAGGCCCGCTGGCCGTGGCTGGCACGCATTAACGACACAAGGCTCTGGAGCGAGTTCACGATATCAGTACCGAAGGCATCCCTCCAGCTATGCAATGCGGCAATGAGAACAATGTTAGGAGATGGCACACACACCCTCTTCTAGGAAGATCGACGGATGGAGGAGCTTGCACCTACAATTTATGCAAAGGTACCAAGTCGAATCCGCAAATAGCTCTTGGTCAAGGATGCAGTGCAGAATGGGATGTGGGCAACCAGCATTGGACCGAACCTCGACGTGCCAGCACTCATTGAGTTCATAAACCTGTGGACGCAAGTACAGGGCGTACAGCTTCAAGAAGGGATACCGGACATTATCAAGTGGGCTTGGGAGCGCGATGGTCAATACTCCGCCCGATCGGCATACGCCGCCAAGTTCACGGGAAGAGAGATAGCCCCAACCGCAGAGGCAACATGGAAGTGCCGGGCCCTCCTACAATGTTGTTTCTTCACCTGGCTAGTGGTGCGCAAACAGATGCTGGACCTCGGATCGTTTAGCAAGACGAGGCTTGCCGCACCAACAAAAATGCCCATTGTGCAGCCAGGATGACGAGACAATGAACCATATCATGTTACAATGCGTCTTTGCAAGGACCTTCTGGATGCATGTATGCCACGCACTAGGGATGCCGCAATGGACGCCAACAATCAATGATACCCTACCGGAATGGATTCTAAATGTAACATTCCAAAATTCTAAATTTTGGAATGTTATAATAAATAGATAGATTTGATTGTTTGTTTGATTGTTGTGTGATTGAGTGAGTGAATTCGAAACTTTTGAAAGTTAAATGGGAGGGAATAAAAGGACTTTCCCAAACTTTCATTTTGCTTTTATGATCTCCGTGAATTCAAATTCTTTTCACCACAAAACCCTGGAGAGAAGATGACATGACTTCTTCCATTTATTTAAATGACAAGGGGTGTTGAAAATATTTGAATTTCATTTGGAAAAAATTTCCAACCCAGGAACTTTATGCAACTCAATGATTTTCACGAGCGAAGATAAAATGACTTCTTCAAAACATATGAAATATGAGTTGCGAGTTTCAAAGAATTAAATTCATAGTTCTTTTGAATTTATTTTCAATTTGGAGTTATTTGAGTTTTTTTTTTATTATTTTTCTCCAAAAATAAAATATATGGAAAATAGGGTAACATGATTCCTACATCGAAAATTGGAGAGAAATAAATTTGAATTAGTTTTGGTATTTTTAAAATGATTTTTATTGGATTTTATTAGACCAGTAGCACTCTTTGAATTATCTGAATTTGTGTGTATTTTATTTAGCATTATAAAATGTCCATGTTGTAGGAAATCTTTTTCTGAAAATTTTGATATATTATATGCCTATAGTTTTGTTTTATTTTATTTAGTTTATATTATTTCTTGTATGTAAAAAATTGTTTAAAAAAGGAAGCCCACTAATCAAGGCCAGGCCAGTGCCACTGCCCACCCATCAATGCCAGCGCCCAAATTGACAAAGAAGGCCTCCTGCGCGCCTGGCATGGCTCGCTCCGCTCTCACGCCCGCTTCGCGCTGCGATCGGCCGCCGCCTCGCTCACCACCGGCAGTGGGACCCACATGTCGGGTTCGCCCCCTACCTCTCGCCGAGTCTCAGACAAGACGCTTCGCCACCCGACGCCGTGCTCAACCCGACGCCTCGCCTTGCCCGTCGCCCAAGGCGACTTCTATATAAACCTCGACCCGGCCCGTTTTGCCTCGGCGTAGCCGCCCTCGCCTCCCCACGCCCCACGCGAACTCGCCGGAGTTCCCGAGCTCCGCCGAGATCTGCCGCCGTTGCCCCACGCTCCACCGCCGCCTACGCGCGACGCCGCCACCACCACCGGAGTCCCCTCATCGCGCCGCGCCTCCCCGTGGGTTCGTCTGAGCCGGAGGACCTCCGGTGAAGCCGCCCCGACCACCACCAGACGCCACGCCGCCTTCTTCTCCGACGCCGGCGGCGTCAACCGCCGCGGTACCTCCCAACTCCTCCCTCATCCGTTAGATCTAGATTAGACGGTCCGGATTAGATCTAGGTTTCTTTTTTTTTATTTTCAAACCGGTATGTTTAGCTAACGAACGTTCGTTCGTTTAGCGTTGGCAGTGGACGTTTTCGCTATATAAGCCTCGGCAGCGAACGTTCATATATTAGATTTGTTTTTGTGGCCAGGGACCTGTTTGTAAATATTTTATTTACAGATTAGCCCCTGATTTTCAAACGACTACATCTTTTTACTCGTTTGTCCAAATCCAACGAAACCAACGCTCACGTCTTCGTTATGATCTCTCTATATAGTAATCCAACTCAAACATGTTTTTGAAGGTTTAAATTTTGAATTAGATCGGATTTGAATTTGAACTTCATTTGATCATAACTTGAGTTTTATAACTCCGTTTGATTTGATTCTTTTTGCAAATCGAAGCTCTTGACCTAAACTTTCTGATAAGGCCAAATTCACATAATTTTGGTACTGTTAGGAATTGTTTTATGTTGCAAGAGTTATTTGCTTGGTTTTGATGTTTTCCGAATTGTTTTCTTTGTTCTTTCCGATCTTTTGAGTGATTGCTTATGCGTGGTTACTATTGCTTGCTTACGATAGATTGATCGGAGTGTGACGAGTAGAACTATCAAGAGTTATGATTGCGAATCATCTTCATCAACTTTGCAGGCAAGTTCACACTTTGATCATATCCATTTTCATACCCAGTTTTTATGCATTAGATCAATCCTCAAACATTGCATGATTAGGATCTAATTAAATTGTGGGATGGGAAGTAGTTGAGGTAGTACCTATTACCTGTTTATTATCAAACCCTTGGGAGTTACTAATACGTTATGCTTACACTGCCATGCTATGCTCGTAGACGTGGATTGGGTTTTGAGAGTATTCATGACAGATGTGAGATTGTTAATTAATGGTTTACTTAAGGTGGCAACTTAAACACACATCTGGGTGGATAGAGGCACCTGGGTATTCCAGGATTTGCCTGTCTAGGCACCTGGGTATTCCAGGATTTGCCTGTTTCTTTTTGGACCGCCACCCAGGCTCAAAGGGATCATAAGATTGTTCATGCTAGAAACTTCCGTGTGCAGCCACATGCTACTATGGGCTCTAGCATAGTTGACTAAGTCGTCATGAACTCTTACAAGGGTAGACTAGCTGATGTAGGGGTTGTAGGTTGGTACGGTCTACCCGTTCACGTAAGGTGCAAGCGCTTCTGAAAGACTATGTCTCGGTCATCCGTTTCTCAAACACCGTGTAGTGCGAGAAATCAAACGGAGGAGATCGAGTCATGTGGGGAAAAGTGCGCAAACCTCTGCAGAGTGTACAAACTAATCATGATTAGCCGTGTCCCCGGTTATGGATGTCTTGGATATCTAGTACTTGGATTATCCTGTTGAATCTCATCATGTTACTTTAATTAATTTTGTTGGGTTAATGATGATATTTTTAATTGGGATTGAGAATGCTGTCAACCATTCTCAATGTTTAACAACCACCATGATAGTTAAATAAATTTATTCCTTTGTAGTAGGGAAAAATTGGCTTTTCGCAAAAACATTGTAACCATAGAGCCTCCACCAGCCAAATATGCATGTAGTGATAGCCATATTTCAGCATTGCTCTCATGATGTGAATTTGCCAAGACATTCAATGTAATCGACCCTTTGTGGCTGCAATGTCTCATGTTGCGTGATCTTCTGACGAGTAAGTGATACGTTAGGGTTATGATTTCTACACTCAACTTTGCCGTTGGTGTTGATGGGAATCCACAACCTTGTTACTTCCGCTATTTGGATTGAGGTAATAGTATTTACGTTACTTTATACATGTGATTTACCTCTGTTATAAATCCTCGAGTACTGTGTGTGTCAGCATACCGATCCAGGGATGACACTTAAGCACGGAGACTTGACCGTCTGAGGTCGGGTCGCTACACTAAACAAACGGATACATGACAGGAAGGAGAAGGATGTGAGGGCCATCATCATACTTGCCTTATGGGAGCTGTGGAAGCATCGCAACGGGATCGTGTTTGACGGTGACACGCCCTCGCTGGGTAGGCTACTAGCGCGGGTCCTCAATGAAGGCAAGGTTTGGAGGATGGCGGGCCTCCTGAAGTCGGAATTGGAAAGCTTCTTTGGGTGGCTAAATAGGTGGGACTCTAGTGAAACGTAGACATATGTAACTACCAAGTGGAGTGGGTGTGTAACACCCTCAGCAGAGGGTTTCTTGTATCCTTTTCGTCCCCGTTAATGAAAGATACGCATGCTATGGGTATTTGAGAAAAACAATATCTATTGTATTCCAACTTTGCTATGGCTCATACCCCACCATTAGAGTCCATAGATTCATCAAAATAAGCATACAATGCAAAGAAAACAAAATCTATCAAAAACAGGACAGTCTGTAGCAATCTGAAAACTTTGAACACTTCTGTAACTCAAAATATTCTGAAAAATTAGGACAATGTAGGAAATTTGTACATCAATCTTGTGTAAAAATTTCATAAGCTTTCGTCAATTCTGTGATTTTTTAAAATTGTTTTACTGGATGCAAAAGTTTTTGTTTTCCAACAAGATCAAATCAACTATCACCCAACATGATCCCAAAGGCTTTGCTTGGCACAAACACTAATTGAAAATAAAAAACACAAACATAACAGTAGCATAATTATGCAAACACTCAAGAACAGAAAGAAAAAGACAAAAAAAAATTCTATTCATTGGGTTGCCTCCCGACAAGCGTTATCGTTTTATGCCCCTAGCTAGGCATAAAGCAAAGATCTAAGTGTTGTCATCTTTATTTCTAGGTCCATAAGATGACCTCATGATTGATTCATATGGTGGCTTGATTCTTGTTCTAGGTAAGTGTTCCATACCCTTCCTTAGTGGAAATTGAAATTTAATATTGCCTTCTTTCATATCAATCACGGCACCAATAGTACGCAAGAACGGTCTACCAAGAATAATTGGACAAGACGGATTGCAACCAATATCAAGAACAATAAAATATATGGGCACATAATTACTATATGCAAGAATAATAACAACATTAATTATTCCCAAAGGCTTTTTAATAGTAGAATCCGCCAAGTGCAAATTTAAAGAACATTCTTCAATATTGGTAAGACCAAGCACATCACGTAAAGATTTCGGAATTGTAGAAACACTAGCACCCAAATCACATAAAAGCAAAACATTCATAATTTTTAATCTTGACTTTGATAGTAGGTTCCCATTCATCATGTAATTTTCTAGGAACTGAAATATCTAATTCCAACCTTTCTTCCAAAGCTTTCATCATAGCATCAACAATATGTTTAGTAAAAGCTTTATTTTGTTCATAAGCATGGGGTAAATTTATCATGGATTGCAACAAATAAATACAATCAATCAAAGAGCAATTGTCATAATTAAAGTCTTTGTAATCCAAAAGAGTGGGCACATCACTAGTTAAAGTTTTGACCTCTCCAAACCCACTTTTATCAATTTTCTCACCAAGATTTTCACCCTCCAAATTATCGGGACACCTTATAACTAAAGTTGACTCTTCTTCAGTCCCTTTTTCATCAATCTTAATTTTACTAAACAAGGAATCAATAGAAGAAACGTCAATCATTTTAAGATCTTCATCATTTTTATGAAAGCAATCGCTAGAAAACGCTTTTTTAAAAATTCTCTTTTAGCTCTA
This sequence comes from Aegilops longissima, assembly GCA_021605205.1. NCBI lineage: Eukaryota > Viridiplantae > Streptophyta > Magnoliopsida > Poales > Poaceae > Aegilops > Aegilops longissima. Next base: position 261,813,806 of record CM038682.1, on the reverse strand, counting down.
AGCATAGTTGTTCTTTTCTTACTTTCATCCATAGAAACATATAAAGCTTTAATTGATTCCTCAACCTTAGGCACAAAAATTTTCATCTTGAGATTTTCTACTTCATGAGAAATTCTATCAATGCTTCTAGACATATCATCAATCTTACTCAACTTTTATTCTATCATAGTATTAAAATTATTTTGAGCATTGATAAATTATTTAATATTATTCTCAAGATCAGAGGTGTTCCTATTATTTTTATAAGAAGTATTACCATAGGAATTACCATAATTATTAGAGGAATTTCCCGGAAAAGGTTTAGGATTAAAATTACCTCTATAGGCATTGTTATTAAAATTGTTTCGCGAAACAAAATTCACATCTATGGCATCACTATTTTGCTCAATCAAAGTAAACAAAGGCACATCATTAAGATCAATAGGAGCATTTTTATTAGAAACCAACTTCATAAGAGCATCAACTTTTTCACTCAAAGAATTTATTTCTTCTAACGAATTAACCTTTTTACTAGCAAGAGCTCTTTCGGTATGCCAGTGTGAATAATTTGCCATAATATTATCAAGCAATTTAGTAGCTTCACCCAAAATAACTTCCGTAAAAGTACCACCCACGGCGGAGTCTAACAGATTTCTAGAAACAAAATTTAATCCCGCATAAAAAAATTGTATGATCATCCAAAGATTTAAACCATGAGTAGGACAATTTCTTAGCATAAATTTCATTCTTTCCCAAGATTGTGCAACATGTTCATGCTCAGGTTGCTTAAAATTCATGATTCGTGTCCTAAGGGGAAAAAATTCGCGGGCGGAAAATACTTAGTATTAAAAGCATCTTTGCACTTATCCCAAGAATCGATACTATTGTGAGGCAAAGAAGAAAACCAATTTTTTGCACGATCTCGCAAAGAAAACGGGAATAATTTCAACTTCACAATATCATTGTTCACATCTTTTTTATTTTGCATATCGCATAATTCCAGGAATGTGTTAAGATGGGATGCGGCATCCTCACTAGGAGTATCACAAAATTGATCTTTCATAACAAGATTTAACAAAACAGCATTAATATCACAAGACTCTGCACTAGTGGCGCGAGGAGCAATCGGAGTGCTAATAAAATCATTGTTGTTGGTATTGGAAAAATCACACAACTTGGTGTTCTCTTGAGTCATTGTGACTATGCAACAAGATTGCACTAAAAAACAGATCTGACGAGAAAACGGCGAACGAAAAAAAGGGCGAATAAAACGGCAAATTTATGTGAAGTGGGGGAAATGAAAACGAGAGGCAAATGGCAAATAATGTAAATTGTAAGAAGATGAGATTTGTGATTAGGAACCTGGTAGATGTTGATGATGTCTCCCCGGCAACGACGCTAGAAATTCCTTTTGATGCGGCTTGAACTACGTCGGTATTTCCCCAAAGAGGAAGGGATGATGCAGTAGAGCTACTGTAACGCCCCCGATGCGGCTATATCTCCCACGTGTCGAGGCACGACTTAGAGGCATAACCGCATTGAAAGCAATGTCGCAAGTGAGGTAATCTTCACACAACCCATGTAATACATAAGGGAAAGAGATACATAGTTGGCTTACAGTCGCCACTTCACACAATACATAAATAAACATCCATCATTCAAAGTACACTCAAGGTCCGACTACGGAACCAAAATAAAAGAAGATACCCCAAATGCTACACAGATCCCGATCGTCCCAACTGGGCACCACTCTGATCATCGTGAAAAGACACATAGTAACGACCACGTTCCTCATCGAACTCCCACTTGAGCTCGGTTGAGTCACCTGCACCGCATCGCCGGCACTGCAACTGTTTTGGTAGAATCTGTGAGTCACGGGACTCAGCAATCTCACACCCGAGATCAAGACTATTTAAGCTTATAGGAAGGACAGAGTAGTAAAGTGGAGCTGCAGACAAGCGACTAGCATATATGGTGGCTACATCGCAAAAGAGAGCGAGAAGAGGAGCAAGGCACGGACGTGAAACTAATAGCGATCAAGAAGTGATCCCGAACTACTTACGCCGACATAACTCCAACACCGTGTTCACTTCCGGACTCCGCGAGAAGAGACCATCACGGTTACACACGCGTTGATGTGTATTTTAAATGAGGTCCACTTCGGTTTTCTACAACCGACATTAACAAATTCCCATCTGCCTCATAACCCGGGCACGGCTTTGAAAGATATTACCTGCGGGGTGTCCCAACTTAGCCCATTATAAGCTCTCACGGTCAACGAAGGATATTCCTTCTACCGGAAGACCCGATCAATCTCGGAATCCCGGACTACAAGACATTTCGACAAAGAATAAAACAAGACCAGCAAAGCCACCCGACTGTGCCGACAAATCCCGATAGGAGCTGCACATATCTCGTTCTCGTGGCACACCGGATAGGTCAGCCTCTGAGTAAAACCAGCCCTCGAGTTGCCCGTGGTGGCCCCAAGCATCTCGCCGGTTCGGGCCAGCACTCGAGGAGCACCGGTCCGGGGTTAAAATAAAGATGACCCTCGGGCTCATGAAAACCCGGGAAAAAGGCTTAGGTGGCAAATGGTAAAACCAAAGTTGGGCCTTGATGGACGAGTCTTATTCAAAGCGAACTGTCAAGGGGTCCCATAAATCACCCAACCGTAAGGAACGCGAAATCAAGGAACATAACACCGTATGACGGAAACTAGGATGGCAAGAGTGGAACAAAACACCAGGCATAAGGCCGAGCCTTCCACCCTTTACCAAGTATATAGATGTATTAATTATAGCAGATATATATATATTGTGATATCCCCAACAAGTAAACATGTTCCAATAAGGAACAACATCTCCATGTTCCCACAAGGAACAAACTTCAACTTCACCTGCAACTAGCAACGCTATAAGAGGGCTGAGCAAAGCGGTAACATAGCCAATCAACGGTTTGCTAGGAAAGGATGGTTAGGGGCTGACATGGCAATATGGGTGGCATGATATAGCAAGTGGTAGGCATCGTAGCATAGGCATAGCAAAAGAGCGAGCATCTAGCATAGCAAAGATAGAAGTGATTTCGAGGGTATGGTCATCTTGCTCGCAATGTTCTCGAGTTGTCGAAAGCTTGATCCTCGTAGCGTTCTCAACAGGTTCCTCGTTCACGCACTCGCCTCCGGCTCTACCCAAAGCAACAACACAAACAAAGGAACCACAATAAATCACGGTGCAATGCACAATCAACATGATGCAAAACATGACATGATATGCGGGATGTGATATGCAATGCGATAAAGGCCCGAAGGAAAATGATGAACCAGGCATCAACTTGGCAAACCAAGTATGCCACTGGAAAGATGAGATGATTTTGGTTGAAATCGATATAAAGATCACCGAATCGGATGCACGGTTTGGAAATGACAAGCAAAACAAGAATGGCACAAATCTGCCATTAACAGATGATGCCACTTAGCAAGCAACAATAAATTAAGCTACTGCACCCAAACGTATCAACAAAGTACATGGCAGTGATCTACACAAGATGCTCGACAAAAGATGAGCACTGAGCTACGGATAGTTCACATCATAACAGGTTCAAACAAGCATGGCAAAAGTGCACAAAATATCAGGCTGGACATGGCAAAAACAGCATCAGGTTGCAATGTTCAGAGCAGCAAAACTACATGCTACAGGACCTTAAAATAGCAAAACATGGCATGGCATGAATCTACTCAAAGCATAGAACAAAAGTCCCTTACTGACCATAAGCCAAAAAGGATCAGAAAATATAGTAACACACATGTCAATATTGAAAGTTTCGTTAACAGATTCAGCAACATGGCATGTCAAAAACTGATAACAAGTAGGCATGTTTACAAGCTCAATGCACTCACTACAGAGCCTTAAATGATAAACTAAGCATACATACATCAAGAAGACATGGCATAGAAGACATACATGGCAAGAACAATAACATAGCATACATGTATCAACCACAACAACCTTGGCAAAATTGAATAACATGTATACAATCTGCCAGGAAACATTTGATAGCAAAAGTAGAGCTCGATTGACTCAAGCTATAGCACTCCATAATTGCAAATAAGGGCATGGATGGATAGAGCAAGACATTTTTAACAAAACATCCTTACTGAAGTATCTCAAAATATGCATGGATCTCTCGGTAGCATCAAGTTAACATGGCATCAAAATATCAGCTAAACAGGGCTGAAATCAGCAACATCAGGACACCTACTTTGCATGCTTGTGCTAGTCACCACATAGATCACAAAAATACATGGCATACACCCCTGGAAAGATGGCATGGCATATTACAAAACACACGTAGGACTCAAATTCATAGGGTGCACACATTAATCATGGCAAAAATAACAAAAGTGCAAGTTCTGTTAAGAAACAGAAACTAACAACACATAGCACTCTTCCAACAGCATTTCGGGCATCAAGATGAGCTCAAATGAAAATTATGCAATGAGATGAAACTATCTACTCTTCGAGACGAACATTTTGATATATTATACGCGCAAAATGGACCTAGAGATGCAAAGATATATCACGTTGAAAATGACACGAAATATCCATGAGATGAAAAAACTTAGGGAAAAAATGGAGGGGGGGGGGAAGAGGTCAACGGGCGCGCGACCCGAGGTCGGATCTGGCCGGCTGGATCGGTGAGGGCGGCGGCGGCTCGGCTCGCGGAGCCCGGCGAGGTGGAGGGCGCGTGGCCGGAGCGGGGTCGACGGGCGCCGGAGGTCGGGGAGGACGGCGGCGAGGGGCCGGCCGGCGTGCTGTGAGGCGCCACGCAGCTGTGCAGCGAGGCGGGCCGGCCGGTCGGCGGCGAGGCGGCCACAAGGCGGCGCTGGGCGTTCATGGGCGGAGGCGCTGAGCGGCGGAGGCGGCGGAGGAGCGCTGGCGGCCGGGCGCGGGCGGGCGGTCGGCCAGGCGTGGGGCCTCAGGGCCTCAGGGTTCATGCTGGCGGGCGCTACTGTGCGGTGGCGGGCACGCGGGCAGCCCCCGATTGGCGCGGGGGCGGCGGCGCTGAAGTGTCCGGGCGGCGGCGGACGTCAGGGGCGCGGGACGGATTTTAGGGTTTCGGGAGGAATGATCCGGATTTGGAGGGTTTGCTTAAATAGGCATAGAGGGAGCTAGGAGAGTCCAAATGAGGTGTAGTTTTACCACACGATCGTGATCGAACGACGAAGAGCATGGAAGTGACTTAGATGGGTTATTGGGCTGTTTTGGAGGGGTGTTGGGCTGCAACTTAAAAGAGGCCTTTGCGAGAGTGCGGTTAACCGTTGGAGTACCAAACGAGCTCCAAATGACCCGAAACCTTACCGGTGGTCTACGGGTGGTATACCAAGGCCACTAGACAAACCTCGGTCCATTTCGAGAAGGTTTAATGCCCGCACACGGAAAAACGCAAAAGGGGCCGCCGGGGGAGATAGGAGTGCCGGATTGCAAAACGGACAACGGAAAAATGCTCGGAATCAAGAGACGAACACGTATGCAAATGCGATGCACATGATGACATGATAAAAATGCATGACATGGACAAAATGCAAAAGAAGAAAACCCAACCACGGAGGGAATATCTTATCACAATGCCGAAAATGGCAAGAGTTGGAGTTACAAAATGGAAAGTTACTTCGGGTGTTACAACACTCCACCACTACAAGAGGATCTCGTCCCGAGATCTAGGACCGAAAGAACTCCGGATATTCGAACGGAGGTGATCCTCGCGCCCGGTAGCTTCTCGGTCGGAATGGTGTGACCACTTCACTTTCAGGAATTTGATTGACTTGTTGCGAGTCTTGCGCTCCGCTTTCTTCAAGAATAGCAACGGGCGCTCATGATAAGAGAGATCTTCTTGAAGGTCAATCTCTTCGGTTGATAGTGCGTTCAGAGTCTTGAAGCACTTGCGAAGCTGTGACACGTGAAACACATCGTGCACGTTTGCAAAGTTGGATGGAAGCTCAAGTTGATAGGCGAGATCGCCTCTTTTCCCAATGATCTTGAAAGGACCCACGATCTAGGGGCAAGCTTCCTTTGATACCGGGCGGCGAGTGCCTTTCATTGAGAGAGCGCGGAGGTAGACATGGTCTCCGATTTCAAAAGCCACATCACGGTGCGTATCATCATAATAGCTCTTCCGCGCGATTATGCGGCTTTGAGATTCTCACGAATGACTTGGCACATTTCTTCCGCTTCGTGATCAAGTCATTGCCAAGAAGTTGGCATTCACCGTCTCGCACCAATTGAGAGGAGTACGGCACTTTACGCCATAGAGAATTTCGAATGGGGCCTTGCCGAACTCGCTTGGAAGCTGTTGTTGTAGGAGAACTTCGGCATATGGAAGACAATCTTCCCACTTCATACCGAAGAAATGACACAAGCCCCGAGCATATCTTCAAGGATTTGATTTACTCGCTCAACTTGGCCACTTGTTTGAGGATGGAAAGCTGTCTTTGAAACAAATGTTGGTGCCCATGGCCTTCGAAAAGAATCCCAAACTTGGAGGTAAAGATGCTGCCACGGTCTCAAGAGATCACTTGTGGAATGCCGTGCAAGGAGACAATCTCGAGGTGTATAGCTCGCCAACCGAGCTGCTGTGATAGATTCTTTGATAGGAAGAAAATGAGCCACTTTAGTAAGCTTGTCAATGACAACGAAGATAGCATCATTTCCACGCTTGGACTTAGGAAAACCAGTCACGAAGTCCATTTCAATATGATCAAACTTCCATTCGGAATAGCAAGAGGTTGGAGGAGACCACTGGTCTTTGGTGTTCTGCTTTCACTCTTCTGCAGACATCACATTCATTCACGAATTGAGCAATTTCTCGCTTCATTCGAGTCCACCAATATGACCGCTTGAGGTCATGGTACATCTTCGCATTTCCGGATGAATGGATAGAAGCGAATTGTGAGCCTCGCTCATAATGACTTTTCGAGATCACCCTTAGGAACCACAATCCGTCCTCAAAGAAAAGAGTGTCTTTGTCATCAACGTGGAAGCACTTGTACTTGGAAATGCCCTTGTCGATACCACGCTTCACCTTTTTCACCATGGTATCCGTGTTGAGCCTCACGAATCTGATCTTCCAAAGTAGGAGAGACTATGAGGTTGGCAAGAAAGCCTTGAGGAACAACTTGAAGATTCAGCTTGCGGAAAGCTTCACAGAGATCCGATGAAAAGGCTTGAGGATTAGATGCTGCGATAAGCCTTCCCGCTTAAAGCATCTGCAATGACATTGGCCTTGCCTTGAGTATATTCAATACTTGGGTTGTACTCTTGAATCATTTCACCCATCGAGTCTGCCTGAGGTTGAGGTTGGGCTGAGTGAAGATGTACTTGAGACTCTTGTGATCGGTGAAAATGTCCACTTTCCTTCCCAACAAGAGATGTCTCCACGTTATCAATGCATGGACAATCGCCGCCAACTCAAGATCGTGAGTGGGGTAGTTCTTTTCGTTGGGCTTCAATTGACGAGAGGTATAAGCCACAACTCTCTTCTCTTGCATTAACACAGCACCGAGACCTTGAAGAGAAGCATCACAGAAAACTTCAAATGGCTTGGATTCATCAGGAGGAGTCAAGACAGGAGCTGTGACGAGTTTCTCTTTGAGGGTATTGAAAGCAACGTCACACTCAGGAGACCAGACATACTTCACATGCTTCTAGAGGAGGTTGGAAAGAGGCTTTGCAATCTTGGAGAAGTTCTCAACGAATCTTCGGCAATAGCTTGCAAGACCAAGAAAGCTGCGGAGCTGCTTGACATTCGAGGAGGTTCCCAATTCACAATTGCGGACACCTTCTCGGATTAACAGCGATGCCCTTGGCGGAGATGATATGACCAAGATAAAGCACTTCATCAAGCCAAAATTCACATTTGGAGAACTTAGCATAGAATTGATACTCTCTGAGCTTGTCTAGCACCAATCGCAAATGTTTGGCATGATCCTTCTTATTCTTGGAGAAGACCAAAATATCATCAAGATAGACCAAGACGAATTCATTGGTGTAGGGGTTGAATATGAAGTTCATCATCCGAGAGAATGTTGGAGGAGCATTGACAAGGTCGAAAGACATGACAGTATATTCATAAGAACCAAAGCTTGTTCTGAATGCTGTCTTGGGAATATCTTGTTCACGAATGCGAATCTGATGATAACCCATACAAAGGTCAAGCTTGGAGAACACTTTAGCACCTTTGAGCTGCTCGAAAAGCTCATTGATGTTGGGAAGTGGATACTTGTTCTTGATTGTCTTCTTATTCAATGGACGGTAATCGACGCAAAGTCGGTCCGTGCCATCCTTCTTCTGGACAAAAAGAACACCACAACCCCAAGGAGATGAACTCGGTCTGATCAAACCCAGACACTCTTGTTCATCAAGCTGCTTCTTCAATTCCTTCAGCTCATCAGTCCAAGCTTGTATGGACGCTTGCAAACGGGTTCATGCGTGCTCAAGATCGATAACGAACTCAATCGGCCGATGAGGAGGCATACCCAAAGCTCTTCTCGAAAGACATCTTGGTACTCACAAACGATCGAATCGAGAGATAGCATCCAATTCGCCCTTCTCATTGAGAGAAAACAACCAAATGGTTTCATCACGAGCGCATAGATGATCACATCATTAGAAGAGTGAGTCAATTGAATTTCCACAGCAGCACAATCAAGCCGAGCTTTGTCTTTGATAAAGCCACCCATTCCGAGAATAAGATCAATATCCGAGTCACCAAGGACAACTGGTTTAGAGAGAAATCTATAATCGCCCATCTTGATACCGACATTCGGAACCACCAAGCTAGAACTCATGTGCTTGCCCGGGGAAACAATTGCTAGAGGTTTAACCAAGAATTCCGAAGTGAAATCATGCTTGGCAAAAAACGGTCTCGACATGAAACAATGCGATGCACCAAAGATCAAATAAGACTTTTGCAGGAATATCATTAACAAGAAGATTACCCATGATCACATCAGAAGAATCCTCTGCTTGAGCTGCATTCATCATATTGACCTTTGCAAACTTGGGATTATGCTTGACCACTGCATTGCTGGAAGATTTCACAGGAGGAGGAGGCGGAAGGCGCCTCTGGTTGAAGCACTTGTTCGCATAGTGACCTTTCTGCTGACATTTGTTGCAAGTCACCTCAGAGAGCGGACGGTGGTAAGGAGCACTTGACCTTGGAGCTTGAGAATTAGGCTTGTTCGATAGCTGTGGTTGGGTGGGTGGGAAGATCCACGGCCACCGAGTTCTTCTGGCGATAAGGCCGACGGAACGGAGGAGGAGGAAGGTAGAACTTCGCTGCTTAGCTGCCACTTGAGAGGAAGAAGAAGACTGAACTGCATCCCTAATTCTCTTCTTAGAAGCCTCACATTTGAGCTGGGCAGCTTCTTGCTTCAGGCCATGTTGTAGAAATCATCATACTTATCTCGCTCAAAAGCACAAGAGCTAATTGCAGATCTTCTCTCGCACCACCTCTGAATTGATAGATCATACTCTTCATCATGCACGCCTTGCTTAGCAAAACGAGCGAGCTTACGAACTGGATATTGTATTGGTAGACGGACATGTTGCCTGCTTGAGATTGCGGAACTCCTCACGCTTGCTCTCAACAACACTTTTCGAATGTGATGAGCTCAAATCACGGCGAACTCATCCTGTAATGACACGACCTCCTCTGGAATCTTTGTATTCTCGAACCACTCACCGCTTGATCCTTGAGTTGAAACGATGCAAACTTGACAAAGTCCTCGTGTCCGACATTGCTACAATCAAAATGCTTGCAGATGTCCACTAACCAATCGTCGGCGTCTGTGGCCTCGACACGTAAACCGAAAGACTTCGCTGATTAGCGAGGAACCGACCGAGAGTAGCAAAGTGCGGCTGATTGTTGCCTTGGCCTTGATTTCCTTGATTGCCTTGCCCTTGAGTACGTTCTTGCAAGAGCTGCAAAATCATCGAGCATTGGCATTGGTGGCTGCCATGATAGCTTGCCGAGCCTCCGGAGGCGGAGGTGGAGGTGGAGGGTCGATGATCCCCATCATTGCGATCCGAATTCAGACGTTGGCGGAGCCATCTGAAGAGGGTGACATCCGTTAGTCCTTTGATAGACAAATAGTCAAGTAGAATCAACGGATAGAAATTGCAACATATAGTCTTCACAATAAACATTCAACAAGAATGAACGAATGAATTCCAAAGTTAATCATCACACGCCCATTAAGGTGAGAAGCCACTTAGATAAAGGATAAGGAAACAACATCCGACTTAGAAACAAATCGAATATCACGATCGAAAACAAAAGATTGGCTTCTAGAATGAGCGGAACAAACACATGATAGAGATTTCGCCCAAAGTGTTCGTGGTGGGGCCCACACGGACACGACGTATAGCGGACGCCACGAATGACAAACAAGACGCCCCGAATCAGCATAGCCAAGGATTCTTTAAGACGCCTCGCGACCATCAGTAATCGACCGTGAATGGGCGGACCACTAGACGTTGAACCCCAATCTCAAATCATACATCCGTCGGAAAGAATATCCCGTAAGCTACTAGAATTCCCACCTATAAACTCCCAAACTTTCTCGTTATGCAATCTGGTGTTGGGGATACAGGACACAAAATATATCACCCAAACTAACAATACCTAGATCCAAATGTATCCATCCGTCAACACATAACCAAGAAATCCTCGAAATCGTGTACCTCGACCTTCAAAAACATCCGTTATACAAGTCATGGCAATACTCCCTTTTCGCCTCGAGATCGGGCTATCGGGTTATCTCACCAACAACTGCACAAAAGAGATTTCGATGTCGGCAAAACTCGGGTATTCCAGAATCGCAACGATAAAATTGTGACGACAACACCTCGGAGCTCAACTCCCGGGACACCGCCACAACCCCTAAATGTCGAGGCACCAAGAACAATGTTCTCGCCACAAAACCATCGAACGATTCCAAGATACCCACGTGATCCTAAAAAAAATTAGTGAAATTTGAGGAGAGAAGAGTCAAAACTCTACGTCAGATACCTCACCAGAGCGATTTAAGGACCGGGAAGTAAAAAGAATCCTACTCTCCGATATATATAATCCCAAGACTCAAAACATTTTCCATTCTAGACACAACAACGCCAGCAAACAATCAAGTAGGGGGCTCCTAAGTCGGGGAAGGCTCTGATTACCAACTTGTAACGCCCCCGATGCGGCTATATCTCCCATGTGTCGAGGCACGACTTAGAGGCATAACCGCATTGAAAGCAATGTCGCAAGTGAGGTAATCTTCACACAACCCATGTAATACATAAGGGAAAGAGATACATAGTTGGCTTACAGTGCCACTTCACACAAGACATAAATAAACATCCATCATTCAAAGTACACTCAAGGTCCGACTACGGAACCAAAATAAAAGAAGATACCCCAAATGCTACACAGATCCCCGATCGTCCCAACTGGGCACCACTACTGATCATCAGGAAAAGACACATAGTAACGACCACGTTCCTCGTCGAACTCCCACTTGAGCTCGGTTGAGTCACCTGCACTGGCATCGTCGGCACCTGCAACTGTTTTGGTAGAATCTGTGAGTCACGGGGACTCAGCAATCTCACACCCGCGAGATCAAGACTATTTAAGCTTATAGGAAGGACAGAGTAGTAAAGTGGAGCTGCAGCAAAGCGACTAGCATATATGGTGGCTACATCGCAAAAGAGAGCGAGAAGAGGAGCAAGGCACGGACGTGAAACTAATAGCGATCAAGAAGTGATCCTGAACTACTTACGTCAGACATAACTCCAACACCGTGTTCACTTCCGGACTCGAGAAGAGACCATCACGGTTACACACGCGTTGATGTGTATTTTAAATGAGGTCCACTTCGGTTTTCTACAACCGACATTAACAAATTCCCATCTGCCTCATAACCCCGGCACGGCTTTGAAAGATATTACCTGCAGGGTGTCCCAACTTAGCCCATTATAAGCTCTCACGGTCAACGAAGGATATTCCTTCTACCGAAGACCCGATCAATCTCGAATCCCGGACTACAAGACATTTCGACAAGAATAAAACAAGACCAGCAAAGCCACCCGATCAGCCGACAAATCCCGATAGGAGCTGCACATATCTCGTTCTCGTGGCACACCGGATAGGTCAGCCCACGAGTAAAACCAGCCCTCGGGTTGCCCGTGGTGGCCCCCAGATCTGCCGGTTCGGCCAGCACTCAAGGAGCACCGGTCCGGGGTTAAAATAAAGATGACCCTCGGCTCGCGAAAACCCGGGGAAAAAGGCTTAGGTGGCAAATGGTAAAACCAAAGTTGGGCCTTCTTTGACGAGTCTTATTCAAAGCGAACTGTCAAGGGGTCCCATAAATCACCCAACCGTAAGGAACGCTAAATCAAGGAACATAACACCGGTATGACGGAAACTAGGATGGCAAGAGTGGAACAAAACACTGGCATAAGGCCGAGCCTTCCACCCTTTACCAAGTATATAGATGTATTAATTATAGCAGATATATATATATATATATTGTGATATCCCCAACAAGTAAACATGTTCCAATAAGGAACAACATCTCCATGTTCCCAAAGGAACAAACTTCAACTTCACCGCAACTAGCAACGCTATAAGAGGGCTGAGCAAAGCGGTAACATAGCCAATCAACGGTTTGCTAGGAAAGGATGGTTAGGGCTGACATGGCAATATGGGTGGAATGATATAGCAAGTGGTAGGCATCGTAGCATAGGCATAGCAAAAGAGCGAGCATCTAGCATAGCAAAGATAGAAGTGATTTCGAGGGTATGGTCATCTTGCTCGCAATGTTCTCGAGTTGTCGAAAGCTTGATCCTCGTAAGCGTTCTCAACAGGTTCCTCGCTCACGTACTCGCCTCCGGCTCTACCCAAAGCAACAACACAAACAAAGGAACCACAATAAATCACGGTGCAATGCACAATCAACATGATGCAAAACATGACATGCTATGCGGGATGTGATATGCAATGCGTATGTGCGCCCGAAGGAAAATGATGAACCAGGAATCAACTTGGCAAACCAAGTATGCCACTGAAAGATGAGATGATTTCGGTTGAAATCGATATAAAGATCACCGGAATCGGATGCACGGTTTGAAATGACAAGCAAAACAAGAATGGCACAAATCTGCCATTAACAGCATGATGCCACTTAGCAAGCAACAATAAATTAAGCTACTGCACCCAAACGTATCAACAAAGTACATGGCAGTGATCTACACAAGATGCTCGACAAAAGATGAGCACTGAGCTACGGCTAGTTCACATCATAACAAGTTCAAACAAACATGGCAAAAGTGCACAAAATATCAGGCTGGACATGGCAAAAACAGCATCAGGTTGCACTGTTCAGAGCAGCAAAACTACATGCTACAGGACCTTAAAATAGCAAAACATGGCATGGCATGAATCTACTCAAAGCATAGAACAAAAGTCCCTTACTGACCATAAGCCAAAAAGGATCAGAAAATATAGTAACACACATGTCAATATTGAAAGTTTCATAACAGATTCAGCAACATGGCATGTCAAAAACTGATAACAAGTAGGCATGTTTACAAGCTCAATGCACTCACTAAAGAGCCTTAAATGATAAACTAAGCATACATACATCAAGAAGACATGGCATAGAAGACATACATGGCAAGAACAATAACATAGCATACATGTATCAACCACAACAACCTTGGCAAAATTGAATAACATGTATACAATCTGCCAGGAAACATTTGATAGCAAAAGTAGAGCTCGATTGACTCAAGCTATAGCACTCCATAATTGCAAACAAGGGCATGGATGGATAGAGCAAGACATTTTAACAAAACATCCTTACTGAAGTATCTCAAAATATGCATGGATCTCTCGGTAGCATCAAGTTAACATGGCATCAAAATATCACTAAACAGGCTGAAATCAGCAACATCAGACACCTACTTTGCATGCTTGTGCTAGTCACCACATAGATCACAAAAATACATGGTATACACCCCTGGAAAGATGGCATGGCATATTACAAAACACACGTAGGACTCAAATTCATAGGGTGCACACATTAATCATGGCAAAATAACAAAAGTGCAAGTTCATTAAGAAATGAAACTAACAACACACAGCACTCTTCCAACAGCATTTCGGGCATCAAGATGAGCTCAAATGAAAATGATGCAATGATATGAAATGATCTACTCTTCGAGACGAACATTTTGATATATTATACGCGCAAAATGGACCTAGAGATGCAAAGATATATCACGTTGAAAATGACACAAAATATCCATGAGATGAAAAAACTTAAGGAAAAAATGGAGGGGGGGGGAAAGAGGTCAACAGGCATGACCCGAGGTCGGATCTGGCCGGCTGGATCGGTGAGGGCGGCGGCGGCTCGGCTCGCGGAGCCCGGGCGAGGTGGAGGGCGCGGTGGCCGGAGCCGGGCCGACGGGCCCGGAGGCGGGCGGACGGCAGCGTCGGGGCCACGGCAGGCCAGCGTGAGGCGCCACAGGCGGGTAGCGAGGCGGGCCGGCCGGTCGGCGGCGAGGCGGCTCACAGGCGGAGGCGCTGGAGCGGCGGAGGCGGCGGAGGAGCGCTGGCGTCGGCCGGGCGGCGCTGCCCGGCGCGGCCGGGCGGGCTGCCAGGGCCTCATGGCTCCACGATGGCGTGGCGGCGGCGCCACGTGGCAGCCCCCCGATTAGCGCGGGCGGCGGCGCTGTGTCCGGGCGGCGGCGGACGTGTCCGCGGGCGCGGACGACGGATTTTAGGGTTTCGGGGAGGAATAATCCGGATTTGGAGGGTTTGCTTAAATAGGCATAGAGGAGCTAGGAGAGTCCAAATGAGGTGTAGTTTTACCACACGATCATGATCGAACGACGGAGAGCATGGAAGTGACTTAGATGGGTTATTGGGCTGTTTTGGAGGGTGTTGGGCTGCAACTTAAAAGAGGCCTTTGCGAGAGTGCGTTAACCGTTGGAGTACCAAACGAGCTCCAAATGACCAAACTTGACCGGTGGTCTACGGTGGTATACCAAGGCCACTAGACAAACCTCGGTCCATTTCGAGAAGGTTTAATACCCGCACACGGAAAAACGCAAAAGGGGCGCACGGGGAGATAGGAGTGCGGATTGCAAAACGGACAACGGGAAAAATGCTCGGAATCAAGAGACGAACACGTATGCAAATGCGATGCACATGATGACATGATAAAAAATGCATGACATGGACAAAATGCAAAAAGAAGAAAAACCCAACCACGGAGGGAATATCTTATCACAATGCCGAAAATGGCAAGAGTTGGAGTTACAAAAATGGAAAGTTACTTCCGGGGTGTTACAGCTACGGTAGGTATTTCCCTCAGTGATGAGACCAATGTTATCGGACCAGTAGGAGAACCATGCAACACTACGTAAACGGTACCTGCACACAAAGAACAAATACTTGCAACCCGACGTAAAGAGGGGTTGTCAATCCTTCCCGGGTAAAAACATAGATAAAATTGTAGTAGATTGAATAAATAGATCTCGCGGGAACGCGAGATAAAATAATTAACAATAAATTGCAACAAGGTATTTTGGGTTTTTGGATTAATAGATCTGAAAATAAAAAATAAATAAAAATAGATCTCGAAGGCGAATATAATAAAGAAGAGACCCGGGGGCCGTAGATTTCACTAGTGGCTTCTCTCGAGAAAAATAGCATACGACGGGTAAACAAATAATGTTGGGCAATTGATAGAACTTCAAATAATCATGACAATATCCAGGCAATGATCATTATATAGGCATCACGTCGAAGATTAGTAGACCGACTCATGCCTGCATCTACTACTATTACTCCACACATCAACCGCTATCCAGCATGCATCTAGTGTATTAAGTTCATGGAGAAACGGAGTAATGCAATAAGAACGATGGCATGAGGTAGACAAGATCTATTCATGTATGAATAGACCCCATCTTGTTATCCTTAATAGCAATAATACATACGTGTCATTTCCCCTTCTGTCACTGGGATTGAGCACCGTAAGATCAAACCCATCACAAAGCACCTCTTCCCATGGCAAGAAGAATCGATCTAGTCGGCCTAACTAAACCAAAGATTCGAAGAAGAAATACGAGGTTATAAACAATCATGCATATAAGAGATCAAAGAAACTCAAATAAGTTTCATGGATAAAAACATAGATCTGATCATAAACTCAAAGTAATCGGATCCCAGCAAACACATGCAAAAAGAGTTATATCAAATAGATCTTCAAGAGACCATTGTATTGAGAATCAAAAGAGAGAGGAAGCCATCTAGCTACTAACTACGGACCCGTAGGTCTACAATGAACTACTCACGCATCATCGAAGAGGCACTAATGAGGATGATGAACCCCTTTGTGATGGTGTCTAGATTGGATATGTGGTTTCTGGAATTTGCAGCGGCTGGAATTGTGTTCCGTTGTCTCCCCTAGGGTTTTTGGAATATTGGGGTATTTATAGAGCAAAGAGGCGGTGCGGAGGCCACTGAGGTGGGCACAACCCACCAGGGCGCGCCTGGGCCCCCAGGCGCGCCCAGGTGGGTTGTGCTCCCCTCGGGGCACCCCTTTGGTACTTATTTGGCCCATCCTGTGCCTTCTGGCCCAGAAAAATTCTCCAAAAAGTTTTGCTGCGTTTGGACTCCATTTGGTATTGATTTTCTGCAAAGTAAAAAACAAGCAAAAAACAACAACTAGCATTGGGTACTATGTTAATAGGTTAGTCCCAAAAATGATATAAAGTCGCTATAAAATGATTGTAAAACATCCAAGAATGATAATATAACAGCATGGAACAAGCAAAAATTATAGATACGTTGGAGACGAATCACGCCGCGGCCTGAAAAGGGTGAGGAGGTCACCCTAAGGAGTCGCGACCGGTAGGATCTCGTCCGCCCCGGCGGCGGCAACCCAGTCCTTCGACCACGGGTCGGACGGAGACGACACTGACTTCTCACCGCTCCGCCGGCGTGTGGGGAGCCCTTCGGAGGGGGCGCGGCCGCGCTCTTCTTCGGGGTCGCCCGGCCAGCTGCTCGCATTGTCTGGGGGGCAGGACCTGACCTCCTCAGGAACCTAGAGGAGCACAGGGAGCTCGCTGCCGGGGGCTCGTTGGTGTCGTCATCATCTTCAAGGTTGCAGACGAGTTCGCTCTGCGACGGAGGGGACACCTCCTCCAGGTCATCATCCTCAGTCGCCTCCGAGTCCTCTTCGCCGCCCCTGTCGCCAGAGGACACCGGCATGGGGGAGTTGGGGTGCTCGGACGACACGAGCCCCAGCTCGTTGAAGGCGGGCATGGCGGCGACCAACTCCTCCCTGTTGTCGCGGCAATACAGTGGGGAGTAGGCTTTGGGGAGGTTCCCGGATCGCCATTCAGCAGGACGGCCATGGCCTTGGAATTCCCACAAGGGTCGTGTGTGCGACTGGAGCGGCGCCAGGCGCTGTGTCAAGAACTCCTTCACGAGCATTCCCCCGTTAGCCGCTTAGCCTCCATATCCGAGGTTATCCTCCTCAAGACAGGCTCTGCCCAGGGGTCAGTAAGCTTTGCATGTCCCCCACCTCTCGAGCCGCTCAAGCAGCTCTGTCGGCAGCTCCAACCGTGGGTTGAGACCCTTGGTGTCCAGGAAGACCCAACGGTGGCGGAAGCCCTCCACCTTCTTCCCGGCCTTCAAGAGGACATTCCCCTTGTGGACTGCAACAAAGGACACGTAAGTGGAGCGCTGCGTCCGCTCGTGTAGCCGCAGGCTGAAGAAATGGCGGAGGAGCGCCACGAAGGGCCTCACGCCCACAAAGGCCTCGCAGTAGAAGGAGAAGATGGACAAGAGGATGATGGAATTGGGTTGAAGATGAAGGCCCTGGATCTTATAGTGGTCGAGGACGACGCAGAAGAACTCCGAGAGGGACGGGACGAGCTCCGCGAAGATGCTGTGGAGGAAGAAGGGGTAGACCGTCCGCGGACAAGGTACTCTGCCCGGTGGAGACGACCCAGATCATGATCTCCCCCACTCGCTGTCCTCACTCGCCGTCTGCGGGAGCACGGGGTCAAGATGCCCCTCCTCGGCGATGGAGGACGCGTTAAGTGCCGGCGAAGGAGAGGAGGAGCTCGTGGCCTGGACCGTGGGCTTCGACTTCCCGACACCATTCACGGGGTCGCCGGCGTTGGAGTAGGAGAAGGAAGGGGGCGGAGTTGTGATTGGATCTACAGAAGCTTTCGGCTGGAGAAGGGGACCAGGAGCAAGGCGAAGGTGGGCAATGATGGCTTTGCGGTGTGCGCCAGTCTTTTGTCAGCCTGGGCAGTTGCCGAGGCAACGTGGAGGAGTGGAGGCATCCGCGCCCTGTCGGGCACCACGCGTCAAGCCTGGCCCGCGGGCAATTGGGGCCTGCGGCGCTTCACCCTCTCTCCTTGGCGCCGCCTCAAAGCCAACCCGAGCGCGCCTTGGGCCCGGGGGCTACTGTCGGCATTCTGGGATCGGGGGTACCCAGATCTGCCCGCCTGCGGCCCACGGCGTGGCTCCCTCGACGGCCTGGTACGGCCCGGCTGCAGGCCCCCCCAGGCCAAGACCCTCGCGAGGGCCCCGGCCTCGCCAGGAGAACGACAGCAAGACCTCCAGAGGAGCGGCCTCCCAGGTTGCCTCCCGATGAGCGGGGATTCCTATGCAGGTACCCAGCCTCACGAGGCTGCGATGACGTGGGCCATGACCACCAAGGCCAGGCGGGCGCCAACGGGCGTAGAGGAGACAGTTTCTCCTTTGGTGATAAGGGGCAAGGACAGGCGCAGGTTCCCAAGGAAGGCCCCAAGGATTTCCATTTCGGTGCAACAAGACCAAGACCACGAACTCGGCAGGACGGATGTCATCGCCGAGCCCACCTCCGCGTCACGACCAGAAGCTTTGCAGGCGAAGACCACCTTTCATCTGGATTAGATGTTCTTCTCGCCTCCTTTCAAAATTGGCCGTTGTAGGATCCCTTCCCGCCTAACTTATGATGAAAAGAGGACCAAGGCCACTATAAATATAGGTTAGCCACCACCATAGAAAGAGAGACCCAGTCGAATCCTTTCATCCTGATCACCAGAGCCCTCGCGAGGTCGCTCATCCAATGTACTAGTTCATCCTCAGCCTCCTCGCGAGGCCAATCCACCACAAAGTAGGATTAGGGTTTTACACTGCAAGGCGGCCCGAACCTGGGTAAACTGCTGTGTTCATCTTCTTCCCCGCTCGCACGAACTCGACGAGGCTAGGCTGAGGGGTGGCGAGCTTGAGACTTGAGTTGGTTGAGATATTCGCACACGCCCCAGAGTTCGAACCTTTTTGGGTGTGCGGAGCCCTGAATCCGACAGTTGGCCCCGCATGTTAGGTATATAATGAGGATTGTATTACTCCCTCCATCCGGGCTTATGAGTCGATCACAAATTTCTAGGTCTAACATGTATAATATGCTAAAATATATATGCTTAAGAACTTTATTCGATGTTTGTTCCGCTAATCATATGAGGGCCTAAAAACCAATCGTGTCCAACATATAAGAATAAAGACAATATTTGGGATATTCTAAAAAAATCTCCTCAATAATCCAAAAAGTGTTATAGAAGCAACCTAATAATATAAAAAAGCAATATCGGGCTCCTTTGAATCAAATTGGTTTCATAGGAATTTTGTACGATTACAATCCTTAGGCCTATGTTGCTTGTTGGTTGTTTGATTCATATAATTGATCCTATAGAAACTTGTTCTAAGGATTCACTTGTACTAAATTCCATAAAAAATCCACTCAAACTTCTTTAAAAAAAATCCTTTCGTTTTACTATAATGCGATCAAACAGACAAGTAGATTGAGTGATAAGCATGAGTTTTCAAAATTCTACTCCCTCCATTCATTATTAAAGATGTTCTAACTTTCTTCTAAATAAGATGTATGCAGACACGTTTTAGTATATTTGTTCACTTATTTCGGTCCATGCAGTCTATATTAAAATATTCAAAACACCTTATAATGTTCCTATTCTACGTTTTTACAATCCAGCGCATCAAAGGCCATTATTGGGATATATTCTAGTATAGGGGAATTTGATGATTTGCCACAGCTTTCTTTGCACTTTGATGATTTGCCCCTGTTTTCATTGACACTGATTTTTTGCCACACATTTGCCAATACTTTGATGATTTGCCCCTGACAAGATGGGCCCATCGTAAAATGTCTAAAATGCCCTTGCAATCGAGAAGACATCAGTCCAGCCCCGACCGAGTCCCATCTCTCACCTCTCCCGGCACCTACCAAATCATGGCGACTACCTGCACGGGCCGGAGCCCCCGACCTAGGCGTGCTGTGTTAACTTCCTGCCGTCGCGGTGGTCTCCTTCGTGGGGTGCCCGCGCTGCTAGCCTACTGTTGGGGAACGTAGTAATTTCAAAAAATTTCCTACGATCACGCAAGACCATGGTGATGGCATAGCAACGAGAGGGAGAGTGTCCGCCCACGCACTCGTGAGACCGAAAGCGAAGCGTTATAACAACGCTGTTGATGTAGTCGACGCCTTCACGATCCGACCGATCCAAGCACCGAACGTCGGCACCTCCGAAGTTCTCGCACACGCTCACTTTCGATGACGATCCCGGACCGATCCAAAGCAAAGTGTCGGGATGAGTTCCGTCAGCAGACGGCGTGGTGACGATGTTGATGCTCCACCGACGCAGGGCTTCGCCTAAGCTCCGCGACGATATGACTTCTCCGGCGCAGGCTTCGCCTAAGCTCATGACGATATGACCGAAGTGGAATATGGTGGAAGGGGCACCGCTGCGGCTAAGGAAAGATCCGTAGATCAACTTGTGTGTTATGGGTGCCCCTGCCCCAGATATAAAGGAGCCAAGGGGAGGTGGCGGCCCAAGGGGGCGACAAGGAGTCCTACTCCTCCGGAGTAGGATTCCCTCCAATCCTAGTTGGATTAGGATTCCTGAGGGGGAAGAGAGAGAGGGGCGGCCCACCTTTCCTAGTCCTAATAGGACTAGGGAAGAGGCGCGCGCCACCTAGGGCTGCCCTTCTCCTTTCCTCCAAGGCCCACTATGGGCCCATGAAGCTCCCGGGGTTCCAGAACCTCCCTGTACTCAAGAATTTCGATTTCACTCGGAACACTTCCGATGTCCAAATGTAGGCTTCCAATATATCAATCTTTATGTCTCGACCATTTCGAGACTCCTCGTCATGTCCGTGATCACATCCGGGACTCAACAACCTTCGTGCATCAATACTTATAAACTCATAATGAATCGTCATCGAAGCGTTAAGCGTGCGGACCCTACGGGTTCGAGAACTATGTAGACATGACCTAGAACCATTCTCGGTCAATAACCAATAGCGGAACCTGGATGCCCATATTGGTTCCTACATATTCTACGAAGATCTTTTATCGGTCAAACCGCATAACGACATACGTTGTTCCCTTTGTCATCGGTATGTTACTTACCCGAGATTCGATCGTCGGTATCCAATACCTAGTTCAATCTAGCTTCGTAAGTCTCTTTACTCGTTCAGTAATACATCATCTCACAACTAACTCATTAGTTGTAATGCTTGCAAGGCTTAAGTGATGTGTATTACCGAGAAGGCCTAGAGATACCTCTCCGACAATCGGAGTGACAAAACCTAATCTCAAATACGCCAACCCAACAAGTACCTTTGGAGACACCTGTAGTACTCCTTTATAATCACCCGATTCGCTGTGACGCTTGGTAGTACCAAAGTGTTCCTCCGTAAACGGAGTTGCATAATCTCATAGTTATAGGAACATGTATGGGTCATGAAGAAAGCATTAACATACTAAACGATCAAGTGTTAAGCTAACGGAATGGGTCATGTCAATCAGATCATTCAACTAATGATGTGACCTTGTTAATCAAATAACAACTCTTTGTTCATGGTTAGGAAACATAACCATCTTTGATTAACAAGCTAGTCAAGTAGAGGCATACTAGTGACATATTGTTTGTCTATATATTCACACATGTATTATGTTTCCGGTTAATACAATTCTAGCATGAATAATAAACATTTATCATGATATAAGGAAATAAATAATAACTTTATTATTGCCTCTAGTGCATATTTCCTTCAGTCTCCCACTTGCACTAGAGTCAATAATCTAGATTACAAGGTAATGATCCTCACACCCATGGAGTCTTGGTGCTGATCATGTTTTGCTCGTGGAAGAGGCTTAGTCAACGGGTCTGCAACATTCAGATCCGTATGTATTTTGCAAATCTCTATGTCTCCCACTTGGACTTGGTCCCGAATGGAATTGAAGCGTCTCTTGATATGCTTGGTCCTCTTGTGAAATCTGGATTCCTTTGCCAAGGCAATTGCACCAATATTGTCACGAAGATCTTCATCGGTCCCGATGCACTAGGTATGACACCTAGATCGGAAATGAACTCTTTCATCCGACTCCTTCATTTGCTGCTTCAAGCAGCTATGTACTCCGCTTCACATGTAGATCCCGCCACGACGCTTTGTTTAGAACTGCACCAACCGACACTCCACCGCTTAATAAAAACACGATCCGGTTTGCGATTTAGAATCGTCTCGGATCGATGTCAAAGCTTGCATCGACGTAACCATTTACGACTAGCTCTTTGTCACCTCCATATACGAAAACATATCCTTAGTCCTTTTCGGTATTTCAGGATGTTCTTGACCGCTGTCCAAAGATCCACTCTGGATTACTTTGGTACCTTCCCGCCAAGCTTACAGCCTAAGCATACGTCGTGTCCGTACACAACATTGCATACATGATAGAGCCTATGGTGAAGCATAGGAACATCTTTCATTTTCTCTATCTTCTGCTGTGGTCGGGCATTGAGTCCGACTCAATCTTACACCTTGTAATCTGAGTAAAAACCTTTCTTTGCTCGATCCATTTTGAACTTTTTCAAAACTTTATCAAGGTATGTGCTTTGTGAAAGTCCAATTAAGCGCCTTGATCTATCTCTATAGATCTTGATGCCCAATATGTAAGCAGCTTCACCGAGGTCTTTCATTGAAAAACTTTTATTCAAGTATCCTTTATGCTATCCAGAAATTCTATATCATTTCCAATCAATAATATGTCGTCCACATATAATATTAGAAATGCTACAGATCTCCCACTCACTTTCTTGTAAATACAAAGCTTCTCCAAAAGTCTCAGATAAACCCATATGCTTTGATCACACTATCAAAGCGCTTATTCCAACTCCGAGAGGCTTGCACTGCACCATAAATTGATCATTGGAGCTTGCACACTTTGTTAGTACCCTTTGGATCGACAAAACCTTCTCGTTGCATCATATACAACTCTTCTTCTAGAAATCCATTCAAGAATGCAGTTTTACATCCATTTGCCAAATTTCATAATCATAAAATGCGGCAATTGCTAACATGATTCTGGACAGACTTAAGCATCGCTTCGGGTGAGAAAGTCTCATCGTAGTCAACCCTTGAACTTGTCGAAAACCTTTCGCAACAAGTCGAGCTTTGTAGACAGTTATATTACCATCGCCGCCGGTCTTCTTCTTAAAGATCCATTTATTTTCAATGGCTTGCCGATCATCGGGCAAGTCAACCAAAGTCCATACTTTGTTCTCATACATGGATCCCATCTCGGATTTCATGGCTTCCACCATTTTGCGAATCTGGGCTCACCATCGCTTCTTCATAGTTTGTAGGTTCGCCATGGTCAAGTAACATGACTTCCGAATAGGATTACCGTACCACTGTGCGATTTTACTCTGGTTGACCTCACGAGGTTCAAGAGTAACTTGATCTCAAGCTTCATGATCATCATCATTAGTTTCCTCACTAATTGGTGTAGTTGTCACAGGAACCATTTCTTGTGATGAACTACTTTCCAATAAGGGAGCAGACACCGTTATCTCATCAAGTTCTACTTTCCTCCCACTCACTTCTTTCGAGAGAAACTCCTACTCTAGAAAGGATCCGAATTTAGCAACGAAAATCTTGCCTTCAGATCTGTGATAGAAGGTGTACCCAACAGTCTCCTTTGGGTATCCTATGAAGACACATTTTTCCGATTTGGGTTCGAGCTTATCTGGTTGAAGTTTCTTTACATAAGCATCGCAGCCCCAAACTTTAAGAAACGACAACTTTGGTTTCTTGCCAAACCACAGTTCATAAGGCGTCGTCTCAACGGATTTTGACGGTGTCCTATTTAACGTGAATGCGGCCGTCTCTAAAGCATAACCCCAAAATGATAGCGGTAAATCGGAAATTGACATCATAGATCGCACCATATCTAGTAAAGTACGACACGACGTTCGGACACACCATTTCTCGTGGTGTTCGGGTGGCGTGAGTTGCTAAACTATTCCACATTGTTTCAAATGTAAACCAAACTCGTAACTCAAATATTCTCCTCCACGATCGATCGTAGAAACTTTATTTTCTTGTTACGATGATTTTCCACTTCACTCAAATTCTTTGAACTTTTCAAATGTTTCAGATTTGTGTTTCATTAAGTAGATATACCCATATCTGCTCAAATCATCTGTGAAGGTGAGAAAATAACGATACCGCCAAGTGCCTCAACATTCATTGGACCACAAACATCAAGATGTATGATTTCCAACAAATCGGTTGCTCGCTCCACGTTCCGGAGAACGGCGTTTTGGTCATCTTGCCCATGAGGCACGGTTCGCAAGTACCAAGTGATTCATAATCAAGTGATTCGAAGCCCATCAAGATGGAGTTTCTTCATGCGTTTTACACGATATGACCTAAACGGCAAGTGCCACAAATAAGTTGCACTATCATTATCAACTCTGCATCTTTTGGCTTCAACATTATGAATATGTGTATCACTACTTGTCGAGATTCAACAAGAATAGACCATTCTTCAAGGGTGCATGACCATAAAAGATATTACTCATATAAATAGAACAACCATTATTCTCTGATTTAAATGAATAACCGCCTCGCATTAAACAAGATCCAGATATAATGTTCATGCTCAACGCCGCACCAAATAACAATTATTTAGGTCTAAAACTAATCCCAAGGTAGATGTAGAGGTAGCGTGCGACCGCGATCACATCGACTTTGGAACCATTTCCAACGCGCATCGTCACCTCGTCCTTAGCCAATCTTCGCTAATCCGTAGTTCTGCTTCGAGTTGCAAATATTAGCAATGTAACCAAGATCAAATACCTGTACTATCTGCGAGTATTAGTAAGGTACACATCAATAACATGTATATCACATATACCTTTGATCACCTTGCCATCCTTCTTATCCGCCAAATACTTGGGGCAGTTCCGCTTCAAAGGTCCAGTTTGCTTGCAAAGAAAACACTCGGTTTCAGGCTTAGGTCCGACTTGGGTTTCTTCTCTGAGCAGAACTTGCTTGCTGTTCTTTTGAAGTTTCCTTCTTCTTCCCTTTGCCCTTTTCTTGAAACTAGTGGTCTTGTTGACCATCAACACTTGATGCTCTTTCTTGATTTCTACCTCCGCTGCTTTTAGCATTGCGAAGAGCTCAGAATTGTCTTAGTCATCCTTGCATATTATAGTTCATCACGAAGCTCTTGTAGCTTGGTGGCGATGATTGGAGAATTTCATCAATGACACTATCATCCGGAAGATTAACTCCCAAATGAATTAAGTGATTGTTATACCCAGCACATTTTGAGTATGTGCTCACCGACGTAACTATTCTCCTCCATCTTGCAGCTATAGAACTTATTGAGACTTCATATCTCTCAATCCGGGCATTTGCTTGAAATATTAACTTCAACTCTGGAACATCTCATATGCTCCATGACGCTCAAAACGTCGTTGAAGACCCGGTTCTAAGCCGTAAAGCATGGCACATCGAACTATTGAGTAGTCATCGCTTTGCTTTGCCGACGCTCATAACTTCGCTCAAGATCTAAAGCAGAACTGTCACCCAGGCGGTGCTTCCAGGGCGTAATTTTTCATGCAGCAATGAGGATAATCCTCAAATTACGGACCCGATCCGTGTAATTG
The DNA here is from genome assembly GCA_021605205.1 of Aegilops longissima. Lineage (NCBI taxonomy): Eukaryota > Viridiplantae > Streptophyta > Magnoliopsida > Poales > Poaceae > Aegilops > Aegilops longissima. The sequence goes on along the minus strand of CM038682.1, from coordinate 261,787,740 downwards.
CTACCATCATCTTTCAACTTTGCTTTCTCAAGGAACGCATTAAAATTCAACGGAACAACAAAGACGAGCCATCTATCTACAATAAACATAGACAAGCAAAATACTATCGGTACTAAGTTCATGATAAATTTAAGTTTAATTAATCATATTAAAACCTCCCACTTAGACAGACATCTCTCTAGTCATCTAAGTGATTACGTGATCCAAATCAACTAAACCATGTCCGATCATCACGTGAGATGGAGTAGTTTCAATGGTGAACATCAATATGTTGATCATATCTACTATATGATTCACGCTCGACCTTCGGTCTCGTGTTCGAGGCCATATCTGTTATATGCTTGGCTCGCAAGTTTAACTCGAGTATTCCGCGTGCGCAACTGTTTTGCACCCGTTGTATTTGAACGTAGAGCCTATCACACCCGATCATCACGTGGTGTCTCAAAGACGAAGAACTTTTGCAACGGTGCATACTCGGGAGAACACTTCTTGATAATTTTGGTGAGAGATCATCTTATAATGCTACCGTCAATCAAAGCAAGATAAGATGCATAAAGGATAAACATCACATGCAATCAATATAAGTGATATGATATGGTCATCATCATCTTGTGCTTGTGATCTCCATCGCCAAGCAACGCCATGATCACCATCGCCACCGCGCGACACCTTGATCTCCATCGTAGCATCGTTGTCGTCTCGCCAACTATTGCTTCTACGACTATCGCTACTCCTTAGTGATAAAGTAAAGCAATTACATGGCGTTGCATTTCATACAATAAAGCGACAACCATATGGCTCTCGCCAGATTGCCGATAACTCGGTTACAAAACATGATCATCTCATACAATAAAATATAGCATCACGTCTTGACCATATCACATCACAACATGCCCTGCAAAAACAAGTTAGACGTCCTCTACTTTGTTGTTGCAAGTTTTACGTGGCTGCTACGGGCTGAGCAAGAACCGTTCTTACCTCGCATCAAAACCACAACGATATTCGTCAAATAGACTCCGCTTTAACCTTCTCAAGGACCGGGCGTAGCCACACTCGATTCAACTAAAGTGAGAGAGACAGACACCCGCGGTCACCTTTAAGCAACGAGTGCTCGGGCGGTGAAACCAGTCTCGCGTAAGCGTCTGCGTAATGTCGGTCCGGCCGCTTCATCTCACAATACCGCTGAACCAAAGTATGACATGTTTGGTAGGCGGTATGACTTGTATCGTCCACAACTCACTTGTGTTCTACTCGTGCACATGACATCAACGCATAAAACCAGGCTCGGATGCCATTTGTTGGGGAACGTAGTAATTTCAAAAATTTCCTACGATCACGCAAGACCATGGTGATGGCATAGCAACGAGAGGGAGAGTGTCCGTCCACGCACCCTCGAGACCGAAAGCGAAGCGTTATAACAACGCTGTTGATGTAGTCGACGCGTCTTCACGATCCGACCGATCCAAGCACCGAACGACGGCACCTCCGAGTTCTCGCACACGCTCACTCGATGACGATCCCGGACTCCGATCCAAAGAAAGTGTCGGGATGAGTTCCGTCAAGACGACGGCGTGGTGACGATGTTGATGCTCCACCGACGCAGGGCTTCGCTTAAGCTCCGCGACGATATGACTTCTCCGTAGCAGGCTTCGCTAAGCTCCGCGACGATATGACCGAAGTGGAATATGGTGGAAGGGGCACCGCTGCACGGCTAAGGAAAGATCCGTAGATCAACTTGTGTGTTATGGGGTGCCCCTGCCTCAGATATAAAGGAGCCAAGGGGAGGTGGCGGCCCAAGGGGCGCGCACCAGGAGCCCTACTCCCTCGGGAGTAGGATTCCCCCAATCCTAGTTGGATTAGGATTCCTGAGGGAAAGAGAGAGAGGGGCCCCCACCTTTCCTAGTCCTAATAGGACTAGGGAAGGGGGGCGCGCCACCTAGGGCTGCCCTTCTCCTTTCCTCCAAGGCCCACTATGGGCCCATGAAGCTCCGGGGGTTCCAGAACCTCCGGTACTCGATAAATTCGATTTCACTCGGAACACTTCCGATGTCCAAATGTAGGCTTCAATATATCAATCTTTATGTCTCGACCATTTCGAGACTCCTCGTCATGTCCGTGGTCACATCCGGACTCGAACAACCTTCGTGCATCAATACTTATAAACTCATAATGAACTATCATCGAAGCGTTAAGCGTGCGGACCCTACGGGTTCGAGAACTATGTAGACATGACCTAGAACCATTCTCGGTCAATAACCAATAGCGGAACCTGGATGCCCATATTGGTTCCTACATATTCTACTGAAGATCTTTTATCGGTCAAACCGCATAACGACATACGTTGTTCCCTTTGTCATCGGTATGTTACTTACCCGAGATTCGATCGTCGGTATCCAATACCTAGTTCAATCTCGCTACGGTAAGTCTCTTTACTCGTTCCGTAATACATCATCTCACAACTAACTCATTAGTTGTAATGCTTGCAAGGCTTAAGTGATGTGTATTACCGAGAAGGCCTAGAGATACCTCTCCGACAATCGGAGTGACAAAACCTAATCTCAAATACGCCAACCCAACAAGTACCTTTGGAGACACCTGTAGTACTCCTTTATAATCACCCGATTCGTTGTGGCGCTTGGTAGTACCAAAGTGTTCCTCCGTAAACGGAGTTGCATAATCTCATAGTTATAGGAACATGTATGGGTCATGAAGAAAGCATTAACATACTAAACGATCAAGTGTTAAGCTAACGGAATGGGTCATGTCAATCGATCATTCAACTAATGATGTGACCTTGTTAATCAAATAACAACTCTTTGTTCATGGTTAGGAAACATAACCATCTTTGATTAACAAGCTAGTCAAGTAGAGGCATACTAGTGACATACTGTTTGTCTATATATTCACACATGTATTATGTTTCCGGTTAATACAATTCTAGCATGAATAATAAACATTTATCATGATATAAGGAAATAAATAATAACTTTATTATTGCCTCTAGGGCATATTTCCTTCACCTACCTCGGAGGCTCGGCATGCTGTGGGAGCTTGCGGACAGCGCGGCGGGTGCCAACGTTGGAGCTCGCGGTGACCATGGTTGGCAAGGTGGCGTTAGCCGGATACCTCTGTGTGCCGTGGAAGCTCTCGGACGGCTCCACAGTTGCAGACCATAGCCGGCAAGGCGGCGCAACAACTAGGCCTGACCTGCAGCCGCCAATCTGGTTGGGGTTCCTCGAGTTAGAGGAGGTGATGGGCGAACACATCATGGGGTGCAGCGCTCGGTCTTGGTGAAGCAATCATTGCGTCTGCGGCCAGCAATGACCGAGCTCGACGCCTCGACCTACAACCGTGTGTGGCGGCCGCAACGACCGGGTTCCACCTGCTATGGTAGACGGAGATGGGCAGGCACGGCTAGCTGAACATAGAAGCACTCGAGGACAGCCACGCCCGTCGCCCCGCTCGCGTTTGCAACATCATCAACGCTATGGTGTGTAGCAACTATTGCGCCTGGCGGCGAGCCAGCAGCACAAGTCTGGAAAGGACGGAGGCAGCACTGCGCATCACGGGGAGAGGGAGCACAACATGACAACTCGGGCGTCCAGACAGGCGACGGGAGATGAGCAGCATAGCGAGCAGCCAGAGTTCCGGGCAAACGGAGAAGTGCAGGGCATGGGCAGAGCAAGTTCTCGTGAACGATTCAGCTCAACCAATTTGGGCTGCTTTGATTCAAGGGGTATTTTAGTAATCAGCTCAGCTGTATTATATAAAAATAGTGTAAACAGGATAAAAAGGGCAAATTATCAATGTTTTGGCAAAAGGTGTGGCAAAATATCAGTGTCAATGAAAATAGGGGCAAATCAACAAAGTGCAAAGAAAGGTGTGGCAAATCATCAAATTCCCCTCTAGTATATGCTCCGAGGCCCTCCTCCGTTTCTTTTTGCGAGAAGGCCCTCCTCCAATATGCCAGAGGCCCCGGCTGTCAGCCCCGTCGACTTCTCCTCCGCCGCCTCCTCTTTCTCTTCCCCAACCCCAACTTCCCCTCGACCCCGCCCCCTCGGCGAGCCGCGCCGCGCCGCGGTGAATGCGATGGCCACGGCTTCGTCGGAGCCGCTCCCCAGCGGCGAGGAGGGGGACGAGGATGCGGGGGCGAGGATCGATGACGACCTTCGCGGCATGTCGGACCAGGCGCTGAAAGAGAGGTTCAAACGCCTACAGGACGGGCTCAACAAATTCCCCGGCGTCCTCCCGGACGGTGGGAAGAAGTACCGCCGCTCGCTCCGCGCCGTCCGCGGCGAGCTCGACCGCCGCACTCGCTTGGCCTCGGACTCGGCCTCTCTCCGGCCACGGCCGCGGCCGCGGCCACCGCGTCCGCAAGGCCGCCTAGGCGAGCCGGTAAAACTATTTTCCAGTTCTGTATTTATTCTCTTGGTGTGCGGCAGCGTGGATTGATATTTTGATCTTTGCCTTGGTTCCTCCGATTTGGGATTTGGGATGGGTCTGCCTTGGGGTAGATTGGAGAGGCGGGTAACGCTTTAGGGTTCTCAAACTTCCGTTCCATAAAATGGCATTTGTGCTTTTTTCTAAGGAACCGTAGGGGCACTGCCAAATTCTATAAGCAGGAGAAAAAGCACAGCCAAAACCTACTAGCCATGGTCACCAAAGGGACACCCTGCCATGGCAAAGCACCAGGTCGTAGTATCTTCCTACTTGGCATAGGAAACAACTTGCATCGAGGCATAAGCAGAGTTAAAAACTTCGAGCATTCCTTTCCTTCCAAATGTTCCAAAGGGTGAAAGTTTGATTTCATCTAAAGCTATCCGCTCCTTCTCAGTAACATATGCATGGGCCTTGTCCCACCAATCTTGAATGCGGTGGTTCCGCAGCTGTGGCATGCGAAGTCTGATTTTTGGCGGGAAGTCCAATAGAGAGGGCACCTAATGGCCAAAGCATATTACCATGACTCCATGAGAGCCGCATAAGGTGACCAACCTTGAGCAAACAGCTGATCGATGTGAAGATTTGCTTCTGGAAGGGCAGCCAAGTGATAAATCTGCACTTATGTTTTGACTTATTCGTCAGCCCTCCAAACCGCATCCTGGTTGATGGGAGTTGAAGGACCCTTCGAACTTCACCCTATATGCTGAGCGAGAGGAGTAAACCCCATCAGCCGTCCACCTCCAAGTGATTTTGCGCGGGAAAACGGAGTGGGCAACGACATGGAAAAGATTAGAGATACACGACCTGCTCCGCGTGCTAAAGCGGTGGTATGCTGCTGTGTTCACCCAGTGGTAGAATTCCATGTTATCATCTTGCTTGTGCATGGCGGTAGTTATTGAAAACAGAAAGGTTTTTTTTGCATCTCTGTGGACAATGATAGTTCCTGTATTTTCTGCCTGAAGTCGAAATTAAAACCTCTCCTACCATCCGTTTTCTCTTGCTTTTTACCCAGACAGCGTTAATCTTTTAATCTGTTACTTTGGTGACAAAATAGCAGCAGCTTTCCGTCTTTCTTTCCATATGTTTAAACTTTCCTTTGAGTCAATCAGTGAATCATGGCCTGTGTCTGATTAAGGAGAATCTGTAAAAATTTAACAAGAATTGCCTCATGTGATATGTAAAGCGGGCTAACCACAGGGGGGGTGTATTTGTGTTCTTTTCTATTTAATCTATTTTTTTATTTTAATCCATTTGAAAGTTGGTTTTTGTGATATGCCAACTGAATAAAATCTCCACAAGTGTAGAAGTGATATTCTTCTTCGGCTATGGTGGTTGCTGGCTCACCAGTGACCACTGGAGTCGTTGGATGGACCTTTGCGCGGTCGATTGGCCGTCACCACCTTGCTATGGTTGTGAATTTGTACAGTAAGCGTTCTGAGCTGTATAGCACTCTAAGCCGAATCATGGAATGCTCCCTCGCAGGATGGCAATAGAAGCGAACGGATGATCCAGTCAAGTTCTGCAGAACCGTCTGGTATGTGATTGATTTACTGTTTTGACAATGTATCATATTTGAAACTTTCTGCACACTACAATCTCATGGAAAATCCATTTTTGGAATACTTGTTTTCATTACATCAATTTTTGTAGTTGGTAATAATTCTGAATAACTAGATATCGTGGACCTAAAATCCCTGCCTGCTTATCTTTTTTAAATGCTCCATCTAATATTATTGCTTACTGCAGTGCTGCAATGTTATTTTACCATGTTGGAATAACTTCTTTTGGGTCTTTCTCTTTTGTCGTTTTAAGAAAATTGCAAGTTCCGTGCTGTACTTAATAAACCATCTAGTACAACCTAAACCATTTGCCATATTGATCAAATGCACATGAATAATGATCTATGTTAGTCACTTCAGTGCCATGCGATTTTGTATTTTGCTATTGAAATTGATAAAATCAATAAATACTTTGGGTAAAGAAAATGTACCCAAAGCTGGAGCTACTATTGTCAAATTGTGTTGTGCCTACAGCTATATCGAAAACCGAAATGAATGCCTTTTGAATTTACTCAGACTTTATATTGGTTTCACTATGTATAATTAGGCAAGCCACTGTCCGACTCGATTAAAAGATTGAACACCGGAAGGTCTGACTAGTCGTTGTATCACATTTCCTAATAAACACATAACATGTTGACCATTTTTCCAACATGAATTTCTGTTATACTCGTTATTAATTAATTTGCTATTCAAAATTTTAATTTTCTTTACGACTTGTAGGTTTGTCTAGTAAATGCAATGAAAATCACGGAGTAACCAAATCTGATTTCCTTTCTGCATTTGAGGTGGATGATGAGGTAATTAATGTGTTGCATGGTAATTAATGAGTTCCATGGGTTAGGCTTGCCTCGTATAATCCTTCCCCAGACCCCACCTGGTGTGGGAGCTTCTAGCACTGGGCCTGTCCTATGGTACTTAAATCTGTGTATTTTGTGCAAGTGTTGAATTTTCTGTACGTTAGGCAGGCATCGATGTGGAGATAACAAGTGTATGCCCTGGCAAGACTAAAACGCCAGTAGAAAATAAAGGGAAGTTGTATGAAGTGAGTGAATCTTGCAAAACCAATGCACAACCAATGCCTCCCAAAGTATTATGTATCGACAACTCAATCGACGTGGAAAATATGTCTTCTGACGATGACTGCAAGGATAACGGCGATATTAGGATACGTGAAAATGCTTCCACGCCTTCTCGGAAAAGGTTAGTATGTATACGCTCTTCTGTTTCATTGTGTTAACCTGCACGTCCATTTGTTTTAATTGGTAATGATGTGTTGTTAACTAACTTTAAATAGTCATGGCTTGCTGCACATGGTGCATAAACCTATCAAAATTCTTATTCTTCATACGGGATAGTGATAGCTTCCATGGTAGATGTAAAAGGTTCTGTTAGATAACTTACTACTTTTAGTAAATACCAAACACACTGACTTGAAGATACCACTACCAGGAAATACAAAATTTATGATTTGAAGTACAAGGGCTCTCGGTGTAGTTTTTAGGAGTGCAGAGGAGTCAAACTTACTTAATGTCTGACTTACAATACATCTGCCCATGGGAAGCTAGGCAGTGTGCTTAAGTGGTCAATGCATGCTATTGGTTCAAGGAAGGCAGATTATTGCTCTCTTGTGCTCAACTTTGTAATTATTTTCTGATCAATCAATTCATTGTTTGAATGTTGTTTTGTCCATCATTATCAAATTCAAATACAATACATATATTACTCAAAAGTACAAGGTCAAACTGGCATGGAATGAAAAGGGATACTGTTATGGCGCTGCTAGAAGGAGGGCGCGAGAGTGCCGGCCGGGGGCCTTTTTGCCCACGGCCGGGCAAGAGGGAAGGGATTTCCTTCTTAATTCTTGCTTGATTAGATTGATACATCTCCTCTCTTTATATAGAGAGGTTTACTTGACTCCCAAGCAAGGCTTACTTGACCCCTAAGCAAGCGACCCTTATCTCTAATTAACCCTAAGACTAATGGGCCCATTAGGCCCATTACGTACTCTAACACTACACCCCACCTGAACATGCAGCTTGTCCTCGAGCTGCAGCCTAACCAACTTATAACCATGACTCGACGCAACACAAACCTAACACCTAAAAACAAGCCTTTTACATCTCGGCTTGTTTTATTATTCTCAATCTGAAATAGACTAGGACGCTTTATTTTGGACGCGTACGTGTACAGCCACCTGGATCCCATGGACACCACCTGGACAAAAGGAGTGCATGTGTATGGCTGTTGGTCTGCACCACACAGGAAAGAGTGGAGGGCTTGCGATGGAGAATGACGAGGAGGGCGCCCCCCCCAACCGCCGATGTCACAGACTTTGAGGTCGCTGCCCGCGGGGAAAACATCATGCCAGCCGCCCGTGGGGGAAACCACATGCCCAAGATCCCCGACGCAGCGGACGAGATCGAGGTCCTTTGCGCAGCGAAGGGCAACTTGGAGGAGCGGCAGCTGCGGACCACGCATCTCCCGCTGCGCCGACGCCGCTAGGAGGCCGCGCGCAGCAGCCTGCAGCCTCACCGCCGCCGACACGTGGCGGGTAGCGATCCAAGACGGAAGCGGTGACGGCGACGGCAGGGACTTGATCTGCTGGATGTGGACGCCCTGGGATGGCGGCGACGCTGATGGGAACGAGGTCGTCGCACTCCCGTCGTAGGGCATCCCATACTGGGCGGCGGAGCTGACCGGCGGTGGCCGCTGCAGCTGCAGCGGCTGCTGCGTCGGAGCGCCGGGCGCGCGAGGCCGCCAGAGCGGCAGCTGCCACTGCAGCCGTGGCTGGGCGGTGGTGGCGATGGATGGCAGCTGCAGGCCCGGCGAAGCGGCGGCGAAGGCCGCTGGTGCGGCGGCTGCCACGGCAGCCACGGCGCGCGGGCGGCGATGGGCGGTGCAACCGGGTGCGGCCCGTAGGACCCGGCCAAGAACTGGTGGATCTCCTGGACCGCCTGGGTTAGGTCCCGTAGCACCGGACACCTCCTCCCGGTGAGGGCGGCGGCGGCGCGATAGAGGATCCCGGCGTGGGCAGGAGCGGGGCGACGGTCGTGGTGGTCGCCGGAAGCGACAAGGTGACCGGCAGCGGAAGAGACGGGCTTGGCGGCGGTGAAGACATGATCGAACCGGCTAGCTGATACCAAATTGTTATGGCGCTGCTAGAAGGAGGCGGCGAGAGTCTTGGCCGGGGCCTTTTGCCCACGGCCGCAAGAGGGAAGGATTTCCTTCTTAATTCTTGCTTGATTAGATTGATACATCTCCTCTCTTTATATAGAGAGGTTTACTTGACTCCCAAGCAAGGCTTACTTGACCCCTAAGCAAGCGACCCTTATCTCTAATTAACCCTAAGACTAATGGGCCCATTAGGCCCATTACGTACTCTAACAAGAGGGAAGGGATTTCCTTCTTAATTCTTGCTTGATTAGATTGATACATCTCCTCTCTTTATATAGAGAGGTTTACTTGACTCCCAAGCAAGGCTTACTTGACCCCTAAGCAAGCGACCCTTATCTCTAATTAACCCTAAGACTAATGGGCCCATTAGGCCCATTACGTACTCTAACAGATACACAGCAAGTTAACAAGAGAACTTGCGATTCTTCAAATAATCTGATTTAACTTCTGCAAGGATATTTTCAGTATTCATCAGTCACGTCCCTATGCATTCCCCAGTTACTTCACCTGTTGTGTAACATATCTAACTGTGATTATACCCGTCCTTGTTCAATTGTATTTTGCTGATCAATTGGTAGAACGCTGTATATATGACCACATCTCATGCATGCATGGTTGTGCTAATTTTTATTATCTATTATGTGAACTTTTCATCATTGTACTGAATCATGCAACCTACCTCTGCCAGGAAAGGAGATGACTCAGTAAACTTCTCAATGCGATTGAGACCAAGAAAGGTTTGTAAATACTTTTTAGTTTCTATGAATTTTACCATCATGGCCGTCAGTGTGCTCTTTTTATGATGATTATTATTGAAGTATTAGGATTGACAGAGCCCCAGCTGCTCATGATTTTGGCAGTAGATACTAGAAAGGGGTTTTGTTTTAAAATGACTCTCATACTGGTTAATAATACGGAAATATTACTACAACTTAATATTCTGAGGAAAATCATTGAGTGTAATGATAGCGCCACCTTTTTTCTCATGGGCCAATATTGGACCTTCAACCTGTGGCCCTCTACAGATATTTATAAGTAGCATAACATCAACATGTGACCTTTCTCTTGTTGTGATGGGGTTGAGTCTTGTTGTATTAAGCACTTTAGACCGACAACCATGTTGAGGTTCAGCTGCATATTATCCTCTGGTCCAATGCAAATACCCAATGTCATTTCTAAGAGCACACTGGTCAAACTGTCGGCATGACCATTAGTTTATATACTTCCCCCATTCCCAAATACATTGTCATGGTCTTCGCGATACAGCTTTGGCTGTCCAATCATAATACTCAAGTGTATGGAAGTATCTTTCTGTGACGATTCTATACTATTTCTGGACAATGTATCTACTTTTGGCAATGGTTTCTAAAGCAATATTTATTTGTGAATGGAGGTAGTAGCTAAATTAGTTTGACCAGAAAAAAATTACGTAGTCATACTTGTGCACAAAATTACGTAAACATAAGACAAAATTGACTGCTGTGTGCTACCTATGTAAACACCGCATAGTGTTAATTTCCTTCCATGTCGTTATCAAAATATGTTCACCGGTTTGAGACTTAGTGTTGCATAGTGGTGTCAAATGGCTTCCTTCATCAGTTCTGCCACATTTTTCCTCTGTGCCATGTGGCTCAGTATAGGCAATTAGGCGTTGTGTTGTCATATTATCCAGTTTTTTGTTGCAACTTGCTTAGTCTCTGTTCCTGGGTGACGTTCAGGCGCGTAAGTGCCGATGGAGAAAAAAAATTCAAAGTTTATGCTACTTAATCCAAATGAGTGACACCTCCATTAACGCGGTGCACACTTAAAGATTTTTGGTAGAGAATTCACCTGTAGTTGTAGGGTGGCAAATGTACCGGATCATAATTACTAGCTTTGTCGTTTGTCTGGATCTGGGCCGCAGTTTCTCTGGTCGTGATGCACCACTTCATAAAACTAAAATTTGTTTGGGGCTATACATCTTCAGTTATTGAAACCATAATGGGGTTTGCGAAATTATTACTTCTGATTTTCTACAGATCATATGTAGTGGAAAGGACAGACACGATACAGTGTAATGCACGATAATGCAAACACATGCTGAAGTAGCCACTCAGGATCTTAATTCTTAAGATGAAAAAAAAGTATAGAAGACAAAAAAGAGAAGATGTCCATGGCCACTTTGTGACATTTAATTCGGGAGCAAATATAGGATAGGAGTGGGAAGACCCGACATCTGAATGTATTTTACCAGATTGCGCCTGTACATAGTTAGCTTGTAAGATTAAAATAAGATAATTACTTGCTGCAGTGTACTACATCTATAGTCTTTTCGAAAGAAGTTCAATCTTCCAAGGACAAAGCGAATTGGTGAGACAGTTGCAGTATGCAGTTCTAAGCGTAAGCTGGATTTTGTTGCACTTTTGCGGATGGTGTACTACACTCATCTGGTACATCCATGAATTTTTCTGAAGGTTCTAGAGGCAGTACAGTGTGCAATGTCTACATGTAAATGTTGGGGCAACAGGCATGGACCATGGCACAAGATTAAGCGAGGGGATCAGATGAAGATAACCGTCACCAGACGGTGGCCATCTCCATTTGATGCCGCCGGTAGAAAATAAAAAAAATACTGATCTACAGGAACAAGCAAAGTCAAATCACAGATCACCTTTATCAAAGAAAAAAAATCAAAAATATGGAGAGAAATCATCTCTGAAAATTAACCTGGTAGCTTTCTTGCGGCCATCTGAAAGAAAAATGGAAAAAGGGAGCTGCAAGAAGAAACTAGATGAATTAGATACCGATCCCAGCATGTGAGCTATTGTGTCTACTATTGCTGACAAGACGCAGGGAAAGCTGTGTGTCATAGGGCCATGCCTAATAAAAAAAAACTTTCCTTCTTGAGTGATGGTAGTATCTGGGCATGCGTAGTAGCTAGGAGGAACTAGGAAGTCATAATTTTGAACCATGATGTGTGTGGCAGTTGTTAATGAGAGGATCATGATTTTCGTGGGAGTGCCAGAAAATAAGAAAGAAAGAGCGACTGTTTTCAGTACTAGCAAAGGATTAGGATAGGTCTTCAGTGATGTTAGGTCTGCTATCCTGCAATTACAACAGCTTTCTTTTTGGCCGTAGTGATTACAACAACCTAATACAATTTAAGTGCTTTTACTTATCCTTTTGGGGTTATTCTTGATTATTTTCTTAGTGAATCGTACTGTAACCAGCTAACCATTAGTAAATATCTGTCCGTGTCAGCTTCTAGAAAGAGTAAGCTAAGCAAGTTATGATTTGCTTGCAACCATGATGAGGTAACTCTTCTGACAAGTTTGGTCTGATTTTTGCATCGGTTCAGGCTCAAGAGGTGGTTCTACTCGATGCAGATGCACACCATTCAGAATCTGCAGAGAATCCAACCACTAGACGGTAATAGTTTGTCAATTTCCCATGTGTGCTCCGATACTGGGGACAGCGCAATTTGTGTGGTCAACCTGTGACTTGCTATATGAAATATAATAATATTATGTACATTTAAAGTTTTTGAGATTATTAACTTAATTCTGATACTTCATTAGGGATGCAATGAAGATATATTATCCTTCAAGGTTAGCATTTGAATTTTTTAAAACCCACCGAGCTTAATGTTTTTGTGCATAGTTGATGATTATTTTCTTTTTGCCTTGCCGGCAGCGAACACTCAAATTCTATTGAGCTTTCTCATGATGACATAAAATGCCTTGAGCCTGAATCGTTACTTTCCTCGACTATAATGAACTTCTACATTATGTGAGTATCGTTCTTTAGTTTCTAGATTCCTCATTCATTTCCTTTCTCGTAACAGTTCAAGTCATAACTATACATCTTGTAGGTACCTGCAAGGGCCAATGTCATCGATTAGTACACAAAGAGGCAAGTATCTCATTTTCAATACATACTTCTTCAAGAAACTTGAAGCCCTAAAATCAAAGGTAACTCTGCAGTAATTTCTAAATTGCATTGTCTTTACTGGCTCAGTATTCTATACTTTGAGTCTTTGATTGCTACAGTTACTATGTTCTATTCTACTCCCTCCGTTCGGAATTACTTGTCGCGGAAATGGATGTATACGTCTAGATACATCCATTTCCGAGACAAGTAATTCTGAACGGAGGGAGTAGTATAAATGTCATGACCTAGGTTACGAAGGGGTAGGCCATGGCTGGCGTGACAATAACCCATACTGGGTTTCCAAGCTGAGCACCTAGAAGGCTAGAACAACGAATATGCTTGATGCTTCTCTTGGACAAGTGTGATATGTTGTAGAATAAGAAATAATTTTCTTATGGAAATGGCAGACTGCTGTGCATTCGATCAAGGAAATAATGCTTCTCTCCGTACAGTGCCAAACAAAAGATCCAATTTTTTTCATTCTTATTCACTGCCCATTTAGGCACTGGAAAGGCTGTGATGTCTAAGAATATGAAAAATCTTTGTCTTATTTTAAGGCTTTTTGGACTGTACTGTCCGTGCAAATATATAGTACAACTGTACAAGGATGAAAGCACATACATAAACCTCAGACCAAGAAGTGTAGAGTGAAGGAGGGGAGCAGCAGCAGCAGCAGCAGCTATCATGTGCACACATCAGCAGTAGCACAAATCAGAGCACCTCGCTTCTTCTAATGGCAAAGCAGCAAGGAAACAATCTATGGCATCCTCTTCTCAACCAAACAGCAAACCAGCGACATGCAAATAGTCAAACATCATGGGTAGTCCCAAATAAACAGGAGTGCATCCAGAAAGCGGCCCAGACCAGCATGCGAACAGCATCGACCAAAGATGTGGCTCGTTGGCAGGGGCTGATGAAAAAAGGAACTGGCGGCAGCAACAAGCATATCTAATTAAACAGCCAATTGGTCTTATTATCTAAACCAATAAACTGCAAGCTGAAAGTTAACAATGCCATTTTATCTGACTGAACACCATGGACCAGAGAAGTGGCTCGTTTTCAGTGGCTGATGGAAACAGGAACTGGTGGTGCTAAGAAACATATCTAATTAAACAACCAGTTGGTCTTATTATCTAAATTGGTAAACTGCAAGCTGAAAGTTAACAATGCCGTTTTATCTGACTGGATGGTTGCTTAGGCCTTTGCCTAGCATATGGCCATAAGCCGCATGTCGTATCAGCATGAGTAGCAACTTGGTAGATTTAGGAAAACTAGTGTGACCTGGTTGATTAAATTTACAAGGCATGTATCCACACAGCGGAAGGTACATGAAATTTTTACAAGGCATGTACCTACACAGCGGAAGGTACATGAAATATAAAAAGGGTAAAAAAAACATTTGCATTTGGGTTTTACTATTAATCTTTTATCCGTTGGGTATATACACTGAGGATGTGCGTTTGTAAGTACCTTTTTCATAGTAAATTGAAGATTTGATGTTTATCTCAGCTATAAACATGTGGTCCTGTCTTATATTTTCAATTCATTTTGCTTTCTTATTGTGAAGGTAGACAAGCCTTCTTATTTCTTAAACCTGAGAAGATGGTGGAAAGGCATAGATATATTTCAAAAGCCATATATATTATTTCCTGTGCATGCAGAGTAAGCAATTTTGTCGTCTCTTTTCCTAAGATACATTACTTTATATTGATATTGCTATTTACTTGTAGGGTTATACATGTTTTATAGAACTTCACCGCATGTGTATTTTTGATAAAATGCAATTGAGTTTGAAGGTGGAAATTTACATGTTTATAGAACATTGTATAGATTGTATCTTTTGAGATTCTTATAACTTCCTACTCATGGTTTCCACGTTTTTTTTACCGTAAGGATGATTTCTACGGATATTTCGTTGTATCACAGCAACCGTCGCTACCAGTTAGCATTTTGAAAATACATTCCTGGCTGGTGCTCCTCTGTCCATGACAAACCAGGATATTATTTCTCAGAGATTCTGATTTGCCATGCCTAGGACAGTCATTCCGAGGCAGAATTATAAAAGCTGATAAAATCTGGTTCCTGTATAACAAACCAAATGCTGGATATGGTGTATTTGCAGATTTGACAATGGGTTAATGTCAGTTTTAGCTTATACCATAATTAGCTGCTCCCTCTGATTCAAATTAATTGTGGCAGCTTTAGTACAACTTTGTACTAAAGCTGTGACAATTAATATGGATCGGAGGGAGTATTACATATTGTGCTCGGAGATTGAGCAATTCCGCAAGATTACTGGTGATATTTACCAAGTCATATCTTTATGAGGAAATCTGGGAGCTGGCTTGTTTCCGTTTCTAGCAAAATCGTGGGGACTACTGGAACCCTGGTCATAACGAAGTAGATGCTATTGTGCTTGTTTTTTAGTATAAAAACGAGGCCAACAGGGGGAGGAGCCCCTCCGCCTTTTTAATTAAGAAAAGGGTGCGAGACATACATTTGAACTCATGGGTTTGAACCCGCGCCGGCGTGGAGACCACTGCGCTCCAACCACTGGGCCAAGAGCTCATCCATGCTTTTTTTTTTTAGTTTCAGTTGATACTTGCAGACTTAAGAGTGGATATGTTTATAGAGAATAAGGTGCGCACGTATTTCAAAATTAAACTTTGACCATAAATTAGACCAACCAAATCTGAGTATGTACAAAAATTATCTCGTTGAATTCGTATTCGAAAGAAGTTTTCAGTGATATAATTTTAAGTCACAACATAATATATTATTAGTCTGCTTTATGGTCAAAGTTGGATTTTGGGATGCGTGCGCGCCTTATTCATCGGAATAGAGGGGATATGTATTTGTTGTAAATACTAGGAGGGAGCTGTCTGTAAAAGGTAACCCCTATGTTGCCTGACTGGATTCAAAACTTTACTGCAACATGACCCGATCATTGATGCATATTTTTACCACATATGACTTATGCGTTACTTCAATATTCTGTTAAAAGGCTCAGGATGTTTTTTTTTGTTCCAAATGTTCAGTACTCATTGGAGCCTGGTGATTATATGCATGCCAGCAAAGGAAGATCAATCAGGCCCCATCATACTTCATTTGGATTCACTGAAGTTCCATAACAGCAGATTGATTTTCAGTGTTGTTGAGAGGTAAATAATCTTGAAAGTCAAAAAAGTTGATGAGTTGTACTGCTTTGTTTTGGCGTTCGGCTTTTATTTCTGCAACATAACGACACAAATGGGATACATGCTTCTACTTTGTTTCCTCGATTCTTTTCATGCAATAGACCCAAAGTGGTCGGACTCTTCCCCGGACCCTGCGTAAGCGGGAGCTACATGCACCGGGCTGCCTCAATATTCTGCTGTATTATTTTCATTCTATTTTAAAATGATGTATGTTCATTTGCAGATTCTTAAAACAAGAATGGAATTACCTGAAGGAAAATGGGTCTTTAGCAGAATGTCCTATACGAGAAACGGTGTGGAAGAAACTTCCTCATAAAATTGAGAAGAAACCAATTGCGGTAACTTAAGATCTTCTTTTATGAAATGCATGTACTGAAGGCACACTCTTCCTTTCATTTCTCTCTCTTCCAACTCAGCATGCTGACATCGTCCCATTGTGCATCCCCTAAGATATTGTCAAATACAGGCTGTAAATTGCTAAGTGCATGTATGCAGTGATTTGTGAGTTCAGGATATTGTCAAAACGAAATTATGGGTGGGCATCCAGATTTCTTATAAGTGGACGCCCATAGTTGATTACATATGCTGTTATATCGTCTGCACTATAGATGGTGTATTTGTCTCTCCATGCTGTGATCTTGTAGCTCTTACACTCTTAATTTTTTTCCAGGTTCCGCAGCAGGAAAATGAATTTGACTGTGGCCTCTTTGTTCTGTACTATATGCAGCGGTTCATAGAGGAGGCACCTGAAAGGCTTCACAAGAAAGACCTTTCTATGGTGAGCCACTATCTGTTAGTGTGTTGACCATTCTATGTTCGGTGTGTTTGACTTCTTTCAGAACACTGAACTGCATGCGGATATTCCTTGCTCATTTTTTCTCTACTTTCTGTTAGTTTGGCAAAACATGGTTTCAACCTGAAGAGGCTTCTGCATTGCGAAAGAAAATGAAGACCCTGCTTCATCAGTTGTTTGAGGAAGCGGATCCCAGTAACGATAGTACATCGGAGCAGACAGCGTGTCAGTTGCTTTTGGAAGCTAAGCCTGCAAACAACGTGATGGAGCTGGCAACGTCAGAACACCCTTTGGAAGTCAGTTCAGCTGAGGTGATACCAACGTCGGAACACCTGCTGGAAGTCGGTTCTGCTGAGATGACACCAATGTCTGAACACCCTTTGGAAGTCGGTTCTGCTGAGATGTCACCAACGCCAGAACATCCTTTGGTGGGCAGTTCTGGTGAGATGGCACCAGCGCAAGAACATCCTTTGGTGGGCAGTTCGGCTGAGATGGAACCAACACAAGAACATCCTTTGGTGGGCAATTCGGCTGAGATGGAACCAAAGCAAGAATATCCTTTGGTTGGCAGTTCGGCTGAGATGGCACCAACGCAAGAACATACCTTGGTGGGCAGTTCGGCTGAGATGGCACCAACGCAAGAACATCCCTTGGTGGGCAGTTCGGCCGAGATGGAACCAACGCAAGAACATCCTACGGTGGGCAGTTCCGCCGAGATGGAACAAACGCAAGGACATCCTATGGTGGGCAGTTCGGCCGAGATTACATCGCAGAAACCTTTGGAAGGCACTTCGACCCGACCAACTAGTTTTGAGCACCCTTTGGAATGCAGCTGATTGATGTTACCACCTTTGGAGCGACTTACGTTGCCCGTAGAAACAGAAACCGGCTCGGAGTTGTATTATAGGTGGGAAGGTGTTGTAGCCTGCATCCGTAGGCAACTTTGGGGGAGGGCTGGTGTTGCATAACTGAACGTTGCAGTTAATGTATCCGCGGGAACTACCGTGTATATATAATATCAGTAGAACTGGTGGGTGTACGAGTCGCTCAGGATGGACTTCATCTGTTCTTTAGTTATTTATTATAGGCTAGGCTGGAAGAGGTCAATAAAATCTCAGGCTCTGATTAGACGATGTTGCACAAGTCGGTTGGCGAGTTGCCGTGTTCTGGAGCCTTAAGAGTTGATCTACACGGTTGCTCCTAGTCCATGGCTGCAGTAGGACTAGTTACAAGGCAGCACGCTAGCCTGCTCACGCCTTGCGCCTCCTCGTCTCCTCCCTCAACCAGTTTGATCGAACACGACCAAGAATACACCGGCGATTCGCCTCCTCCCAGCCATTCGTGCCGACTGATGTGGCGAGGTGAGTTGAGGTTAATTGGATTTGGGGCTTTTAATCAGTGGACACGCACACACACACAAATTTGTGGCATGAGAATTCACTCAGATTTGGGGATTCTAATATCGGTTTGTAATCTGTAGGGATATAGAAAATTGACGATTCCATTGTTTCAAGCAGCTTCAATGAAGAAAACCCGACCTCCGCTCAGTTAGTTCAATCATTTTTCAATCTTCAGTTATCAATAATTTCAGATATGAGGAGATTTTTGGTTCCTAGAGCAAGAATGGAGGTGCTTATAGTTTCTTTAATATGTATCCAAATATCTGGTTGCCATTCTCTATCTTTTTTAGCTAGCTTGTAGCCCGCTCAGGCTTCTAATTTTCTATTGCTCCGCCACTCGCCACGAACACATAGGTTAGGGTATGCTAGTTAGAGCATCCGTCGGCACAATAGCGACGATGGACCTGGAGACAGTCTGTGACATCACAACGGTAGTTCATTCCAACTGAAAGCGCTGGTCCAGTCAAAAGTGCGATTCCTCACCCGTCGTAACCATCCCTGAAAAACCGTTGTTCGGAAAAAGGAATAGGTTTATGTCAATTTTCAGGCATAACAGCAACGTCACTGGCCCAATAAAGCAACGGCGAGCAAAGGGGAATAGGCTAGTGGTGCCCAACACACATGAAACAGAGAGAGGGCACGCTAAACACACCTAATTGCGGTTTATTTGTCTAAAAAAACCTAATCAGGGTTTATTGCCTAAAAAGGAAACCAAAGCTGGGTTTATTTCCACCTGGTCCGAAACCAAGCACGTTGGCTACGTTTCGCGTTGTTAGAGTTGTGTCGAATATAGTGTACATGATAGGTTACAATTGGACTTGTAGTTGTATTGTGTCTTGATAGGATATGGAGTCGTGTCCAAATAGACGCTTGTATCTTAGGCCTCTCATATATAGCTGTGGTAGACACATGATGTAACTTATCTTAACATAATAACCACTTGGGCCTTGAGGGAAACCGGCGGCATATGACGGCGTCTGTATGCGACAAGATGCGTTCTTGTGGCGGTGTCGTGGGGAGGGCGCCCATAGTTAGGCCACGAAAGACTTTGGCGGAGCTACGTCTTTGCCAAAAGGGCCGTGGCCCAGATCCATTGCAAATGATGTAGAAATTGAGAGTAGAGTGGGCCATGAGTGCAAAAGTAATGGGCTATCCTTTCTCTTGGCCCGCCCAACTTTTCTTCTTGTAGCTCATACTAGCCCGAGGATGTAATATATTGATGAACCTCGTTAACAAATCTCGGTGTCGTGCTCGTGTGATTGCTTGGTCCTTGGATGATTAACGGTATGCCTCGGATTTATTTCAACAAATAGTATCAGAGGTTGGTTGTTCGGAGGTTGGGGTCGTCGATCTAGAGGTTGAAGCGAAACGTCAAAGTTGGATCGTGGTTACCAAGGCTTCGCACCCGAGCCATGAAGCTGGGACACGGCGACTTTGATGACGTGAAAAGCAAACAGGGATTGGGAGATCGGAAGCGGCGACGTGATTCATGTCAGTGACGGATTGCTTCGGAATAGCAGCATACAGGCAAGAGGCAATATATCCGATCGAATCGGACGCGTACATGTGGCGGCAGACGTACGGCGATCGGATCTGCAATCGATCGGGCGAGTGTCAGGCGGCGAACGCGACTTGCGGCAGCAGCGACGCGGTCCAGTAGGACAGCCCAAGGCTACATAGCGAAGCTGGTCGAGATGGGCTGAGGCTAAGGCCCATGGAGCAGAGATTGCCCGGCGCTGAAGCGTGCAAAGCTGAAAGAAAAGCAGATTCGGGATTTGTTTGGAATTTATTTTTGACACGAAGACTAGTCAAGACCGGGATGCTATCATGAAAGAAATAGAGTAGCTCGTTCAAAAGCTACGTATGTAGTCGACAAGTACTTGTCGGGGTGGCGGGCGCGCCTCCTCTCCCCTGCCGGGCGGCTCGTCCTCATCAATGCCGTCCTGGATGCTCTTCCCACGTACGCTATGGCGGCCATGTTGCTCCCTCCGACGGTGATCAAAGCGCTAGACTCGCTGCGTCGTGCCTTCCTTTGAGAACGCGGCTGGCGCTGCGTCTGGTGCCCAATGCACGTGGCGTGGGGCGAGTGTGCTTGCGGTCCAAGGCGAGGGCGGTGAGGGGTTCGCGACCTCGCGACGCAAAACCGGTGCCTCTGATCAAGATGCTGCATCGACTCCATGCCTGCTCCGCGTCGTCGCGATGGGCGGCGTGGGTGCAGGCTGAGCTCGAGGGCGGTCCTCCTCTCTCTCGGTCGGCTCGGGCGGCCGGGAGCATGGCAAGGCTCTCAGTAGCCTCCTCCGCTCTACCGCGGTCTTCTGGCGGTCGAGTGCGAACGGAAGCGCGCCTCCTTACGGTTCGATAATTGGCTCCCATGTGGAGCGGTTGCGGCGACCTTCCCGCCCTCCTCTCTCACGTTGATCGGGAGGTCACGGTGTGGTGGGTGCGCTCCCACGGCTGGCAGTGCTCGTGCCCGAGCTCACCACGGTCGGCGCGGGCGGCGGGACTCCCTCCGACGCTATTGGTGGGTCGCCCGGCCCGGGACGACGTCTGGCTTCGGCGTTGTGCCGGTCCTCGGGGGGGCATTGCGGCGGCCAAGGTCTACGCTCTGGAGAGGTTCGGTGGGGTGCAAGCTGCCTTCGCCGAGTTCATTTGGGGGAGCGCTGCCCCCTCTCGCGTCCGTTTCTTCGGCTGGCTCCTAGCCCAGCGAAGGGTGCACACACGAGACGTCCTTCTCCGGAAAACCATCGTCGCGGCGGAGGAGGCGGCGTGTCCCATCTGCGGTGATGCGCTTGAGACGGCGGATCACATGATCTTTTCTTGTCCTTTCGCGCGTGCGTTCTGGCGCACCATTGGACTTGAGGTGGCCGGGCGAGGATACCATGTGGGGGCACTGCTGGACCTGGAGGTTGGTGCCATGGCCGGCGAAGCTTCTGCAGCGTCCTTTGTCTTCTTGTCTTTCTTGGCAGCTCTGGAAGCATCGAAGCGGTGGTCTTCAGGCGCACCGCCTCCCTTGCTCGTCTCCTCGGTATTGCGGGGAAGATGCCGCTCTGTGGAGGCGCTGAAGGTGGCTGATCGGCCGTGCATTGTGGTGGTGATGGTGTTCACGTACTCGGCTAGTCCATCTTCTTACTGCAGGCGGGCTTGTGCTCCCCGCCCTCTCCAGCAGCGGCAGTGCGTCGGAGGTCTTATCACTTCTCCCTCCCTCTGTAAAACCTGCCTCCCCGGGTGATTCAATAAAGAGAAAAGAAATTTCAGGTGGAGGGCTTTCGCCCTCCCCCGGTGACTTTCAAAAAAAAAAAAAGCTACGTATGTGTGGTCAATTAGGAGCTTGGCTTGATTTGTTAATCTCCTTTGGTGTTCACGCGGGAAGGCTATGAAGGATTGTGCTTTGGGTTTTCTTTGCTGGTACATTTCTGTGTACGGATGGCGTTGGTTACGGTGAAAGCTTGAGGAGTCTGAAGCGTGTCGTTGTAGTCGAATAAGTTCATAGAGAGTCTTGAGGAGTCATGTTGAAGGTGGAGCTGATTGAGGGGCTACGGCGTAAGTGCACAGAGAGTCCAAGCCTATTCAACGGAAAAAGCGAGTGACATGCAGTTCAGACTGGAGCCCAGTGGTCTAGTGGAAGCGTGAAACTCGTCATCGGTCGGTGATGATCGGTGGTACTCTGCAGTGGGGGTTGAGTGGTGTGGGTTTGCGACCCTTGAGACTCGACCGGGACAGCGGAGGCTCGACGCGGTAAAGCGGCAAGGCGTGCGGTACGCACGGGACATGGAGACGGGCTAGGGCTCTGGTGGTCATACATGTGGTGAGGCAACTGCGAATTTGACTCAGGAAGATTACAAGCAACGGTGAAATTTTTTCAAGTTTCAGACAGGTGGTCAAGGAAGAGCGATGAGTTCAGGTAGCTCTTATGTGTGACACCCAATATGTGAGTTATTCACTTTCACGCAGGTCAGTGATCAGTGTGTGATGACGGTGGACGTATACTCTGGAAGTTGGGAGCACAAACTAGAGCAACAAGAAACTTAATTTTGCTCGAGCGTTGACTGTGATCAAGAAAAGAAGGAACTACAAGTTGCAGGTGGAGTCTTGGAGTAGCAGCGATACTCATGGGACAAGCTCAAGTCCAATGTACATGGAATTTGACGCATTGACAAATTCAGGGTGATGGAGAATATTCGCCAAGGTGGAGTTTGTTAGAGTTGTGTCGAATATAATGTATAAGGTAGGTTACAATTGGACTTGTAGTTGTATTGTGACTTGATAGGATATGGAGTCATGTCCTAGTAGGACACTTGTATCCTAGGCCTCTCATATATAGCGGGGGTAGACACATAATGTAACCTATGCCAACATAATAGCATTGAAACGCAGGGGAAACTGGCGGCATGTGCCGGCGTCCAGGGCGACCGGGTGCGTTATTGTAGCGGTGTCAACGGGAGGAGTGACCATAGTTAGACCTCGAGGATGTAGCCATATCGGTGAACCTTGTTAACAAATCTCGTGCTCGTGTAATTGTTTGATCCTCGTATGATCAATGGTATGTCTCGGATTTATGCTAACATGCGTGTTAGCCGCTTTCAAATGACGATTGCATGAGACATGTACCCAAGGTAAAATAAATATTAAAAATATATTGTGTGGTGTCATGAGGGGAGGGGGGCAGGGGCGGAGTCATAAATTTTTGGCCAATGGGTTCAGAGCACTCGTTAGCTCATTGTGAGGATTGTGTAAAGTCACTGCAACAAATAGTAACTAGTGGTTGGGGCGCGCCCATGGCGCGCCGCCTGAGGCGTTCCTGTGCGCGTCACTAAGTAGGCTGTCGTCTAGTCTACTCCAACAGATTTGGTACGGATGTGTTCAGATATATCATATTCTATTGGGAGTACATGTGAGAGAGAAAGTAAGTTACAGGAACTGAAATCCAACAGATGAATATAATACGGAAGACTTAGCATGTTTGTGCTGATATAAACAAGTAACAGTGTGTTGCCAATTATGCTGCCGTTCTTGTTTGCATCTATGGCAGTTAAACTGCAGACTATGCCGAGCATTACACATGCATATAACAGAGCTGCTTAGAAACTGAGATTGGACCAGCAAACATGGAAAATGACACTTATACCTCCATATTAACACAGACGCAACATGGTTGTGACATTGATGATTGATCAGACATGTATAGTGAGTTCGAAACTAAAAGAAGGTGGTTTCAGAAAGCAGAGAACATATCCTCGCAAGTAAGGCAAAGCTAACAGAGATCCATGTGAAACCTCAGCCGAGCTCCTTGTTTAATCTCCAAATCTTGGACATGGCATAGCTGATTAATTTCCAAGAAGAGGCGATCCAACTTCAGCCTAGCTCATAGTCAGATGTTAATTCTGCAAGCTAACCACTTGTATAACTATTCCATCCAAGTTAACAGCTAGCCTACATAATGGCATTCAATTCCACACAATTCTTCCTGTAAAAACATAAAACATACAACTGTGTCAATTAGGTGTTATTAACTGCTAAGAACAAATGGCCCTCAACCAAACTGAACATACATACTACACTGCTGCCATAGAGTCATATACGGGTATCAGATGGTCGAAATATGCCCAAATTTTCCTAAATGTTGATCTAACAACATTTCAGATGTATGGAGAAACAAATAGGTAGTGTTGTTGATTAAGCTGCAATATGCACCCCCGATCAAGAAGATAAATAAGAAAACAAAGCTATAATGCCATAGGAGTCATCAGGAGACGACATCAATGTATTACTGCTCTAATTGAAAGAAGGTGTCATCCTCACTTTACGAGATCCTCACACAAGAGGAATGTTGACTCCCTACATTATCGTAACTTCTATGCAAGAGCATATGCCCATCAGGTGCTTAAGTATTAACAATATAACTACCAACAACTACGCTGCAGCTTAATATAGAAATTTTGTCAAAACAATGAAGGGCGGGAATTAGGGAATGCATATATTACTGCCCTAGTAAAGGAGGAATACATAACTAATAACAAGATGCAAGGACCATAAATCACACATATGTCTTCTAATTCAACTGCTAGGCACAACAAAATGTATATGTACTTATTACAAGTAGTACAACACTAAACATCTCATCAATTCATCAATGGAAGCGACATCAGATGAGATCAAGTCAAACAATTTCAAAGCAAACAACTTAGGATGGCAATGCTTAACCAAAGGATTGAGCTCATGTATATGGAGGTTAAAATCATATTGCCTGGTTGGCTTACATCATCGTTGCCACTGGGGGTCTACTTCGCCGCGGCCACGACCAACAAGGAGGAAACATGGCACGGGCGCTGGGCAGGGAGGCACCATCGCCACGCGCCCCACCGGATAGGGTGAGCTTGGCTGGAAGCGAATATCATAACTTCCAAATTAACAGCTGGCCTAGATGATGGCGCTCAATTCCACACAATGCTTCCTGTAAAAACATAAAGCATACTATTAACAGACGAGTGTTTGTACTAACTTGAATTCAATTGTTTTCCGTTCATAGACGTAGTAGGAAATAACACCAAGGTGTGATCATCTAACACACTAACACACTCACTAATACAACCCACCTCAGCTTAAAAGAATTGCCAATATTCCGATGAGGATGTCATATAAACTATGCACATTGACCAATACAACCCTTCTCAGCCTAAAAATGAACAACCCTTTCTGGAGCAATCTATCCCATAAGTGAAACATAATCGAATCTATTTATTTTGTTCATAGATATTCGATGGGTATTTAAAAAAAGGAGGGAGCTTGTATTTCATGCAAATTTCAGTACAAATCACCCTGCCTAAAAAATGGCATAAATTACATGATTAGGATTTATTTTGCACTATTCTCGTGATTGTTGGCACAGACTAACCAGTAACCACACATGAAAAAACAGAGTTCGATGCGCAAAGCTAGATATAGTAGTCAGGTCTTACATAAGTACACAAAGGATAAGAAGGTGATCAGAAGACTTGATTATAACACAAGGAATGGTTTTTAAAGTTTGAAGCAAGTCCAAGAACTAATCTGGAGCTGAACGACACCATCATGGACAAACCGAAAGGACCTTTCTCGAGATATATCTTTTTTGCCAAACAAAAAGTGATACTACATTTGTTCTCGTACTATGCTAGTGGATTACATCTACTTTCAAGATTCTTGCACGTCAAGAAAAAAAATCCTGCATCAGCAAGGCATTTAGTTGAAACATCCTGAGAAAATCTTGCACTAAAATCATTGCAGTGCAGTATCGTTGCTAGACCACCAGTTAGAACACCGTAAAGAGGGTCTGAAATGTGTAGAACACAATCTGAACTCAGTAAATTTGGTATGACCTGCGTAGAATTGGCAAGTCCCTTTTCCATGAGCTTATCAATAACCACTTCATAGATGCACAACCCTATGAAGTAATGTGTACTTCCATCCTACATCATCACCAACAGAACATTATAGCAACAAAAATAAGGACAATGTCCTTGGATTCAAAATAATCACCTGCGCTTGACCTTCCTCATCCCCAGAAAACAAAGCCACGTCGCAGTAGCACACATACACTTTGTTCCAGTTGTAGAAATCTAATAGCACACTAATCAAAATTAGTGCAAGAACGTATCAAACAGGTAAAAGAAGACATGAAAGCCTCACTTTATCCAAACAATCAGGATGAGGAGCAATGTAAAATGATGGGCCAGATAGAAGGGAGTGGTCTGTGGGAGAGAAGCGTCGATGATTACCAGGATTCGGTTGCTGATCACTATCGATCATCCCATCATCAGCGAACCATATCAGTTTCATGAAGTTGGATGAACAAAGATCTGACATTCTGCGGCTGGAAATCCTTGACAGTGCTGCACCAACATCCTCGCTGGGTGTTTCTGAGTGGAAAAATATATAGGTCAATCAACTAATTGCCCTGCCTTGAGTCTACTGCACCGTGCTTAGGCTTAGGTAAGACTATTGGAAGATCAGCATTATGTACGATGGCATAAACAAAAGGTGTGGTTAGGCTTAGTTAAGAATACTGGAAGATCACGTCATCATCGGTATGATATTTTTTACTTTGCTGGTGGCTAATTAGTGCGAGACATGATGGAAAACATATCATATATTCCAAATGAACACACAAGAACACAACGCTAGTCAAGGTCGCCTACCTTTTGTAGTTCGCACTGCCACAGCCTAGATCTCCTCACCAGAGACATGGATTGCCCAGAATAATGAGTTCACCATTGGCAACAACAGCCATACACTGCAAAAAAAAAAAAAACGATACCGTTAGCTACCAAGAAACTGAAGCACCACGGTGAAGAAATAAGCAGTGGATTGTTGAACATCAGATCAGACATTGCGACACTACACATCATCATGAAAATTCCTTCGCAAAATTAATCGTTTCAAATTAGTTCAGCCCCGTAAATCATGATTTGGTGACCTCAATATTCCCATGATCCCATCACAATGTTGTATAATCAATTATTTAATGAAAGGCAATGCAGGGAGTATAATATGCATAGCTAGTCCAGCCTAATTCTCTTCTAAATTTCTTCTACATAGTCAGAAACTCATATCCCAAGCACTGAGCTATACCCGGAGCTTCAGTGCGACAAAATAATGACCGGTGCTCGTTATTTTGCACCATTTTCATGAATAAAATCATAAATCCAGATAGCATAGTACAGATCTATACCTCAATTCTCATCCGCCAAGCTACACATTACAATAAAGGGATTATCAATACTATTCACTAAGTGTTTCAGGTATTGAACAACCAGAATATAATACGATTCATGTGCACAGTTTTTTTTCCAAAGCATGTGAATCAAATTGACTTACTAATTTGGCCAACTGCTGTCACAACTTCTGAACTTAATCAAGGGTAATGAGTGCATAGAGAAAAAAAATCCATAAATAGTCACATCCTGAAGAAAATCAGATCAAGGAAGAGTGTGCTTCTGACATAAATGAGAAGTTCACCTAGGGTTGAATGGTGGAACTGTCCGTGGCACTGTTGTCCATGGAGAAACACACTGAGAAAGAAAGGGGAATGGAATGGGGGCATCGCTCTCCAAGATGCTCGATTTCCCCAAGGTCTCTTCTGCCTCCTCTCGACCCCCGGAGGCAGCTTCAGAGAAAGAGACACAGGAAGGAACTTGCAGCAAGATTACCACCTGCAAATAAAAACTGGAGCACTCGAGCAGCCGGATTAGTCAAATCACAAAAAGAAAAAACAGGATAGAGAAATCAGGGGAAAATCAGATCAATGGGGAGGAGAAGGGACAGAGAAGGCACACCCACCGATATAGATTTCGTCCCGACGCCTTGGCTGAGTCCAGCGGCTGAGGAAGAGGCCGGCGGCACGGGGCAGAAGTGGGGATGGGAAGAGGGGGAGGAGGCGAGGAGGGGCGCCGATGAGCGAAGGGCGGAGGGCGAGGGCGATGGGAGAAGAGCGGGTGTGGCGGCGGAGGGATTTTTCCCTGCGCTTGTGTCGCTAGGTTTTCCTCCGGCCTATCAGAACTAGGTGGGCCAGTCAGAGAGCCAGACCAGCGTGTAAAAGAAAAACTCTGCGACAGTGAATATGCCGATGTGGCAGGACGAGACTTGCCTGCTCCCTCCCCGCTTCCCCATCCGTCTTTCCGCCACGTGAGCGATTTGATTGGAAGAAAATAAGGCGTACCACCCTCAAAAATCGAGAGATGATTAGATTAGAAAAGAAAAAGAAAATAGCGGTAGTAGGATGAAGTGGGAGACGGATGAGAAGCGTGGGAAGGGAGGCGAGCAAGCGAATCCGATGTGGCATAGCCTAGCGGCCGCACTTTGCGCGACTCTTATATTGGATTCAATATGATATCAATTATTACATATAGTACTTACATTAAAAACTTACGAGTGCAAGACGTACCAATTGGATGAAATTATAAAACCACTTGTTTAAAATTTATAAATAGAATTACCAAATAACTCCCTAGCTTTAGGACCAACCTCATCTTCCAGAAAAGAAAAAAAAATAGCTTCACAAGTTTAAGTAAAGTACCATCAAGCGAAAGATGCATGTAAATTCATTCACATTTTAGAGCCTTTCGATCTTTCATCATCTGACAAAATAGTTTATCTATGCATAAAAGGCTTTGGGAGATCATATAAATTAATTTATATGAATAGAAGGCTTTGGGAGATTATTCGCAGCAAAGCTATCAACGACATTGAACGCACCTACATCTACTGGGTAGGCTTGAAGCAGGCCTGGCTTGAAGTCCCTATACATTATTATCTTAATCCAATGATGATTTCCATATGATAAATATCGCACCATAGCCTAGGTCAATCAAAGTTCAGAGGAAATACAGTTAGAAAACTCGGGCAAAGGTTAATTTCGTGCTAGAATACAAGACCTGCACAAAAAGGATGATATGATCTCATTACCTTCAGTTTAGACTTCAATTGCCGGCCGTTGCCGACGGTTGACCTGTTGTTGTCGACTCGGCTTACCGCTGGTCGTTGGCGATCTGGCTCCACTAAGGATGGCAATGGGTAGGGTATGGGCAGGGTAGAGCAATACCATACCCATACCCGTATAGTCAGTGGGTACAAAACTCTACCCATACCCGTACCCATGGGTATGAAACTTTATGTAACACCCCGGACGTAACTTTTCATATTTGTAACTCCAACTCTTGCCATTTTCGGCATTGTGATATGATATTCCCTCCGTGGTTGGGTTCTTGTTTTTCTTCATTTTGCATTTTGTCCATGTCATGCATTTTATATCATGTCATCATGTGCATCGCATTTGCATACGTGTTCGTCTCATGATTCCGAGCATTTTTCCCGTTGTCCGTTTTGCAATCCGACACTCCTATCTCGCCCGGCGGCCCCTTTTACGTTTTTCCGTGCGCGGGTACTAAACCTTCTCGGAATGGACCGAGGTTTGTCTAGTGGCCTTGGTATACCACCTGTAGACCACCGGTCAAGTTTGGTCATTTGGAGCTCGTTTGGTACTCAACAGTTAACCGCACTCTCAAAGGCCTCTTTTAAGTTGCAGCCCAACACCCTCCAAAATAGTCCAATAACCCATCTAAGTCACTTCCATGCTCTCCGCCGTTCGATCACGATCGTGTGGTAAAACTACACCTCATTTGGACTCTCCTAGCTCCTCTATGCCTATTTAAGCTCCCTTCGTTATTTTTTTTCTTCTTTA
This sequence comes from Aegilops longissima, assembly GCA_021605205.1. Taxonomy (NCBI): domain Eukaryota; kingdom Viridiplantae; phylum Streptophyta; class Magnoliopsida; order Poales; family Poaceae; genus Aegilops; species Aegilops longissima. The sequence continues at coordinate 261,758,050 of CM038682.1, read as the reverse complement.
AGTTTTTAAAATCCTTCAAGGAATATTTTGTTGCAAATTTTTTCATTTTTTTTCGTTTTTTAGGTATAAACTTTTGCATCAGAGCTCCATTTTTTTGCTATTATAAGTTCCTAGAGTAGTTTTTTCTCTCATTGCAATTTTTTTGCCATGGGAAATGTTTTTGGACTTTTGATGTTGTTTGCCTTTAATGAACTGCCGTAGCTAGTGTCACTTTTGTCACATTTTGTAATATGCCATATCTTTTTGGTATTTGGGGCAGTATTTTTCTTGTTGCTAAGTGGCATATTTTAAATGGCGTTTTCCATTCTTGTTTTTTGTCATTTAAACCGTGCTCCGAGGGATCTTTATATGATTTCAAGAAACATTCTCTTTCCATCATCTTTTTGCAATTATGGGTTCCATTTTCCTTCGGGCCTCCTTGCTATCATTCCCGCAATTGCCATGTTTTCATCATTTGTTTGTTGACCGTATTTATTGTTTCCTTTGTTTTTTCTTGCTTTGGGTAGGGGAGCATCGTGAACGAGGAACCTGTTGGAACCTTACGAGGTCAACTGAAAAACTCAAAACATTGGGGGTACCATACCCTCAAATCCTTCTATCTTTGCTATCTAGTTGCTCGCCTTTTTGCTATGCCTTGCTGGTGCCTAACTTGCTAATCTGCCACCCAATTGATGTCACCCTCCATCCTTTTGAAACCGTTTGATTGGCTAGCCGTTTGCTCGGCCTCTTTGCGTCTGTTGAGTAAGAATTTGTTCCTTGTTGCAGGAGTTTTGTTCCTTGTTGGAACATGTTTACTTGTTGGGGTTCACAAATATATTTGCTATAATTAAGCATCTATTCTTGGAAAGGGTGGAAGGCTGGCCTTTCCCGGGTTTTGTTCCCTTTCGCCTAGTTTCCGCATCCCGTGTTATGTTCCTTGTTTGGTTCCTTCGGTTGGGGATTTATGGGACCCCTTGAGGCTTTGAATAAGCTCGTCAAAAGAAGGCCCAACTTTTTTTACCATTTGCCCCGTTTTTTTTCCAAACCCCAATGCTCCTTTTTGCCCAACCAGACCCCCCACCCCGAAACCGAGGCTTGGTTTTACTCGAGCTTGCTTTCCGGATGTGCCCGGAACGTTATGGTCCTATCGGGTTTGTCGGAAATGGGGCTTTTCTGGCTTGTTTTTTTTTCAAATGTTTGATCCGGATTCGGATTTCGGGCTTCCCGGTGGGTATTTTGACCTGAAGCTTTAATGGGCTTTGGGAACCCCGGTTACTTTGGCCTTTCCCTGTTTGAGGGAGGGAATTTTTAATCCCTTTAAAAACCCAAGTTGCCCAATTAAAATACCACAACGGGAACCGGTGGTTTTCTCGGGCTGAACTTTGGGATGTGGGAAGAGTTCGTCCTTCGATTTGTTCACTCCGGCTTTCTTTCTTGTTTTTTGCAATGTAGCCACCAATATGCTTTAGCCTTGCCAGCTACTTTACAACCCCCCATAACTTAAAAGTCTTGTTTGGGTGAGTTTTGGAGCCCGTGACTCAATTTACAAAACAACAGGTTGTGATGCCTTTGGCGCCAGTAAGTGGAGTTAGGACGTGGTCGTTACTTGTGTCTTTTCCGTGCGGGGTCCCTTGGGACGATCGGGATCTGTAATTTGGGGTATCTTTTTTATTTTGGTTCCGTGGTCACCTTGAGTGTACTCAATGATGGATGTTTATTTATGTATTGTGTGAAATTGAAGCCAACTATGTATCTCTTTCCCTTATGTATTACATGGGTTGTGTGAAATTACCTCACTTACATTGCTTTCAATGCGGTTATGCTCTAAGTCGGTTTCAACCGGGGAATATAGCCGATGAGAGTAAAGGGTTCGAGCCTTCCAAGAGCCCCTACTTGATTGTTTTCCTTGTTGAGTCTAGAATGGAAAATGTTTTGAGTCTTAGGATTATATATTGAGGTAGGATTCTTTTTACTCCCTCCCTTTTGGCTCGGAGGTCTCCGGAAGAGTTTTTCCCCTTCTCAAATTTCACTAAAAAATTTTAGGATCCGGGTATCTTGGGATCGTTCCGATGGTTTTGGTGCGAAACATTGTTCTTGGGCCTCCCACATTTAGGGTTGGGCCCGGGGGAGTTGATCGGGTGTTGTCCACAATTTATCGTGGTTGAATACCCGAGTTTTACCGACATGAAATCTCTTTTGTGCGTTTTGGTGAGATAACCCGATAACCCGATCGGGCGAGCTCGGGAGTATTGCCATGACTTGTATAACGGATGTTTTTAAGGTCGGGTACACATTTCGAGGATTTCTTGGTTATGTGTTGGGATGGATCCGGATCTAGGTATTTTAGTTTGGGTGATTATTTTGTGTCCCCTGATCCCCAACACCGTTGCATAACCGAAAGTTTGGAGTTTATGGTGGAAATTCTAGTAGCAGGATATCTTTCCGGATGTATGATTTGGATTGGGGTTCAACGCTAGTGGTCCCCCTTCAAGGGATTTGGTGCGAGCGCCTTAAAAACCTTGGCTATTGAGGGCGCCTTGTTTGTCATTTGACGTCCTTATCGCGTGGTCCGTGGGCCCCCCATGAACACTTTAAATTCTATCATGTGTTTTTTCATTCTAGAAGCCAATCTTTTGTTTTCGTTGTGATATTCTTTGTTTCTAAGACATATGTGGTTTATATTTTATCTAAGTGGCTTCTCACCTTAATGGATGATGATTAACTTTGGAATTCTTGTCATTTTGTTAATTTTATTGTGAAGACTATATGTTGCAATTTCTATCCGTTGATTCAACTTGACTTTTTGTCTTCAAGGCTAACGGATGTCACCTCTTGATGGCTCCGAAGCGCCCGAACCGGATCGCAATGATGGGGATCACGAACCTCCACCTCCACCTCCGCCTCCGGAGGCCCGGCAAGCTATCATGGCAGCCACCAATGCCAATGCTCGATGATTTTGCAGCTCTTGCAAGAACGATCGGGGCAAGGCAATCAAGGAAATCAAGGTCAAGGCAACAACCAGGCACTTTGCTACTTCACCGGGCCTCGCTAATCAGCTCTTTGGCCGGTTGAGGCCCGACCCGCGATTGGTTAGTGGACATCCAAGCATTTTGAATGTACAAGGACCTAAGGATTTTGTCAAGTTTGCATCGTTTCAACTCAAGGATCAAGGGTGGTACCAAAAATACAAAGATTCGAGGAGGTCGGTATTACCGGGATGAGTTCCGCCGAATTTTGAGCTCACCACATTCAAAAGTGTTGTTGGAAAGCGGAGGAGTTCCCAATCTCGCAAGGCAACATGTTTGTCTATCAATACAATATCCGGTTAAACTCCGTTTGCTAACAAGCGACGATGAAAAGAGTATGAATCAATTCGGAGGTGGTCAAGAAGATCGCAATTAGCTCTTGTGCTTTTGAGCCGAAAAGTATGATGAATTCTACAACATGGCCAAAGAAGCTGCCCACTCAAATGTGAGGCTTCTAAGAAAGAATCGGGATGCGTCATTTCTTCTTCCTCTCAAGTGGCAGCTAAGGAAGTTCTACCTTCCTCCTCCGCCGCCCTTTGGAAGAACTCGTGGCCGTGGATCTTCCCACCCACCCAACCCGCTTCGAACAAGTTAATTCTCAAGCTCCAAGGTCAAGTGCTCCTTAACCGTCCCTCCGGGTTTGCAACAAATGTCCCGGAAAGGTCACTATCAACAAGTGTTCAACCAAAGGCCTTCCGCCCTCCTCCTGTGAAATCTTCCGAATCGGGTCAACATAATCCAAAGTGCCAAGGTCAATATGATGAATGCAGCCAAGCGAGGAATCTTTATGTGATAATGGGTAATTCTCGAAATGATATTCCCCAAAAGTCTTATTTGATTTGTGCATCGCATTGTTTCATGTCAAGACCTTTTGCCAAGCATGAATTCACTTTTCTCATTTGGGTAAACCCATGGATGTCATTTCTCGGAACTTGAGCCCTTTGGTGGTTCCGGATGTTTCTATCAAGATGGGGAATAATTTCGCTAAACCAATTGTCCTGGTGACTCGGATATTGATCTTATTCTGGATGGTGCTTTATCGACAAAGCTCACTTTTGTGCTGCGGGAAATTCAATTGACTCACCTTCTAATGATGTGATCATCTATGCCGCCGTGATGAAACCATTGGTTGTTTTCTCTCAATGAGAAGGGCAATTGGATGCTATTCTCGATTCCAAACGGGAGTACCAAGATGTCTTTCCGAAGAGCTCCGGGATGCCTCCTCATCGGCCGTTGAGTTGTTATCGATCTTGAGCCCCGCTGAACCCGTTTGCGCCCAACAAGCTTGGACCTGATGAGCTGAAGGAATTGAAGAAGCACTCGATGAACAAGGCGTCGGTTTGATCGAAGGTTCATCTCCTTGGGGTTGTGGTGTTCTTTTTGTCGAAGAAGGATGGCCGGACCGATTTTGGCCGAACCGCCCATTGAATAAAGACAATCAAGAACAAGTATCCACTTCCCAACATCAATGAGCTTTTCGAGCAACTCAAAGGTGCTAAAGTGTTCTCCAAGCTTGACCTTCGATGGGTATCATCATTCCAAGTGAACAAGATATTCCCAAGCAGATTGAAAAGCTTTGGTTCTTATGAATATCGCTGTCTTTGCCTTGTCAATGCTCCTCCAACATTCTCGGATGATGAACTTCATTTCAACCCTACACCAATGAATTGCCTTGGTCTATCTTGATGATATTTTGGTCTTTCCAAGAATAAGAAGGATCATGCCAAACATTTGCGATTGGTGCTAGACAAGCTCGAGAGCATCAATTCTATCTAAGTTCTCCAAATGTGAATTTTGGCTTGATGAAGTGCTTTATCTTGGTCATATCATCTCCGCCAAGGGATCGCTTTAATCCCGAAGGTGTCCGCATTGTGAATTGGGAACCTCCTCGAATGTCAAGGTCCAATTTTTGGTCTTGGTATTGCAAGATTCGTTGAGAACTTCTCCAAGATTGCAAAGCCTCTTTCCAACCTTCTGAAGCATGTAAGTATTCCGGTCTCCCAGTGTGGTTGCTTTCAAACTCTCAAAGAGAAACTCCACAGCCCTGCCTTGACTCCTCCCGATGAATCCAAGCCATTTGAAGTTTTCGGTGCCTCTTCAAGGTCTCTTTGTGTTAATGCAAGAGAAAGAGTTGTGGCTTATACCTCTGATTGAAGCCCAACGAAAAGAACTACCCCCCCATCTTGAGTTCGGCTTGGCATTGATAACATGGAGACATCTCTTGTTGGGAAGGAAAGTGGACATTTTCACCGATCACAAGAGTCTCAAGTTATCTTCACTCAACCCAACCTCAACCTCAGGCTGATGGGTGAAATGATTCAAAGTACAACCCAAGTATTGAATATACTCCGGCAAGGCCAATGTCATTGGATGCTTTGGCGGGAAGGCTTTCAAAGTTTAATCCTCAAGCCCTTCAACCGGGATCTCGGAAGCTTTCCAAAGCTGAATTTCTTTTCCTGGTTTTCCAACCTCTAGTCTCTCCTACTTTGGAAGATCAGATTGTGAGGCTCAACCGGATCCATGGTGAAAAGGTGAAACGTGGTATCGCGGGCATTTCCAAGTGTGTTCCATTGATGACAAAGAACTTTTTCTTTGAGGACCGGATTGTGGTTCCTAAGGGTGATCCGAGAAAAGTCATTATGAACGAGGCTCACAATTGCTTCTATCCATTCATCCCGAATAGAAGATGTACCAGACCCGCTATATTGGTGGACTGAATGAAGGAAATTGCTCAATTCGGAATGAATGTGATGTCCGAAGAGTGAAAGCACCAAAGACCAGCTGGTCTCCTCAACCTCTTGCTATTCCGAATGGAAGTTTGATCATATTGAAATGGACTTTGGACGGTTTTCCAAAGTCCAAGGGAAATGATGCTATCTTCGTTGTCATTGACAAGCTTACTAAAGTGGCTCTTTTCTTCCTATCAAAGAATCTAACAAAGCTGGAGAGCTATACACCTCAGGATTGTCTCCTTGCCGGCATTCCACAAGTGATCTCTTGAGCGGCATCTTTACCTCCAAGTTTTGGGATTTTTTAAGGCCATGGGCACCAACATTCTTTCAAAGGCTTTCCATCCTCAAACAAGGGCCAAGTCGGCGAGTAAATCAAATCCTTGAAGATATGCTCGGGGTGTCTTCCTTTCGGTATGAAGTGGGAAGATTGTCTTCCATATGCCGAAGTTCTCCCAACAACAACTTCCAATTGGCAAGGCCCCATTAAATTTCTATGGCGAAAGTGCCTTCTCAATTGGTCCGAGAGTGAACGCCAACTTTGGCAATGACTTGAACCCGAAGGGAAGAAATGTGCAAAGTCATTCGTGAGAATTCAAAGGAAAGCCCAAAATATTATGATGATAAGCACCGGATGTGGCTTTTGAAATCGGAGACCATGTCTACCTCGCCTCCAATGAAAGGCACTCCGTTCGGATCAAAGGGAAGCTTGCCCAGATCGGGGTCCTTTCAAGATCATTGGCAAAAAGGCGATCTCCATCAACGAGCTTCCTCCAACCCAAACGGCGATGTGTTTCACGGTCACACAAGTGCTTCAAGACTCAACGCACTATAACTTAAGAAATTGACCTTCAAGAAGATCTTCATCATGAGCACCCCGTGTATTCTTGAAGAAACCGGCGCAAGACTGCAACAAGTCAATCAAATTCGAAAGTGAAGTGGTCCACCATTCCGACCGGAAGCCACGGGGGCGAGGATCACCTCCGCAATATCCGGAGTTCTTTCAGTCCAGATCTGGCAGACCTTTGTAGTGGTGGAGTGTTGTAACACCCCGGAGCTTTCCATATTTGTAACTCCAACTCTTGCCATTTTGCATTGTGATATGATATTCCCTCCGGGTTGGGTTTTGTTTTTCTTCAATTTTGTCCATGTCATGCATTTTATATCATGTCATCATGTGCATCGATTTGCATCGTGTTGCCTCATGATTGAGCATTTTTCCGGTCCGTTTGAATCCGCCTCCTATCTCCCCGGGCCCCTTTTACGTTTTTCCGTGGGTACTAAACCTTCTCGAATGGACCGAGGTTTGTCACCTTGGTATACCACCCAGACCACCGGTCAAGTTTGGTCATTTGGAGCTCGTTGGTACTCCAACGGAACCCGCTCTGCAAAGGCCTCTTTTAAGTTGCAGCCCAACACCCTCAAAATAGTCCAATAACCCATCTAAGTCACTTCCATGTCTCCGTCGTCGTGATGTGGGGAAAACTACACCTCATTTGGACTCTCCTAGCTCCCTCTATGCCTATTTAAGCAAACCCCTCCCAAACCGGGTCTTTTCCCCCAAACCCAAATTTCTCCCCCGCGACCGCCGGGGCCAGACGTTCGCCGCCGCCAATCCGCCCAATTTCCCCACCCCGGGTTCCAAATTGGCCGTTCCCCGGCCCGGGCCGCCCCCCTGCTTCTGGCCCCGGCTCCGTTTCCGGCTGGCCCCCGCCGCCCGGGCGATCGCCTCCCCGGGCCCGGGCCATGCCCTCACCCCCCCATTTTCCCCCCTCCCGGCCCTCCTCTCCCCCGGGGCGGCCCCCGAACCCCCCCGACGGATCCCCGATTGGACCCACCTTGTTCTTCCCTCATATTTTTTCTAAGTTTTTTCTCGGTATATTTGTTGCATTTTCACGAGTATAACTTTGCATCGATTCCATTTTGCCGATAATATATCAAAATGTTCTTCCCAAAGTAGATCATTTCATCTCATTGCATCATTTTCATTTGAGCTCATCTTGATGCCCAAATGTGTTAGAAGAGGGCTATGTGATGTTAGTTTCGCTTAAGAACTTGCACTTTTGTTATTTTGCTATGATTGATTGTGCACCCTATGAATTTGAGTCCTACATGTGTTTTGTAATATGCCATGCCATCTTTCCAGGGGTGTATGCCATGTATTTTTGTGATCTATGTGGTGACTAGCACAAGCAAAATAGGTGTCCCGATGTTGGTTTTCACTGTTTAGGATATTTTGATGCCATGTTAACTTGATCTACCGAGATCATGCATATTTTGAGATACTTCAGTAAGGATTTTTGTTAAAATGTCTTGCTCTATCCATCCATGCCTTTGTTTGCAATTATGGAGTGCCATAGCTTGAGTCAATCGAGCTCTACTTTTGTTATCAAATGTTTCCAGATTGTTTACATGTTATTCAATTTTGCCAAGGTTGTTTGGTTGATCCTATTATTTATTTTCTTGCCATGTTATTCTTCTATGCATGTCTTCTTGATGTATGTATGCTTAGTTTATCATATAAGGCTCTGTAGTGAGTGCATTGAGTCTTAAACATGCCTTCTTGTTATCAGTTTTGACATGCCATGTTTGAATCTTTAATAAACTTTCAATATTGACATGGGTGTTACTATTTTTGATCCTTTTTGGCTTATGGTCATAAGGGACTTTTGTTCTATGCTTTGAGTAGATTCATGCCATGCCTTGTTTTGCTATTATAAGTTCCTGTAGCATGTAGTTTTGTTGTCTAAACATTGCTACCCGATGCTGTTTTTGCCATGCCCAGATATTTTGTGCACTTTGTGCTTGTTTGAACCGTTATGATGTGAACTAGCCGTAGCTCGTTCATCTTTTGTCAAGCATCTTTGTAGATCACTGCCATATACTTTGTTGGTATTTGGGTGTAGCAATTTCTTGTTGCTTGCTAATGGCATCATTTTTAATGGCAGTTTGTGCCATTCTTGTTTTGCTTGTCATTTGCAAACCGTATCCGATTCGGTGATCTTTATATCGATTTCAACCAAATCATCTCATCTTTCCAGTGCATACTTGGTTTGCCGTTGATGCCTGGTTCTCATTTTCCTTCCGGGCGCAAACGCATTGCATATCACTTCCCATATCATGCCATGTTTTGCATCATTTGATTGTGCATTGCCCGTGATTTATTTGGTTCCTTTGTTTGTGTTCTTGCTTTGGGTAGGCCGAACGAGTCGGAACGAGGAACCTGTTGAGAACGCACGAGGATCAAGCTTTCGACAACTCGAGAACATTCGGCAAGATGACCATACCTCAAATCACTTCTATCTTTGCTATCTAGTTGCTCGCTTTTTGCTATGCCTATGCTCGATGCCTACCACTTGCTATATCATGCCACCCATATTGCCATGTCAGCCCTTCCATCCTTTCCTAGCAAACCGTGATTGGCTATGTTACCCTTGCTCACCCTCTTATAGCTGCTAGTTGCGGGAAGTAAGTTTGTTCCTTGTTGAACATGGAGATGTTGTTCCTTGTTGGAACATGTTTACTTGTTGGGGATATCACAAATATATATCGCTATAATTAATGCATCTATATACTTGGTAAAGGGTGGAAGGCTCGGCCTTATGCCCGTGTTTTGTTCCCTCTTGCCACCTAGTTTCCCATATGTTATGTTCCTTGATTTCGTTCCTTAAGGGGGTGATTTATGGGACCCCTTGACAGTCCTTTGAATAAGACTCCCGAAGGCCCAACTTTGGTTTTACCATTTGCCACCTGCCTTTTTCCCCGGGGCCGAGGGGGTCATCTTTATTTTAACCCACCGTCTCCGAAAGTTGGCCCAACCAAAATGGGGCCACCACGGGCTCGAGGTTGGTTTTACTTAGCTTGACTTATCCATGTGCCCCGAGAACAGATATTGCACCCTATCGGGATTTGTCGCTCGGGCGGCTTTCTGGTCTTGTTTTATTGTTGTCAAAATGTCTTGTAGTCCGGATTCCGAGATTGATCGGGTCTTCCCGGAGAAGGAATATCTTTTGACCGTGAGAGCTTATAATGGGCTGTTGGGACACCGCGGTAATATCTTTGCCGTGCCCGTTATGAGGCGATGGGAATTTTTAAGTCCGGGAAAAACCGGTCAATTAAAAACACATCAACGGTGTAACGTGATGGTTCTTCTCGGGGAGTCCGAAGTGAACACGGTGTTGGAGTTATGTCGCGAAGTAGTTCAGATCACTTCTTGATGCTACTAGCTTCCGTCCTGCTTTGCTTCTTCCTCGCCTTTTTAATGTAGCCACCAATATGCTGTCCCCGGCTCCACTTTAAACCGTCCTTCCTATAAGCTTAAATAGTCTTGATCTCGGGGTGAGATTCGAGTCCCCGGACTCCGATTCTACCAAAACATTGGCCGAGATGGCGGGGTGCGCCGAGCTCAAGGGAGTTCGAGAGGAACGTGGTATTATGTCTTTTCCCGATGATCGAGTGGTCCGGGGAGATCGGGGATCGGTAGCTTGGGGTATCTTTTTTATTTTGGTTCCGTAGTGGACCTTGGTGTACTAATGATGGATGTTTATTTATGTATTGTGTGAAGTGGTGAAGCCAACTATGTATCTTTTCCCTTATGTATTACATGGGTTGTGTGAAGATTTCACTTACATTGCTTTCAATGCGTTATGTTTCTGTCGCACGGGGAATATACCGATCGGGGCTAGTTGGTTCAGCCTTTCCCACTTAAAGCCCCCTACTTGTTGTTTTTGTTTTGAGTCAAAGGAAAATGTTTTGAGTCTTAGGAATATATAAAGTAGGATTCTTTTCTCCCCAAATGCTTGAGGTCTAAAATTTTATTTCCCCTAAATTTCCTAAAAAAATTTTAACCCGGGATCGGGATGTTCGAGGTTTTTGGGCAGAACTTGTTCTTGGTGTTTTTTGGGGTTGGGCCCCAGGGTATGTTTCCCAATTTTGAGGGGAATTTCTTTTGGTTTTGGTGAGATAACCCATAAGATCAAGGTATTTAGTTTGGGGATGTTTTTGGGTGTCCGATTTCAACTTGGATTTTGGGATAACAAAGGGTTGGAGTTTTTGGGTGAAATTTGTGCCCCGTATAACCCGAGTAAAGAAAGTTTGAGTTTTGGGGTTCAGTAGTGGTTCCCAATTAGTTTGGATTTTCAAAGGGGGTCCGCCCTTGGCGGGGGCCCCTTAAAGAATCCTTTGGTTGCTGATTCGGGCGCCTTGTTTGTCATTTGCTCCCTATCGCGGTCCGTTGGGGCCCCAAGAACACTTTGGGCAAATTTATCATGTGTTTGTTCCGGCCATTCTAAAGCCAATCTTTGTTTTCGGGATATTCGTTTGTTTTAAGACATGTGGTTTCCATATCTTTATCTAAGTGGCTTTCACCTTAATGGCGATGATTATTAACTTTGGAATTCATTGTCATTCTTGTTCAATGTTTATTGTGAAGACTATATGTTGCAATTTCTATCCGTTGATTCAACTTGACTTTTGTCTTCAAGGCTAACGGATGTCACCCTCTTAGATGGCTCCGAAGGCCCGAATCCGGATCGCAATGATGGGGATCCGACCCTCCACCTCCACCTCCGCCCCGAGGCCCGGCAAGCTATCATGGCAGCCACCAATGCCAATGCTGATGATTTTGCACTCTTGCAAAACGCTCAAGGGCAAGGCAATCAAGGAAATCAAGGTCAAGGCAACAACCAGCCCTTTGCTACTTCACCGGGCCTCGCTAATCACCAAGTCTTTCTTTCGGTTTGAGGCCCCAGAGCGGGAATTGGTTGTGGACATCCGCAAGCATTTTGAATGTAGCAATGTCCAACGAGGATTTTGTCAAGTTTGCATCTTCAACTCAAGGATCAAGCCAGTGGCCAAAAATACAAAGATTCCGAGGAGGTGGTTTACCGGGATGAGTTCCCAATTTGAGCTCACCACATTCAAAAGTGTTGTTGAGAGCAAGCGTGAGGAGTTCCCAATCTCAAGCAAGGCAACATGTTTGTCTATCAATACAATATCCAGTTAAACTCGTTTGCTAACCAAGCGCCCGATGAAAAGAGTATGATCTATCAATTGGGGTGGAGAAGATCTGCAATTAGCTCTTGTGCTTTTGGGAAAAAAGAAACAACATGGCATAAACAAAAGCTGCCCAGCTCAAATGTGAGGCCTAAGAAGAGAATCGGATGCCTTTCTTCTTCCTCTCAAGTGGCAGCTACAGCAGGTTCTACCTTCCTCCTCCTCCGTCTGCCCTTTTAGAAGAACTCGGGTGGGTGGATCTTCCCACCCACCCAACCCGCTATCGAACAAGTCTAATTCTCAAGCTCCAAGGTCAAGTGCTTTACCACCGTCCGCCTCCGGGTGACTTGCAACAAATGTCCAGAAGGTCACTATGAACAAGTTTAACCAAACGCCCGCCTCCTCCGTGAAATCTTCCAAAGAATCGGGAAGCATAATCCAAAAGCCAAGGTCAATATGATGAATGCAGCTCAAGCGAGGAATCTTATGATTGATAATGGGTAATCTCTCTTAATGATATTCCAAAAAGTCTTATTTGATCGGTGCATCGATTGTTTCATGTCAAGACCTTTTGCCGCAGAATTCACTTCTTCTCATTTGGGTAAACCATGGTTCTTTCCAAAACTCCGTTGGTGGTTCCGGATGTTTCTATCAAGATGGGCGATTAAGTTTCGCTAAACCAATTGTCCTTGGTGACTGGGATATTGATCTTATTCTGGATGGTCTTTATCGCAAAGCTCACTTGATTGTTGCCGGGTTCAATTCCACCTTCTAATGATGTGATCATCTACCGCCGTGATGAAACCATTGTTGTTTTTCTCAATGAAAGGGCAATTGATGCTATCTCTCGATTCCAAATTTGGAGTACCAAGATGTCTTTCCGAAGAGCTTCCTGCCTCCTCATCGCCGTTGAGTTTATCGATCTTGAGCCCACAACCCGTTCAAGCCGCCCATACAAGCTTGGACCGATGAGTGAAGGAATTGAAGAAGCACTGATGAACAAGAGCTCTGGTTTGATCACAAGTTCATCTCCTTGGGGTTGTGGTGTTCTTTTGTCCGAAGAAGGATGGCCGGACCGATTTTTGGCCGAACGGCCCATTGAATAAGGAGACAATCAAGAACAAGTATCCACTTCCCAACATCAATGAGCTTTTCGAGCAACTCAAAGGTGCTAAAGGTTCTCCAAGCTTGACCTTTGGGTTATCGATTCGAGTAACAAGATATTCCCAAGACAGATTCGAAAGCTTTGGTTCTTATGAATATCGCATGTCTTTCCCTTGTCAATGCTCCTCCAAATTTTCTCGGATGATGAACTTCATTTCAACCCCTACACCAATGAATTCGCCTTGTCTATCTTGATGATATTTTGGTCTTCCAAGAATAAGAAGGATCATGCCAAACATTTGCGATTGGTGCTAAAAGCCAGAGCATCAATTTATCTAAGTTCTCCAAATGTGAATTTTGGCTTGATGAAGTGCTTTATCTTGGTCATATCATCTCCGCCAAGGGATCGCGTTAATCCCAGAAGGTGTCCCATTGTGAATTGGGAACCTCCTAATGTCAAAGGTTCCAGTTTTCTTGGTCTTGCAAGCTATTGCAAGATTCGGAGAACTTCTCCAAGATTGCAAACCCTTTCCAACCTTCCGAAGCATGTGAAGTATTCCGTCTCCCAGTGGCGTTGCTTTCAATACTCAAAGAGAAACTCGTCACGCCCCTGCCTTGACTCCTCCGGAATCCAAGCCATTTGAAGTTTTCATGCTTCTTCAAGGTCTCGTGCTGTGTTAATGCAAGAGAAGAGAGTTGTTTTACCTCTCCCTTGAAGCCCAAGGAACTACCCCCTCACGATCTTGAGTTGGCGGCATTGCCCATGCATTGATAACATGGAGACATCTCTTGTTGGGAAGGAAAGTGGACATTTTCACCATCACAAGAGTCTCAAGTATATCTTCCTCAACCCAACCTCAACCTCGGCACTATGGGTGAAATGATTCAAGAGTACAACCCAAGTATTGAATATACTCCGGCAAGGCCAATGTCATTCAGATGCTTTGGCAGAAGGCTTCCATTTAATCCTCAAGCCCTTCCCCGGATCTGTGAAGCTTTCCAAGTGAATCTTCAAGTTGTTCCTCAAGGCTTTTTCCAACCTCATAGTTCTCCTACTTTGGAAGATCAGATTCGTGAGGCTCAACCCTTTCCATGGTGAAAAAGGTGAAACGTGGTATCGGCAAGGGCATTTCCAAGTACAAGGCTTCCACTTGATGACAAAGATACTTTTTCGAGGACCGGATTGTGGTTCCTAAGGGTGATCGAGAAAAGTCATTATGAACGGGCTCACAATTCGCTTCTATCCATTCATCCCGAATCGAAGATGTACCGACCTCAAGCTATATTGGTGGACTCAATGAAGCAGAAATTGCTCAATTCGTGAATGAATGTGATGTTCGAGAAGAGTGGGAACACCAAAACCATGGTCTCCTTCAACCTCTTGCTATTCCGAATGGAAGTTTGATCATATTGAAATGGACTTCGGGGGTTTTCCAAAGTCCAAGCGTGGAAATGATGCTATCTTCGTTGTCAACAAGCTTACTAAAGTGGCTCATTTTCTTCCTATCAAAGAATCTATAAAGAGCTCGTTTGGGAGCTATACACCTCCAGATTGTCTCCTTGCCGGCATTCCACAAGTGATCTCTTTGCCGGGCAGATCTTTACCTCCAAGTTTTGGGATTTTTTGGCCATGGGCACCAACATTGTTTAGAACTTTCCATCCTCAAACAAGTCCAAGGGCGAGTAAATCAAACCTTGAAGATATGCTCGGGTTGTTCTTTCTTTGTATGAAGTGGGAAGATTGTCTTCCATATGCCGAAGTTCTCCTACAACAACCTTCCAAAGTTGGAAGGCCCCATTAAAATTTCTATGGGAAAGTGCCATCCTCTCAATTGGTGGCAGGGAACGCCAACTTTTGGCAATGACTTGATCACGAAAGAAATGTGCAAAGTCATTCGTGAGAATTCAAAGGGAATCGCGCCGAAGACTATTATGATGATAAGCACCGGATGTGGCTTTTGAAATCGGAGACCATGTCTACCTCCCGCCTCTCCAATGAAAGGCACTGTCGCTTATCAAAAAGCTTGCCCAGATGTGGGTCCTTTCAAGATCATTAAAAAGGCGATCTGCCTATCAACAGCTTCCTCCAACCCAAACGCCCGATTGTTTCCTTCCAAAAGTGCTTCAAACTCGAAGCCTATAACTTAAGAAATTGACCTTCAAGAAGATCTCTTATCATGGGGCTTGAAGAAACCAGCGCAAGACTCGCAACAAGTCAATCAAATTCCGAAAGTGAAGTGGTCACACCATTCACCGGAAGCCACCGGGGCGCGAGGATCACCTCCGTTCAATATCCGAGTTTTTCGTCCTAGATCTGGCGAGATCCTCTTGTAGTGGTGGAGTGTTGTAACACCCGGATAACTTTCCATATTTGTAACTCCAACTCTTGCCATTTTCGCATTGTGATATGATATTCCCTCCGTGGTTGGGTTTTTTTTCTTCATTTTGCATTTTGTCCATGTCATGCATTTTATATCATGTCATCATGTGCATCGATTTGCATACGGTTCCCTCATGATTCCAGCATTTTTCCCGTTGTCCGTTTTGAATCCGCACTCCTATCTCCCCGGCGCCCCTTTTACGTTTTTCCGCGGGTACTAAACCTTCTCGGAATGGACCGAGGTTTGTCTAGTGGCCTTGGTATACCACCTTAGACCACCGGTCAATTTGTCATTTGGAGCTCGGTACTCCAACGGTTAACCCACTCTCCAAAGGCCCCTTTTTAAGTTGCAGCCCAACACCCTCCAAAATAGTCCAATAACCCATCTAAGTCACTTCCATGCTTCCGCATTGACACGATCGTGGGTAAAACTACACCTCATTTGGACTCTCCTAGCTCCCTCTATGCCTATTTAAGCAAACCCCTCCAAATCCGGCCTTTTCCCAAACCTAAATTTATCCAACCGCGACAGCCCGCCGCCCGTTTCGCCCCGACAATCCCCGCCCCCCCCTGGCCCAGGCGGGCCCTGGCCTCCCGCCGCCACCCCGCCGCCCCCGGCGGATTCGGCCGGGCTCCGGTTTCCCGGCCCTCCCGCCGCCCGCCCGCCCGGCGACTGCCTCCCGCCGCGGGTCCGCCGGCCCGCCCTTACGGGGCCCCCCCGCCCGACTCCCTCCCCCACCCTCCGTCTTCCTCCTCCCCCGGGACTCGGCCCGAACCCCGCCCGATCGGATCGGCCCGATTGACCCAGGCCGTGACCTTTTCCCCTATTTTTCTTCTAAGTTTTATCTCTATTTTTTTGTTTTCACGAGTATAACTTTCATCGTATTCCATTTTGCGATAATATATCAAAATTTCTTCAAGAGTAGATCATTTCATCTCATTGCATCATTTTCATTTGAGCTCATCTTGATGCCCGAAATGCTGTTAGAAGAGGGCTATGTGATGTTAGTTTCCTTCAAGAACTTGCACTTTTTATTTTTGCATGATTGATTGTGCACCCTATGAATTTGAGTCCTACATGTGTTTTGTAATATGCCATGCCATCTTTCCAGGGTGTATATGTATTTTTGTGATCTATGTGGTGACTAGCACAAGCATGCAAAGGGTGTCCCGATGTTCTTTTTTCACCCTGTTTAATGATATTTTGATGCCATGTTAACTTGATTCTCCGGAGATTATGCATATTTTGAGATACTTCAGTAAGGATGTTTTGTTAAAATGTCTTGCTCTATCCATTCATGCCTTTGTTTGCAATTATGGAGTGCCATAGCTTGAGTCAATCGGCTCTTTTGTTATCAAATGTTTCCCAGAATAATGTTATTCAATTTTGCCAAGGTTGTTTGGTTGATCCTATGCTATGTTATTGTTCTTGCCATGTTATTCTTCTATGCATGTCTTCTTGATGTATGTACTTAGTTTATCATATAAGGCTCTGTAGTGAGTGCATGAGGTCTTAAACATGCCCTTGTTATCAGTTTTGACATGCCATGTTTGAATCATAACAAACTTTCAATATTGACATGGGTGTTACTATATTTTCGATCCTTTTGGCTTATGGTCATAAGGGACTTTTGTTCTATGCTTTGAGTAGATTCATGCCATGCCTTTTTTTATTATAAGTTCCTGTAGCATGTAGTTTTGTTGCTCAAACATTGCTACCGATGCTGTTTTTGCCATGACGATATTTTGTGCACTTTTGCCATGCTTGTTTGAACCTGTTATGATGTGAACTAGCCAGCTCAGTGCTCATCTTTTGTCAAGATCTTTGTAACATCCATATCTTTGTTTATTTGCCAATTTCTTGTTTTGCTTGGCATCATTGTTAATCGATTTGTCCATTCTTTTTTGCTTTTTTGCAAAGATCCGTTCCTATTTTTTCATTTAACCAAACCCATCTTTAGGGCTCGGTTTGCCTTTGATCCGGTTTATTTTCCTTCCGAGCCTATGTTGATACCTTCCCATAAAAGGGGATTTGGGGTTAAATTATGATTTAGTGTTTTCGATACCCCGGGATTTCGGGGTTAAATTTTTGGGTACCTTTTGGTTTTTTTTGGGGGTGGGGTTTCCGCGTTTCTTTTTTGGTTTAATGGTTTTGTGGTTTTTTGTTTTTTAAAATTTTTTCCCCAAACCCCAACGTTTAAACGGTTTTTAAAATTTTTATTCAAATTTGTTTTCTTTGGTTGTTAAGGTTTTCCCCCCAAAATTTTGGGTAAATTAAGGTTTTGTTTCCCCCTTTTAAAAAATTTTGTTTCGGATTGTTTGTTTGGGTTTAAATGGGTCTCCCCCAATACCCCTGGGGCGGAATTTCCCATTGTTTTGTTTTTGGCTTTAAAATCTGCCTTTAAATTTTTTGGGCAAGATTTATTGGGTTTCCCCAAAAAACCCCAGGGGGGTTTTAGGGACTATTTTTTAACTGGAATTCTTTGCCCCCTCAAAAATTTTTTTGGTTTTGCAAAACATCGGGGAACCGGAAATTTTCCCAAGGCCAACCGGTTTGTAAACCCCTTAGGGTTCCGCCAATTCCAAGGCAAATGTTTGGGAAAACAGAAATTCCCCTTTTTCAAGGCTAAGAAAAGGATATTCCAAAATAAAATGTTTAGTTTTTGGCTTTAAAAGGGAAGGGGTTTCCCAAAACGGCAAGGCAAAACCCCCATCAAAACTTAAAGTCAACAACATTTTTTTAAAATTTTTTCCCCGCCCGGGTTTTGGGACCTTTGATTTTAAAAACAAACCCAAGGTTTTCCCAAGGAGGTTCAAAAGGTGGGCCGGGTTTCCCCAAAAAAGGGTGAGAATCCCCGGGCCCCCAAAAAGGCCCCCCCCCCCCAAAAAAGGAAAATAATTCCAATCCAAGGCAAATGTTTAACAAACAAATTTTGGGTAAACTCCGTTTGTTTAAAAACCCCTTTTGATTTGGGATTTGGGTCAACAAAAGTTAAGAGAAACCCCAAACCCTTTGTTTTTGGGTTTAAAATTTTATTCCAAATATTTAAGGACCAAAATTGGGTTTTTTGGGATTTTTGGGGTTTTCTTTTTTCCCCGTGGCTTTCAATTTACCCTTGTGTTTATCCCGGGAGAAACCATGGGTTTTCCCCAAAAACCCTTGGTGACCCGTTATTTCAAAGGGGAAGGGTTTTCAAAGGTTTACCCTTTGGCCGGAAAAACTTAAACCCAAATGTGGAAAAAGCCCCAAAATTTGGGTTTTTCCCAAGGGGCCCCCTTTTTTCTTTTAAATCCCCCTTTTTAAGGGCAAAAAATTTTCCACTTAAATTTTTGATAAAGGGCACAACGGGGGAATCCCTTTTGGGTTAAAAATTGGGAAAATTTTTAAAAATTTCGGGGCCTTTTTTCCTTTTTTTTTTCTTCAAAACCCCTTTTTGCCACATGAATTTTTTTAAAAATAAAAAACCCATAAACATTTCTTTTAAAATAGGTCTTTTTTCCCAAAGTTTTCTTAGAGGGGAATTTATTCCTCCCAAGTTTCCGGAATTCAATTTGGGTTGGGTTTTATAAAAACCATTTTTTGGCCTTGAATTCAAATTTTGGAACTTCCCAAATTCAAATTTTCCCAATTCCGCTGGTTTTAAAATTTTGTTTTCCTTTAAAGAAGGGAAATTAGCCCTTTCTTGTTAAAAAGGGATAATTTTTGTTCTCCGGTTGGCTTTTTGGGGATTGGTTTTCTTGACGAACCCCCGGTTTGGGCCCCGGGAAAAAAGGGCCCCTGTTTGGGGGTTTAAAACCCGATGCAAGAACTTCTTTAAAATCCCACTTCTTGGGGGTTGGGTTTCCCTTTTTAAAAGGGTTTGGGCCAAATTTTCCCAAAAATCAACCCTTGGGCCGAACTTTATAATAAAAAGTTTTTTTCCCAACCTTTTGCAAAAAGGTTTCCCAACTTGCCCATTGGGGAAACCAAAAGAAATCCCCGATTTCGGAAATTGCAGTTTTTCTTTGGGAATTCTGTGGGGGGGTAATTTTTCACCATCCCTAAGCTTCATTTTAAACCCTAAAAAAATGAAAATTTTTGAAACGAAAAAAGGGGTTTTCCCAAAATTTGTTTAAATAAACTTTTCGGGTTTCCCAAGCTGAAAATTTCTTCTTCGTTTCCCATTTGGGAAAATTTTCTTGGGATTTTCCCTTAAAGGTTTTATCACTTTGTAAACCCTTCCCCGAACCCAAAAAGGGGCCCCATTGGGGGTTTTTGGGCCCCTTTCTTTTATTCCCAGGTTTCGGGTTTTAAAATTTGAAGTGAGTTCCGAAAGAAAATTTTAAAGGGCCCTTAAAAATTTTCCCCAAAGGGTTGGGGTTTTAAATCTCAGAGAAATGTCCCCTTTGAAATTTCGGAAATCCGGGGTTTTTTAAAAGTTTTGTTTTCTTTCAAAGGCCCTGCTTTATGAGAAAAAGGGTTTCTTTTACCCCCAGTTACTCCCCGGGGCCCTTTCCCCTTTAAAGTTGGGCCCAATGTTTGAACCCAAAAAGCCATCCGGAAAAAAGAATTTCCCGGGTTTCATTTTCCAAAAGGGAAATTCTTCCTTAAAAACCCCTCAAAACCCATTGGGGCCCCTTTTTCAAGGGGAAACCCAAATTTAATCCCAAGGAACTTAGGGAAAAAGGGGGAAAATTTGAAACAGTTTTAACCCCAAGGGGCCCTTTTTGGGATTCCCGGGCTTTAAAACCCTTTTTCCTTTCAAAAACCCTTTTGGGTTTCTGTTCCCCTTTATTTGGAAGGGTTCCATCAACGGCCCATTTTGGGCCCGTGGTTTATTTAAGCATTTTTGGGTTTTCCCACTTTTCCCCCTTTCTTTTCTTAACCTTTGAAATTTTGGAAAACCAAATAACAGCCAAACGGGTTTTTTACCCCGGGAAAGGGTTTCCAAACCCCTTTAATTTCCCCAAATAAAGCAAACCCCAAAAATTTTTGAGGGAAATGGGTTCTTTAAATTTGAAACCCAAACCGCCTTTTCCCTTTAAAATTTTTCCCCTTTTTTTCCTGGGGCCCAATTTTTGGGCTCTGGCCCCCCAAATTTCCCTAAAATTCCCTTCCCGGCCCCGGCAAACCCCCCTTTCCCCCCCCTTAAAGCCCCCCCCCGGCCGGGTTTCCCCGGGGTTTTCCCCCCGCCCCGGATTTCCCCGGTCCTTTCTGCGGGCCCCAACCCTTTCCCTCCCCAAAGGTTTTGGGCCCCCCCTTTCAAAGGCCCCAACCCCAACATCTAGCAGGTGGGTATTCATTTTTTGTGCGTAATAAGGAGGCACTTCCTTGCGTGCAAAGATATTGCTGGTGGGTCCGACATGTCGGCTGGGGAACATTTTTTCGTGAAATCTGAGAGGCCCTTCCGGTGGGTCCCAGCTGTCGGTGGAGGAATCATTATTTTCTCTGACAAGTCCATGGCCGATGGATGTCGTTCGTTGACCATGTTGACCAGGCGGCGCCGAGAGCACCATGGCGGTGGACGACGGCGAGGCCTAGGAAGGAATGACACGGAGCCGGGAAGACTCGGCAATGGTTGCCCACGCGGGGGGAGTCTGAGGTTTACTAGTCCGGCTGCCATCACCGGAAAATAACAGGAGGTGTGGGTGAGTAGCGGAATGGCTCGCCAAACAATGAAGTAGGGTGGGCGGTGCGGCTGTGCGGCGGCAACACAACCGCCACGGGAGGCGGAGCAGTCCCACCGAGCTGGTTTGGGCGGTGGAGCAAGAAGATCGATATTGAAGAAGAAGCCACGGCCGTTGGATTAACATCCAGCGGTCATGCTGCTAGAATCGTTTGTGGACTAAGTTGACAAAGTCAAAGTACCGTCAACCTAGTAGACCCACAAGTCAGCCTCCAAATCTGTCCCAAACATCATATAACCCGAAATTTCTAGCCGATTCAAATTAATTTTAAATCTAAATATACCTTAATTTAAATTCAATGAAATTTTACCCGCACAAAAACAATGAAATTTAAAATATCAAAATCCGAAGAAAACAGTATTTGGGAACTAATTGCGTGTTTGCTGTATTTTTTTCATTTACAGCCCATTTATTATTACTTATAGCCCATTTATTATTACTTATAGCCCATTTCTTATTACTTATAGCCCATTTTTGGGCAAAATGCATCCTCCTCGTCTTGAAAGATTTCCAAAGCGTAGCGTGAAAAGCAAGTAGGCCTATGTTGGTTATTCGCAAAAAACAAAATAGCTGGCTAGCCATTTTTAGAAAGGAAAAACAACAAAATGGGCTGGTCATGTGCTAAACATATGAAATAAAAGCCTGGGCTAGATGGGCCACGGGTCCCGCACAACCCAGCTTGATACCCTTCTCCGTCCGAAAAACAAAATTACTGTGCGTCTTCTTGGGTCCCTCTTGTCATCCTCACCATGTACATTCATCTCCTTATTTCTCTCGGTTGTTGACCATGTTGACAACACCGAGGGCGGCACTGCACGCGAAGCGGAGGGCGATGGTGAGACCTCGTCGGGAGCGAATAGGGCCGGGAAGATCACAGCCAGCCATGGGAGGCGGGGCAGGCGGTCCCGGGCGCTGGTTTGGCTTTAGCGGCTCGAGGAAGAAGAGATCAAGAAACGCGCCGACGTTGAATGTCAATCGAGCGGTCAAGGTTGGCACAATCATTTTTACTAAGCGGACACCAAGTAGCATACTTTTTTATATATAGGAAGAAAACTGCGAGGAAAATGCGTTAATCTGCCGTCCTCCTCACGAGGAACGTTAAGCCACATAAGTGACTAGCACCCTTGGTTTTCAACCAAGAGGTCTTGGGTTCGAGTCCGAGGAACTCTCAATTTAGTCCTCCTTCCTTCCTCGCAAAAAGGGAAAGAAAATCAAAGACTTGGGAAGGCGTCTGAACAAGCTAGTGTACCAAGAAAGAGACGTTCCGAGTTTTAGAAAAAAAGAAAGGCGTGCTCTGTAGCTGGTTCGAATCCAAACCTAGACTATGACTATATATGGTGCTATGCTACTCTGCAAGTAATGAAACTGACATATCCAACGTTCGCTTCTCCTCTTCTCTACTTACTTTGCCTAGCATCAAAGCTCGACCGCAGCAACCATGTCCGCCGGCTGCTCGTCCACTGCTCTTGAGCAAACAACCAGATATCGCCAAGTCGCCACCCGTACCATCGCTGTGGGTCTCATCACACCCCGCCAAGACACGCACCGCAGCCGATTGCTCATCGCAACCCGCTGCCGTTGGTGTGGTG
Source organism: Aegilops longissima (assembly GCA_021605205.1). Taxonomy (NCBI): domain Eukaryota; kingdom Viridiplantae; phylum Streptophyta; class Magnoliopsida; order Poales; family Poaceae; genus Aegilops; species Aegilops longissima. Next base: position 261,735,582 of record CM038682.1, on the reverse strand, counting down.
CCACTTCTTGCAAATCACGCAGAGTCATCCGTCGCGTCTCAACCACAATCTGCAACCCTGGCTGAGTCTTCTACAAATGCCCGAATCATGGGGTAATAATATGTTTAAGTGTTGTTCTGCTTCTTTCAGTTGCTGATTTTTTAATAGTTTGGTTGATGATCTTCCAATTTGATTCATGTAGAAAAGGTAAGATTCGTGTGATTTGTATTTACGGGAAGTTCTTGATGTGGGGAATGCAACTACGCTGATTATTTGGTTAGCGAGGATCCCAATACCAGCAGGTTGGGGTGTTGGACAAATGGCGAAGGAACAACGAAGAGGAAGATGCAGGAAGAAGGTTAAAGATGCAGTTCCTCGATCATGGCCAAGCAACAGCTGCTGAGCGGCCTTGACAACAATGAGGAGATGAAAGAGCTTGTGAAGATAATGGGCAAAATCGATGTGCTCAGTAGGATGATTGTCTCTTTATTTGCGATGTATGTAGCACTCGTGATGTATTCATTGGCTACGACATGAGCACTTTGCTTGAAACTAGTAATGAATGAAACACATGTAGCAGGCTGGGCGTAGTGTTGTGAACATCTAATGATTTCTATTAACGGAAATCAGGGGGTATCCCCTTTTGCTCATATAAATAAATAGATAGCAGAGGCCCTGTCGGGTCAGCTTTGTTCTCATTCGAAGACGTCGAGCAAATTGCAGTCCAACAGCAAACTATGTCATCAAATTCAAGTTTCACAGCCAAATATGAGTACAACTAAACAACAATGTCATCATGTTTTAGTTGTCATACAATCACCAAACACAAATCAGCATACATAACAAGTGATGTTCTCATAGCAAAATACTAAATAACATGTTCACCAGGTTTCAGTTGTCATAGCAAACACAATTTCACATAGTAGATAAAAACGTCTTCCGGCGAGCAAATACGACAAAAAGCAATGTAATCATCATCCGCAAAGCAAGATCGTCAACATCTTAAGCCATGTGTATCGGTCTGAATCGTAATTCCCCACGGTGTCATCTTCTTATTCGTCCTCAATGTCCTCGAACGTTGTCTTACCCGAGTATCAGGACCCATTGCTAGTGAGTAAAGGGCATCATCAACTGCCTGCCCATCCTCCCGCATCTTCTTAACCTATGGTTAGAAAATAGACAAGTCGATCATCTTATGTACTCAATATATTAAAAAAAGCGACAAAGCACTTCAAAAGCTTACATGGTTCTTGAACCATTTCGCAAATCCTGCCATAACCAGTTTGTCAATGTTTCTTGGATTTTGTGGCGATAAATCCTCTTTGTAGATGCTGCACAACATAGTGATCGCGTCAAACATCTAAATATATAAGAAAGTGCTGCAAGTTTAGTAGATTACGATGTATAAGTTGCGATCGCACTTACTTGATATAAGGTAGTATCTCGGGACAGTTATTCAACACATACCAAACCATTTTGTCCAAATCTTTAGGTTTGTCCTCTTGTCGACTCTTCCTGTAACTTCGAGCAGAATAATCGAAAACATTGAGCCGAGATTGTCTTCACCCACCTCTTTGCTAAGCTGATCAATTTGTTTCAATGTATTTTGAGAAGAATGTCAATGCTACAGAGCAATGTAGGCCTCTGCAATGGAACCCTCGGGTCTAGCTCATTTCCTAACATAGCCCTTGAAAGTGCCTAGCCGCCTTTCAATAGGGTACATCCAGCCATCTTGTCTTCGGACCTCTAAGTAGTGCCTCATCGGGTAGATGAACAGCCAAATGCACCATCACATCAAAGAAGGCTGGAGGATATATCTTCTCAAGGTCGCATAGGATAGTTGGTATCTTGTCTCTAAGGCGCTCCAAAGCATCTATCCTGATATTTCTACTGCAGAGTTCCCCAAGAATTGTCCCAACTCGCAAGCTGCTCTTATATATAAGTCGTATGCCCAATCCTCTAAGGATAACAGGTAAAACCGTTTGAAGTAGGGCGTGGCAGTCATGAGTTTTCAACCCTTGTACCTTGTTTCCATCTGCACCGACTCTCCTTTCAGGGTTGGAAGCAAATCCATGTGGGAATCTCACACGTGACAGGACCTCACATAATTCTTTTCTTTTACCTTGTCCAAGACGTACACAGCTGGTGCCATATCCCGTGGTTTACCTTCATCTTGCACCTGCAAATCCTTTCTGATACCCAGGTGTGTCAAATCAATCCTAGATTTTAAGGTATCTTTCGTCTTGCCTTCAATGTTAAGAAGTGTGCCGATAATGTTGTCACATATATTTTTCTCGATGTGCATCACATCAAGATTATGCCGCAGATCCAAATCTTTCCAATACTCCAAGTCCCACAAAGTGGACCTACGGGTAAACAATAATCTCTCTTCTACCGTGCCACGCTTCCTTTTCCCGCTACCATTACCATGATGGTTTCACAGTGTAATATACTGACCTTCTCTAATTCCACTTGCAACTCATCGGCGGTGAGCCTCTTTGGCGCATCACGGTTTTCATGCTTTGCATTGAACACATGTCTTGGTATTTTCTAGGATGCGGCTTGTCCTTGGCAAGGAAACGGCGGTGTCAATGTAACAGATCTTGCTAAGTATTGCGTGATGACAATGATTCTGTCACAAAACACATGCATTGTAACCATGTGTCGTTACATACGACATAGTGCCCAAAGCCGGATAATCATGGATGCACCAAATTACAAAAGCACGCAGAAAGAAATCAGCTGGTGGGCTGCTATATAGGTCTCGAGTGAGAACACCCTTCCATAGCTGTTGAAGTTCCTCCACAAGAGGCTCCATGAACAAATCAAAATCCTTTCCGGGACTTTTTGGACCTGGATGAGCAAGGCCATCATGTAGTTTGATTCTTTGGTGCGAGACATTTGGAGGCATGTTGTAAGGATAACAAGCAATCGCCACATGCTATATGTGGCGCTCTGGTGGCCAAATGGGTTAAATCCATCTAAAGCTAAGCCAAGTCTAATGTTTCTCGGTCAGAAGACAAACTCTTTGTGTTTATCATTGAAGCTTTTCCACTCACTACCATGAGATGGATGGCTCATTACATTCGATCTCTGTACTCTGGTTCCTAGAATGCCACAGTACATCCTCTCTTGTTTGACATCATGAAACAACCTCTGCAATCTTGGTGTAATTGGAAAATGTCTCGAACATTATGAGGAACCTTCTTCACAGCATCGCCATCTTTCCATCTTGATGATTTGCATTTCGGGCATTCACTTAAGTTGGCATAATCCTTCCTAGCAGAACACAATTATTCTTACAAACATGGATCATATCATATCCAATTCCAAGCTGCACGAAGGAAATTCTTCATTTCTTTGTAGGTGTGTGGCAGCTCGAGGCGTCTGGGAAAGATTTGCGGAAAGCATCCAACATCGCATCGAATGATTTGTTGGTCATCCGCTCGAGATGTCTTCACCAAGAAAGGTGACCATAGCTGAGAATCTTGACAGCTTATTTCACGGGGTGACAACAACGTTGCATTGTTCCAACATGCGGGCCCACCGTTTTTCTTCTGCGGTGAAAGTTCACGGAATGCACGAGCATTTTGTAGCATTGTTTCAATGTTGGTCAAACTCATCGCTCCGCCACCACCACCTCCTCCTCCTCTTCCACAGAGCATCGAGGCAGATCAAGATGGTGATCTGCTGCTTCCACGTAGTCAATAACATTGGCGTTCACAGCTTCACCATGATGAACCCACCTAGTATATGTGACCGACATCCCATACAAGTGTAGATGATTTTGCACAGTTGGTAGGGTCTTGTAACTGAATTCATACAACTGCTACAGGCGAGAGCACATCTGATTTGGACCACCGTACTCAGCTCGATAAAGTTCATGAATTTTCAACCCCTCGACATATGCAGCGGAGAATCTTGACAGAAGTTATCAAGTCCTGTCCATTTGTTAGACATACAAATTAGTTCTTCTACTAGATATTATAGGAAAAACATATATGCTTTTTATGAAGTCCGAAAAAATACCTAGGTCGATGTCTAAAGCTATGGCAAGATATTTGGACGAGCAGATCTAAATAACGAAATATATGTAAAGCTAATTCAGCAAACAGATTTGAGTGCTAAATTATGGCAGGCTGTTTCAGCGATCAATGAGCCGAGCACACAGCCATCGAACTATCGAAGGCCATCGCAGCAACAAAGATCGAGTATAAAGCGGTGTAGAGCTATTTCACCTAACAGATTGGCTACTAGACCATGGCAATCTCGTCACAATAAATATATGGCAGGATATTTTAGCAACTAATCGGCCTTGGCATGCCATCTCAGCTAAGCAGATTGAGTGCGAGCAGGGCAAGGAAGCTTCTTAAGCGAGCATATTGACGATAAACTACTTGACAAGCAGTGAGATTAACAGCGTCTATCAACTAACATTCAGCGCTACACCGACATGAGCGGGCCTCGGTCTAGAATCGCGCGTGCCGTGGGAGAAGCTGACCGCCGTGCGTCTCCACGAACATCGCCCGGTGGCGGCGCGACCGCCGTCGCCTCCACAAGAACGTAGCTGGAGGTGGCGGCGCGGCTGAAGGACGGTCTCTCGAGAGCATCTTGTGGGGCGAGAGGATCGCCGTCGTCCCTCGACGAACCGTGGCGCCTACGTGTCGGCGCGGGCGGGGAGCGGCATTGGTGGAGCGAATGGAGTGGAGGGGGCGGGGGAGGGGTTTGGGAATATTTGGCGAAGGGCGGTTGAATCGAATTTGGGGGAATTTTGTGTGTGTGTGTGGGGGGATTTTGGCGGTGGGCGGGGAGTTTGGCGCATGGTCGGTTTCTCCAAGTGCAGTCCCACGTGTCGGTGAAGAGGCAAGCGAAGCGCATTCCGTTTGCGTGGGCGTGTGCAAGACCGAGCGTGTGTGGGGTGCAATGCGACCGCGCGACAGTCTGCTGTGAGTGTACCGCCTTTTTCCTTTTAAACTAGGTGCTTCGCCTCAAAAAAAATGTTGCTTGCGCGATCCATCGATACTACTACTAGTAATCCGGTAATCCCGACTAAAGCAGCGCTGGGTCTTTTCCAGCGATATCTTTGGGAGGTTGGCTTAGTTGGGTTTTTAGATTTGTCTCGGTTCAATAAAAGCAGAGTTGGTGATGATGGTGTGCTGTCATCCTGCAATATAGGCCGTCCGATCTATATCTAACGGATAGGAAGGAAACTATGACAATTTACCGCACTCCTCTCCACATTTGCGAGATAAGGCTTTCCCTCGTTCATCCTTTTCTCCCACAAGATCTTGATCTTCCGTGCACTAGTACTCCTACAATATGTATATTATTGTGAAAGTTCATATACACGGCGAGATTAATGCAAACACGGTAGATTTTCATTACATTTGAACTTTTATAAGACAGATAAATAAAAGAAACCCGACCTAAACCTATTCTCTGGCGGTGACCGGCGTCCTCCATCTGCGATCTCTATATGCAGGCGGGGTTCAAGACCCGTGAAGTGAAGGTGCGGTCTCAATGAGGAAGAGTAGAACACGGGATACGGACCGCCAGTTGGCACACCATGCCTGCCGCCTCCCATGCCCTACTCATCCTCGGAGGAGTCCCGACCTCGGCGGTGCGGATGTTGGGCGGCGGCAAGTAGGGCGCGTGGCTGATGGTGCTCCGTCGTCGGCCGCCAGCGTGGCCACCGCTTGTCGGTCGGCGTCGCGTCCGGCTATGCCGCTATTGCGTCGTGAGAGCGACTTGGCGAGGGCGGCGACCTCGAGCTTCATCCCGAACAAGCTCTCCGCAGGCGTTCGCACTTGCGGTCATGGCGGATGTGGTGTCGGTAGGAGGGCGATGCGCTATGGTGTGGAGGTTAGCTGGGCGTTGCCGCTTTAAGTAGCACATTCCGGTGAGGCCAAGCGTCCGGGTGCGTCATTAAGTCGCCGGAGTTGGTTCCTCGGGCACCGAGCCTCTTAACGACGACATCTGAGCGGACGACATGAATGCGGGCAGCTGGCGCCCGGTGAGAATACACCACTGCGACGGCGCGAGGGACGAGGGCTTTGGTGTGCCGGGTAGTCAGCTGCGGTCGTGGCAGCGTTGGAGATGCCCTTTGCTCAAATGTGATCCCGCATGTCATTGAAAAAGCAAGACGACCCGGCATGGTCTCAGGTCCAGAGGATGCAGTTGGCCGCGCTACACCACCTCGCGGACGCGTCACGACGCCTCATGCATCCGCGACGAGCCGGGTGTTGGGGTGTGTTTGGATTGTGGCCAAAGTGCACCTTACCAAAATTTTGGTCATGACCCAAAGATTGGTCTTGTTTGGATGGTTGCCATTTCTTTGGCATGCCAATGAACTCAACTCTAGTTCATTTTTCTTGCCAATGTCGGCCAAATCATGGGCAACCAATACCTCAACCAAAATTTTGGCTACCCAAGCTTTGATGGGGCAACCTTGGGCACAAACCAAACATACCGTTGGTCGTGCCACAGCACAAACGCCACCCTCGGCACACTGAAACCGACCGTGTCTATCGACGATATGAGCGTGTCGTTCACCGCGGTCGCCGTGTCTAGAGGCGGTGCTGGAGCTGCGCCTCATTGTTGGCCCCAAAGACCCACATGAACGGTTGTCGGTGGCGAGGAGGTCGTGGGCCAGCTCCTCCATTGGACTAGTCTGCGCTATGTCGTCCCGACGGGTGTGCCCCACATGTCGGTTTCCCTGTTTTCCCGGACATATTCGAGCGTCAGTGCTCCGCGTTGCGCATTAGGCCTTTCACTATGTACGCCAAGCGAGACAACTTATTGTTTATTTGAGCCGTTCAAGTGTAATCATGTGGCGTTTGCTTATTTCTCATTCCTCTCCAACCCTCTTCTCCATTGATCATGTCGCCCTCCAGTCGAGTCCATCCTCCCACATGCCTCATTTGAACATTCCGCCGAGTATCATTCGCATGTACCCACCCTAGTCCTCTTTCAATAGATCTCCGAACCCCGAGATGAAATCGAGAGGGAACGAGTGGGGGCACGTGATACCTAAGGCGGATTCAAAATTTTGAACCGGTGATCAAGCATCCGCAAATCATATATAAAGGGTATTCAATGTTCGTTTTGTTTTTGAACGTACAATATACTCCCTCCTATCCTTTCTACCTTACATATAAGTTTTATGTGTAGTCAAAGTATCTCTACTATGATAAAAAAGGTATCAACATTCAACAACGCCCAATCAATATTGTTAGATTCAATGCGTACTCCTAGATTTGTACTCGAGATGGTTTCCAATTTGACTATTGAGAAGATTAATAGTACTCCTTTCACATAGGTGAGTAAGTCATCTTAGGCTGTGCACCGTGACCAAGGAGGAGGGAAAACGAGAGACATTAATGTTTATTTGCTAATTAATAGTATTGCATGCAATGAACTAACCACTTTGCATGTCATGTTTGATAGTCTCAGTCATTAAAGCATGCACACCCTCATCTCTTATTGGTTCATATGTTAAGAAACAAGAAATGAGGTAGAAGTTAATGCACCGCTACCACGTGTTTTGGGATTATTTGGTTTTAGTAAGATGACTTACACACCTAGACGGAGGGAGTACATGAGATGTATAATGTGAAAATTATATCATTGGAAACTCCTTTCACATACTAAATTGACCATATGCTTTGTGTAAGTTGCATGTCATATATTATTACTCTAACATTTGGTCAAAGTTAGCCTCAAAAACGATTAGACCCTGTATGCTTTGTGTAAGTTGCATGTCATATATTATTACTCTAACATTTGTGTAAGTTGAATGTCATATATTATTACTCTAACATTTGGTCGAGTATAGTGGAAGTGGATCCTCGACGTAGGTATCCCTACCTTACCCTCCTTTCGTCACTTCTTGGCGGACCCCATGCTTGCTAGGCCCGCATGTCGCTTACTCAATGGGTTCGCCACGTCGAGGATCCTCATCCGTAGTATACTCCTCTGTTTTTATTTACTCCGCATAAAACGGAAGGAGTAGTGGTATAATAAATGACACGGGCGGGAGAGGGGGAGGGACGTCGGTTTGCTCTCAACTGCGGTCCCACAAGCGAGCGAAAACACAAGACGAAGCGCGTTCCATTCGGTGAGCGATGTGGAGGGTCCAGCGTGCCGGGCTGCAACGCGAACGCGACAAGAGCGATGTACAACCAAAACCGATTGATCGGTCGTCACCGGAACCACTATTCACACCAGAACCTTCGCTGCTCGGCCTACGCCAGCCACTGCCCTAAAACCACACCAAATCTCCAGCCCATTCCCCCACCTTTCGATCCCCTAGTTCGCTGGAAAGCCATGGTGCGCCGCAAGATCACTTACTACAAGATGCTGATGCCGGAGCGCCGCGCAGAAATCGCGGCGGCGGTCAGCGCCATTGAACCTCGTTCCCAAGCTCGCTTTGCGGCGGGCAATCCCGAGTTCTCTGGAGCCAAGCTACGAGGAGGAGGAAGCCGATCAATGTTCATCGCGGAGGTCGCGGCGCGAAGGCCCCGATGGGTATGAGACGATGGACGTCGACTTCGTGCCGGCGTCCGAGTCCCCCATGGTGTAGGCGGATCAGCGGTTCAACATGGCGATACTAAAGGAGGACCGAGAGGCAGAGGCTCAACTCGACGCGGAGCGCGCGCATGCCGCTGCCATCGAGGCTCTCCTGCAGGCGGAACTGGATGTCGTGGATGCGAACCGGGCGGCGGAGGCTCAACTTGAGGCGGAGCGCGCGGTTGCCGCTGCCATCGAGGCCTTCCTGCAGGCGGAACCGGACGTCCCGGACATGAACCGGGCGGTAGAGGCTCAACTCGACGCAGAGGGCGCAGATGCCGCTCTCATCGACGCCCTCCTGCGGGCGGAACCGGAAGTCCTGGACTTGAACCGGGCGGCAGAGGCTCGACTCGACGCGGAGCGCGCGGATGCCGCTCTCATCGACGCCCTCCTGCAGGCGGAACCGGAAGTCCTGGACTTGAACCAGGCGGCGGAGGCTCGACTCGATGCGGAGCGCGCGGATGCCGCTGCCATCAAGGCCCTCCTGTAGGCGGAACCGGATGTCCTCGACTTGAACCAGGCTGTGCTCTCGTCCGTACAGAGCGCCCGCACGCTCCGCTTGAACGAGTAGCTGGAGGTCGAGGACAACCACGGTGCGGAGACACACGTCGGCAGCGACGGCTGGTTCGCGCCGGCAGCCAAAGACGACGAGGCCGTCTCTTTCCGCGAGCAGTGATAGTTTTTCTTTATGTTGTTGTTTTTATTATTATGGATCTTTTGCTGTGTAAAAACATACTATTTGTTATGCAAGTCGCCTGAGTCTACCATTTCAGGCGGTTGGATGAATATCCTCGCCTCCTAACCCTTCTTTCCTTCTTCCTCACCTCTTCTTCTTCCCCAACAGACCACCGCACGGGCCGTACGGATACTCCGGTTGGATAAACATACTCTATGAACGAAAATTATGTGTCAGCGATAGGATGGCTGAGTTTGGTTTGTTCACATGCGACAACACGTGTCAGTGAGGGTGCGTTCCCTTGGTTGGGTTTGCGGCGTCAGAGGGAGCGAAGTGTGAGGGTGCGGTGCGACCATGGCGTGCGAGGAGCGACCGTGTGAGGGTGCGGTGCGACCGACAGCTGTCTTGTAAATGTACCTCCTTCTCATTTTGAAAACTTTAGGCAAGCTTGGCAAAATGTGTGGCGAAGTTTGGCAATGCAAGGCCTAGACCCAAACAGGATAAGTCGATACTACCTCTGTCGGGTTTATTGGTCCCCATTGTATTTAAGTGCCAAATTTTGACCATATATTAAACTAAGAAAATGTTCACGCATGTCACCAAACATTATATTTTTCAAAACTATGTTCAAATATGAATCCAATGAGATAATTTTTCTTGACATGCATTAACATTTTGTTAGTTAAATCTTTAGTCAAAATTTGGCACAAACTATAAAAGGGACCTATAAACCAGGATGGAGGTAGTACGTACTAGGAGTACTAGTGTTAAAAAAGAAAGGCGGGGTTTTCCTTCGATACAAATCCTCGTTTCACGTGTCAATTAATGCGTATTTTTTCTCGAAAGACCAAAGAGCTAACCATCTCACTCCTCATCGCTTGATTAATGCAGCGCCATGCAAACGAACCTTCTCACTTCCGCATGCATGCAGGGGATATTAATGTCCTTGGTTGCTAACCCCATCAATTTTGCCTCGATTAGTGTTAGTGGCCCTTTGCAAATTGTAATTTTGATATACTGGCCTTGTGTACAAAAAAATGGAGGTAGTAACTATATTTGAATTCCTTGCCCATTGCGGTGGCGCCGACGACTTTTTTTGTGGTTTGGCGAAGTCGTTCGACGGAGAACACCATTGAGGAGACCACGGTAAGTCGTTCGCAAGTGCCGCCTGCAAGCCGAGACAACCGCCTTATTTGCATCCAGGAAGTCCTTTACTAGTACTACTACTAGGAGTACTAGTGCGGTGAGATGGTTTCTCGAAGAAGACGATGGAGAAGCGGAGTCGTGAAGAGTGAAATGATAGTTGCTTCATCCGTGCTTTGTGATTTGACGCCTCACTTTGCTTTGTGATTTGTGATAGAAGGGACAGGGGAGTAGACTCATGCTCTATCTTGTACTACTCCTACATGCGTCCAAGCATGGGAGAAAGAGGAGAGACGTTGCATTTTCTATTCCTTCAATCAATCAATCGGGAGCTTGGTTCCATCTTTTGGCTTTGGCAACGCCGTCCACAATGGTTCCCACGATGCCAAAAGCTATTTTCACATTTGGCTACACATTGTGGATTTCCTTAACCGTACCACTTGGTTTTGCTCCTGTGTGCTATCTATACAAATCTCAATTATATTGATCTAAAAAATTATAGAATCAAAGATTAGTAAAAAGGAGGTGATTTTGCCGCGCGGATGGCGGGGGAGGTTTCTTATTTTCGGAGGACGTTGTCCTGGCGGTTTGCTAACATGCGGTCCCATGTGTCAGTGCTTTACCAAGCTGATCCGCGTCCCACATGAGGCAGAACAACGGCAGAAGCAACACGTGGTTAAGTTGAAGAAGATGAGGGAGAAGCAACCAAGCTGGTCCACGTCCCACATGAGGCAGAACAACGGCAGAAGCAACATGTGGTTAAGTTGAAGAAGATGAGGGAGAAGCGGATTCAGCAACGAGTGAAATGATGGTTGCTTCGTCCCTCCAACTTCTTTTTTTAGCATTATTACTTCGTCCCTCCAACTTAACTGCGGGAAAGGTGCAACTTTGTGATTTGACGCCTCATTGCTCATTACTACGCGGCGCCATGGTGGGTGCTTCACCCCGCTGCTCTCGCATTTGTATTCGGTATGGCACGTGGACCCGGTAGCTTGATGTCCCACATGTCGGCGAAAGGGACTAGAAGATTTATGAAAGCGGCGCCCACTCTTCTGACGGAGGAGTAGGCGACCTGACGACCCAGTGAACTGTCACTTGTCTTTGTAAACCCGATTAAACAGAAAGGGCGGATTTTTCCCAGCGTAGATAGATAATCTTGCCATACATTTCAAAGGCAATTTTAATGTATGCAAACTGAATAATTATACGTAACAATATGATATCTAGTAAAACTAAAAACACATATGATTTATTGTGTTAGAGTGTAGTAGTAGTGCTGTATTGCGTAGTTGTTAGATGTAACATGCGAGAATGTGTAGAGATGTAGTTTTGGAGGGCGTACAAAGAGAAAAGCGTAGTACGGTCACCGAACTTCAGAATAAGCTGATTACAGTCACTATATAAGTTTTGCGGTGATTATCCGGTCACTTGCTCACAGTTCAGCATCGGATTGCACTCTGTTGACCGGCCAAATAGTCTGCGTGGCGCCATGTTGACTAGTTAAATCGACCAAGTTCCTTGTGGGTCCCACCTGTCGATTCGCATAGGGAAAAGGTCGATAAACACAAATTTACGCAGCGCGACAAGGCTCCAACCGTGCGCGCTGGAATCACCTGGTTGTGTATGTATGCATCGGGGCTGATGTGTGCGCATGCACGTGTAGGTGAGCACTTGGCGTGAGAGTGTGTGTTGGTCGTGTGGTGTACTGGTGTGTGCATGCATGCGTGCGTGTGTGCGTGTGAGTGTTGCGTGCGTGCGTGGCTGCGTGTGTACGTGTGAGTGTTGCGTGCGTGCGTGGGTGCATGTGTTTGTGTGAGTGTTGCGTGGATGGAGTTCGTGTGCATGCGTGCGTGTGTGTATAATCACCACACCAGCTCCTGTGTGTTAAAACAGACGGCTCAACATACCAATACAAGGCCACCTTGTCCGCTGTGCCCGCGGTCATGACTTCGCACCACCGTCAAAATATTTTTTGTCGTTTGTTTTCATTCATACTAGCAAGATGCCCGTCGTTGCACGTAACATCAAGATGCATTTGTATGACTTGTTTATCTTGTGAGAGAAAAGGATGAGCGAGGAAGGCCTTATTTGCAAATGTGGAGAGGTGTGTGGGTACCTTTTGCAAAACTGCCATAGTTTCTTTCCTATCCGTCGATATAAATCGGACGGCCTATATTGCAGGATGGCAAGCACACCATCATCACCAACTCTGTTTTTTATAAGTGTGTATTTTATGTATTTTATAATAGTGTAGATGTAGAGTAGATACAAGTTGATAGGTGGGCACGATGTTAGTGAGATAATGTGATTCAACACTAGATTAGGTGCCACGTGGAGCGTTCACTGGTCAACTAGTCATGTCATGAGCAAATACAAAGTTGTACGGTGAGCCCATGACTGTATAATAACCACTAAATGTAAACGGTGACCGTAATGAGTGGATTATGAAGTCCAATGTATGTATCATGCTTTCACTTCAAATACAATGATCGTCATTGCATATATCGCGAGAGAAAGACGAAACACGCGTGAATTTTCTGGGGGCTTACTTTTAGAGGACATGGAGATAGTTTTGTGTGCATACGTGAAAGGGCGTATAAGGGGGGTATGCGGTGGAGAGAGAGATGCTCTTCGTTTCTCTTTATTATGACTAACTTTGTATATAGTATAAAATATACAAATTCACAAATGGAATAAATATCATTGTGGGCACAATGCAATGCAAATTAGCGTTCAGACTCCTCCATATAACTTTGTAATGTTGTATATATGTAGAAACTCTAAAATAATTTTTTGCCACACTTTATTCAAAAGGAATGTTGTATGCGAAATAAGCGTGAAGAGAGGGCTTTTTAGATCAATGGGGTACGTGATGTAACATGTGTGAATGTGTAGTTGATGCATTTGGCGGGGCCTAGAGAGGTATGTGTGTGTATTACGATTCGAGAGAGGCATGGATAGAGGGGCTAACGGGGGGGTGGGAGAGATAGCACGAGAAATGAGGGTGGTCTAGAGAGAGAGAGAGAGAGAATATGGCGTCACGACAAGAGATTCCATTCCCTTGAGTGTGTATATGCAAGGGGAGGAATAGAGGCACCAGGAGAATTTTTCTGTGTGTGGTGTTTGTGTTGGTATGTGTGGGTGTGAGAAGATAATGAGACGTGGGGGCAGAGGGTGTGTCACCGCGTGAGGTCCGGTGGGTCGAGGTGAGGCCCTTTGTTCGGTTCCGTCATGCGCCACATTGGTCGGTCTATGACACATTTAGGAAGACCCATGGATGACTAGTCGTACAAGACAAAGATAGCAGAATTGTGAAGGACTCTGTGTCCACTGACAAAGCCGGCTAGGATTTGTAACCCTAGGTTCTCGGACTAAGGTAACCCCTCTATCTCTGATATTACTATTCATCCAACCTAACTTTAAGGGGCATCCTACAGAATGCTCTGCTAGAATCATACTCGCCGATTAGGAAGAGAGGTGTGAGATAATGCGTGAGAGACATGCGTAAAGATAATGTGCGTACATGAGACACGTAGGCAGGTCCATGTATATAGAAAGGGTCGATGAGGATTGTTCGTGTGTATGTTTGCGAGAGGAAGAGTGCTTGTGATAAAGGTTAGTGAAAACAGTTGTAAATGGTTACGAGAGGGAGGGAGGGTTATATCTAGAGAATGTGTGCGAGAAAGACACCTCGGGAGAGAGTGTGTGAGCATGTGTGAGAGACCACCGATGGAGAGTGAAACTACACGTAAAAGACTGCTCTACACATTGATTAAAGATATAAATTGTATCCAAATATTAGGATGGGATCATGATATTTGCAATTCGCGTAAGGAGCGGTCATTGATCCATCATACATCTAGATTCTATCGAATTTGAGCATGTCTATGTTATTATTCGACACAATTGATCCACATAGTTAGTATTTTGAACTCCAGACAATGCATCGCTTTAGCAATCGAATATAAACGTGAGTATAGTTCATGTTGTGTGTGTAAAGCACATTATACATACGAAAGTTACACAATGGACATTTATAAATAGCTACCTATGAACTAGTATACATTTGAATTCAACCTAAGGTGGTTTAAAAAAATTGAATTCAACATGAAGTCCATTCAATTATTTGAATTTGATATCATGGCATTTGTAAACCATACCTAAACTATGGGGGTACCAATCTTTGCTCTGATTTTGTACATAATAGCATATGTAGTCGTGTACAAAATAGATTCAAATTTAGCTCCTCCATTCCAAAATAATCGTAGTTATAGGATTTTCAAGTGTCAAAATTCAAAAGGAAGTGGATAATTTAATGAGGTTTTCAAACATACAAGGTCAAATATAACGTTGTCTATTTAGGTCAATCCTCATAGTTCAAGAGTACTCTAAACGTGAATGCTTGTGTTTCAAAATTTGAGCGAAGCGCCAAAAGAGCCTCTACTACTTGAAACAGCGTGAGACCAATGTTTGGTAGTACAAGGAAATTACTTTTCTAATAACTCCGACCTGTGAAACCTACCGCCCGACGTCCAAAGGTCTAAACCAGGTAGGTTTGTAACTTCATCTAGGCATGCAAACCGCCTCCGAAAAACATTCATACACAATGGCCGCCTAAGCACACATGCTTGTGCGAAATTGCTCCGCCCACTATTTGGGACACCGGGATTACCATCCTACCCCGACCATGATGAGGTCCGAATTTAAGAGGGGGCAAAGTTTGTACTTTCCCAAATTTCAAACAAGTGCGTCCCATCTTCTGCTCAAAAAGCCAAAACAAGCGCGTCCCTGCATCAAACATGGTTCCCCCACCCGTCCGATTCCCCATTCAGTACTCCGTGGGCGCCAAAACTACCTCTCCACCAGCCGCGAAACCCGGCGTCCTCCGTCCGCCACCCCATCCCACCCATCAACGCGCCCCCCTCCATCACGCCGAGCCGATACCCGATGTCGCCGCCCACCGCAACCTCAATAGCCACACCTCCACGGCTAGTAGTTGAAGCCGAGGCCGAGCCGTCTGTGCAGAGCCAGTTCAACCACGCCGTCCTGCGCCTCACGCTGCCACTCCAACCGCCACCCTCCACCGCACAGAGCTGTTCCTGCTCGCCGCCCTTCGCCGCCTCGAATCTGCTTCCTCCGCCGACATACAACCACGGCAACACAGTCAACAATTTGGCCATGGGTTCGTCCAAGCCTGCACCCTCCAGAACATCGGTTTCCCCGGTAAAAACAAGAAGATCGGCGCGACATGTGGAGGTGACCACACCGGCAACCGAAGAAGGTACTCCTCTTCCCTTATTCGTGCAAATCTTACGTCTCTGCTTGCACGGTATTCATCCCACAGAAGACACTAGTTGACCGCTTCTTCTTGATACTAGATGTTCCTAGTAACTCGCGATGCACAAGGTTTCTCCTCATATACTATTTCACCTTAGCTAGAGGTCCGTCACCCCCCTGAATTTCAATTTCTAGCCAGTTGATTCCCAATTAACGGAAGCATTCCCCGGCGTAACAGGCGCTAGTACGACTATTACGCCAGAGAAGCAACACCTTGGTGTTTATCTTAGGGGCGTTTGCGGCCTAGAGCTATTGGCGCCCGATCTGGAGGTCGGCCGAGATTAAAAGGATGGCTTGGGGGCGCTGCCAAGCACGGCGGTGGTGTGAGGTCGATGGGAGGCGGGCGGCGGAGGCACGGGTGCAGGCCGGTGGTCGGCGGTTCGTGAAAGATCGTCAACAAGGATGGCGGGAGGTGAGCGAAGGCCATCTGCCCTTCCTTATAGATCGGACGGTTCATTAAAAAATCGATGACCTATTTATTTTCAATCATTGTTATCTTAGATATGACCACATGTGGTGGTGTCTTTGGAGGAGTACCTGCATTCCTGTGCTCATATATTACAAAATCATACGGAGTAGAATCTAATTTTGTTTGCCATGCAATGTTGTAGAGCTATCATATGTCTCCTGTCATTTATTTTAAGCCACATGCTATCTGCTACTTTTACAAAGGCACTAGTTCTGCACACACTTCACCCATACTCTCACTATTGTGTTTTTATGCAAGGGTATTTCAGACTCTCCTGCCGAAAGAGAAGCAGCAAAGAAAAGAGAGAAGTCGCCCAGCTTGGTATACGGGTAGGCAAGACACGTTACAACGCTATAAAGGGTGCAATGTCGTGGATGGAGACGATAAACGCTCTCGAGTTGATGACCTCGCTCGCAATGAACCACCATCCTGTGTGCTTGCTTTAACTTCAGCGGTGTCATATGTTGTTGCATGTTGGTGTCTAGCTTGTATTCGAAAGGTCAAGTCGGTCTTTATTAAGATAAGGAAAGATATTTTTACATGAACCACCATCCGTGAGCACCGGAAGACAAATAGCTAGTCGAGGGCCTTGGCCGAGCCAATGACAAGCCCAACAAAGACAGGCATCACCGAAGCCAACTAAAATCCGTGATGGTGGCGAAGCAGCCCGCCTCCCACCAGGCTCTCGTGTCCTAGATGATCATGTTCACCACTCCAGCCGGATGTCTAGCTTGTATTGCTTCCAATTTGGTTAAATTGCATCTGCTTAGCTTACACATTATACCTTTGAATATGACATGCCTTTCTATTTTGTTACATACTAGTACATCATGTATTAACCATGTTCTTACATCAAACTAATGTTCTTGTGGATCCCTCATCAATCACTTATGACGAGGCAGGCAGGCAAGGGGACTACTCCTCATTTAAAGAATGCAGCGTCGACCTCCGACATGATTCTCAAGAAATGTAAATGCTAGATGAAGATAGTGAACATAGCTCAGTAGTTGATTACAACATTTCCCTACACTAGCATCGCAGGTGCTTGCTCTAACTTGGCAGCGTGATATGTGGTTGCATGTTGCATATGGTGTCTAGATTGTAATTCTTCCAATCTGGTTAAACTGCATGTGCTAGTCTGCTTAGCTTATACTCCTGTAAATGTGACATTATACCTGTAATGTGACATGCCTTCCTGTATTTAGTACATAGTACATCTGTCTATTAAGCATGTCCTTACATAAAACTATTGTTTTTTGTATCCGCATCAATCAATATGACGAGACACCTTTAGTATATGCAAGGCGATATTAGTTGCATATTTCATATGATTTATAGCATGCGCTGCTTCTAATTTGTTGAAATTCCATTTATGATGGGGCGCTTTTAACTTGGCAGTCATATTGGTTGCATCTTTCATGTGGTGTCTAGCTTGCATTGCTTCTTATTTGCTGGAATGGTTTCGCTTAGTTTACACAAACAGTTGTGAACATGCCATGCCGTCCTGCTTTTTCGTACATATTCCATCCTGGTATCATGTGTTTGCCTTACATCAAAGTAGTGATTGTCGGTATCATGCATGAATGAGTTACGAAGAGAAATTTTATTGCTTTTTCTTGTCGGTTTTACTTGACAATTCAAAATCAATAAAGCGGAAGGAAGTTAGCAAGGCAGCGGATAAAGGTGCTCCTTCCAAACGGAGGGCCTCTACGCTTTCTACTCCTCCACACCCCAAGATGATTTCCAAGACAACACATGCATAGACACTCAACAAAGCTGTGTTTATGATGAGCACGTCTCCCTAGTGCAGCATCACCGGTGCTCCCTCTAACTTGGCAATCGTTATATGTGGTTGCATGTTATGTGTGATGTCTAGCTTGTATTGCTTCTAATTTTGTTGAATTCCATCTGCTTACTTTACACATTATACTTGAATAAGACACGTGTTCTGTTTCTAGAACATACAATATCTGCTCTATCACACCATGTTCTTACATCAAATTACTACTGTTGTGTAACCTGCAACAATCACTTATCATAAGACACGTTTGACTTTGGAGTGTGATATAGGTTACATCTCACATTCTTTTCTAGCTTGTACTACTAATTTGTTGAAATGGCACTTATGACGAGACAGTTTTAACTTGGTAGAGTGATATTATTTGCATCTTTCATATGGTGTCTAGCTTTCATTGCTTCTAATTTGTTGAAATGCCTTCTCCTTAGTTTACACATCATAAGCTGTGAATATGCAATGCTGTGAATATGCAATGGCACTAATGACGAGAGACCTCTAACATGGTAGTGTGATGTTGTTTGCATCTTGCATATGATTTATTTCTTGTCTTGCTTCACATTTGTTTAAACGCCATTTATGCTTTGAGACCGTTAACTTGGCGAGGCGATATTTGTAGCATCTTTCATATGGTGTCTACCTTCCATTGCATTGCTTCTAATTTGGTGAAATGTCTTCTTCTTAGTTTACACATCATAGTTCGGTTATCTCTTCCGTCATGTTTTTCATACATATTACATCCTCCTATCATGTGGTTGTCTAACATCAAAGTTTTATTCGCTGCATCACGCATCAATTTGTTCAAGAACTAAATTTTATTCGCTTTTATTGTCGGCTTGACTTAACATGGCATGTAGAAAGAGGAAGAAACAGAGAATGGCAAGGAATGAGAAGCGGATGAATCCTGCAGATTCTGCTGGTGCGATGGTGCAATAGAAGGTGAAAGTCCAAATGAAAATTCTACAAACACGGCATCCCATGCTACACTAACTGCAAAAAAGCCAAACAGAAACAAATAGCTGCCACCAAACAAGCGAGAGACAACCATAGTTCTTGCAACACCTACCACAATACTACCACCTGCCGACATACTCGTAAGGCCAACTGAAACTAGCAGCACGTTCCCAAGCTCCCTTGCCACGACACTACTTCCCAAGCACTCTTGACACAAGACGAGTTGGCAATATCGATGAACCTTGTGAGCTTCAACAGCAAGAAGGTAGTTGTTGGAGTCAAGTTACAGGTTGCATGCTTCTTTATATGTAGTCTCACAGTTTGATGTACACTAACACTTCCTATGTTTGTTGTTGGACTAGCACCTAGGCACAAGAGGAAACAAACATCAGGGATAATGCTCGATAGGTTAACTAAATCTAGAGGAGGAAGAATAGAGATCCGTTTTGAGGTAGGTTTAAAAAGGCCACATGATGCTACAGAGTCAGCCAAGTTAGTATCGAGGCAGCGGTTGCCGTTAGGTGTCATGTACGTATCCTCCCAACATGGATTCAAGACAGAATGACAAAGACGAAACCCGTTCAACACCTTCCTCGACCATTTATCTGTAAGTATGGTTATGTATGGAAACTAGTAATATCGTCTTGCTCTGTCCCATACTTTCTAGGTTGTCGATAATGAGACTCCCATAATTTTCAATGATGAGGTTCAAGTTGGATAGCCAAGATGATGCAACCTGACAAGCTTGCACCCATGTTTTCAAGTCTGCTCATGACAAGATGTCGGTATAACTTGAGGAAAACTCACTTTGAAGGCAAGGCTAACGTGAACTTTCCCAAACATCTCCAATGGAAAATATATCGGATGAAGACCGGAGGGCCTTGTTAAACACCGGTCCGATCCAAGTATCGGTACATTATATATATGTGATCGATCACATGTTGAAGTCCTATTGACGCATGTGCCACACAAATCTATCTTCTTGTAGGTGAACTGTTCAAAGAACAAGGCCAACCGTCGAAAGTGAAATTCCAATGCATTTACGTGATCTCATAGCTATATTGCACAATCGCGAGGCTCTTGTAATTAGCTGTTGTTTCACTCTTTTATTTGTACCATATTATCAGATCTATATTGACTTGTTCGAAATGCAGAGGAAAGCCCGCAAGGACCAAAAAGTACCTGAACCAAATGCTGTGGAAATCTTCAAGGACTGTCACACCAGCAAGAAGAAGGGCATGACTACACCACCAAAGCCGCTGTTGTAAGTCCTTAATCCTCATGCCTTTTAACTACTACTTACTCTGACTTGTGCCTTGAACTGCATGGTTTGCAGCCAATGTCTATTACCCTTTTCAATTTTATACACAATTGTCTTAGCGTATCATTGCACCTTACAAGGTTTAAAAGGGAGGATTGATGTTCCTTTGATCTTGACCCGTAATCTAGTTTCGTGCTGGACTTGCCCACACAACGTTACAATTGCCTGTTTGTCTGTTCTCAGTTGTTTTTTTATATGAATGATGTCATACTATGCTTACCGTATTATAAACTTTGTCTCTTTATCCTTAGCCCTCAATACAATGTGAAGAAATAGACAATACATTAGCGATGGTACATGGTCATATGTTTGGAATCTGGTTTTATTATGTACTTTGCAATAAAATACAACTAATATTTTACATGGGTTCACCAGAATAAGTTCCATATATAGACCAAAGCTATTTTTTTTTGGTTTTGCTGCTTCCTTAATATCTTCTGTTCTAGTACTACTAATGTAAAACGTCAACTTTTCAGTGAGCTATGGAAAAAATGGTGGAACCGCCACCTTATGAAGGTGGCGAGGCAACTATAACCGCAATGTCGCCTCTTGCTGCGGTGGGTCAAGACTGTCCACTAACAATGCCAAAAGCACGTTCTGCGTATCTTGGGTTGGTTGTTAAGGCAATATCGTCCAAACTGCCTCATAATCAAGATATGCAAGCTCAAAGCAATGTTGTATCTGCGCTCGGACACAAGTCCATTCCCTAACAGAGGCCCTTTGTGAAACAAGGAGAAACATTGCTCAATGTCGTCAAGATATGCATGGTTTTGAAACCGGACTATCGGACATTTGCTATGTTGTTCGAGAGCCTAGGGAAATGAAGGCGAGGGTTATGGTGTTCCATCGGACAATACAACATGAAAACGTAATATCGGTCAAATGAACCGAGCTTCAACTTCGGTGGTGCATTTATCTCGCTAGATCGTTAAGTTTTATGCCAACCTTCCTTTTGTTATATAGTTGTAATTTGTTTTGGTGCGATACAAAATTTATTCTTAACGTGCAGCACCGGTGAAGAAAACAACAAGCCATTTTTGTATAGTGTAGGGTGTTCCCTATATTTGCACCGGTGGCGATATTTGATGCCGAGTGGATGTAATCTGTGCAATCGCCTTTAATAGCCTAGCGTTAGTTTGGGCCTTATTTATTTCCTAGTCTTCTTTTCCCTGGTTTGCTAGTGGCGAATTACCATGGGCCATATACGGCCGTAGGATCCATGGGTCTCCTACGGGCCGTCGATAAATGGGCCTGTAATCGGTGGGCCTCGGGCCGTCGATAAATGGGCCTAGGGCCGTCGGATAAATGGGTCTACATGGGCTGTAATCGGGCATAATTGGTATCGGCCCAGCATGGTAACGGGCCGTTAACAGGCCGTAGGACTGCAAAAGCTTAATTCTGTCACAGGCATAACAGGTCGTTAATGGGCCAGAATATAGGACGGGCTAGCCAGAAACGGGCCAACTCTTGCCATGGGCCGAATTTGGCCCATTAGGGTAACATGCCAGTAATGGGCCGACTCTTGCCATGGGCCGAATTTGGCCCATTTGGGGAACATGCCAGTAACGGGCCGACTCTTGCCATGGGCCGAATTTGGCCCATTAGGGGAACAGACCAGTAACGGCCCGAAAGTAATCGAGGGCCGAAAAGGAGCCCAAGAACATATGGGCCATCAATAGGCCGAAAGCTAACACAGGCTGGAAACGGCCCATGTAAATCACGGGCCGTTAACGGGTACAAAGGAAATTACTGTTCATTATGGGCTAGAGTCACCGTGGGCCCGTAAAGGGCCGAAGATACGAAAGGCCTCATATGGGCCGAAGACGTCGTGGGCCATACATGGGCGAAAGTGAAATGGGATGGTGTTATATTCGACGGGCCACATGACGTTGTTGGGCGATTTCCTTTAGTGCCTAACGGGCGTAAAATGGGCTATTTGCAAAGAGACCGTTAACGAGTTTTCATGGGCCAGCCCGTTAACTTTTGACCAAGTTAAACAGCGGCTTTGTAAGCTAAATGGGCGATGGTGGGCGTGGCGCGTGTCGACATATCATAGGCGCCTATCTCGACCCATCGACAAGCTAACACGTGTTTTGTCCGCCAATAAGAATTTTACACGTGGAAATTTCCCATTGGTCGGGGCTGTTAACGGGTTATCGGATCCAAAACCCGACCCGATAGCTTAACGGCGTTCGTTACGGTGGATGCCACATGTCGGTCACCCTTGACGAAAAGCACTTCGCGTGACGCGATTTATCGTCATGGAAGTGGACACTTCCGTGATGATAATTTTGGTAATGTCATGGAACACTTCTACGACATCACATGTATGACTATCTTGATTCTGTCATAAATTTGTCATGGATGTACATGCATGACAAAAAACGCGACCTACTGTGACAAACACGTATCATCACGGAAGTGTATTTTTTTGTAGTGCTGGTCTTGGTCGTCATGGCTTACATCATTGGAACCTCGCGAGGTTCACCTTGCCTTGATCTCTCCGCCCCTCGTGAGCCAGCTTGGTGAGGCTGCCCCCGAGGAGGTCTTGTGTCGTCCGCCTCACGAGGCTTGGCCCCTCGCGAGGGTCTTGAGCGTTTCCTGGTGAAGACGGGTTGTATTGGGCCGCGAGTGGAGCCATTCCGTGGGCCGCAGGCAGGCAAGTCTGGGGACCCCCGTTCCTAGAACGCCGACAACAGGCATGTACAAAAGCCTCAAAGGGCATCAAGAGCAGATCCTCAACAGGAACCCTAGGAAAGAGGGTATTGCCTTTGAGAGAAAACTCAATGCTGATGGGACCTACTGGAAACCTGAGCAGTATCCCAAAACCTCATGGGTTGCTGCTAAGGGACCTCCTGTAGATCCATCCACTTTATTTGGCTTTACATGTGAATCTTCATATTCTTCTGATGAGTCATTTGACTCCAACTATAAACTATTCAAAAATCAGAATGGTGAAGTATTTGCTAGATATGTTGGCACTAACTACAGGAACAACCCCCCTATGAAGAAAATCTGGGTTCCCAAAAGGTGCCTTGAAAGTCTTCAGGTGAATGTCATCATGACACCACCTGTGAAGAATAGGAACCCCAGATCAAATTCCTCATATGGACCAAAGTCCTCACGTGGATCAAATTCCTCACATGGATCAAAATCCTCATATGAACATCATCGTGCTAACACTTCTGTTTCGCATGGAAAGCCTAAGGGCTATGAATATGTGCATTATTCTTCAAATCATTGAGTTCATAAGTCCTCGAAGAATTTCTCTGCTTATTCATATGCTTACTCTAACCCCTCTTCTGTGAAACGAAGTGGACTGGCTTTTATGCCACCTTTTTCTTATGGAGCTCGCAGAATGATGAACTCTTTGTCACCCCTCCAGATGTGGGTGGTGAAGAAAAAGAACTAATCTCTTATGCAGGGTCAGGTCTCCAGACGAACTTGAATGTCTGATGAATTTGCTGGAGACCTGAATATGCTTGAAAGGACGTAAGGTAATCATGATGAAATGAATTTTCATTTCTCACGTCCTCCTACTGCTTTAGCTGTTTTATTGCTTAATGGAATTGATCTGATGAAATTGATGTAATATTCTTCACTGATGAAGTATATGAGTTCGTAAGATGCACTAATTCATCTGCAGGATGATCAACCCAAATCTACTGAGTGGGTCCTCGACAGTGGATGTAAAAATCACATGACTGGTGACAGGAACTTATTGATGGACACTGCTTTATCTCCATCGCATCTGAAGCATATCACCTACGCTGACAAAGGCAAAAGCAAGGTATTGGGTCTAGGTAGGGTTGCGATCTCAAAGGATCAACACATGGACAAATCCATGCTTGTCGAGTCCTTAGGATTCAACCTCATGTCTGTCTCAATGCTTTGTGATCTTGATATGCTTGTTGTCTTTGGCAAGTATCGTTGTGTTGTGATCATGGAATCTGACCATTCCAAAGTCTTCGAAGGCTTTAGGAGAGGAGACTTGTATATTGTTGATTTCTCTACAGGACCACAACCTGCTACATGTCTACTTGCAAAAGCTTCAGAAGGCTGGTTATGGCATCGACGACTAGGTCATGCTGGCATGAGGAATTGCACACGCTCGCGAAGAAGAAGCATGTCATTGGCATCGAGGGTGTCAAATTCCTCAAGGACCATCTGTGTGGAGCTTGTGAAGCTAGAAAGATGACCAAGTCCAAGCATCCCTCAAAGACTATCATGACTACCACTCGTCCGTTTGAATTGCTTCACATGGATCTCTTTGGCCCTACTCATTATGCCACATTCACAAATGCAACATCTCTATATGGCTTTGTTATTGTTGATGAATATTCTCGCTACACATGGGTGCATATCATCACTTACAAAACTGAAGTGCAGGAAGTCTTCAAACGATTTTCCTCGAGGGCTTCGACTGACTTCGGTGTGAAGATCAAGCACATTAGAAGTGACAATGGGACCGAGTTCAAGAATACTGGTCTTGATGACTATCTTGATGAACTTGGTATTACTCACGAGTTATCTGCTCTTTATACTCCTCAGCAGAATGGCGTCGTGGAGTGCAAGAACAGGACTCTTGTTGAGATGGCTTGCCCTATGCTTAATGAATACAAGACGCCTCCTCGCTTCTGGCCTGAGGCAGTTGATACTGCATGCCACATCATCAACAGGGTATATCTTCACAAATTCTTCAAAAAGATCTCATATGAACTCCTCACTGACAAGAAACCCAATGTGAGTTATTTCAAAGTCTTTGGTGCTAAATGTTGGATAGAGATCCTCATCACAATTCTAAATTTGCACCGAAAGCAAATGAAGGTCTTATGCTTGGTTACGGAAAGGACTCGCACACCTACAGAGTCTTCAACACCGTTCATCACAAGGTTGTTGAAACTATAGATGTGCGGTTCGATGAAACTAATGGATCGCAAAGAGAGCACCTACCTCCTGTGCTAGATGAAATGTCACCTGAGGAATCCATCAAGTTCAAGGCTACTGAGGATGTCATTCCTACCGAAGAATCTGCTGAAGAAGTCATTCCAGAAAGTGAAGAACATCATGCTGGTGCACCTGAGGAAAATGGCTCTGAAGAAAATGTTGAGCCTACTCAACGTCGTCAACCTGCTCATCCTCGCGTTGCAAATGAAGTGCAGATCAAGAAAATCATCGACGACATCAACGCACCAGGTCCTCTCACACGCTCAAGGGCTTCATATTTTTCTAACTTTTGTGGGCACTTTGCCGTTGTCTGATGACCCACAAGTATAGGGGATCTATCGTAGTCCTTTCGATAAGTAAGAGTGTCGAACCCAACGAGAAGCAGAAGAAAATGATAAGCGGTTTTCAGCAAGGTATTCTCTGAAACCACTGAAATTATAGGTAACAGATAGTTTTGTGATAAGATAATTGGTAACGAGCAACAAATAACAAAAGTAAATAAAGTGCAGCAAGGTGGCCCAATCCTTTTTGTAGCAAAGGACAAGCCTGGACAAACTCTTATATAGAGAAAAGCGCTCCCGAGGACACATGGGAATTATCGTCAAGCTAGTTTTCATCACGTTCATATGATTCGCGTTCGGTACTTTGTGATGAGGACACCACGACCATCGACAAGTCTCCAACAATTATAGGTCCAATCACAAGAAGTCGCGCCAAACAAATAAGTGACCAGGTGATTGCTAACTTAAGTTTACCTTGTAACCTTGATGACACAACTATGCTTTCATCTCCATTGTTGTTGGTTGAACTTAGGTATAACATGGAAGCAATCCAACAACCTATGAGCTCTTGAAGCAACCACTTTGGAGGAACAAGTTTGGAGAAAACAATTTGCAAGTGAAGCTGATGCTGCCAGTTTTTACCTCTGATGTTTTGGTGTGGCACACCCATATGATAGTGAGACGGGGCCATAGGGGTACATCAATAGAAGCTACATCAAATTATCTTTCCAATGCAAAAACCTCACATCATTTGGAGTTGTGAGTCAAAAGTTCTAGTCATTCTCGTGGAACGTGTCCAGGCTGTTAAGACTTTGCGAATTTCCGAGGAGCTCTGCAACAACTCCCAAAGTTGACTGCTTATTCACCCAAGGAAGCCATGCAAACCTACTTACTTTTGAAACCATTTTCACACCTAGCTAAGGGTGGTTGTCCCTTCTATTAAAACTCCATCTCCCCCATCCTCTAGAGAACCTTTTGTCAAACCATTCAGCTAGAAGCTTATGCAGCAAGACTGCTAGAGAGATCCGAGAGATCTTGCTACCTTTGCTCTTGTGAGTTCGTTCGGAATCGCGAGAAGGAGCCTCTGGTTCCCTCTAGTTTGTGCTCTACGGTTCCAGCCGTTTTGTGTGGATTAGTCCCGGTTTGTGGTTCTGCGATTGTTCGGACAGCGGGTTGGAGTTCTTGTAGCTTCGGTCAGCCATCCCCAACGTACGGGTTGCATCCAACCTTGGCAGGTATAAAGCTAGTTATCCCGGCTGCTTGCAGCTAGTTATCCCTCCCGATTCGATCCTACGACGTGAAGATCGGGCCACCCTTGAGCGTGAACTCGTTCAACGGGTTCCCGCCTATCATCTGTCATCAGAGCCTTCGTTGACACGGTAGGATCTGTTATCCAAGTTTATCTTGCTATCATCCCTTTAGATCGAGTGTTTTTCATGCTATATTTTCTATCCTAGAAGTCCAAAGCCCCACCAAAAATAAATCCAAGCCTTGTTAGTGCTGAGATCTTGTTGTTGCATACCTTGCATGTTCTTCATCTTTTAGATCTGCACCAAATTCATCTTCATAGTTGTTTTCAGATTTGGTTGTTGTGCTTTGGAAAAAGAGAGAAAAAAAAGTGGCAAAAAAATCAAAGAGAGAAAAAAAAGAGTGGCAAAAAAAAGTCAAGAGAGAAAAAGAAAGTGTTGTGCAAGATCCAAAAGTTTTAGCTTGGTAGAAAAAATTTCAGAAGCTTGTGTGTTGTGTGTTTTTCAATCTTGGTGCAAAGGTGCAGCAGATCTATCCCCATATTTTATTGGTTTGCATCAGCTTGATCTCAGCACAAGCCCCTTTTTGTTTACCCCACCGAGCTCCACCAAAAACCGAAGCTAGTTCTTTGATCTCTATCTTTCAATCGCTTTAACACATCCGGGAGAAGCACAATCTGATGTGAACTCATAAGAACTTTGGTGAGTAAGAGGTGAGGTTGTGTGATTCCACAAAATTATCCTATTCCACTTTTGGCCTTACTAACATGGCAGAGTCTAGATCGAGTGTTCATGGAGAAAACCATGGGGAAGAAGATGCCCCGGTCACACGTGCCGAGCTGCAGCGACTCGAGAACAACTTACTCCAAGCCATGGAAAGGATGCTTCACGAGCGTCCTCTAGCAGGTGGTTATAGGGTTCGACACCGACAACACCCTATTGATCCACTTGAGGAAGTTGGCGATGAGAATTCTGTGCATGCTGCTGTTGACGGTGACTTGGAGGATGATAACAACAGCCATGGTGGACATGTGGCTGCTGCTCGTGGGTGTGGTGCTGTTGCTCATGGAGGGCAGCGAGGAGGACAACTTCGAGGGCGAGGCCATGGTCCTCGTGGGTACTACTATGACCCTCATGAGCGTGTTGCTCGTGATCATGGAGATGATTTTGATGATTATGATGGTGTCCCATACCGTCGTGCTGCTGAAGATGGGCGTCGTGCAGAACGTCATGATCAAGATGACATGGCAAGAATCAAGTTGCACGTCCCCAAGTTCACAGGAAAGGAAGACCCCGATGCATATTTTGATTGGGAAGAGCAGTGTGATCAGATTTTTCGTATCCATAACCTTGCTGATCCAAAGAGAATCAACCTTGCTTGTGTTGAGTTTTCTGGTTACGCACTCACTTGGTGGAACCAACTCCAAGAAAATCAGTTGCTGCTAGGCCGTGACCACATTGACACTTGGGAAGAGATGAAACAAGCCATGAGGCGAAGGTTTGTTCCTTCGCAATATCAAAGAGATCTCCGAAATAGATTGCAACGCCTCAGCCAAGGTACGCGCACGGTGGATGAGTACTACAAAGAGATGGAATTGTTGCTGGTTCGTGCTCGTATTCATGAAGATGAGGAGTCAAGGATGGCAAGATTTCTGCATGGTCTCAACAATGAAATTTCAGATTTTGTGGAGATGTTTCCCTATAACACTCTACAAGATATTTTGGAGCAAGCAAAGCGCATGGAGAGGAAGGTGCAACGGGGTGGTCATGGACGGATATCTCATAGCCGCACCACCACACCATGGCAAAGGTTGCAGCCAAGTGCCTCTCATGGTGGTTCGCAGTTTCAGCATACTTCACACCCTACCACCACCCGACGAACAGCGGCTTCATCGGCATCATCACCGTCTCCTAGGAATGTTGACAAGCGTGCTCCTTCTGCTGCTGGAAGTACTTCTAACCCCACGGCTGTACCATCATCTCGAAGCCGAGATATTGAGTGTTGGAAGTGCAAAGGGCATGGTCACATTTCTTCTGAATGTCGAAACAAGAGAGTTCTCTTTGTGAATGAACAAGGTGAATGGGAATCTGAGAGTGGGCATGAAGACAATGGAGCATTGGGTGATCATGAGGATGAAGAGGGCGAGAAGAGTGGTTGTGATATTCAGGCCGACATGGGAGATTGCTTTGTTTCTCGTCGTGTGCTTAGTGTTAATGCAGCTAGAGAAGAGAAAGGACAACGACATAATATTTTTCACACTCGTGGCACCATCAAGGACAAGGTTTGCAGAATTATTGTTGACAATGGCAGTTGCAACAACATTGCAAGTTCAGATTTGGTAGATAAGTTGGGACTGAAACAAAGAAGGCACCCAAGTCCATATAAGATGCAATGGCTCAATGATTGTGGTACACTTCGAGTAAGCAACATTGTCACCGTTCAGTTTTCCATTGGGAAGTACCGAGATCAAGTGGAATGTGACGTGGTGCCAATGCAAGCATGCCAATTGCTGTTGGGAAGACCTTGGTTGTATGATCATGATGTGCAAATCAGCGGCCGTACTAATCGTCTATCATTCCAATACGAGGGAGAGCGCATATCTTTGCTCCTTTGACACCAAGAAATATTGATGGATGATCTGAAAAGAAAGAGAGAGGCGAGAAACACTTGAGTGACATCCACCAACATAGTGAGCGAGAGAATCCAAAGCCAAATAAAACCCCACAGCTTAAATTGACCAAGACATGGGAAAAACAGGGATTAGCTATGATGGCTAGGAAAAGGGACATGAGAAAGTTGAGAGAACCCAATTCCGTGTTCTTTGTACTTTTGTACAAGGACAATTTTCTTTCTACTAATGAATTAACCTCCACCACTCCTAGTGTTGTTGTTGAAATGTTGCAGGGGTATGAAGATGTGTTCCCCGAGGAGATACCACCAGGGCTGCCACCACAAAGAGGCATTGAACACCAAATTGATTTGGTACCAGGAGCCCCATTGACGAACCGACCACCATACCGCACAAACCCGGAGGAAACCAAGGAGATTCAACGACAAGTTGAAGGCCTACTAAACAAAGGTTATGTAAGGGAAAGTCTCTCTCCTTGTGTTGTACCCGTTCTTTTAGTACTAAAGAAAGATGGATCTTCCCGAATGTGTTGTGATTGTAGGCCTATTAACAACATCACCGTGAGGTATAGGCACCCAATACCTAGGCTTGATGATATGCTTGATGAACTTAGTGGTGCCACCATCTTTTCTAAAATTGACTTGCGAAGTGGCTACCACCAAATAAGAATGAGAGAGGGTGATGAATGGAAAACTGCTTTCAAAACAAAATCTGGTTTGTATGAGTGGTTAGTTATGCCATTTGGATTGACAAATGCACCTAGTACCTTCATGAGATTGATGAATCATGTTCTTAGAATGTTCATTCGCAAGTTTGTGGTTGTTTACTTTGATGACATCCTGATTTATAGCAAAAATTTGGACGAACATGTTGAACACATTCGGTGTGTGCTTGCTGTTCTAAGAGAGGAGAAATTATATGCTAACAAGGAGAAGTGCACATTTTGCATAGAAAAAGTTGTGTTTCTTGGCTTTGTTGTTTCAGGTCAAGGTGTGGAGGTAGACGAGGAGAAGGTCAAGGCCATCCGTGAGTGGATGCCTCCACAAAATGTAAGCCAAGTACGAAGCTTTCTTGGCCTTGCTGGTTTCTACCATCGGTTTGTGAAGGACTTCAGCACCATTGCTGCCCCAATGAATGAGCTAACCAAGAAAGATGTTCCCTTCAAGTGGGCAAATGCACAAGAGAAGGCCTTCCAAGAGCTGAAAGAAAAATTGACATCTACACCATTGCTTGCACTACCCAACTTTGGTAAGACTTTTGAGATTGAATGTGATGCAAGTGGTGTGGGTATTGGAGGCGTACTAATGCAAGAAGGTAGGCCTATTGCATATTTTAGTGAGAAGCTAAGTGGTCCAACTCTAAATTATTCAGTTTATGACAAAGAATTATATGCACTTGTGAGATCTTTAGAAACATGGCAACATTATTTGTGGCCTAAAGAGTTTGTGATACATTCCGACCATGAATCTTTAAAGCACCTTAGGGGTCAACAAAAACTGAACCGTAGACATGCAAAATGGAGTGAATTCATATAATCTTTTCCCTATATTGTCAAGTACAATAAAGGAAAGGATAATGTTGTTGCCGATGCTTTGTCTAGACGCCATATTTTACTCTCACAACTTGATACTAAAATTCTTGGGCTGCAAAGCATCAAAGAATTGTATGCCAATGACCCATATTTTGCTGAACCACACTCAAAGTGTAGTGAGGGGAAAGGTTGGGAAAAGTTTCACTTGCATGATGGATTCTTGTTTCGAGCTAACAAATTGTGCATCCCAGACTGCTCTGTTCGTTTGTTGCTTTTGCAGGAGGCTCATGCTGGTGGTCTCATGGGACATTTTGGAGCAAAGAAAACTGAGAGTGTGCTGATTGACCATTTCTTTTGGCCAAGGATGAGGCGTGATGTTGAGCGCTACATACTATTTTGTGAGATTTGCCGCAAAGCTAAGTCACGTTTAAACCCTCATGGACTTTATACGCCCTTATCCATTCCTAGTACACCTTGGGAAGATATTTCTATGGATTTTGTTCTTGGATTACCACACACTAAGAGGGGGAATGATTCAGTTTTTGTGGTGGTTGATAGGTTTAGCAAGATGGCTCATTTTATCCCGTGTCATAAGAGCGATGATGCTTCACACATTGCTGATTTGTTTTTTAGGGAAATCGTGTGGCTACATGGAGTACCACGCACTATTGTTTCAGATCGTGACACCAAGTTTCTGAGCTATTTTTGGAAAACGTTGTGGGCAAAGCTAGGGACAAAGCTTGTCTTTTCCAATACATGCCACCCACAAACGGATGGACAAACTGAAGTTGTCAACCACACGCTATCCATGATGCTGAGAGTAGTTTTAAAGAAAAATTTGAAGATGTGGGAAGAATGTCTCCCCCACGTGGAGTTTGCATACAACAGGGCAGTACATTCGACCACTAAATTTTGTCCTTTTGAAATTGTCTATGGTTTCAAATCTGCTGCTCCCATAGATCTTTTGCCTCTACCATTGCAGGAGCGAACCAATCTTGATGCAAGTAAGCGTGCTGACTTCATGAATAAAATTCATGAGAAGACCAAGGAAAATATTGAGAAGATGACTGAACAATATGCAAAACGAGCAAACAAGGGAAGAAAGAAGGTGTTGTTTGAAGAAGGTGATCTTGTGTGGGTACACCTGCGGAAGGATCGTTTCCCAGATCAACGCAAATGCAAGTTGCAGCCACGTGGAGATGGTCCATTCAAAGTTCTTGCGAAGATCAATGACAATGCCTACAAGATTGACCTTCCGATGGATTATGGTGTCAGTACAACTTTCAATGTGTCCGACCTCTCTCCATACTTTGGACCATTAGAGTCGAGGACGACTCCTCTTCAAGAGGGGGAGGATGATGAGGACACCACAACCATCGACAAGTCTCCAACAATTATAGGTCCAATCACAAGAAGTCGCGCCAAACAAATAAGTGACCAGGTGAACGCTAACTTAAGTTTACCTTGTAACCTTGATGACACAACTATCCTTTCATCTCCATTGTTGTTGGTTGAACTTAGGTATAACATGGAAGCAATCCAACAACCTATGAGCTCTTGAAGCAACCACTTTGGAGGAACAAGTTTGGAGAAAACAAGTTTCAAGTGAAGCTGATGCTGTCAGTTTTTACCTCTGATATTTTGGTGTGGCACACCCATATGATGGAGAGACGGGGCCATAGAGGTACATCAACAGAAGCTACATCAAATTATCTTTCCAATGCAAAAAACCTCACATCATTTGGAGTTGTGAGTCAAAAGTTCTAGTCATTCTCGTGGAAGGTGTCCAGGCTGTTAAGACTTCGTGAATTTTCGAGGAGCTCTGCAACAACTCCCAAAGTTGACTGCTTATTCACCCAAGGAAGCCATGCAAACCTGCTTACTTTTGAAACCATTTTCACACCTAGCTAAGGGGGGTTGTCCCTGCTATAAAACCCCATCTCCCCCATCCTCTAGAGAACCTTTTGTCAAACCATTCAGCTACAAGCTTATGCAGCAAGACTGCTAGAGAGATCCGAGAGATCTTGCTACCTTTGCTCTTGTGAGTTCATTCGGAATCGCGAGAAGGAGCCTATGGTTCCCCCTAGTTCGTGCTCTACGGTTCCGGCCGTTTTGTGTAGATTAGTCCCGGTTTGTGGTTCTGCGATTGTTCGGACAGCGGGTTGGTGTTCTTGTAGCTTCGGTCAGCCATCCTCAACATACGGGTTGCATCCAACCTTGGCAGGTATAAAGCTAGTTATCCCGGCTGCTTGCAGCTAGTTATTCCTCCCGATTCGATCATACGACGTGAAGATCGGGCCACCCTCGGGCGTGAACTCGTTCAACGGGTTCCTGGCTATCATTTTGATAATTTGATATGTGGGTGGACCAGTGCTTGGGTGCTGTCCTTACTTGGACAAGCATCCCACTTATGATTAATCCCTATTGCAAGCATTCGCAACTACAAAAGAAATATTAAGGTAAACCTAACCATAGCATGAAACATATGGATCCAAATCAGCCCCTTACGAAGCAACGCATAAACTAGGGTTTAAGCTTCTGTCATTCTAGCAACCCATCATCTACTTATTACTTCCCAATGCCTTCCTCTAGGCCCAAATAATGGTGAAGTGTCATGTAGTCGACGTTCACATAACACCACCAGAGGAGAGACAACATAAATCTCATCAAAATATCGAACGAATACTAAATTCACATGACTACTAATAGCAAGACTTCTCCCATGTCCTCAGGAACAAACGTAACTAATTATAAAGCATATTCATGTTCATAATCAGAGGAGTATTAATATGCATATAGGATCTGAACATATGATCTTCCACCAAATAAACCAACTAGCATCAACTACAAGGATTAATCAACACTACTAGCAACTTACAGGTACCAATCCCAGACTTAGAGACAAGAATTGGATACAAGAGATGAACTAGGGTTTGAGAGGAGATGGAGCTGGTGAATATGTTGATGGAGATTGCCCTCTCCCGATGAGAGGAGCGTTGGTGATGACGATGGCGATGATTTCCCCCCCGAGGGGAAGTGTCCCCAGCAAACAGCTCTACCGAGCCCTAGATTGGTTCCGCAAGGTTCCGCCTCGTGGCGGCGGAGCCTCGTCCCGAAAGCTTGCTTATGATTTTTCTTCGGACGAAAGACTTAATATAGCAGAAGATGGGCACCGGAGGGCCAACAGGGGGCCCACGAGGCAGGGGGCACGCCCAGGGGGTAGGGCGCGCCCCCACCCTCATGGCCAGGGTGTGGGCCCCCTCTAGTATTTCTTCCGCTCAGTATTTTTTATTATTTCCAAAAATGACTTTAGTGGAGTTTCAGGACTTTTGGAGTTGTGCAGAATACGTCTCTAATATTTGCTCCTTTTCCAGCCCAGAATTCCAGCTATCGGCATTCTCCCTCCTTATGTAAACCTTGTAAAATAATAGAGAATAGGCATAAGTATTGTAAAATAATGTGTAATAACATCCCATAATGCAATAAATATTGATATAAAAGCATGATGCAAAATGGACGTATCATTGTCTCTGTCACAGAGCCCACCAAAGTAGATGAGGCATTTCTGGAGCCTGAGTGGATTCAAGCGATGCAAGAGGAATTACATTAGTTTGAACTCAACAATGTCTGGGAACTTGTCAAGCGACCAGACCCTCACAAGCACAATATCATCGACACCAAATGGATCTACCGCAACAAGAAAGATGAAAATGGCCTTGTGGTGAGGAATAAGGCACGGCTTGTAGCTCAAGGCTACACACAAGTTGAAGGAATTGATTTGGATGAAACTTTTGCACCTGTTGCTAGACTTGAGGCTACTCGCATATTGCTTGCTTATGCTAACCATCATAATATCATCTTATATCAAATGGATGTGAAAAGTGCATTCCTCAATGGTAAGCTTGAGGAAGAAGTATATGTTGCTCAACCCCGAGGTTTTGAAGATCCTAAGCATCCTAACAAAGTCTACAGACTCAATAAGGCCCTCTATGGCCTCAAGCAGGTCCATCGGGTGTGGTATGATACTTTGAAGGAATTCCTCGTGAAGAAAGGCTTCAAACCCGGTTCACTAAACCCAACTCTTTTCACCAAAACCTATGACGATGAATTATTCGTGTGCCAAATATATGTTGATGATATTATCTTTGGCTGTACTAACCAACATTACAGTGACGAATTTGCCTATATGATGAGTGAGGAATATCAAATGTCTATGATGGGAGAATTGAAATTCTTCTTAGGTCTTCAAATTGGTCAACAGCGCAATGGCATCTTCATATCTCAAGAGAAATACCTCAAGGATGTGTTGAGGAAATTATACATGCAAGATTGCAAAGGCGTCAAAATCCCTGTGCCCACAAATGGACATCTATGCACTGATGAAAATGGTATAGACTTCTATCAAAAGGTATACCACTCCATGATTGGCTCTTTATTGTATCTATGTGTATCTAGGCTAGATATTATGCTTAGTGTTTGCATGTGTGCCCGTTTTCAAGCTATACCGAAGGAATCACGCCACAGGGCTATGAAGCATATTCTTTGATATCTAGCTCACACTCCAATACTTGGATTGTGGTATCCCAAGGGCTCGACTTTTGATCTCATTGGATATTCTGACTCTGACTATGCTGGTGATCGTGTGGACCGCAAGTCAACCTCAGGCGTGCCATTTCCTCGGACGATCCTTAGTATGTTGGTCCTCGAAGAAGCAGAACTGCGTATCACTCTCTACTGCTGAAGCTGAGTACATTGCTGCTGGTTCGTGCTGTGCTCAATTGCTATGGATGAAGCAAACCCTCAAGGACTACGGCATCAATGTGAAGAATGTTCCACTCTTCTGTGACAATGAGAGTGCCATCAAGATTGCTCATAACCCAGTTCAGCACTCGAAGACAAAGCACATCCAGATTCATCACCATTTTCTTCGAGATCATGTGTTGAAGGGCGACATCTCTATCGAGCACGTGAAGACTGAAGAACAGCTAGCCAATATCTTCACAAAGCTCTAGGATGAGAAGAGATTTAGCAAGTTGCGATGTGAGCTAAATATCTTAGAATCTTCGAATGTTCTTTGAAAAGTACACACATCTTAACACTCATGCAAAATTGATGACTTAGATGTGCAACACACGAAGTAACGTTTTTCTTTAATCAATGAAGACTAACCCTCTAAGTGTGAAGAAATTAAGGAAGAATTTTATTCTCAGAGCCCTACAACAATTGTACGCGGTGTCTAAAATCAGCATTCTTATACGGTGGGTCACGCGACCAACAAAAGTTGAAAATCTTCAATTTGAGTTTTTTCTTCAGTTTTTTGAAATTCCTCAGTTGTTCAAATTCTTCAACTTTGCAGAGTCTTCACTCTTCCCGGCTGTGTTCTTCTTTGACTATATATATATTTGAGTTTTCATGTCCTCTACAACATTCACTTATTGCTAATTCTTCAAGTTGACTTTTCTTCTAAGTGAATGTGATCGGACCCGTCCCCATCTATGCTAAACTCAACCCAGTCTGTTCACAAATTCTTCATGTGCATTCTATTTGAATCCCGCTCAAAATCTTCACTGTATCCTTGTCAGCTGAAGAATTTGCGAATGAAACTTTAAAATATTCTTATATGAATTTTTGGCTTTTGCCGCTCAAACCGTTCCACATCCCTTGATGAGATTATTCTATTCACCCACGATCTAACATGATCTCCACTTCGCAGTACGTGGGTGACACATGTCGCTAGGATGAGAAGGGTCAGGGGCACGTTCGTCCATTTTCCTCGGATGAGCAGTTTTTCACCTCGGCTATAAGTACCCCTCGCCCTCATCAGTTCCCATTTACCCAGCTCGACCTCACTCCCCTCGCTCGAGCTCTCTGACCTAGCGCCGCCGCTACTTCCATCGTCGCCGGTGAGGAAGAGCTTCACTGCCTCGACCTCGTCGCCGTCGTACTCGCGCCGGCTGCGGAAATCTTCACTCCGCCGCCGCCGTAGATATCTTCCGCCGCCAAATTAGGGCGTGGAAGATCTGAACGGACGAACTTCTCAACTTCTACTCCCAGTTCGTCGTTTTTTTCATCAAGGGTAAATAAAATCTAATTTTACTGCCCTTGTTGATTCTAATGATTTCCACAAAATCTTCAAAAGGTGTATATTCTTCAACTTCCACACTCTTAAACAACACACTTGCATATGTTCTTGATTTGTTTCTCTAAGCAACATTTTTCTTCAAGATTACTCAATTGTGTGGATTTTCAATCTATACAACTCTGGAACCTAAGTCAAAGACCACTTAGTGAAAGTCCTCAAGACGCTCTTGGTCAAATTCCTCAAACTTGATTCTTTTGAAAAACTTTTGAGAATGCATATGACCTCTCCAAATTCTTCGCACCTATACTCCATTCATAGGTACACATGTTCGCTGCTGAATCTCTAGGTTCTCATAAACTTAACTCATTTGTAGCGTTCCTCGAAGACAAATTGCATACCTCGTCAGAGAATTTAATTGTTCAAAATCCTCAATTGAAGAAAATGGCAAATGGTAAAAGACCTTAGAAGGGAGGAAAGAGACCAGAAGCAAACACTGCTTTTGAGATTCCTGATGACATTTATGAGGAATATTGCACTCCTAATGAAGCCAAACATGGCAAGGAAAAAAAATCAGCGCAAGGTATGCATTCAGAGGATAGAGAGGAGATGGGCCAGAGAATGGAGGGAGTACAGATATGTGACTCCCAAGTACATGAAGAAATTCGCCGTACACCCTCCATGCCCAAGGCCTCCATTGGCACTAGGCCAAGTTCCCTCTAGCATCAGAAGAGGTGAGGAATTTCCCAAGGAGTGGGCAAAGCGGCAAGCCAAGTTGGCCAAAATGGAAAAAGAAGCAGTGAAGAAATTCAATGAAGATTCTGCTGCTGCCGCTGCTGAGGCCTCTACTAGCAAGCCCAAGAAGGCTATGCCCAAGAAGCCTGCTCACAATCCTAGTTCCTCAGCAATGCCCTCATGGCCAAGTTCCTCAAAGCCCTCACGGCCAGTGCCTCACGCCACTTCCTCCAAAGCAGCTCCAGTCCGAACTGCAAAATCCTCGGCTGCTGCTAATAAGTCCTCGGCACATGTGCATCTCGCCTCCTGTCAAAGGACCACTAGAATATCAATTGCTTCAGGAGTTTCTGCAAGTTCTTCAGCTCCTCCTCAATCTTCGACAACTCCAACCTTGCTGAAGACAAAGACCGCTGCTGGACGAGGCACAAGGCCAAGTCCTCACAAGAAGTAGGTCGCCTTTCAAGAACCGTCTAATGAAGACGAAGCTGGTGATGAAGAACTAGCTGAAATCATCAGAGACAGATAGCAAAATGTCGCTAGAGCCAAAAGCAGTGCAGTGCCACTTCTTCTGGATCCGAAGAAGATCCTTGATTTCATTGATCTATGGCACAAGGACCCCAACACTCCTTTGCCCGAATTAAACCTCACGCCTGGTCAAAGTCACATGTTGACGGCCTTCATAAATGAAGAAAAATGGAAATTTGAAAAGGCCAGGGAAGTGAAGAAAGCTCAGTACAAGAAGGAGCGTTTTCTGAAGAAAAATGTTGTGAAGATGACTCCTGATGATCTTGTGACTATGCAGACTAAGATCAAAGCACTCAATGATGAATTTGACGCATACCGTGTAGATTGGCTAGGAGCCAAAGTCAGATTCGTCAGAATGGCAATGGGATTCACTCCAAATGTTGCAGCTTCATCGCAACATGAAATTCCTCAGGCTGAGACATCTGCTCAGCCTACTGAAGAACATGCAAGCAGAACCGATGAAAATCAGGTTGTTGAAGAAAATGAAAGCACTAGGGCTGATGAAGAAATTCCAGCCACTAAAGAAACTGCCAAGGCAACCTCTAGTGTTGTGCACAGAGAACAAGCCTAGCAGCTTGAATCTTACGCTCTCGCGCCGAGGAAATCGAACATGCTGTGGCAAGCTGCATCGATTCGCTGAAGAAATTGCACCAATTTTCTCTGCTCCTCCTGCACAGACGACAAGTACCAACCTTCCTTCTGTATCAGAAGCAAAGAAGACAAAGGCTGCAGAGAGGGCATTTGTGAAGAAAAGGAAAGCATCTGCATCCTCAGAGTCTTCAGCTCCGAAGAAAGTGAAGTCTTTGACGAGCTCATTTGCACACCCAATAGATGTTGTTCCAATATCGAGCATGCCATCAAAGAAGATTGTTCCCTTTGGTGAGGAATATGTGATTCCTAGTGAATCTGATGAAGAAGATCCTTCTGCTGCTATGTTAGAGCAGTTGGATGAAGAAATTGAAGTGGATGATATCCCTTCAACTCCACTGGTATCATCGCCCATGCCTCAGTTCACAGCTAAAGAGGCAGGCGTTGAATAAATTGATGAACAAGACGAGGATGTGGATATTGGGTCTACAACTCCTATTCAGAATGATGACTAATGGGAAAGTCATCACCCCAATTCACCACTGACCACTCCTCTGCATCAAATTCCTCAATCCCGGGTCCAAACAGAAGAAATTCATACGGGCTCTGACGAACAACAAGCTTCACTTCTTTCCATCCCTGAAGAAGCTCCAGCTACTAATGCTGAAGAAATGGAGGCCAAGGCTGCTGATGAAATTGCTCCTGAAATTCCTCAGCCTGCGGCTCCAGAGGCTGTGCTTCAAGAGGCTATGAAGACTTCCATTGCAAATCTTCAACCCAAGCCACAGAATCCTCACACCAAGAAGCAGAAGTTCAAGGCTGATGGCTTCTTTGCTGAGCATCATTTCTTCTTTGATTACAATCCATATGACTCTGCACCACTTCGTCGCAAGCGTTTTTGGACTGCCAGCTAGATGAACTTTTATTCCTCACTGTTGTTCAATAAGGACAAGATCTTTGACCATGAGCAAATTCCTCATGTGGATATGGAGTCTCTACCATGCTTCACCCCAGTCCTCAGTGTTCTTCATGATGCTGGGCTACTCAACTTCTGCACTGACATCTGCGATTGGAGTAAAGAACTCATTCTTTAGTTCTATGCCACGCTGCACATCACTGGCAATGCTGAAGATGTAAATTCATGGGTGCTTGACTAGATGACCGAAAACACTCGCTACAAAGCTCTAGCCTCTGAATTGCTTCACGCTGTCCCAGTCAGCCCTCCTACTGAAGGTGCAATGCTCCTTTATGTAGAACCAGAACTTTCAAATCATCTGATGCAAGTGCTGATGAAGCCTTTGAAGCCTGGCCAAGCTCCAAGAACCACATTCCTAGTGAAGGAATTGCTTTATGTGCCAAGGACGATCTACAATATATTGACCAAAACCCTCAGTCTGATCAAGGGCCACAACTCTGATGAAGAAGAGGTTGTTGGCATAATCAAGAATCTGCTATTCAATATCATCCATGATATTCCTATCAACTATCATGATTTCTTCATGAGGACTTTGACCAATGCTGCTTTGTCACCTTTTGAGTTAAAGCCTTATGCTCCCTGGATCATGAGATTCATCAGATCAAGGTCTTCAATCAACTACAAGGCTGACTTCCAAAATCATCTCAGTTATTTGCCCCCTATTGAAGTCCTCAAAAGGACATATTCCTTAGCTGATGATAAGGGCAAGGCTGCTGTTATTGATGAAGGCACTCGTCCATTGGTTGGACAGTTTCGAAAAGCTACTTCATATTCCACCAATGATGACTTTGCCACACATGATACTGCCGCAAATGCTTCAAAGCAAATCCCTCAAGCCACTGCTCCACGTGTGGTGACTGATAGCTTCTCTTAAGCCTTCATCGTGAGCTTCTCTTAAGCTAACGGGTGGGTCTTGTCCATCACATCATTCTCCTAATGATGTGTTCCTGTTATAAAATGACAACTCATGTCCATGGTCAGGAAACCTTAACCCTCTTTGATCAACGAGCTAGTCAAGTAGAGGCTCACTAGGGACGCAGTGTTTGTCTATGTATTCACACATGTATTTAGGTTTCCTATCAATACAATTCTAGCAAGAATAATAAACATTTATCACGAATAAGGAAATATAAAACAACAACTTTATTAT
This sequence comes from Aegilops longissima, assembly GCA_021605205.1. Classification (NCBI taxonomy): domain Eukaryota; kingdom Viridiplantae; phylum Streptophyta; class Magnoliopsida; order Poales; family Poaceae; genus Aegilops; species Aegilops longissima. Next base: position 261,694,651 of record CM038682.1, on the reverse strand, counting down.
TGCCTCTAGGGCATATTTCCTTCAAACCCCTCTTTACATTGGGTTGCAAGTATTTGTTCTTTGTGTGCAGGTACCGTTTACGTAGTGTTGCGTGGTTCTCCTACTGGTTCAATAACCTTGGTCTCATCAGTGAGGGAAATACCTACCGCAGCTGTGCCCAAGGGGGGCCTAGAACCTCTGGTGCCTCAAGCCAGCCATGCCACCGCTTCCATGCCCACAACGTTGGTCGACGCGCCAGTGCCGCCTCCTCGCCAGGCCCTCGCGCTCGCAAACTGCGGTCCCCTGATCAGGCCCGGGCCCTTGGATGAAGCCTATACCGCGCTCGGCCGGATCCGGGCAAACCTCCAAGACGTCGACAGGTGGCTCGCAAGGGAGCGCGTGGGGCTCTTGCCAGGGTGGCTCCAGGCCGACATAGCCACCAGTATGGCCTAGGGCAGGGCCGAAGCCACCGGTGCGGAGAGTAGAAAGGAGGCTGACAAAGCCAAGGCGGCTCGCGTCGCGGCGCTAGCCAGCACAACATCTGCTGAGAAGCTTCGTGATGAGGTGGAGGACAGCCTGAAGGCCCTTCAGGAAGAGCAGGTTACGCTTGCTCAGCAGCTCCAACAGAAGGAAGATGACCTCAGGGCCCGTGAGGCAGGGCTCGCAGATCGTGACTCCACGCTATCCAAGGTGGCCGCTGATCAAGCCGCGGAGCGCGACCGCCTGACCAAGTTGAAGGAGGAAGTAGCCGAAGCCCAAACGTCCCACACCCAGCGCGTCTCCGAGGCGATAGCCGAGCTAGACACCAGGGAGAAGATCCTTGTTGCCGCTGAGAAGAAGGCGACTGCGGAGCGCGACGCCTTCCCCTCCCTTGAGCTCAGGTCCCGTCAGGCGTTACATTCCATCTGCAGGGGAGGATTCAAGGAGCCGCTGGCGGCCCCTGAGAGCGGCTTTGCAGGGCTCTCCTCCACGCTTGCCGAAGCGCTTCAGGGTGCTGTTGCTGAGGTGGACTCCATCTTGGAGGAGGAGTGCCACTCGCTCTTCACTGCAGCTGCGACGCGCGTCTTCGGCCAGCTCTATCTTCAGGACCTGATAACCCACAAGTATGGGGGATCGCAACAATTTTTGAGGGTAGAGTATTCAATCCAAATTTATTGATTCGACACAAGGGGAACCAAAGAATATTCTCAAGTATTAGTAGCTGAGTTGTCAATTCAACTACACCTAAAAGACTTAATATCTGTAGCAAAGTATTTAGTGTCAAGGTAATATGGAAGTAACGGTAATGGTGGCAAAAGTAACAGTAGCAGTTTTGTAGCGATTGTAACAACAATAGCAAAGAAAGTAACTTAGCAAAGACCAATATGTGAAAAGCTCATAGGCTATGGATCGGCAATGATAATTGTGTTGGATGATATTCATCATGTAGCAGTCATAACATAGGGTGACACAGAACTAGCTCCAATTCATCAATATAATGTAGGCATGTATTCCAAATATAGTCATACGTGCTTATGGAAAAGAACTTGCATTACATCTTTTGTCCTACCCTCCCGTGGCAGCGGGGTCCTAATGGAAACTAAGGGATATTAAGGCCTCCTTTTAATAGAGAATCGGACCAAAGCATTAGCACTTAGTGAATATATGAACTCCTCAAACTACGGTAATCACCGGAAAGAATCCCAATTATTGTCACCTTGGTGTACGCGGATCATAACTCATAATAGATGTCTACAACTTGCAAGATAGGATCAAGAACAAACATATATTCATGAAAACATAATAGGTTCAGATCTGATATCATGGCACTCGGGCCCTAGAGACAAGCATTAAGCATAGCAAAGTCGTAGCAACATCAATCTCAGAACATAGTGGATACTAGGGATCAAACCCTAACAAAACTAACTCGATTACATGATAAATCTCATCCAACCCATCACCGTCTAGCAAGCCTACGATGGAATTACTCACGCACGGCAGTGAGCATCATGAAATTGGTGATGGAGGAAGGTTGGTGATAATGATGGCGACGGATCCCCCACTCCGGAGCCTCGAACGGACTCTAGATCAGCCCTCCCGATGAAGAACAGGAGGCGGCGGCGGCTCCATATCATAAAATGCGATGAATCCTTCTCTCTGATTTCCCCCCTCCCTGAATAGGGTTATATAAAGTTGGAGTTGAGGTCGGAGGAGGTCCAAGGGGCCCACACGCCCTCTAGGCGCTCCCCAGGGGGCGCCCCCCAGGCTTGTGGCCTCTGGGTGGACCCCCTCTGGATAATTCTTGTGCTAATATTTTTATATATTCCAAAAATATTCTACGTAAATTTTCAGGTCAATCCGAGAACTTTTATTTCTACACAAAAATAACACCATGGCAATTCTGCTGAAAACAACGTCAGTCCGGGTTAGTTCCATTCAAACCATGCAAGTTAGAGTCCAAAACAAGGGCAAAAGAGTTTGGAAAAGTAGATACGATGGAGACGTATCAACTCCCCCAAGCTTAACCCATTGCTTGTCCTTAAGAAATTCAATTGACGAACTGAAAGTGACAAAGAAAAACTTTTACAAACTCTGTTTGATCTTGTTGTTGCAAATATCTATGTCATAATCAATGGCATAATTAACCAGCAAGCAAAAATAATAAATCTCAGATGACAACACTTTTTCAAAACAATCATGATATAATATAACAATATGGTATATCGCTAGCCCTTTCCGAGACCGCAAAACATAAATGCAGAGCACCCCTGAAGATCAAGGACTGACTAGACATTATAGTTCATGGCAAAAGAGATCCAGTCACACTAATACTCAATATCAGTTAATAACTAAGCATACAAATGACAGTGGTGCTCTCTAACTGGTGATTTTTATAAGAAGATGATGACTCGGGAATACAAGTAAATAGATAGGCCCTTCGCAGAGGGAAGCAGGGATTTGTACAGGTGCCAGAGCTCGAGCTTTTATAACAGAGATGAATATAATTTTGAGCGGTATGGTTTCATTGTCAATATAACAACCAAGAGATCTCACTATCTTCCAGGTTAGATACATTATAGGTGGTTCCCAAACAGAATGGTAAAGTTTTTACTCCTCCTCCACCAACAATCACACTCCACGGCTAACTGAATCCACATGTACCGTCCATACCAACAACAGTCCTGGGGGAGTTTTGTTTTATGATTATATTTTGATCTGATTTCGAGCATGGAACTGCCCATCCCGAATACCAGCCACTTTCTCGTGAATGAAAAGTGAATAAACACTGATTGTGAGAATAACCCACCTAGCATGGAAGATACTGACAGCAGCCAATCGCTACATGAGCGATTCGGGCATACAAAACAGATTCTTATTTGTAGGTTTAGAGTTTGGCACATGCGAATTTACTTGGAACGGCAGGTAAATACCGCATATAGGTAGGTATGGTGGACTCATATGGAATAACTTCGGGTTTTAAGGAAGTGGATGCACAAGAAGTAATCCTGCTTAGTATAGGTGAAGGCTAGCAAAAGATTGAGGAGCGACCAACGGTCATAAACATGCATTGAGATTAATCAACACTGAGTGCAAGCATGAGTAGGATATAAATCACCATGAACATAAATATCAGGCAGGCTATGTTGTTTTTGTTTCAACTACATGCGTGAACATGTGCCAAGTCAAGCCACTGGAATCATTCAAAGGAGGATACCATCCTATCATACTACATCACAACCATTTTAAAAGCATGTTGGCACGCAAGGTAAACTATTATCAACTCCTAGCTAATTAAGCATGGCATGAGTAACTATAATCTCTAATTGTCACTGCAAACATGTTTCATTCATAATGGGTCGAATCAAGAACGATGAGCTAATCATATTTACAAAAACAAAATAGGTCGAGTTCATACCAGCTTTTCTCCATCTTAATCATTTCATCAAATATCGTCATTATTGCCTTTCACTTGCACGGCCGAACGGTGTGGCGAATAATAATAGTGCATGTGCATTGGACCAAGCTGGAATCTGCAAACATTTATTCGAAGGAGAATACAAGGTAATATGGGCTCTCTGTTAGATCAACAATAATGCATTTGAGAACCACTCAATATTTTCATCGTGGTCTTCTCCTTTCGACCCAAACAAAAAGAAAAATAATTTCAAAGAAACACATTGTAATATTTTTGGAGTTTTTGTTTTTCTGAAGAAAGTATAACAAGAACGAGAAAAATTATTTACAGGGGAAAGCTCCCAACAAGCAAAAGAAGAACGAGAAATCTTTTTGGGTTTTCTTTTAACACTACTACTAAATAAACTAAGAGAGAGAACTAAAAAGAAGCGATGACTAATTTTTTTGGATTTTCTCAAAGTTTTCAAACACACAAGAAGAAAGCGAGAAAAATAAACTATCATGGATAATACAATGAAAAAGTATGAACACCGACAACTGTAATGGGTGTGTGAACATAAATGTAATGTCGGTGAGAAATACGTACTCCCCCAAGCTTAGGCTTTTGGCCTAAGTTGGTCTAAGGCCAAGGCTGGACTGGATAGTATCCAAATCGTAGTTTGGATTGTATTGGGCTGCGGCCGCCACTGCCTGAAGGGCTGCAGCATGGAGGCGAGCAGCCTCCCCCTCTCTCTCATACTTGTCTGCCTCCTCTTTGATTATGAAGAAGTATCTCCATTTTACCTGAAAGTCAAAGAAGGCAGGAGCGGGAAGCATAATATAGAAGACGTGCTCCCAGTCAAAGATTAGTCAGTACAAGAGGGCATGTTCGCTCCTCTAAAAAAACTGGTAACGAACCATAACATCATTATCAAGGTAAGCGGGTGGTAACTCAACATCATTTTCTCTTATGGGTACCCCGAGATAGTTAGCTAACCGTGTGGCATAAATCCCACCAAAGAAATCTCCATCTTTAGCATTATTATGTAACAGCCTTGCAACGATCCCCAAGTTATATCGTTTATCACCTATTACTGCACTCTTCAGTACACTAAGATCTGATGCACAAAGGTGAATATGGCCATGTTTACCATTAATGCATCTATCTATGAAGAGAGCAAAATAATGTATAGCAGGAAAGTGAATGCTCCCTATAGTAGCTTGTGTTACACTTGTAGTTTCTCCACTGGTGTTGCTAGCAAGGAACTCAGAACAATCAATTTTACGAGGCTCCCTAAGAATGCCCCATTGTGGAATTTTGCATGCATCATTAAAATCTTTAAGGTCCATGGTAAATGATTTATCATATAGATCAAATAAATTTGAATGAGTATTGCGCTGGGATGTAAACTTAAATCTTCGCACAAATGAATCAGTGAGGTGATACTACTGCCAACACTTATCTGACACGAAGTCTTCAAGCCCAGCATTTTGCACGTATGCGTCAATTTCTTCCTTAAAACTAGCATGAACCATGAAATGATCCGACGACCATTTACAAAGCTGCACTAGAGTTTCCCTCGGTGGTTCAAGGTCTGGCTCATGTATTGCGAGTCTTGGGGCCTTCTTTGTTGACGAACCCCCTTGGTATATCTCCCTAAACATTTTTCTTCCTCTGAAAAATTTCCGAAATTTTTAGTGACTCAAAATAAAAGTGAACAAAACTTAATAAAATTGATAGCAACTACTCCCACAAGTGCCTAGAGGCTATATCATGCATCAAAACTACTTTGGACCATATAAATTTGACATGCAAGCTCAAGAACAAGGTCGCCACATCAACAAATATTTGCAATATATAAAGCACTAGAACAAAAACTAATTGGACCATTGGAGGAGTCACATATCGAAGAACAATCCCCCGAAATAGTTTTGCGAATGGAGCTTTGAACATGGAGATCGAAAATGGTTCTGGAGGAAGACGAAGTGGATGGGTGCTGGAATAAGTGAGGGCCCCCCACTTGGGACCTACAAGGCACCTAGGCACGCCCAGGGGGGTGGGCACGCCCTGTGGGCTTGTGGCCCACTGGTGCTGCCCCTGGCATGTTTTCAGTGCCAAAATTTCTTATAAATTCCACAAAAAATCATACTTAATTTTCAGGGCATTTGGAGAACTTTTATTTTCGAGTCATTTTCTATTGCACAGATAATTCGGAAAGCAGACAAATGAAAGTATTTTTTTGCTTTATTTATTCTAAATAACAGAAAGTAAAAAGTGGGTACAGAAAGTTGTGTTTACTAAATTCATCCATCTCATGCTCATCAAAAGGAGTCCATTAACAAGGTTGATCAAGTCTTATTAGCAAACTTCTTCCGAATGACATGAAACCGGAGAATCTTCGTATAACACTAGGTTACCTCAACGGGGATATGCATGTCCCCAATAATAAGAATACCATATTTATTTTTGACAGTAGAAATAGGGAATTCAAAACCTCCAATAGCAACAGTTGATTTTTTTTCTCCAAAAGAATTGATGCTATTCACTGAGGTTGTTTCTTTGGAAAGTGTACCGTATGCTCATTACCATTAACATGAAAAGTGACATTGCCCTTGTTGCAATCAATAACAGCCCCTGCAGTATTCGAGAAGGGTCTACCAAGGATGATCGACATATTGTCGTCCTCGGGTATATCAAGAATAACAAAGTCTGCTAAAATAGTAACATTTGAACTACAACAGGCACATCCTCACAAATACCGATGGGTATAGCAGTTGATTTATCAGCCATTTGCAAAGAGATTTCAGTTGGTGTCAACTTATTCAAATCAAGTCTATGATATAAAGAGAAAGGCATAACACTAAGACCGGCTCCCAAATCACATAAAGCAGTTTTATCATAGTTTCTTCTAATGGAGCATGGTATAGTTGGTATTCCTGGGTCTCCTAGTTTCTTTGGTATTCCACCCTTAAAAGTGTAATTAGCAAGCATGGTGGAAATTTCAGCTTCCGGTATCTTCCTTTTATTTGTAACAATTTCTTTCATATACTTGGCATAAGGTGACATTTTCAAAATATCAGTCAAATTCATACACAAAAAGACAGGTCTAAGCATTTCAACAAAGCACTCAAAATCCTCATCATCCTTTTTCTTGGATGGTTTAGGAGGAAAGGGCATGGGTTTCTGAACCCAAGGTTCTCTTTCTTTACCATGTTTCCTAGCAATGAAGTCTCTCTTATCATATCTTTTATTCTTAGGTTGTGGGTTATCAAGATCAACAACAGGTTCTATCTCCACATCATTATCATTACTAGGTTGAGCATCAACATGAGCTGTTGGAGAACGTAGTAATTTCAAAAAATTTCCTACGCACACGCAAGACCATGGTGATGGCATAGCAACGAGAGGGGAGAGTGTGTGTCCACGTACCCTCGTAGACCGAAAGCGGAAGCGTTATAACAACGCGGTTGATGTAGTCATACGTCTTCACGATCCGACCGATCCAAGCACCGAACGTACGGCACCTCCGTGTTCAGCACACGTTCAGCTCGATGGCGATCCCGGGCTCCGATCCAGCAAAGCGTTGGGGATGAGTTCCGTCGACGACGGCTGGTGGCGATGATGATGCTCCACCGACGCAGGCTTCGCCTAAGCTCCGCGACGATATGACTTCACTCGGCGCGAGGCTTCGCCTAAGCTCCGCGACGATATGACCGAAGTGGAATATGGTGGAGGGGGCACCGCTGCACGGCTAAGGCGATCCGTAGATCAACTTGTGTGTCTGGGGTGCCCCCTGCCTCGTATATAAAGGAGCAAGGGAGGAGGTGGCGGCCTAGGAGGCGCGCAAGGGGAGTCCTACTCCCACCGAGTAGGACTCCTCCTTTCCTAGTAGGAGTAGGAGAGAAGGAAGGGAAGGGAAGAAGGTGCGGCCCCTCCCCTAGTCCAATTCGGACTAGGCCTTGGGGCGCGGCCTGCCCTAGGCAGCCCTCTCTCTTTCCCTTGAGGCCCAATAAGGCCCAATACTTCTCCCGGCGAATTCCGTAACTCTCCGGTACTCCAAAAATACCGAATCATTCGAACCTTTCCGAACTCGAATATAGTCGTCCAATATATCGATATTTACGTCTCGACCATTTGAGACTCCTCGTCATGTCCCCGATCTCATCCGGGACTCGAACTCCTTCGGTACATCAAAACTCATAAACTCATAATATAACATCGCCATCGAAACCTTGCGTGCGGGACCCTACGGGTTCGAGAACTATGTAGACATGACCTAGAACTATTCTTGGTCAATAACCAATAGCGGAACCTGGATGCCCATATTGGCTCCTACATATTCTACGAAGATCTTTATCGGTCAAACCGCATAACAACATCGTTGTTCCTTTTGTCATCGGTATGTTACTTGCCCGAGATTCGATCGTTGGTATCAATACCTAGTTCAATCTCGTTACCGGCAAGTCTCTTTACTCGTTACGTAATGCGTCATTCCGTAACTAACTCATTAGCTACATTGCTTGCAAGGCTTATAGTGATGTGCATTACCGACAGGGCCCAGAGATACCTCTCCGACAATCGGAGTGACACAACCTAATCTCGAAATCGCCAACCCAACATGTACCTTTGGAGACACCTGTAGTACTCCTTTATAATCACCCGATTCGTTGTGACGTTTGGTAGCACCAAAGTGTTCCTCCGTAAACAGGAGTTGCATAATCTCATAGTTACAGGAACATGTATAAGTCATGAAGAAAGCAATAGCGACATACTAAGCGATCAAGTGCTAGGCTAACAGAATGGGTCATGTCAATCACATCATTCTCCTAATGATGTGATCCCGTTAATCAAATGACAACTCATGTCTATGGCTAGGAAACTTAACCATCTTTGATTCAACGAGCTAGTCAAGTAGAGGCACACTAGTGACACTATGTTTGTCTATGTATTCACACATGTATTATGTTTCCGGTTAATACAATTCTAGCATGAATAATAAACTTTTATCATGAAATAAGGAAATAAATAATAACTTTATTATTGCCTCTAGGGCATATTTCCTTCATGAGCACCATCATTAACATTAGCACTAGGTTCATGTTCGTCGCCAGATTGTGTCGGTGTTCTGGGAACGGGGGTACCCAGACTTGCCTGCCTGCGGCCCACGGCGTGGCTCCATCGACAGCCTGGTACAACCCACCTTCAGGACCAACAACACAAGACCCTCGCGAGGTAGATGATGCCAAGACCTCCAGAAGGAGCAAACTCCTCAGACTAGCTCCTGAGGAGCGGCGATTTCTATGCAAGTCCTCACCTCATGAGGTTTGGATGACGCGAGCAATGACGACCAAGGCCAGGTGGGCGCCAGCGGGCGCAGTACAACAAGTTTCCTCTTTGGTGCTAAAGAGGCAAATGCAGGCGCGGAGTCCCAAGGAATCAACCAAAGATTTCCATTTCCATGCAACAAGACCAAGACCGACATGACGGCAGGACGGAGGTCATCGCCGAGCCCACCAAGGCGTCATGACCAGAAGCTTTGTAGGCACAGACCACCTTTCGTCAGGATAATATGTACTAGTTGTCCCCCTTCGAATTTGGCTGTTGTGGTATCCCTTCCCGCCTTCTTTTGGGGGAAGAGGACCAAGGCCACTATAATATAGCCTAGCCACTACCATAGAAGGGGATGGATCGATCAGCTGGACAGATCATTCAGATCATCCCCTCCCTCACAAGCACAAGAACACACCTCCTGAGGTTGTTCTCCCACTGTACTAGCTGGTTTATCCTCAGCCCGCCTCGAGGCCAATCCACCACAAAGCAGGAGTAGGGTTTTACACCGCAAGGTGGCCCGAACCTTGGTAAATTGCCTTGTTCCGTTTCCTTCTAGTTCATCGAGCTAGGCCGTGAGATCGACGAGAAGGCAGACTAGGGAGGTTGAGTTCTTCGCACGCACCCCAGAGTTTGAATCTATCCAGGGTCTGCGGAGCCCAGAGTCTGACATTTGGCGCACCAGGTAGGGGTGCGTCGGAGCCTCTCCTCCTCTAGTCGATTCGCCACCGTTTTGCCGTCCCCATGGCTGATGCTCCTTGAGTTTGTGCTGAGCGTTGGGCCACCCTCGCCGCCCGCGTCGCCCAGACGGTGCCTACAGGGGACGACGCTCCCCGTCATTCCCCATCGCCTGCGGCCAATGCTACCACCGGCCACGCGGCCCATGAGCAGTAGGCTTCGTCGTTGCAGCCTTCTGTGCAGCGTGATGGGCGCACCACCACTCCATCGCTGACTCCAACGGCTACTTCGTCTTCTCATGCTCGTCACGGGCTGGCGAACGCACAGGCTGCGTTGCTCATGGCACACGAGCTCGTGCGCTATCGCCCGATCGACGGCCTCTACGAGGAATGGCTGGACCGCATCGCCGAGCTCGTCAGCACCGCCGGAGAGGCCCATCACCGTCCTGTTCGCTGCCTCTCCCGCCGCCTCTCGTGGGCGACGTGGCCCAGGGTGCACCTCCTCCACCTCCCAGGCAAGACGTCTTCCCTGAGCCAAGGCGTGGGGCTCCACGGTGCGACCCGCCGTGCAGGGTGCCGGCGCGCAACAAGGAAAGCTGCCAAGTGGTGCAGCAGCCACAAGGAGATGCGCGTGCGCTCCCAACACCGCGACGTCAAGACCGCGTGCCAACCGAGGTGGTGGTGCGCGAGCACCTAGATCAGGCTCCACCTCCACGGCGGGCTCCCGTGACCACGACGGGATGTCGCGCGTTCACCCCGGAGCTACGCCGCATCATCTGGCCAGGGAAGTTCAAGCCCGACCTGCCTCAGCGCTACGACGACACCCCCGACCCTGCCGAGTTCCTGCATCTCTATGAACTGAGCATCAAGGCGGCCAACGGTGATGAGAAGGTCATGGCAAACTGGTTTCCCATGGCCCTCAAGGATGGCGCGCGCTCATGGCTCCTGAACCTCCCCGCAGGATTGATCTCCTCCTGGGATGAGATGCGAGAGTATTTCGTTGCTACCTTCCAGGGCACTCGCGACCGCCCACCGGCTGCGGGTGACCTGCGGCGCATCAAGCAGCAGCCATAAGAGACCTTGAACAAATACATCCAACAACGTTTGCCTCAAGATTCCCAAGGTATTGGTCAAGGCCATCATTTCGGTGTTCACTGATGGCGTCCGGCACGTCAAGATGAAGGAAGAGCTTGCCATACACGAGGGCCTATTCACGGCTCTGGAGATGTTCAACATGGCAAACAAATGTGCGAGAGCTGAGGAAGGTCGCCTCTCCCTCCTGGAGCTTCCAGAGGCTGACTTAGAAGACAAGAAAGCCAAGGCCAAGGATGTGAAGCACAAGGGGCCAGCTGTGCTCACGGCCGAACTAGAGATGAAGTGTGGCTGCGACCACACGGAGTCATCCAAGGGCAGCCGCCCGTTCTGCGTCTTCCACAACGTGCACAACCACAACACCAATGACTGCCAGGAGCTTGATGAACCACAAGTATAGGGGACCAATTGTATCTCTTTTCGATAAGTAAGAGTGTCAAACCCAACGAGGAGCAGAAGGAAATGACAAGTAGTTTTCAGTAAGGTAATGTTTGCATGTGCTGAAATTGTAAGTAGCGGGTAGTTTGATAGCAAGATAATTTGTAACGACCAAGTAATGATAATAGTAACAAGTATGCAGCAAGGTAGCCCAATCCTTTTGAGGCAAAGGACATGCCAAAATGGTCTCTTATGATAAGCAAAGTGTTCTTGAGGGTACATGAGAATTTCATCTAGTCACTTTCATCATGTTGGTTTGATTTGTGTTCACTACTTTGATAATTTGATATGTGGGTGGACCAGTGCTTAGGTGTTGTTCTTACTTGAACAAACCTCCTACTTATTATTAACCCTCTCGCAAGCATCCGCAACTACAAGAAAAGTATTAAGAATAAATTCTAACCATAGCATTAAACTTTTGGATCCAATCGGTCCCTTACGGAATAGCGCATAAACTGTGGTTTAAGCTTATGTCACTCTTGCAACCCATCATCTAATTGCTACTCCACAATGCATTCCCTTAGGCCCAAATATGGTGAAGTGTCATGTAGTCGACGTTCACATGACACCACTAAGGGAATCACAACATACATACTATCAAAATATCGAACACACATCAAATTCACATGATTACTTGCAACATGATTTCTCCCGTGACCTCAAGAACAAAAGTAACTACTCACAAATGATAAATATGTTCATGATCAGGGGAGTATTAAATAGCATAATGGATCTGAACATATAATCTTCCACCAAATAAACCATATAGTAATAAACTACAAGATGTAATCAACACTACTAGTCACCCACAAGCACCAATCTATAGTTCCGGTAACAAGATTGAACACAAGAGATGAACTAGGGTTTGAGATGAGATGGTGCTGTTGAAGATGTTGATGGAGATTGCCCTCCCCAAGATGGGAGAGTCGTTGGTGATGATGATGACGATGATTTCCCCCTCCAGGAGGGAAGTTCCCCTGGCAGAATTGTTCCGCCGGAGGGCAAAAGTGCTCCTGCCCAAGATTCGCCTCGAGACGGCGGCGCTCCGTCCCGAAAGTCCTCTCCTTCTTTTTTCTAGGTCAAAATGACTTATATACCAGAAGATGGGCACCGGAGGTGGGCCGAGGAGGGCACAACCCACCAGGGCACGCCTGGGCTCCCTAGCGCGCCCAGGTGGGTTGTGCCCTGTAACACCCCAAAAATTTAACCATGTTTATTAAAATTCTACCAGGAAATTAAAATTTTATTTTTTGGATTTACCTTTGATTTCAGAACCTCTCTTTTCTGCTAAGTTGTGGAGTTTTCACCCCAAGTAAAAACTTTCCAATTATTATTGGACTTGTTTACCCTCTCAAATAAAACAATTCTTTTATCAGTGGAATTATTTATATAATTATTTTTCCTGAGCTCTATTTCTCTAAAAATGTTTTTTCATAAGTTTTGGGGTCCCTTTTGCACTGCAACCCTTTGATAAATTTATTTAAAAATTCCACCAAAATTTGGGGATGACATATGGTGTCCCTAAATCACTTTTATGCAAGAAGATCTTTTAGCAATTGGAGATTTTGAGCTCCACACCAAGTTTTCCAATCTGGTCCAAATTGCACTTTTGCACTACAACCTATTTATGTATTTCTTTAAAACTTCCACCAAAATTAGGGATGTTAGTAGGAGTATATTATTCATCTTGGTGCAAAAACCCACAAATGTTCTTTGAAAAATTTGAGCAAAACATCCTCTTTTGCTCTCTGGCCCAGTTTGGCTTGTTCTACAGCAACTCTAATTTTTGTTGCTCTAATGCCCATTATATTTCTTCTTCTTATTAACCACCCTGTAAAACCCTTAAGTACAGGAGAGTGGACCCATTGGAGTATATTTGCTGCATGCAAAGATATGTTTTAGTTTCTGTCCAGAAATGGTTTTCTCAAAAACCTCCACTAGCAAGTTTATGTTTCTGCCAAACTAACCTTACCACCCTCTTTTTCATCTAAAGAGACACTGGCCTGGAGCTTTTGTCCACCCCAAGAGTTGCCTAGATGCCCCTGGCATTCTTTCAAACACCTTGAGTGCATGGTCAGTTTTGACATGGCTTTTAGCTTGCATTGTGAACTTGATCCCCTGCACCAACAACCTTGTCCACTAAGCTTGTAACTAACGCTAACCAAGACCTATAATTCCCCAACCTCACCAAAGCCTCCTAGCATGCCCTGGCATTTTGTCGAACAGTTGGCGTGCACGCTCTGGGCGCGGCCAGAGCGCGCGTTTTGCACGTGCGTGCACCCGAGCCGCTGCGTCCCGCTGCCGCCTCCCCGCGCCCGTTCTGGCCCATCCAACTTGCAGCCGACGCGCCCCGACTCCTCCCACATCGCAGAGACGCCCCGGCTCCCTCCTGGCGCCCTCTGGCCGCCCATAACCGCCGCCACCGCCTCGACAACCTCTGCCTGGGCGGTGCCGCCCAAGCCACACGCCACGCCACCGCTCGCCTTGAGCGAGTGTGAAGTTCGCCGGGCGCCGGCCAGCTCCACGTCGCCCTGCTAGCTATAGCGAGGTGGTTCGCCGAGCTTATCTTCGGCCGCCGCGGAACCGACCTAGGCGCGCTATAAATAGGGACACCGAGCTCGTCTAGGCCTCAAGCAACCTCAGGCCACCCCTCTAGAGACCCCATGGCCGGTAATCAAAGAGGGGAAGGTCGTCTTCCCCATCTCCGGTCGGCTCGGCCGCCGCCACGTCCCAGTCCATTTCGTCGCGAACAGAGCTTCTCCAGTCCATCCAGTGCCACCAACCTCCTCCCCTCGGTCTTGCGGAGCCGCCCAACCACTCAAATTCGACGGGGAGCCACCGTAGCCCAAACCCCCAACTCACCCGAAACTGCCGTCCGCCGCGGAGCTCGCCGCCGGCGACTCCCTCCACTCCCGCCACCCCCTCGACCACCGGGAGGACCGCCCTGGCCTGGCGGATCCATCCCCGCCCTCAGAACCCCGCAAGGAGCCGCCAATCACCGGCGACGATCGCCGGAGCCCCGCCTCTGTTCGGCCAGAGGAGGAAGGAGGCGAGGGCGACCGGTCAAACCTGACCAGTGGGCCCCCTGGACCCACTGTCAGTGACCACGGGCCGGTCCACGCCGGAGTAAGTGAGGCGTAAACGCAAAGTACGTCTTCGACGTGTATTCAATTCGAAACGTTTTCTTTTTCTGTTTTATTAAAAAAAACAGAAAGTTGACTAAACTTTGACTGGCTATAACTTTTTAAATATAACTCCAAATGAGTTGATTCTTTTTCCTACCTCTCTCAAATATTGTCTAGTTTATTTTCAAATTTATTTGAAAATTTTTCAGACAACTTTTTTGCACTGTTTTGAAACTATGTTTTAATTCAATATTTTCAAAAATAGGATTTTTGGAGAAGAAGAAGACTTTCAAAAGTTTTAGGATGCACCCTGCCTCTACACAACTTGAAGGCAAGCATTCTGAACTCTGGCATAATATTTTCGTGTGTCGTTTGAATACGGTTACAACACTCCTTGTCTCGGAGTTTCGTTATTTTATGTGATGATATGAGCATACCCATAAGTGCATATTGGTGAGTCCGTGCTTTTTGAATTTGATGCGTTGAGATAGTACTCACCATTGTATGCCCTTCATGCATGCCGGAAGGAATCCGGTAAGACCTCTGTCTTGGGTAGACACGGGCTTGTCTCTAGTCCTCCGTTGGGACGATTGTGTCCGGTACGACATGATGAGGTATGACGAGTGGTGATTCTGTCTGTTGGTTGAAATAAATTGTTTATGCTAATGATGCAGGGAATACTTAAACCTCCTAAGTCGACCACAGATCGAGTCTTGTTCCGGTAACCCCCATACTTGTTTCGTACTACCAAGTGTCCCTGCCATAGGTAGGGTACGGTTCAGTAAGTTGTCAACCCCTTCCTAGCACACACCGTACAGAGAGGCCATGGTGGAAGATACCGGCTGTATCCGGTAGGCATGCCACCTGGTCCGGGGGCATGGGTGTTTCCGGTTGGGACCGAGAGGGGGGCACCCCTTTGAGCGCGCGATACAAATTTGATCCCATGCTACGCGAGGTTGTAGCCTCCCCACTTAGAGTTTCGCTTAACAGGTGTCGTGGGTGATTCCAGACACCGGTAAGTTAAGATGGTGTGTGCGGTCAGGTGTGTTTTCAATTAAAAGACCATAGACGGAATTAGTCCCGATGGACTAAAGGAATCCGTTACTAGTGGGTAAATAGTACACCCTCTGCAGAGGTTAATCCATTCGAATAGCCGTGTCCATGGGTAAGGACTACAGTCTAGGATGGGTCAAGTGTTGGTCTTAGTGTCGGTCTTCAAAGGAGAAACTGCTAAACCAGAACATGGATCATGACTTGTGACGTATGATGATTATGATTATTATTATTATGGACTAACCAACTATATTATTTGAACCATTGAGTATCCCTGGGACGGTTCTACCTCCTGGATATTCATTGTGATTATTTTCTTATAAGCCCTTTATGTGGTGTCGCTCAGACGCCCGACTGTGGCATGCTTGTTATTTGTTTACTTTATAAGCTCTTTATGTGGTGTCGCTCAGACGCCCGACTGTGGCATGCTTGTTATTTGTTTACTTTATAAGCCCTTTATGTGGTGTCGCTCAGACGCCCGACTGTGGCATGCTTGTTATTCGTTTACTTTATAAGCCCTTTATGTGGTATCGCACAGACGCCCGACTGAGGCATGCTTTATATTATTATCCTTTCGAGGCGTCGCTTCAGACACCCAATCGGTGCATTCTATTTTTATTCTCTGATTGCATATTCATGTTTACATGAACAACCTGCTTGCGCGCATCATGGACTTTTATTTCGTGACTGACGTTGTGATCATAGTATATTTCAGAGCATGAATATCATTTGTTATATTATACCCGTGTTCATAATGTTTGCGAGTACATTCAAAGTACTCACTGGCTTGTCCCTGGCTATTGTCTTGGCCAGATTTCTTGCTTGGAGAGGAGCATTGCGATGACAGCCCCGGAACCTATGCAATGGTGATAGTAGCCTCGCGAAGATAGGAGTTATCCAGGTCAGCTGTTCCTGTGGGAAATGGAGTTCCACAGACGCTGATGAACCACAAACCGCTTCCGCCATCAACCACTAGAAACCTTGTGTTGTACTCATAGGCCAGAATGGTCTTGTACTACATATTGTGTACTTTGCTTGGAATTTTTGTATCAAGTTGGTGCCTCATCAGCTAACAGTAATCCTGGGGCTGATGAGCACAAGGGCCATTTTCTGGAAAATAATATCCCGAAAATCCGGTCCTGACATGCGCACCTGGTGGGCCCCCTCTGGTGGTTATTTGCTCCAATAATTCTTAAATATTCCATAAAAAATATCCGTGAAGTTTCAGCTTGTTTGGAGTTGTGCAGAATAAGTGGCCTGACGTAGCTTTTCCAGGTCCAGATTTCCAGCTGCCGGAATTCTCCCTCTTGGTGTGTACCTTGCAAATTATGAGAGAAAAGGAATTAGAATTACTCCAAAAAGCATTATTATGGATAAAAACATTATAAATAATAGTAAGAAAACATGATGCAAAATGGACGTATCAACTCCCCCAAGCTTAGACCTCGCTTGTCCTCAAGCGAAAACTGAAATCGAAAAACATGTCCACATGCTTTGAGAGAGAGGTGTCGATAAAAACAAAATACGGACAGAGAAGCATCATGTTGATTATTATAACATCAACAAAATTAAACATAAAAATTTAATCATAGAACTTTCATCATATACTTCTCATTAATAAGTAACAATTCATCACACAATCGAAGTATAAAGAAAAAACTCTATTAGAAACCAATAAACTATGTTCTCAATCAACTTTGCAACTACAATTCATCATCTTTTCAAGAAGGGTCACGTGTCAGAGCCTTTAGGCAAGTTTACATACTCAACCATCATATAGTCTTCTATGATTGCTAACACTCACCTCGTACCCATGAGCAAAACGTTTCAACCGGACACATAGAAAGATAGGGGCTTATAGTTTCGCCTCCCAACATACTCACCTCAAGAGTGATGTCAACAATAATAACTCATGCTATCTATATTCAACTGGACATATGTGCCTAGATCTTTCCTCACCACATGATGCTTGCCAAAGGAGAAAAAATAAAAAGGAATAGAAGAAAACTTTGACTCTTTTCATAAAAGTAAATACATAAAAGTAAAAGATAGGCCCTTCATAGAAGGTAGCAGAGGTTGCCATGCGCTTATTTGTTTGTATGCTCAATCCCTTAGTGCAAGAGAACGTCACATTGTATTACCCCTTAAGAAGACAACCTTTATTATGTAGTCTATCGCTTTTATTCTTTGTCATCCAAGTTCGTACAACACTCAATTTTCTCTTACACTAAATGATCTCACATTTTTAGAAGCAATTTTTATTGCCTATTTGCACCGATGACAACTTACTTGAGGGATCTTGCTCAATCCCTAGGTAGGTATGGTGGACACTTGAAAAAGATTTGGGTTTAAGGGTTTTTGGATGCACAAGTAGTATCACTACTTAGTGCGGAATTTTTGGCTAGCAAAGATAGGGGGAAGCATCACATGTTAAAGGATCTATGACAATATGACTTCTATGTGAATATAAACAAACATAAACCATTAAGTTGTCTTCCTTGTCCAACGTCAACAATTTTGGCATATAATATTTTGATGATGGCTCACAATCACAAAAGATTTCTAGGATAGTATATTTATATGTGAATCTTCTCGTCCCTTATTAGTTCTTTCATGAGTTGCATCATTGACTAATGCTATGTTTGTCAATCTCTAATAATATTTCCTACTTATACTTTTCCATATGTGGTGCTATCCCCTACCATAGGATTAGTATATGATCTTATTGATTTATTTCCTTTCTTTCATTTGTTTCCTTTCTCTTTTTTCTTTCTTTCTTATTTATTTTATTTATTTGCAACATGAAAGTAAAGAAAACAAAAACTCAAACTAAACTTTATTATATAACTTGAACACGATTACAATGATACATCACTAAGAAAACTCTCAAACAAGAAAGGATAGAACTAAACTTTATTTTATCTAAAGCAAAAAGATCGAACTAAGATAAGTAAAAGCAAAAAGATAGTGGGATGATACAATACCGGGGCACCTCCCCCAAGCTTGGTGGAAGCCAAGGGGAGTGCTGATACGTCTCCAACGTATCTATAATTTATGAAGTATTAATGCTATTATATTATCCATCTTGGATGTTTAATGGGCTTTATTATACACTTCTAAATTATTTTTGGGACTAACTTATTAACCCAGAGCCCAGTGCCAGTTTCTGTTTTTCTCCTTGTTTGAGTGTTTCGCAAAAAAAGAATATCAAACGGAGTCCAAACGGAATGAAACCTTCTGGAAAGTTATTTTCGGAACGGAAGCAATCCAGAAGACTTGGAGTATACGTAAGGGAAGCAATGAGGCAGGGGGCGCGCCCTCCACCCTAGTGGGCCCCTCATGGCTCCCCTGATGTATTTCTTCCGCCAATATATATCCATATACCTTAAAAACATCGGGGAGCAGAAGAGATCGGGATTTCCGCCGCCGCAAGCCTCTATAGCCACCAAAAACCAATCGGGACCCTGTTACGGCACCCTGCCGGAGGGGCGGATCCCTCACCGGTGCTCATCTTCATCATCCCGGCGATCTCCATGACGAGGAGGGAGTAGTTCACCCTCGGGGCTGAGGGTATGTACCAATAGCAATGTGTTTGATCTCTCTCTCTCTCTCTCTCTCTCTCTCTCTCGTGTTCTTGAGGTGGTACGATCTTGATGTATCGCGAGCTTTGCTATTATAGTTGGATCTTATGATGTTTCTCCCCCTCTACTTTCTTGTAACGGATTGAGTTTTCCCTTTGAAGTTATCTTATCGGATTGAGTCTTTAAGGATTTGAGAACACTTGATGTATGTCTTGCGTGGGATACCCGTGGTGACAATGGGGTATTCTATTGATTCACTTGATGTATGTTTTGGTGATCAACTTATGGGTTCCGTGACCTTGGGAATCTATGCATAGGGGTTGGCACACGTTTTCGTCTTGACTCTCCGGTAGAAACTTTGGGGCACTCTTTGAAGTTGTTTGTGTTGGTTGAATAGATGAATCTGAGATTGTGTGATGCATATCGTATAATCATACCCACGGATACTTGAGGTGACATTGGAGTATCTAGGTGACATTAGGGTTTTGATTGATATGTGTCTTAAGGTGTTATTCTAGTACGAACTCTTGAATAGATTGATCCGAAAGAATAACTTTGAGGTGGTTTCGTACCATACAATAATCTCTTTGTTTGTTCTCCGCTATTAGTGACTTTGGAGTGACTCTTTGTTGCATGTTGAGGGATAGTTATATGATCCAATTATGTTATTATTGTTGAGAGAATTTGCACTAGTGAAAGTATGAACCCTAGGCCTTGTTTCAACACATTGCAATATTGTTTACGCTCACTTTTATCATTAGTTACCTTGCTCTTTTTATATTTTCACTAGTTTAGTCTATAAAAGAAAACTACAAAAAATGGAATTAAGGGTGCCTCATATGCTTCATCTTTTTAATGTCTTTCATGAAAATGATGGGAAGGAAAATTGTGCTCAAGTACTAGAAGAAGAATTACATAGAATGCTTGGCATAAAATATGTGAATGATGAGCATGATTTCAATGTTGTTAGTATGAATTCTTTGAATATCCATGATGCTAATGATATGCAAAAACACAAGCTTTGGGATGCTATGTTTGATGAAGATGATATGTTTAGTCCCCCAAGTTTTGATGAGAATATTTATTATGATGAAAGCATGCTTCCTATCTATGATGATTATTGTGATGACACGTATGCTCTAAAGAATAAAGATAACCATGAAACTTGTCATCATGATTTTAATTTTCAATTGGATTATGCTTCACATGATAGTTATTTTGTTGAGTTTGCTCCCACTACTATTGATGAGAATAAGTTTGCTTATGTGGAGAGTAGTAAATTTCTATGCAAGTAGATCATGAAAAAAATGCTTTATGTTCTGGTTATATGGTTGAATTCATTCATGATGCTACTGAAAATTATTATGAGAGAGGATCATATGCTTCTACATATTGCAATAATATCAAGTTTCCTCTCTATGTGTTGAAAATTTTGAAGTTATGCTTGTTTTGCCTTCCTATGCTAGTTGATTATTGTTCCCATAAGTTGTTTGCTCACAAAATCCCTATGCATAGGAAGTGGGTCAGACTTAAATGTGCTAGTCATATTCTTCATGATGCTCTCTTTATGTTTCAATTCTTATCTTTTATGTGGGCATCATTGAAATCATTATGCCTAGCTAGGGGCGTTAAACGTTAGCGCTTTTTGGGAGGCAACCCAACTTTATATTTGTTCCTTGCTTTTTGTTCCTGTTTGGTAATAAATAAATCATCTAGCCTCTGGTTAGATGTGGTTTTATGTTTTAATTAGTGTTTGTGCCAAGTAAGACCTATAGGATCTTCTTGGATGATAATTATTTGATCTTGCTGAAAAAGACAGAAACTTTCTGCTCACGAAAACAATTGTGAAAAATCACCAGGAAATGATAAAATACTGAATCCAATTGCAGAAGATCAATAATAAAATTATCTAGGTCTTCCTATTTTGGTAGAATTGTTTGAGTTCCAGAAGTTTGCGTTAGTTACGGATTACTACATACTGTTCTGTTTTTGACAGATTCTACTTTTCGTGTGTTGTTTGCTTATTTTGATGACTCTATGGCTAGTAAAATAGTTTATAAACCATAGAGAAGTTGGAATACAGTAGATTTAACACCAATAAAAATAAAGAATGAGTTCATTGCAGTACCTTGAAGTGGTGTTTTGTTTTCTTTCGCTAACGGAGCTCACGAGATTTTTTGTTAAGTTTTGTGTTGTGAGGTTTTCAAGTTTTGGGTAAAGATTCGATGGACTACGGAATAAGGAGTGGCAAGAGCCTAAGCTTGGGGATGCCCAAGGCACCCCAAGGTAATATTCATGGACAACCAAGAGCTTAAGCATGGGGATGCCCCAGATGGCATCCCCTCTTTCGTCTTCGTTCATCGGTAACTTTACTTGGAACTATATTTTTATTCACCACATGATATGTGTTTTTCTTGGAGCGTCATTTTATTTTATTTATCTTTGCTTGCTGTTTGAATAAAATACCAAGATCTAGAATTCTTAAATGAGAGAGAGTCTTCACATAGCTACGTAATTATTTAACTACTCAGTTATCTTCACTTATATCTTTTTGGAGTAGTTTTTCATTTGCTCATGTGCTTCACTTATATCCTATGAGTAAATGGTTGAATGATTTGAATGTCATAAATCTGAAATTATATATGTTTCATATGCCTTTCCCGTTGGGAGTAATGCCTTCACATATAAGAAGTAGAGGTGGTAAATTTATTGAAGTTTAGCAAACACTGTATTGGTCACTTGAATAATTCATGAGAGAATATTGAAGGAAGAGAGATTTCACATATAAATATACTATCTTGGACATCTTCTATGATTGTGAGCCCCATTAATGATTTTCAAACCTGAGAAAATTAGTTGAAGTTGGACAAGGAAGACAACATAATGAGTTATGCTTGGGTATATTTGTATAGAAGTTATATTATTATGGATCCTCTAACATGTGGTGCTTGCTATTTAGAATCCTTTGCTAGCCAAAATATCTGTACTAAGCGGGAATACTGCTTGTGCATCCAAATTCCTTGAACCAAGTTTCTTCCATGAGTGTCCACCATATCTACCTATATGCGGTATTTACCTGCCGTTCGAAGTAAATTTGCATGTGCCAAACTCTAAACCTTAAAATAATAATCTGTTTTGTATGCCCGAATCGCTCATGTAGCGACTAGGGGCTGTCAGTATCTTCCATGCTAGGTGGGTTATTCTCACGATGAGTGGACTCCGCTCATCATTCACGAGAAAATGGCTGGTAACTGGGATGCCCAGTCCTATGATCAAAAGATCAAAAACAAATTCGCAAATAATTTTAACAAAGCTCCCCCAGGAATGTTGATAGTTGGACGGCACCCGTTGTTTCAGACAAGCCGTGGAGTGTGAATGTTGGCGGAGGGGGAGTTAAAACTTTACCTTTCTGTGTGGGAACCGCCTATAATTTATCTAGTATGGAAGATATTGGGAACTCTTGGTCGTTATGTTGACAATGAAAGCATAGCTCTCAAAATTATTTTCATCTCCGTTTTAGCTTCGAGCTCTGGCACCTCTGCAAATCCCTGCTTCCATCTGTGAAGGGCCTACCTATTACTTTTATGCAAGAGTCAGTAGTATTCCTTCTCATTCCAACCTACTCTTAAGTTGGCAAGCATCATGTGATGGAAATATCTAAGCTATATGGCCATTCAAATATATTTGATCATGAAGTATTATTGTTGACAATTATCTATATGATAAATAAGTTGGGAGGCAAAACATTAAGCCCCTATCTTTCTCTGTGTTCGATGGATGCTATTTGTTCTAAAAATATGATTTGAGTGGTAGCAATCATGGAAGACTATATGATAGTTGAGTATGTGGGATTATCTAAATCAAAGCTCTGACATAGACCCTTCCTGAAAATATGATGAATTGCAATTGTTTGATGACTGAGAACATAGTCTGTTAGTTTTCAAGAAAGTTTATGATCTATGCTTTAACATGTGAATAGTTTGTTACTTGATCATGAAAAGTTATACGAGTTGAGCTACTGTTATGACATATAATGATGCTAGAAAAGGTGATTGAAATTAGCATTGATCAAACTTATACACCTGCTAGCATTCACACTTCATAAATTATTTCTTTTATCATTTACCTACTCGAGGACGAGCAGGAATTAAGCTTGGGGATGCTGATACGTCTCCAACGTATCTATAATTTATGAAGTATTCATGCTATTATATTATCCATCTTGGATGTTAATGGGCTTTATTATACACTTCTATATTATTTTTGGGACTAACTTATTAACCCAGAGCCTAGTGCCAGTTTCTGGTTTTTCTCCTTGCTTCAGTTCTTCGCAGAAAAGGAATATCTAACGGAGTCCAAATGGAATGAAACCTTCGGGAAAGTTATTTTTGGAACGGAAGCAATCCAGAAGACTTGGAGTATACGTAAGGGAAGCAACGAGGAAGGCACGAGGCAGGGGGCACGCTCACCCCACTGGGCGCGCCCTCCACCCTCGTGGGCCCCTCGTGGCTCCCCTGATGTATTTCTTCTGCCTATATATATATCCATATTCCCTAAAAACATCGGGGAGCAGAAGAGATCGGGAGTTCCACCGCCGCAAGCCTCTGTAGCCACCAAAAACCAATCGGGACCCTGTTCCGGCACCCTACCGGAGGGGGGATCCCTCACCGGTGCTCATCTTCATCATCCCGGCAATCTCCATGACGAGGAGGGAGTAGTTCACCCTCGGGGCTGAGGGTATGTACCAATAGCTATGTGTTTGATCTCTCTCTCTCTCTCTCCCTCGTGTTCTTGAGGTGGTACGATCTTGATGTATCACGAGCTTTGCTATTATAGTTGGATCTTATGATGTTTCTCCCCCTCTACTTTCTTGTAATGGATTGAGTTTTCCCTTTGAAGTTATCTTATTGGATTGAGTCTTTAAGGATTTGAGAACACTTGATGTATGTCTTGCGTGGGATACCCGTGGTGACAATTGGGTATTCTATTGATTCACTTGATGTATGTTTTGGTGATCAACTTGCGGGTTCCGTGACCTTGGGAATCTATGCATAGGGGTTGGCACACGTTTTCGTCTTGACTCTCCGGTAGAAACTTTGGGGCACTCTTTGAAGTTCTTTGTGTTGGTTGAATAGATGAATCTGAGATTGTGTGATGCATATCGTATAATCATACCCATGGATACTTGAGGTGACATTGGAGTATCTAGGTGACATTAGGGTTTTGGTTGATATGTGTCTTAAGGTGTTATTCTAGTATGAACTCTTGAATAGATCGATCCGAAAGAATAACTTTGAGGTGGTTTCGTACCCTACAATAATCTCTTCATTTGTTCTTTGCTATTAGTGACTTTGGAGTGACTCTTTGTTGCATGTTGAGGGATAGTTATATGATCCAATTATGTTATTATTGTTGAGAGAACTTGCACTAGTGAAAGTATGAACCCTAGGCCTTGTTTCAACACATTGCAATACCGTTTATGCTCACTTTTATCATTAGTTACCTTGCTGTTTTTATATTTTCAGATTACAAAAACCTATATCTACCATCCATATTGCACTTGTATGACCATCTCTTCGCAGAACTAGTGCACTATACAATTTACCATTGTATTGGGTGTGTTGGGGACACAAGAGACTCTTTGTTATTTGGTTGCAGGGTTGTTTGAGAGAGACCATCTTCAACCTACGCCTGCCACGGATTGATAAACCTTAGGTCATCCACTTAAGGGAAATTTGCTATTGTCCTACAAACCTCTGCACTTGGAGGCCCAACAATGTCTACAATAATAAGGTTGCGTATTAGACATCAAGTGCCCATACCCGATACTCAATTCTCCTTTGGTGGTGAAGAAGATGGTGGTGGTGATGAAGAAGAGGCCTTGTCCTCAGATTTCCATGGCAGTGGTCCACCATCATAAGAGGAAGAGTGAGTCTCACGGGTGAGGGAGTCCCGGACTAGGGGGTGTCCGGATAGCCGGACTATCGTCACGACCGGACTCCAAGACTATGAAGATACAAGATTGAAGACTTCGTCCCGTGTCCGGATGGGACTTTCCTTGGCGTGGAAGGCAAGCTTGGCAATACGGATATGTAGATCTCCTACCATTGTAACCGACTCTGTGTAACCCTAACCTATCCAGTGTCTATATAAACCAGAGGGTTTTAGTCCATAGGACGGACAACTTCATCATCAACAATCATACCATAGGCTAGCTTCTAGGGTTTAGCCTCCTTGATCTCGTGGTAGATCTACTCTTGTACTACTCATATCATCAATATTAATCAAGCAGGAGTAGGGTTTTACCTCCATCGAGAGGGCCCGAACCTGGGTAAAAACATTGTGTCCCTTGTCTCCTGTTACCATCCGCCTAGACGCACAGTTCGGGACCCCCTACCCGAGATCCGCCGGTTTTGACACCGACATTGGTGCTTTCATTGAGAGTTCCTCTATGTCATTACCGATAGGCCCGATGGCTCCTTCGATCATCAACCACGACGCGGTCCAGGGTGAGACTTTTCTCCCCGGACAGATCTTCGTGTTCGGCGGCTTTGCACTGCGGGCCAATTCGCTTGGCCATCTGGAGCAGATAGAAAGCTACACCCGTGGTCATCAGGTCAGATTTGGAAGTTTAAACTATACGGCCGATATCCGCGGGGACTTGATCTTCGACGGATTCGAGCCGCAGCCAAACGTGCCGCACTGTCTCGATGGGCATGATCTCGCTCTGCAGTCGAACAGTGCCCCGGAGGCCACACCAGCATCCGCTCCGACCCTTAATTCGGAGCCGGATTCCCCGGTCGAGGATGAGTGGCTGGACACCGCCTCGGGGGCTACAATCACTACGGCGATCGAGCCGAACTCCATCCCTGTTCTGTGCCTCGACTCCAGGGTGCCGGACTCCTCTCCGGACTCCGAACCCTCCGCGTCCCTACCAATCGACTGGGCGCCGGTCATGGAGTTCACTGCCGCGGACATCTTTCAGCACTCGCCCTTGGGCGACATCCTAAATTCACTAAAGTCTCTCTCCTTATCCGGAGAGCCCTGGCCGGACTACGGACAGGAAGGTTGGGATACGGACGATGAAGAAATTCAACGCCCACCCACCACCCACTTTATAGCCACTGTCGATGATTTAACCGACATGCTCGACTACGACTCCGAAGACATCGACGGCGTGGGCGGCGGCGCGGAGACAACAAGACCCAGCGCCCACGAGGCACCGAAGGCCACCTCGTCATATGACATATACATGGTGGACATCCCGAAAGATGGGAACGGCGATGGAACAACGGAGGATGACCCCTCCAAGAAACAGCCGAAGCGCCGACGTCAGCGGCGCCGCTCTAAATCCCGTCACGATAAAAACGGTGATTCCGGCACGGGAGATAATAGCACTCCGGACAGTGCCAAAGAGAACCCCCTCCAGCAGGACTCAGCGCGGGAGGAGGGAGAAGCAAGTCCGCACGACAGTGCGGCAGAAAAAGAGGCAGAGGATGATAATTACATGCCTCCCTCCAAAGATGAGGCAAGCCTCGACGACGACAAATTCGTCGTGCCTGAGGATCCCGCCGAACAGGAGCGTTTCAAACGCAGGCTTATAGCCACGGCAAGCAGCCTCAAGAAAAAGCAGCAGCAGCTTAGAGCTGATCAAGACCTGTTAGCTGACAGATGGACTGAAGTCCTTGCAGCCGAAGAGCACGAACTCGAACGCCCCTCCAAAAGCTACCCCAAACGCAGGCCGTTGCCTCGACTAGAGGAGGAAGCACCCAAGTCGCCAGCGCATGACATGGCCGACCGGCCACCTCGTGGCCGCGACAGAGAAGCTTCTCGGCCCTCCGCTCAAGCCACGCCCCGGCACCGCTCAAAAAGTACCAAGGCAAGGGATAACATGCCGGACTTGCGAGATATATTGGAGGATAAGGCAAAACACACAAGGTCGATCTACGGATCGCATGGGCGCCCAGCAACACGAGATGATTACCGTCGCGCCAGATACAGCAAAACCGGCCAGGCCGAACACAGCAGACAAAGCTTGTATGAGCTACGTCGTGATATAGCCCAATACAGAGGCGCCGCACACCCACTATGCTTCACAGATGAAGTAATGGATCATCAAATCCCAGAGGGCTTCAAGCCGGTAAACATTGAATCATACGATGGTACCACAGATCCCGCGGTCTGGATTGAGGATTATCTCCTCCATATCCACATGGCCCGCGGTGATGATCTACATGCCATCAAATACCTCCCCTGCTTAAAGGACCAGCTAGGCATTGGCTCAACAGCTTGCCGCGAGAATCAATTGGTTGTTGGGAGGACACGGAAGCCGCATTCCTTGATAACTTCCAGGCACATATGTGCGACCACCGACGCCGATGACCTTAGCCACATAATTCAGCAGCTGTAAGAATCGCCGGACAATTCGGACCCGGTTCCTAACAAAGAAAAATCAAATCGTTGACTGTCCGGATGCAGAGGCCCTAGCAGCCTTCAAACACAACATCCGTGACGAGTGGCTGGCCCGGCACCTAGGACAGGAAAAGCCAAAATCTATGGCAGCCCTCACAACCCTCATGACTCGCTTTTGTGCGGGAGAGGACAACTGGCTAGCTCGAAGCATTAACTTGGCTAAACATCCTGATAGTCCGGATACCAAGGACAACAATGGCAGGTTGCGTCGCAACAAGAACAAGCGCCGCATTAACGGCGATAATACTGAAGACATGGCCGTCAATGCCGGATTCAGAGGCTCTAAACCCGTCAGCGAAGAAGCCATTCAAAAGAAATACCAGGCCCGTCCAACTTGGACCGAATACTCGACCGCTTGTGCCAGATACATGGCACCCCTGAAAACCCAGCCAATCACACTAACAGGGACTGTTGGGTGTTCAAACAAGCAGGCAAGTTAGGTGCCCAACTCAACAAGGGGCTACATAGCGATGACGAGGAAGAGCCCTGGCCGGCAAGCAATAAAGGACAGAAGGGTTTTCCTACACAAGTGCGGACGGTGAACATGATATACGCAACGCACATACCCAAAAGGGAGCGGAAGCGTGCACTAAGGGACATATACGCGATGGAGCCAGTCGCCCCAAAGTTCAACCCATGGTCCTCCTGCCCGATCACCTTCGATCGAAGGGACCACCCCACTAGCATCCGTCACGGCGGCTTCGCCGCATTGGTTCTTGACCCAATTATCGACGGATTTCACCTCACTAGAGTCCTGATGGACGGCGGCAGCAGCCTGAACTTGCTTTACCAGGATACAGTGCGCAAAATGGGCATTGACCCCTCAAGGATTAAACCTACAAAGACGACCTTTAAAGGCGTCATACCGGGTGTAGAGGCCAGTTGTACAGGCTCAGTTACACTCGAAGTGGTCTTCGGATCTCCGGATAACTTCCGAAGCGAAGAGTTAATCTTCGACATCGTCCCATTCCGCAGCGGCTATGACGCACTGCTCGGACGAACCACATTTGCCAAGTTCAATGCGGTACCGCACTACGCATACCTCAAGCTCAAGATGCCAGGCCCTCGAGGAGTAATTACGGTCAATGGAAACACCGAACGCTCTCTCCGAACGGAGGAGCACACGGCGGCCCTCGCGGCGGAGGTGCAAAGCAGCCTCTCACGGCAATTCTCGAGTCCGGCCACTAAGCGTCCGGACACTGTCAAGCGCGCCCGGAGTAACCTACAACAAGACCACCTAGCACGATTCAAGCACGAGTAGCAATCCGGCCCCAACCCCAGCCCTCACGAAATTGCGAACCAGTATTACGCATACATAATTACGCTACTGGAGATACCATGGGCATATGGGGAGGGGCAAGACAACGGCATGCCAGGAGTACGGCTCGACCGCACCAGGGGCTACCGTCTGTGTCATTTCTTTTTTTCCCTTTTTTCTTTTTTTTGTTTTTCTTTTCACTTTCAGGACTCCGTCTTCGAACAGTCCTGTCCGGCACTTGAATCGCCGAACTCACGATGCAATGGCCAGGGAAGCGGAAGGCCACGTCAAGTGCTCAGGTGGTCTCTGTTATGAGCATTATACCTGTTTTACATACCATCCCGCAGCTTACCCTCGGAGGGGACATGTTAGATAGTCCCATCCCTTGCTTGCCGCACTATTTGTATCGTTACGTTTCCATTTAAAGTACCTTTTGAATAAACAATACATAGCTCTTGCTCATTATTGCTTTAATTCTTATATATATATATATATATATATATATATATATATATATATATATAAGAACTAAAGCAATAATGAGCAAGAGCTATGTATTGTTTATTCAAAAAGGTACTGCTCATTTCACGACATGTTGCAACCGTACACTTTGGTACGGCCAAATACACCAGGGGCTCAAGTATCCCAAAATTATGGTGTGATAAAGTCCGAACACTTTCACAAGTGCAGCACCCGAACTTATAGCATTATATGAATTGGCTCAATCATGTCTTGGGTCAATAGTTGGTTTGCCCAGCTCCGTGTTTTGGTACCTTACGCCCGCTATATCGGCTAAGGTAGCACCGGAGAACCATCGCGATTGTGCCCAGTTTATTACGGGTCGAGCACCTCGATGGAGAAAGCCAAAACTGACCGTCATGATAAGGCGAGATCCGTCGCTGTTCGAGAGGTTTTTCGGTCCCTAAAGACTTATGCCGCTTAGAGCGAGGAACCAGAATTATCCGGCCAAGGCGTGGATAGCGCCCCGAACTCGGTCTTCCGAATACTAGGGGTTTCGCCGAAATTTAAAATTATAGAATTCTATGGCTAAGTGAGAGTGTTCAAGCATTATAAGTCCGGTTGACTTGTTCGTTGTGTTGAGCACCTCCCTAGATGGACCCAAGGATGGGAACAAGAGCGCCAAGTTTATCCCAACACCCCAAAGACTCGTGGCATGGGGGCTGAAGCCGACGACTTGCCATCTCTCAAATTTGATAAACGGCCGCATAGAAGGCAATATTTTAAATTAATAAGCGTTGCTTAGCGCATATGAACAAGTTTTCAGCGTACAGAATAACAAACGCGAGTCTATTAAAAAATTACATCCTTGGAGCACTCATCCACTATTCGGCGAGCACCCTTCAGGAGACCCTCATAATACATTTCGGGCGTGGGATGCTCCTTGCCCTTCGGTGGCCCGTCCGTCACAAGCTTGTCCGCATCCAGCTTGCCCCAATGCACTTTAGCACGGGCAAGGGCCCTACAGACCCCTTCAACGCAGACGGAGCGCTTGATAACTTCAAGACGCGGACAGGCATCCGCCAGCCGCTGCACCAAGCCGAAGTAGCTCCCGGGAATGGCCTCCAATGGCCACAGCCGCTCTATAAGGCCCCTCATGGCCTGTTCGGCGACCTTGTGGAGCTCGACCAGCTGCTTCAGCTGGTCGCTTAGAGGCACCGGGTGTCCGGCCTCAAAGATATTGACACCGAATACCTTCTCCGTGGAGCTCCCTCCGGGCGCGGTAGAATGCGGCAAAGATCGGACACACTCGGGCAAATCTGCGAATGCTCCTGGAGAGCTCCGAATCCGGGTAAGTAATAGGTAATTGACTTTTACATTCTTGCTTTGCATAAAGAATGCCTTACCCGCCGCTATCTTCTTTAGTGCTTCGATTTCTTGGAAGGCTTTTTGGGCCTTGGCCTTAGCAGCTTTGGCACTCTCAAGAGCCGAGGCAAGCTCGGACTCTCGGGTCTTCGAGTCGCGCTCCAAACCCTCGTGTTTCTTCATGAGAATCTGGAGCTCTTGCCGCACCTCCGCCAGCTGCGCCTCCCCTTTCTCTCGCTCGGTGCGTTCCGCAACCGCTTTGTTTTCGGCCACGGCGACCGCTTCCCGCAGGGTCTCCACCTCGTTCGTGGCCCCTGCGGTACCTATGTTATTTCTGTTATTTTTTGCAACCAAAACCTTTTCTATAAGGTATTTCTTTAATAAGGCATTTCTTACCTTCCTTCTCCTTGAGCTGCCTCTTGGCTTGTCCGAGCTCATTCTCGGAACGCTCGAGGTCCTGCTTCAGTGTATTGACCTCTGCAGTCGGTCTTGCAGAGGTCAAGCAATAGCCTGCATTCCCATATTGACATACTTATATTAGACTCCTGCGATATCTTTTAGATCCTCAGTCCGGCTTTTCTTTCCGAACACCGAACTAAGCATCAGGGGCTACTGTCTATGCGGTAACATTTTTATATGTTTTAAATTTACCTCAAAGCCTGTTAGAAGGCTGGTACAGGCGTCGGTCAGTCCGCTCTTGGCGGACTGAACTGTCCGGATCACCGCACTCATAATAGTGCGGTGCTCCTCCTCGATGGAGGCGCCGTTGAGCGCCTCCAGTAAGCTATCCGGTGCCTCCGGTTGGACAGAGGACACCGGCGTCTTACCCTTCTTGCGAAGGATCCGTTGTCCGGACTTCGGAACCGCTGATGGTTCTGGCATGGAGTCCGGACGGGGGTCGGGCTTAGAGCCCCTGGGGGTCTTGCTCCCCGCGCGCCTGGAGTCCGGGAGGTTGCCTTGTGGCGCCTCCTGCGCTACCTCCTCTTGACCAAGCCCTCCTTGGGGCCCCACCATGGTGTCGTCCGCGGCATGAGGCGAGGAGGCGGCCGGAGGTGAGATACTCTCCATTTCCGACGAGCCCAGGGACCCGCTTGATGAATTGGCAAGCTCGCCCTTGGGCGGGCTGCATGATTGTTCGGTATTAAAGAACACTATGCAATTATGAAAAACCATGGGTATCCGGACACTTACGATCTCGCCAGGGGCTTGGTCCTTGTTGGCCAGTCCTCCTCGTCATCTTCGACGTTGGTGGAGAAGTCCGGAGGAAGGGTTCTCCCCTTCTTGGACCCTCCGGCCTCCCCTGTTGGGGCGGCTTTCCTTTTCTTCTCCTCCCTCACGGGGGGGGGGGAGCTTCTTCTTCTTCCTCCTCGTCCTGAGGAGAAGATTCCGCTTCGGAACCTGACAACACCTGGCGTCGGGAACTCCTTCGGGTTCCCGTGGCCTCCTTCTTGGCATTCTTCTCCGGCACCACATGAGGCGCCGGAGCCAACAGCCCCGTCAATCGGGCGTCCTCCGGGTCTTCCTGCAAAGGAGCCGGACAGTTAATCTGTCCGGCCGTCTTCAGCCAGTTCTGTCAAAAATTAGGGAGTTTTAGATCCCGCATAGAGTCAATCTATGAAAAGAGAGTCTCGTAAAGGGTAAACTAACTTACCTCGCCGGCTGGACGCCGTGCGCTGTATCCGCGATCTTTGGTAGCGGATGTTGGGGCTTCAGCGCCCTTGAACAGCACCTTCCAGGCATCTTCGTATGTAGTGTCGAAGAGCCGACTCAAGGTTCGGTGCTGCGCCGGATCGAACTCCCACAAATTAAAAGCCCTTCGTTGGCAGGGGAGAACCTGGCGGATGAGCATCACCTGGATTACGTCGACAAGCTTGAGATTCTTGTCCACCAGGTTTTGGACACATGTCTGGAGTCCGGATAGCTCTTCCGAATCCCCCCACGTCAGGCCCGTTTCTTTCCATGACGAGAGCCGTGTGGGGAAGCCAGATCTGAATTCGGGGGCCGCCGCCCATTCAGGGTCGCGTGGCTCGGTGATGTAGAACCACCCCGACTGCCACCCCTTTACTGTCTCCACGAAAGCGCCCTCGAGCCATAGGACCTTGGCCATCTTGCCAACCATGGCGTCTCCGCACTCCGCTTGGCGGCCGCCCACTACCTTCGGCCGAACATTGAAGATCTTCAGCCATAAGCCGAAGTGGGGCTGGATGCAGAGGAAGGCCTCACACACGCCGATAAACGCCGAAATGTTGAGGATGAAATTCGGGGCCAGGTCGTGGAAGTCCAGGCCATAGTAGAACATGAGCCCCCGGACGAAAGGGTGAAGAGGAAAACCTAGTCTGCGGAGGAAGTGGGGTAGAAACACTACCCTCTCACGGGGCCCGGGGGTTGGAATGAGCTTCCCCGCTTCGGGCAGCCTGTGTGCGATGTTGCCGGACAAGTATCCGGCCTCCCGTAGCTTGGTGATGTGCCCTTCCTTGATGGAGGAGGCCATCCACCTGCCTCCCGCTCCTGACATGGTTGGAGAAAGGTCGAGATGGGATATGCGGGCTTGGGCGCTGGAGCTCGAGTGCGCGGAGATGGATAAGCAAAGGAGGAAGAAGGCGTAGGTGAAAAGGTGGATCCTTATCCCCTTATATGGACGGACGAAGCTATGCGTCCCCCACCAGCCTGGTAAAACTCGCTTATTCCCCAAGCGCCGTAATCAATGGCGCGGATGGGTTACCCACGTCTGTATTGATGAGAATCCCGGAATAAGGGGGCACGATCTATGCTTCGATAAGACGTGCCAAGGAAACTGCCTCGCTAAACACGCTGAGGTGGAACAGTAAAAACGATTCATATAAAAGCCTGGCCGTGGTGTGGTACCACGCCGCGGAATGCGTCAGCAGATCTGTGCAAAAATTATTCTCTCTGCGGTGTTATGTGGAACTTATTTTGCAGAGCCGGACACTATCCTTGTGTTCAAAACCTTCTGTGTATTCGGAGGAGGAACCGGCCTTGCAATGCCGAAGACAATATGCGCGCCGGACTCATCGTCATTGAAGCCTGGTTCAGGGGCTACTGAGGGAGTCCCGGACTAGGGGGTGTCCGGATAGCCGGACTATCGTCACGACCGGACTCCAAGACTATGAAGATACAAGACTGAAGACTTCGTCCCGTGTCCGGACGGGACTTTCCTTGGCGTGGAAGGCAAGCTTGGCAATACGGATATGTAGATCTCCTACCATTGTAACCGACTCTGTGTAACCCTAACCTATCCGGTGTCTATATAAACCGGAGGGTTTTAGTCCATAGGACGGACAACTTCATCATCAACAATCATACCATAGTCTAGCTTCTAGGGTTTAGCCTCCTTGATCTCGTGGTAGATCTACTCTTGTACTACTCATATCATCAATATTAATCAAGCAGGAGTAGGGTTTTACCTCCATCGAGAGGCCCGAACCTGGGTAAAAACATTGTGTCCCTTGTCTCCTGTTACCATCCGCCTAGACGCACAGTTCGGGACCCCCTACCCGAGATCCGCCGGTTTTGACACCGACAACGGGTCCTGCAACTAGCAGCCAAACTCATACCTTTAAACCTCGCCTCATATTCAAAGACTTGGTTCCGGAGGTCATAGATTTGGCTTTGGAGGAAGTTGATTTGCTTGTTGAGGGTGAAGATGATGTCCTTCATGGGCTTTCCATCCACCTTGAGATCACGGGAGAGGTCCGTGATCATGAGGTGATTGGCATGGAGTCCAGGCTCCACCATCCCCTCGCACGGGAAGACATCTTGCTCCATAGCTTCAAGCCTAGCCTCCATGGTTCCCGTCCCCTTGGGACAGGGCACATCGCGAAGGTGAAGCACCCCTCATGCATCTCAATGACCTGAGGGTGCTGCACCACCTCCCGCAAATATGGGTTGAAGACGTTCTTGAAGAACTTGTCCTTGGAGGAGCTTGAAGCAACCATGGTAGACGGGATCTGACAGAAAACAACAAGGGAAAATGAGAACAGAGGATTTCTTCGCGATACGGTGGTTAACAAGTTCGGGAAGTATATATATACTTTTTTTTATCTTGGAGGACAAGTATACGGAAGAAAAACAGAGTACGTAAGGTGTCCCAGTGGGCACAACCCACCTGGGCGCGCCAGGCTTGTCTTGTGCCCACCAGGGGATGCTTCCGAGGAGTTTCTTTATTTCCAAAATTCTAAAATATTCCAAAACTGATAAAATATATTTCTGCGGATTTTTTGGAGTCCATTTACTTACCGTATCATGTACCTCCTTATTTTCACGATTCTGGAGTGTTCCGGAAGGACTCTTTTATGTGTTCTTCCGGTGTCAAAGTTTGGATAATATTACTTCAACATTAATAGGCGTACCTGAGATATTATGCTTTATACGTTGCCCATTGACAATCTTCGGGTTAGTACCTTCGGAATTATTTATTTTTATGGCTCCAGACCGGTAAACCTCCTCGATGACATATGGGACTTCCCATTTTGAGAGGAGCTTTCCTGCAAAAAATCTAAAACGAGAGTTGTACAAAAGAACATATTATCCGACTTTAAACTCACACTTTTGGATTGTTTTGTCATGCCATCTTTTAACTTTTTCTTTGAATAACTTTGCATTTTCATAAGCTTGGGTTCTCCATTCATCTAATTAGCTAATATCAAATAACCTCTTTTCACCAGCAAGTTTGGAATCATAGTTGAGTTCTTTGACTGCCCAATATGCTTTATGTTCTAACTCAAGAGGCAAATGGCAAGCTTTTCCATAAACCATTTAATAAGGAGACATACCCATAGGATTTTTATATGCTGTCCTATAAGCCCAAAGTGCATCATCTAATTCCTTAGACCAATTCTTCCTGGACCTATTGACAGTCTTTTGCAAAATTAACTTTATTTCTCGATTGCTAAGTTCAACTTGACCACTAGACTGAGGATGATAAGGTGATGCAATTCTATGGTTAACATCATACTTGGCAAGCATTTTACAGAAAGCACCATGAATAAAGTGTGAACCACCATCAGTCATTAAATATCTAGGGACTCCAAACCTTGGGAAAATAACTCCCTTAAGCATTTTAATAGAGGTGTTGTGATCAGCAATACTGGTTGGAATAGCTTCTACCCATTTAGTAACATAATCAACAACAACCAAAATATGTGTATACCCATTAGAGGAAGGAAAATGTCCCATGTAATCAAATCCCCAAACATCAAATGGTTCAACAGCAAGTGAATAATTCATAGGCATTTCTTGATGCTTACCGATATTACCTATTCTTTGACATTCATCACAAGATGAGACGTACTTACTGGCATCCTTGAAGAGAGTAGGCCAACAAAATCCAGACCGCAATACCTTATGAGCAGTTCTATCTCCAGCGTGATGCCCTCCATAAGCCTCGGAGTGACATTTCCGTAGGATTTGTCCCTGTTCATGCTCAGCTCAGGTACACAACGTATAATAATACCATCTACTCCTTCTTTATAAAGATGTGGGTCATCCCAAAAGTAGTGTCTTAAATCATAGATGAGTTTTTTCTTTTGTTGGTAAGTAAAGCTAGGTGGTAAATATTTAGTAACAATGTAATTAGCATAGTCAGCATACCAAGGGGTACTATTAGCAAAATTTATTGCAGCTAACTGCTCATCAGGAAAACTATCATCAATAGGAGGTGGGTCATCAAGCACATTTTCAAGCCTAGACAAGTTATCAGCTATGGGGTTCTTAGCCCCGTTTCTATCAATGATATGTAAATCAAATTCTTGTAACCAGATAACCCAACGAATAAGTCTAGGTTTAGCATCTTTCTTTTCCATAAGATATTTAATTGCAGCATGGTCTGTGTGAACAGTTACCTTGGAATCAACAATATAAGGTCTAAATTTATCACAAGCAAACACCACTGCTAAGAATTCTTTTCCAGTAGTAGCATAATTTCGTTGAGCATTGTGTAGAGTTTTACTAGCATAATGAATAACATTGAATTTCTTATCAACTCTTTTTCCTAGTACAACACCCACAACATTATCACTAGCATCACACATAATTTCAAAAGGCAAGTTCCAGTCAGGTGGTTGAACAATAGGTGCAGAAATTAAGGCTTTCTTGAGTGTTTCAAAAGCTTCAAGACAATTACCATAAAAAACAAAAGGAATATCCTTCTGCAAAAGATTAGTGAGAGGCCTAGAAATTTTAGAGAAGTCCTTGATAAATCTCCTATAGAAACCAGTATGGCCTAGGAAACTATGAATACCTTTTATATCTTTAGGACATGGCATTTTCTCAATTGCATCAACCTTAGCTTTGTCCACTTCAATACCTCTTTTAGAAATTTTATGACCCAAGACAATGCCTTCATTTACCATAAAGTGTCACTTCTCCCAATTCAAGACAAGATTTGTTTGTTCACATCTCTGCAAAACTCGCTCAAGATTGCTTAGAAAATCATCAAAAGACTTCCCGTAAACAGAAAAGTCATCCATAAAAACCTCAACAATCTTTTCAACAAAGTCAGAGAATATAGCAATCATACATCTTTGAAAGGTAGCAGGTGCATTACATAAACCAAAAGGCATACGTCTATAAGCATAGGTTCCAAAAGGACTAGTAAAAGTGGTCCTTTCTTGATCAGGTTGAGAAACAGGGATTTGTGAAAAACCAAAATATCCATCAAGGAAGCAAATGTGTGTGTGCTTAGATAAACTTTCAAGCATTTGATCAATAAAAGGCAGAGGGTAATGATCTTTTCTAGTTGCTTTGTTTAATTTTCTAAAATCAATTACCATTCTATAGCCTGTAACAATTCTTTATGGAATAAGCTCATTCTTATCATTAGGGACAACAGTAATACCTCCTCTCTTAGGGACACAATAAACATGACTTACCCATCTACTATCAGCTATAGGATAGATTATACCTGCTTCCAGAAGTTTTAATATTTCCGTTCTTACCACTTCTTTCATCTTTGAATTTAACCGACGTTGGTGATCAACAACGGCTTTAGCATCAGGTTCCATATTAATTTTGTGCTGACATAGAGTGGGACTAATGCCCTTTAAATCATCAAGAGTTTATCCAATAGCAGCTTGGTGCTTCCTTAGAACTTTCAATAATCTTTCTTCTTCATGTTCTGAAAGGTTAGCACTAATATTTTTTTTTGACTATGAACAGTAGGGTAAAAACCCCACTGCAATTTTTATATTAAATAAATAAGCAAGAGTAGCACTGTACAAAAGGAGAAAAAAAGAGAAACAAAAAAACTAAGCTAAGCTAGCTAAAAAGAAAGCCAAAAAGAAGGAAAAAGAAAAAACAAAGGGCTTGAGTGAGCCCCTAACAAGAAGAACTAAAACTACAGAAATACAAAGACTGAGAGGAAGACTTATCAAGAGGATAACACTAATAATAACAGGATATATCTTATTTTCATCAACATAAGTGTATTTCAAAGTGTTTGGCAATTGTTTTAATTCAAACACAGGATCACCTTTAGGTGGAGGAGGACCTCCTAGAGTTTCAATAGGAAAATTGTGTTTAAGTAGAGGACGTTGTTCAAAGAAAATCTTATCTATTTCATTTCTTTCATGCATATGTAAATCATTTTCATGGTCTAGCAAATACTGTTCTAAAGGATCAGTAGGTGGCACAACAATAGAAGCAAGACCAATTAATTCATCCTTACTAGGCAATTCTTTTTCATGAAGATTTCTACTAAACTTGGAAAAATTAAACTCATGAGACTCATCACCAAAGCTAACACCGACAATTTGTTTCTTACAATCTATCTTAGCATTAACTGTGTTCAAGAAAGGTCTACCAAAGATAATGAGACAGAAGTCATCTTGTGGGGAACCAAGAACAAGAAAATCAGTAGGGTATTTTATTTTCCCGCACAAGACTTCAACATATCTAACAATCCCAATTGGTGATATAGTGTCTCTAGTAAGCTTAATAACATCTATTTAGTCTATCTCAGCAGGTGCTATGTCATTCATAATTTCTTGATATAAAGTGTAAGGAATAGCACTCACAGTATCACCCATGTCACATAAACCATGATAGCAGTGATCTCCTATTTTAACTGAAATAACAGGCATGCCAACAACAGGTCTATGTTGATCTTTTTTATCAGGTTTATCAACTCTAGCAGCTTCTTCACAGAAGTAAATAACATGCCCATCAATATCTTCTTCCAAGAGATATTAACCATAGCAATGCTAGGTTCTAATTTAATTTGTTCATCAGGTTTAGGTGTTCTAATATAGCTTTTATTAACCACAGTTGAAACTTCAGTATGTTCCTTTATCCTAACAGGAAAAGGTGGTTTCTCAATATAAGCAGAAGGGACAACTGGATCAACATTACAAATTATAGTTTCTTCTTTAACTGGTACCGGTTCTTTAATTTCTTATTTAATAGGTGGGTGATATTTAAACCATTTCTCTTTAGGGAGTTCAACATGAGTAGCAAATGATTCACAAAAGGAGGCTACTATCTCAGAGTCAAGCCCATATTTAGTGCTAAACTTTTGAAAAGCATCGGTATTCATAAAAGATTTAACACAATCATACTTAAGTTTAATACCTGAATCTTTACCTTCGTCGAGTTCCCAATCTTCAGAGTTGCATTTAATTCTTTCCAAAAGATTCCACCAGAATTCAATAGTCTTCTTCATAAAGAACCAGCACAAGAAGTATCAAGCATGGTTTGATCATTACGAGAAAGACGAGCATAAAAATTCTGGATAATAATTTCTCTTGAGAGCTCATGATTGGGGCATGAATATAACATTGACTTAATCCTCCCCCGAGCTAGAGTGATACTTTCTCCTTCATGAGGCCAAAAACTATATATATAATTCTGATCACGATGAACTAGATGCATAGGATAATTTTTTTGGTGGAACTCCAATTTCAAACAATTCCAATTCCATGATCCAATATCATCGCATAGCCTATACCATGGAAATGCTTTTCCCTTCAAAGATAAAGGGAAAACCTTCTTCATAACTTCATCCCTGGGTAAACCTGCAAGCTTACACAATCCACAAATTTGTTCCACATATATCAAGTGCATATCAGGATGTTCGGTTCCATCTCCTGCATAAGGATTAGCTAGCAGTTGTTCTATCATACCCGAAGGATTTCATATTCAATATATTCAGTAGGTGCAGTAGTTTGAGGGGTAACTAATTGTGGTTCCGGACGAGGTGAAGATACCCCGAACAAACCCCTTAGAGGATTGTTTTCCATAGTAACAAGTGACAATAAATTTCAGCACACTATATAATTGTTTCCTTACCAAATTCCACTTACCAAAGGTGCTTCACTCCCAGGCAACGGCGCCAGAAAATAGCCTTGATGACCCACAAGTGTAGGGGATCAACTGTAGCTCTTTTCAATAAGTAAGAGTGTCGAACCCAACGACGAGCACAAGGAAATGACAAGTGGTTTTCAGTAAGGTAATGTCTGCAAGTGCTGAAATTGTAAGTAGCGGGTAGTTTGATAGCAAGATAATTTGTAACGACTAGGTAACGATAATAGTAACAATTATGCAGCAAGTTAGGCCAATCCTTTCGAGGCAAAGGACAGGCCAAAACGGTCTCTTATGATAAGCAAAGCGTTCTTGAGGGTACACGGGAATTTCATCTAGTCACTTTCATCATGTTGGTTTGATTTGTGTTCGCTACTTTGATAATTTGATACGTGGGTGGACCGGTGCTTAAGTGTTGTTCTTACTTGAAAAAACCTCCTACTTATGATTAACCCTTCCATAAGCATCCGCAACTACGAGAAAAGTATTAAGAATAAATTCTAACCATAACATTAAACTTTTGGATCCAATCGGTCCCTTACGGAATAGCACATATACTGGGGTTTAAGCTTCTGTCACTCTCGTAACCCATCATCTAACTGCTACTCCACAATGCATTCCCTTAGGCCCAAATATGGTGAAGTGTCATGTAGTCGACGTTCACATGACACCACTAAGGGAATCACAACATACATACTATCAAAATATCAAACACATATCAAATTCACATGATTACTTGCAACATGATTTCTCCCGTGACCTCAAGAACATAAGTAACTACTCACAAATGATAAATATGTTCATGATCAGAGGAGTATTAAATAGCATAATGGATCTGAACATATAATCTTCCACCAAATAAACCATATAGTAATCAACTACAAGATGTAATCAACACTACTAGTCACCCACAAGCACCAATCTATAGTTCCGGTAACAAGATTGAACACAACAGATGGACTAGGGTTTGCAATGAGATGGTGCTATTGATGATGTTGATGGAGATTGCCCTCCCCAAGATGGGAGAGTTGTTGGTGATGATGATGACGATGATTTCCCCCTCCGGGAGGGAAGTTCCCCCGACGGAATCACTCCGCCGGAGGGCAAAAGTGCTCCTGCCCAAGTTCCGCCTCGAGACGGTGGCGCTACGTCCCGAAAGTCCTCTCCTTCTTTTTTCTAGGTCAAAATGACTTACATACCAGAAGATGGGCACCGGAGGTGGGCCGAGGAGGGCACAACCCACTGTGGCGCGCTGGGCTCCTCGGGCGCCTGTAGGTTGTGCCCACCTGGTGGACCCCTCTGGTGGTTATTTGCTCCAATAATTCTTAAATATTCCATAAAAAATCTCTGTGAAGTTTCAGCTTGTTTGGAGTTGTGCAGAATAGGTGGCCTGACGTAGCTTTTCTAGGTCCAGATTTCCAGCTGCCGGAATTCTCCCTCTTGATGTGTACATTGCAAATTATGAGAGAAAAGGCATTAGAATTACTCCAAAAAGCATTATTATGGATAAAAACGTTTAAATAACAGTAAGAAAACATGATGCAAAATGGACGTATCAGAGCTCAGGGCCATCCGTGACGGGCGCCTCGGCCGATGCCCCGAGCGCAACGACTGAGGCTACGGCCATGGAGGAGACCAAGGCGGAGGACGCTGGGACAACCGTGACCCTCGCCAGGACTGGCGTGATTAGCCTTGTGAGGGCCACTGGCAGGGCCAGCCTCGCGAGGATCTTCCTCAGGGCAACGCTGGCCTTCCTCCGCCGCCGCCGCCGCCGAGAAGGAATGATGACCACCAACAAGACGATGGGGTTGGGGGCTTCCAGGAGCCTTGTGCAATCACTTGCATCCTAGGCGGCGCTCAGGCCCCTGCCTCTCATCACATCTTCAAGCAGTTCGCTCGCGAGGTGAATGCGGACCTCCCCAAGCTCGAGGCAACGCACCCGCTCAGGTGGTCCAAGTACGCCATCACCTTCGACTCTGCTGACCAGCTCAAGTGCGTGGTCACTGCTGGCGCCCTCCCAATGCTCTGCTCACCTACCATCAGCAACGTCCTCATCACGAAGATACTCATCGACGGCGGCGCGGGGCTCAATGTTCTCTCCGTTGAGACGTTCGCCTGACTCTAGGGGCCCTACCACCAGCTTCAGCCTGCCAAGCCTTTCTCAGGAGTGACCGACGGCTCCACCACCCCGATAGGGCAGATCCGCCTCCCCATCACCTTCGGCAAGCGCGACAACTACCGCACTGAGCTCATCGACTTCGACGTTGCCCACATTTGCCTCCCGTCCAACACCATCCTTGGGTATCCAGCCCTGGCCAAGTTCATGGCTGCGACTCATCATGGTGGCCCTCCGTCAGGACCTGCGACCACTGACGGGGCGCCATCCCCTTCCGCACAGGAAGGCACGCCTGACGCCCCTCTCAGGCCGGGCTCGGGGGCTCTCCTCTCGAAGGCCTCTCACCTAGCCATCATCACAAGGGAGGCATTCGGGCACCATGTGGAGGCGTGCTTCAACACGTGTTTCCACGAGGAGAGCGCAGGGCACGAGGTGCCAGGCGCTCAGGAGTTCATCACCAAGGCGATCAAGGAGCTTTAGGAGGCAAGAGGCATGCGAGGCGAGCGTCGCCCCACACCACCCGACGCGGCTCCCTCCCCCAACGAGGGCAGCAAGCTGCGCGCCTGTGTCAACATCCTAGGGCTCAATAAGGCCGCATCTCAGGAGCTCTTCTGGCCGTCCCATGTCCGCCGGTGCCAGGGCCCCCCTCACAGCTACGTTCGCATGCCCTTCGGTTTGTTGAACAGGGCTGCCATGCACCAGCGCCACATGCGGGGTGTCCTGGCGGCTCATGAGGCCAGGTACCAGGAGATCCTATCGAAGGTGGCGATGGATCTTCGCGAGCCCCTCGGGCCTCCAGAGCCTCCCAAGGTTCAGGACCTGGGCGGCTGGTGAGGAGCGACTTCTGCAGCACGCGTTTTCAGCTACTTCAACACTTATTCAACAATGGTGCCAGGTGACATTTTTTGGTTTGTTCAGTTGGGGGCGCCCCTCGGGCTGCATCATCCCCAAGCCGTGTGGGTCCGTCCCTGCGGCATGTATCGTTCTTTGCATCTATCAGAACTGGCTTTACCCTCTTCCATTAGTAGCTTTATGATTATCACCTGTCTGTTCGGTGCTCCGTCGCCTTTCGCGGTCTTTGCGCATTGCTGACCCGCCTCTTGCTCATCTTGCAACGGGGGCTAGACATGCTAGCATGACACTTGTGCTTGATACGTCCATTTTGCGTCATGCTTTTATATCAATATTTATTGCATTATGGGCTGTTACTACACGTTATGTCACAATACTTATGCCTATTCTCTCTTATTTTACGAGGTTTACATGAAGAGGGAGAATGCCGGCTGCTGGAATTCTAGGCAGGAAAAGGAGCAAATATTAGAGACCTATTCTGCACAACTCCAAAGGTCCTGGAACTCCAGGGAAGTCATTTCTGGAAATCATAAAAAATACTAAGCGAAGAAAATACCAGAGGGGGCCCACACCCTGGCCACGTGGGTGGGGGGCGCGCCCTACCCCCTGGGCGCGCTCCCTGCCTCGTGGGCCCCCTGGTAGGCCTCCGGTGCCCATCTTCTGCTATATGAAGTCTTTCGTCCGAGAAAAAAATCATAAGCAAGCTTTCGGGAAGAAACTCCGCCACCACGAGGCGGAACCTTGGCGGAACCAACCAAGGGCTCCAGCAGAGCTGTTCTGTCGGGGAAACTTCCCTCCGGGAGGGGGAAATCATCGCCATCGTCATCACCAACGCTCCTCTCATCAGGAGGGGCCCAATATCCATCAACATCTTCACCAGCACCATCTCCTCTCAAACCCTAGTTCATCTCTTGTATCCAATCTTTGTCCCAAAGCCTCAGATTGGTACCTGTGGGTTGCTAGTAGTGTTGATTACTCCTTGTAGTTGATGCTAGTTGGTTTATTTGGTTGAAGATCATATGTTCAGATCCTACATGCATATTAATACCCCTCTGATTATGAACATGAATATGCTTTGTGAGTAGTTACATTTGTTCCTGAGGACATGGGAGAAGTCTTGCTATTAGTAGTCATGTGAATTTGGTATTTGTTCTATATTTTGATGAGATGTATGTTGTCTCTCCTCTAGTGGTGTTATGTGAACGTCGACTACATGACACTTCACCATTGTTTGGGCCTAGAGGAAGGCATTGGGAAGTAATAAGTAGATGATGGGTTGCTAGAGTGACAGAAGCTTAAACCCTAGTTTATGCGTTGCTTCGTAAGGGGCTGATTTGGATCCATATGTTTCATGCTATGGTTAGGTTTACCTTAATACTTCTTTTGTAGTTGAGGATGCTTGCAATAGGGGTTAATCATAAGTGGGATGCTTGTCCAAGTAAGTACAACACCCAAGCACCGGTCCACCCACATACCAAATTATCAAAGTACCGAACGCGAATCATATGAACGTGATGAAAACTAGCTTGATGATAATTCCCATGTGTCCTCGGGAGCGCTTTTCTCTATATAAGAGTTTGTCCAGGATTTTCCTTTGCTACAAAAAGGATTGGGCCACCTTGCTGCACTTTATTTACACTTGTTACTTGATACCGTTACAAATTATCTTATCACAAAACTATCTGTTACCGATAATTTCAGTGCTTGCAGAAAATACCTCACTGAAAACCGCTTATCATTTCCTTCTGCTCCTCGTTGGGTTCGACAC
Source organism: Aegilops longissima (assembly GCA_021605205.1). Taxonomy (NCBI): domain Eukaryota; kingdom Viridiplantae; phylum Streptophyta; class Magnoliopsida; order Poales; family Poaceae; genus Aegilops; species Aegilops longissima. Next base: position 261,649,899 of record CM038682.1, on the reverse strand, counting down.
TTTTACTTATCAAAAGGACTACGATAGATCCCCTATACTTGTGGGTTATCAAGAATCTTTTCTGGCGCCGTTGCCGGGGAGTGAAGCGCCTTTGGTAGGTGGAATTTGGTAAGGAAAAATTTATATATTGTGCTGAAATTTACTGTCACTTGTTACTATGGAGTGTAATCTTTGAGGGGCTTGTTCGGGGTATCTTCACCCTGACCAGTAGAGCAAAGAGTTGCTCCTCAACCTACTAAACCTACTGAAAATGTTTACTTTGAAATTCCTTCGGGTATGATAGAGAAACTGCTAGCTAATCCTTTTGCAGGAGATGGAACATTGCATCCCGATTTACACCCAATCTATGTGGATGAAGTTTGTGGATTATTTAAGCTTGCAGGTATGCCCGATGATGTTATCAAGAAGAAGGTCTTCCCTTTATCTTTGAAGGGAGAAGCATTGACATGGTATAGGCTATGTGATGATATGGGATCATGGAACTACAAATGATTGAAATTGGAATTTCATGAGAAGTTTTATCCAATGCATCTTGTTCATCGTGATTGTAATTATATATATAATTTTGGCCTCGCGAAGGAGAAAGCATTGCTCAAGCTTGGGGGAGGATGAAGTCAATGTTATATTCATGCACCAATCATGAGCTCTCAAGAGAAATGATTATTCAAAATTTTTGTGCTCGGCTTTCTCTCAATAATCGCTCCAAGCTCGATACTTCTTGTACTGGCTCTTTTATGATGAAGAGTATTGAATTCAAATGGGATTTATTGGAAAGAATTAAACACAACTCTGAAGATTGGGATCTCGACAAAGGTAAAGAGTCAGGTATAACACCTAGTTTGATTGTGTTAAATCTTTTATGGATACCGATGCTTTCCGTGAATTTAGCACTAAATACAGACTTGACTCTGAGATAGTAGCTTCTTTCTGTGAATCCTTTACTACTCTTGTTGATCTCCCTAAGGAGAAGTGGTTTAAATATAATCCTCCCATTGAAGTAAAAGTAGTTGCACCTATTAAATTTGAAGAAAAGTTGTTGATCTCCTATTGTTCCTACTGCTTACGTTGAGAAACCACCTTTCCCTGTTAGAATAAAGGATCATGCTAAAGCTTCAACAGTAGTCAACAAAAGTAATATTAGGACACATAAACCCCCTGAGCAAGTTAAAGTTGAACCTAATATTGCTATGGTTAAATATCTCTTGGCTGATAATATCGATGGGCATGTTATTTATTTCTGTGAGGAAACTGCTAGAATTGCTAAACCTGGTGCTAAAGATAAACATAGACCTGTGGTAGGCATGCCTGTTATTTCTGTTAAAATAGGAGATCATTGTTATCATGGCTTATGTGATATGGGTGCTAGTTCTAGTGTAATACCTCATACCATATACAAAGAAATCATTCATGATATTGCACCTGCTGAGATAGAAGATATAGATGTTACAATAAAGCTTGCCAATAGAGATACTATTTCATCGATTGGGATTGTTAGAGATGTTGAAGTCTTGTGTGGGAAGGTTAAATATCCTACTGATTTTCTTGTTCTTGGCTCCTCACAAGATAGCTTTTGTCCCATTATATTTGGTAGACCCTTCTTGAACACTGTTAATGCTAAGATAGACTGCGAAAAAGATGTTGTTACTATTGGTTTGGGTGATATGTCTCATGAGTTTAATTTTTCTAAATTTGGTAGACAACCCCGCAATGAGGAATTGCCTAGTAAGGATGAAATTATTGGTCTTGCTTCTATTGCTGTGCCTCCTAGTGATCCTGTAGAACTATGTTTATGAATGAAAGAAGGGAAATAGATGAAGTATTCTTTAAACAGGCACCTATTCTGAAACACAATTTGCCTGTTGAAATCTTAGGGGATCCTCCTCCACCCAAGGGTGATCCCTTGTTTGAGCTTAAACCATTGCCTGATACTCTTAAATATGCTTATATTGATGAAAAGAAGATATATCCTGTTATTATTAGTGCTAACCTTTCAGAGCATGAAGAAGAGAAATTATTGAAAACTCTGAAGAAGCACCGTGCTACTATTGTATATACTCTTGATGATCTTAAGGGCATTAGTCCCACTCTATGTCAACACAAAATAAATTTGGAGAAAGACGCCAAACCAATTATTGATCACCAACGACGGCTAAATCCTAAGATGAAAGAAGTGGTAAGAAAGGAGATATTAAAGCTCCTTGAAGCAGGTATTTTATCTAGTTGCTGATAGTCAGTGGGTAAGTCCTGTCCATTGTGTCCCTAAGAAGGGAGGTATTACTATCGTTCCTAATATAAAGATGAATTGATCCCGCAAAGAATTATTACAGGTTATAGGATGGTAATTGATTTCCGCAAACTCAATAAAGCTACTAAAAAGATCGTTACCCTCTGCCTTTCATTGATCAAATGCTAGAAAGATTATCCAAACATACGCATTTTTGTTTTCTAGATGGTTACTCTGGTTTCTCTCAAATACCTGTGTCAGCTGATGATCAAGCAAAGACTACTTTTACTTGCCCTTTCGGTACTTTTGCTTATAGACGTATGCCTTTTGGTTTATGTAATGCACCTGCTACCTTTCAAAGATGCATGATGGCTATATTCTCTGACTTTTGTGAAAAGATTTGTGAGGTTTTCATGGATGATTTCTCCGTTTATGGATCCTCTTTTGATGATCGCTTGAGCAACCTTGATCGAGTTTTGCAGAGATGTGAAGAAACTAACCTTGTTTTGAACTGGGAGAAATGCCACTTTATGGTTAATGAAGGCATTGTCTTGGGGCATAAAATTTCTGGAAGAGGTATTGAAGTTGATAAAGCTAAAGTTGATGCTATTGAAAAGATGCCGTGTCCCAAGGACATCAAAGGTATAAGAAGTTTTTTGGGTCATGCCGGTTTTTATAAGAGGTTCATTAAGGACTTCTCAAAAATTTCTCGGCCTCTGACTAATCTATTACAAAAAGATATCCCTTTTGTCTTTGATGATGATTGTGTAGAAGCATTTGAAATACTTAAGAAAGCATTAATTTCTGCACCTATTGTTCAGCCACCTGATTGGAATTTACCCTTTGAAATTATGTGTGATGCTAGTGATTATGTTGTAGGTGCTGTTCTAGGACAAAGAGTTGATAAGAAATTAAATGTTATTCAATATGCTAGTAAAACTCTAGACAGTGCCCAGAGAAATTATGCTACTACTGAAAAGGAATTCTTAGTAGTTGTATTTGCTTGTGATAAGTTCAGACCGTATATTGTTGATTCTAAAGTAACTATTCACACTGACCACGCTGCTATTAAATATCTAATGGAAAAGAAAGATGCTAAACCTAGACTTATTAGATGGGTTCTCTTGCTACAAGAATTTGATTTGCATATTATTTATAGAAAGGGAGCTGAGAACCCCGTTGCAGACACCTTGTCTAGGTTAGAGAATGTTCTTGATGACCCACTACCTATTGATGATAGCTTTCCTGATGAACAATTAGCTGTCATAAATGCTTCTCGTACTGCTCCATGGTATGCTGATTATGCTAATTACATTGTTGCTAAATTTATACCACCTAGTTTCACATACCAGCAAAAGAAAAAGTTTGTCTATGATTTGAGGCATTACTTTTGGGATGACCCACACCTTTATAAAGAAGGAGTAGATGGTGTTATTAGACGTTGTATACCTGAGCATGAACATGAATAGATCCTACACAAGTGTCACTCCGAAGCTTATGGAGGACACCACGCTGGAGATAGAATTGCACATAAGGTATTGCAATCTGGTTTCTATTGGCCTACTCTCTTCAAGGATGCCTGTAAGTTTGTCTTATCTTGTGATGAATGCCAAGGAATTGGTTACATTAGTAGACGTCAAGAAATGCCTATGAATTATTCACTTGTTATTGAACCATTCGATGTTTGGGGCTTTGATTATATGGGACCGTTTCCTTCCTCTAATGGGTATACACATATTTTAGTTGCTGTTGATTACGTTACTAAGTGGGTAGAAGCTATTCCAACTAGTAGTGTTGATCATAACACTTCTATTAAGATGCTTAAAGTGAAGGAAATATGCCCTAGAGGCAATAATAAAGTTATTATTTATTTCCTTATTTCATGATAAATGTTTATTATTCATGCTAGAATTGTATTAACCGGAAACATAATACATGTGTGAATACATAGACAAACAGAGTGTCACTAGTATGCCTCTACTAGACTAGCTTGTTAATCAAAGATGGTTAAGTTTCCTAACCATAGACAAAGGAGTTGTCATTTGATTAACAAGGTCACATCATTAGTTGAATGATCTGATTGACATGACCCATTCCATTAGCTTAGCATCCGATCGCTTAGTATGTTGCTATTGCTTTTATCCATGACTTATACATGTTCCTATAACTATGAGATTATGCAACTCCGCCATACGGAGGAACACTTTGGTACTACCAAACGTCACAACGTGAATCGGGTGATTATAAAGGAGTACTACAGTGTCTCCAAAGGCAGATGTTGGGTTGGCGATTTCGAGATTAGGATTTGTCACTCCGATTGCCGGAGAGGTATCTCTGGGCCCTCTCGGTAATGCACATCACTAAGCCTTGAAGCATTACAGCTAATGAGTTAGCTGTGAGATGATGTATTACGGAACGAGTAAAGAGACTTGCCAAGAACGAGATTGAACTAGGTATTGGATACCGACGATCGAATCTCGGGCAAGTAACATACCGATGACAAAGGGAACAACGTATGTTGTTATGCGGTTTGACCGATAAAGATCTTCGTAGAATATGTAGGAGCCAATATGGGCATCCAGGTCCCGCTATTGGTTATTGACCGAGAATAGTTCTAGGTCATGTCTACATAGTTCTCGAACCCGTAGGGTCCGCACGCTTAAGGTTTCGATGACAAGTTATATTATGAGTTTATGAGTTTTGATGTACCGAAGGAGTTCGGAGTCCCGGATGAGATCAGGGACATGACGAGGAGTCTCGAAATGGTCGAGACGTAAAGATCGATATATTGGACGACTATATTCGGAGTTCGGAAAGGTTCCGAATGATTCGGTATTTTTGGAGTACCGGAGAGTTACGGGAATTCGCCGGGAGAAGTATTGGGCCTTATTGGGCCCTGCGGGAAAGAGAGAGGGCTGCCTAGGGCAGGCCGCGCTTCATGGCCTAGTCCGAATTGGACTAGGGAGGCCGCACCCTTCCTTCCCTCCCTTCTCTCTTCCCTTACTTGTCTCCTACTCCCAATACATGGAAGGACTCCTAGTTGACTAGGAAAGGGGAATCCTACTCCCGGGGGAGTAGGACTCCCATGGCGCGCCTCTACTAGGGCCGGCCTCCTCCTCCCTCCCTCCTTTATATACGGGGCAGGGGGCACCCTGAACACACAAGTTGATCTACGGATCGCTCCTTAGCCGTGTCGGTGCCCCCTCCACCATATTCCACTTCGTCATATCGTCATGAGCTTAGGAGAAGCCCCGCGCCGGAGAAGTCATTTCGTCATGAGCTTAGGCGAAGCCCTGCGCCGGTGGAGCATCATCATCGCCACCACGCCGTCGTCTTGTGGAACTCATCCCGACACTTTGCTGGATCGAGTCCGGGATCGCCATCGAGCTGAACGTGTGCAGAACTCGGAGGTGCCGTCGCTCGTGCTTGGATCGGTCGGATCGTGAAGACGTCGACTACATCAACCGCGTTGTTATAACGCTTCGCTTTCGGTCTACTAGGTACGTGGACAGACACTCTCCCTCTCGTTGCTATGCCATCACCATGGTCTTGCGTGTGCGTAGGAAATTTTTGAAATTACTACGCTCCCCAACAAAGGGCATCCGAGCCTGGTTTTATGCGTTGATGTTATATGCACGAGTAGAACACAAGTGAGTTGTGGGCGATACAAGTCATACCGCTTACCAGCATGTCATACTTTGGTTCGGCGGTATTGTGAGATGAAGCGGCCCGGACCGACATTACGCCAGACGCTTACGCGAGACTGGTTTCACCGCCATGAGCACTCGTTGCTTAAAGGTGACCGGCGGGTGTCTGCTCTCTCACTTTAGTTGAACTGAGTGTGGCTACGCCCGGTCCTTGCGAAGGTTAAAACAGCACCAACTTGACAAACTATCGCTGTGGTTTTGATGCGTGGTAAGAACGGTTCTTGCTCAGCCCATAGCAGCCACGTAAAATTTGCAACAACAAAGTAGAGGACGCCTAACTTGTTTTTGCAGGGCATGTTGTGATGTGATATGGTCAAGACGTGATGCTATATTTTATTGTATGAGATGATCATGTTTTGTAACCGAAGTTATCGGCAATCGGCAGGAGCCATATGGTTGTCGCTTATTGTATGAAATGCAACGCTATGTAATTGCTTTACTTTATCACTAAGCAGAGCGATAGTCGAGAAGCAATAGTTGGCGAGACGACAATGATGCTACGATGGAGATCAAGGTGTCGCTACCGGTGACGATGGTGATCATGATTTGCTTTCGAGATGGAGATCACAAGCACAAGATGATGATGACCATATCATATCACTTATATTGATTGCATGTGATGTTTATCCTTTATGCATCTTATCTTGCTTTGATTGACGGTAGCATTATAAGATGATCTCTCACTAAAATTATCAAGAAGTGTTCTCCTGAGTATGCACCGCTGCCAAAGTTCGTCGTGCCTGCACACCACGTGATAATCGGGTGTGATAAGCTCTCGTCCATCTACAACGGGTGCAAGCCAGTTTTGCACACGCGAATACTCAGGTTATACTTGACGAGCCTAGCATATGCAGATATGGCCTCGAACACGGAGACCGAAAGGTCGGCGTGAATCATATAGTAGATATGATCAACATGAGATGTTCACTATTGAAAACTACTCCATCTCACGTGATGATCGGTTATGGTTTAGTTGATTTGGATCACGTGATCACTTAGATGACTAGAGAGATGTCTGCTAAGTGGGAGTTCTTAAGTAATATGATTAATTGAACTTAAATTTATCATGAACTTAGTCCCGGTAGTTTTTTGCAGATTATGTTGTAGATCAATAGCTCGCGTTGTTGCTTCCCTGTGTTTTTATATGTGTTCCTAGAGAAAATTGTATTGAAAAATGGTAGTAGCAATATTATGGATTGGATCCGTGATCTGAGGTTTATCCTCATTGCTGCACGTAAGAATTATGTCCTTGATGCACCGCTAGGTGATGCACCTATTGCAGGAGCGGATGCGACGTTATGAACGCTTGGCTAGCTCAATATGATGACTACTTGATAGTTTAGTGCACCATGCTTAAACGGCTTAGAATCGGGACTTCAAAGACGTTTTGAACGTCATGGACCATATGAGATGTTCCAGGAGTTGAAGTTAATATTTCAAGCAAATACCGAGTTGAGAGATATGAAGTCTCCAACAAGTTCTATAGCTAAAAGATGGAGGAGAATCGCTCAACTAGTGAGCATGTTCTCAGATTGTCCGGTACTTCAATCGCTTGAATCAAGTGGGAGTTAATCTTCCGGATAAGATAGTGATTGACAGAATTCTCTAGTCACCATCACTAAATTACTAGAACTTCGTGATGAACTATAGTATGCAAGGGATGACGAAAACAATTCCCAAGCTCTTCGCGATGCTAAAATCGGCGAAGGTAGAAATCAAGAAAACATCAAGTGTTGATGGTTGACAAGACCACTAGTCTCAAGGAAAAGGGCAAAGGGAAGAAGGGAACTTCAAGAAGAACGGCAAGCAAGTTGCTACTCGGTGAAGAAGCCCAAGTCTGGACCTAAGCCCGAGACTAAGTGCTTTTGCTACAATGGAACTGGTCATCGAAGCGGAACTACCCCAAGTATTTGGCGGATAAGAAGGATGGCAAAGAGAACAAAGGTATATTTGATATACAGATTATTGATGTGTATTACTAGTGTTCGTAGCAACCCCTCGGTATTTGATACTGGTTCGCCATAAGAGTAGTAACTCAAACAGGAGTTGCGTAATGAATGAAAACTAGTTGAAGGGGAAGTGACGATGAGTGTTGGAAATAGTTCCAAGATTGATATGATCATCATCACACACTCCCTATATTTTCGAGATTAGTGTTAAAAGCCAAATAAATGTTATTTAGCGTTATGCTTGAGCATGAATATGATTTGATCATGTTTATTGCGATACGGTTATTCATTTGAAGTTAAAGAATAATTGTTATTCTGCTTACATGAATAAGACCTTCGATGGTTATGCACCCAATGAAAATAGTTTGTTGGATCTCGATCGTAATGATACACATATTCATAATATTGATGCCAAAAGATGCAAAGTTAATAATGATAGTGCAACTTATTTGTGGCACTCGCCGCTTAGGTCATATTGGTGTAAAACGCATGAAGAAATTCCATGTCGATGGACTTTCGAATCACTTGGTTATGAATCATTTGATGCTTGCGAACCGTGCCGTTTGGGCAAGATGACTAAAACTCCGTTCTCCGAACAATGGAACAAGCTACTGACTTATTGGAAATAATACATACCGATGTATGCGATCCAATGAGTGTTGATGCTCGTGGCAAGTATCGTTATTTTCTGACCTTCACAAGATGGTTTGAGCAGATATGGGTATATCTACTTGATGAAACATAAGTCTGAAATAGTTGAAAGGTTCAAAGAATTTCAGAGTGAAGTGGAAAATCATCGTAACAAGAAAATAAAGTTTCGCGATCTGATCGTGGAGATGAATATTTGAGTTACGAAGTTTTGTCTTCAATGAAAACAATGTGGAATAGTTTCACAGCTCACGCCACCGGAACACCACAACGTTATGGTGTGTCCGAACGTCAGAACAGTACTTTATTATGATATGGTGCGATCTATGATGTATCTTACCGATTTACCACTATCGCTTTGGGGTTATGCATTAGAGACAGCTGCATTCACGCTTAATAGGGCACCATATAAACCGCTGAGATGACACCGTATGAACTATGGTTTAGCAATAAACCTAAGCTGTCGTTTCTTAAAGTTTGAGTTGTGATGCTTATGTGAAAAAGTTTTCACCGATAAGCTCGAACCCAAATCGAGAAGTGCGTCTTCATAGAATACCCAAAGGAAATCTGTTGGGTACACCTTCTATCACAGATCCGAAGGCAAGTTTTTCGTTGCTAAGATGGATCCTTTCTAGAGAAGAAGTTTCTCTCGAAAGAAGTGAGTGGGAGGAAAGTAGAACTTGATGAGGTAATTGTACCTTCTCCCTTATTGGAAAGTAGTTCATCACGTAAATCAGTTTCAGTGATTTCTACACCAATTAGTAAGGAAGTTAATGATGATGATCATGAAACTTCAGATCAAGTTGCTACCAAACCTCGTAGGTCTTCGGAGTAAGATCCGCACCAGAGTGGTACGGTAATCCTATTCTAGAAGTCATGTTACTAGACCATGATGAACCTACGAACTATGAGGAAGCGATGATGAGCCCAGATTCCGCGAAATGGTTTGAGACCATGAAATCTGAGATGGGATCCATATATGAGAACAAAGTGTGGACTTTGATGGAGTTGCTCGATGATCGGCAAGCCATATTATATAAATGGATCTTCAAGAGGAAGACAGATCTTGATAGTAGTGTTACTATCTACAAAGTTCGACTTGTCGCAAAAGGTTTTCGACAAAGTTCAAGGTGTTGACTACAAATGAGATTTTCTCAATCAGAAGCGATTCTTAAGTCTGTCCGAATCATGTTAGCAATTGCCACATTTTATGAAATCTGGCAAATGGATGTCAACACTACATTCTTTAATGGATTTATTAAAGAAGAGTTGTATATGATGCAACCAGAAGTTTTTGTCAATCCTAAAGGAGCTAACAAAATGCGCAAGCTCCAGCGATCCATCAATGGACTGGTGCAAGCATCTCGAGTTGGAATATACGCTTTGATGAGTTGATCAAAGATATGGTTTTATACAGACTTTTGGAGAAGCCTGTATTTACAAGAAAGTGAGTGGGAGCACTACAGATTTCGACAAGTATATGTGAATGACATATTGTTGATCGGAAATAATGTAGAATTATTCGCAAAGCATAAAGGAGTGTTTGAAAGGAGTTTTTCAAAGAAAGACCTCGGTGAAGCTGCTTACATATTGAGCATCAAGATCTATAGAGATAGATCAAGACGCTTGATAAGTTTTTCAATGAATACATACCTTGACAAGATTTTGAAGTAGTTCAAAATGGAACAGTCAAAGAAAGAGTTCTTGCCAGTATTGCAAAGGTGTGAAATTGAGTAAGACTCAAATCCCGACCACGGCAGAAAATAGAAAAGAGAATGAAAGTCATTCCCTATGCATCGACATAGGTTCTATAAAGTATGTCATGTTGTGTACTGATCTATTGCATACCCTACCACTAAGCTTGGCAAGGAGTGCAATAGTGATCTAGGAGTAGATCAATGGACAGCGGTCAAAATTATCCTTAGTATAATAAGGATATGTTTCTCGATTATGGAAGTGAAAAAGGTTCGTCGTAAAGGTTACGCCGATGCAAGTTTTAACACTAATCTAGATGACTCGAGTCTCAATCTGGATACATATTGAAAGTGGGAGCAATTAGCTAGAGTAGCTCCGCAAGAGCATTGTAGACATAGAAATTTGCAAAATACTTACGGCTCGGATGCGACATGCACCCGCTGACTAAAATTATCTCACAAGCAAAACATGATCACACCTTAGTACTCTTTGGGTGTTAATCACATAGCGATGTGAACTAGATTACTGACTCTAGTAAACCCTTTGGGTGTTGGTCACATGTCGATGTGAACTATGGGTGTTAACCACATATAGATGTGAACTATTGATGTTAAATCACATGGCGATGTGAACTAGATTATTGACTCTAGTGCAAGTGGGAGATCAAGGAAATATGCCCTAGAGGCAATAATAAAGTTATTATTTATTTCCTTATTTCATGATAAATGTTTATTATTCATGCTAGAATTGTATTAACCGGAAACATAATACATGTGTGAATACATAGACAAACAGAGTGTCACTAGTATGCCTCTACTAGACTAGCTTGTTAATCAAAGATGGTTAAGTTTCCTAACCATAGACAAAGGAGTTGTCATTTGATTAACAAGGTCACATCATTAGTTGAATGATCTGATTGACATGACCCATTCCATTAGCTTAGCATCCGATCGCTTAGTATGTTGCTATTGCTTTTATCCATGACTTATACATGTTCCTATAACTATGAGATTATGCAACTCCGTTTACGGAGGAACACTTTGGTACTACCAAACGTCCACAACGAATCGGGTGATTATAAAGGAGTACTACAGGTGTCTCCAAAGGCAGATGTTGGGTTGGCGATTTCGAGATTAGGATTTGTCACTCCGATTGTCGGAGAGGTATCTCTGGCCCTCTCGGTAATGCACATCACTAAGCCTTGCAAGCATTACAGCTAATGAGTTAGCTGTGAGATGATGTATTACGAACGAGTAAAGAGACTTGCCAGAACGAGATTGAACTAGGTATTGATACCGACGATCGAATCTCGGGCAAGTAACATACCGATGACAAAGGGAACAACGATGTTGTTATGCGGTTTGACCGATAAAGATCTTCGAGAATATGTAGGAGCCAATATGGGCATCCAGGTCCCGCTATTGGTTATTGACCGAGAATAGTTCTAGGTCATGTCTACATAGTTCTCGAACCCGTAGGGTCCGCACGCTTAAGGTTTCGATGACAAGTTATATTATGAGTTTATGATTTTGATGTACCGAAGGAGTTCGGAGTCCCGGATGAGATCGGGGACATGACGAGGAGTCTCGAAATGGTCGAGACGTAAAGATCGATATATTGGACGACTATATTCGAGTTCGGAAAGGTTCCAATGATTCGGTATTTTTCGAGTACCGGAGAGTTACGGGAATTCGCCGGGAGAAGTATTGGGCCTTATTGGGCCCTGCGGGAAAGAGAGAGGGCTGCCTAGGGCAGGCCGCGCTTCCCATGGCCTAGTCCGAATTGACTAGGGGAGGCCGCACCCCTCCTTCCCTCCTTCTCTCTTCCCTTACTTGTCTCCTACTCCCAATACATGGAAGGACTCCTAGTTGGACTAGGAAGGGGAATCCTACTCCGGTGGGAGTAGGACTCCCATGGCGCGCCCTCACTAGGGCCGGCCTCCTCCTCCCTCCCTCCTTTATATACGGGGCAGGGGGCACCCTGCACACACAAGTTGATCTACGGATCGCTCCTTAGCCGTGTGCGGTGCCCCCTCCACCATATTCCACTTCGTCATATCGTCATGAGCTTAGGAGAAGCCCTGCGCCGGAGAAGTCATATCGTCATGAGCTTAGGCGAAGCCCTGCGTCGGTGGAGCATCATCATCGCCACCACGCCGTCGTCTTGACGGAACTCATCCCGACACTTTGCTGGATCGAGTCCGGGATCGCCATCGAGCTGAACGTGTGCGTAACTCGGAGGTGCCGTACGCTCGGTGCTTGGATCGGTCGGATCGTGAAGACGCATTTACTACATCAACCGCGTTGTTATAACGCTCCGCTTTCGGTCTCACGAGGGTACATGGACGTACACTCTCCCTCTCGCTGCTATGCCATCACCATGGTCTTGCGTGCGCGTAGGAAATTTTTTGAAATTACTACGTTCCCCAACATAAAGAAGTTATTTTTCCAAGGTTTGGAGTCCTTAGATATTTAATGATTGGTGGTAGTTCACATTTTATTCATGGTGCCTTCCGTAAAATGCTTGCTAAGTATGATGTTAATCATAGGATTGCATCCCCTTATCACCCACAGTCTAGTGGTCAAGTAGAGTTGAGTAATAGAGAGCTCAAATTAATTTTGCAAAAGACTGTTAATAGATCTAGAAATAATTGGTCCAAGAAACTTGATGATGCATTATGGGCCTATAGAACTGCATATAAAAATTCTATGGGTATGTCTCCGTATAAAATGGTCTATGGGAAAGCATGTCACTTACCTCTCGAACTAGAACATAAGGCATACTGGGCCATTAAAGAGCTCAACTATGATTTCAAACTTGCCGGTGAGAAGAGGTTATTTGGCATTAGCTCACTTCATGAATGGAGAACTCAGGCCTATGAGAATGCCAAACTGTTTAAATAAAAATTTAAAAGATGGCATGACAAAAGGATACAAAAGCGTGAGTTTAATGTAGGTGATTATGTGTTGTTATTCAACTCTCATTTAAGATTTTTTGCAGGAAAACTTCTCTCTAAATGAGAAGGTCCTTACGTTATCGAGGAGGTCTATCGTTCTGGTGCCATAAAAATCAACAACTTCGAAGGCACAAATCCGAAGGTGGTGAACGGTCAAAGAATCAAACATTATATCTCAGGTAATCCCATAAATGTTGAAACCAATATTATTGAAACCGTAACCCCGGAGGAATACATAAGGGACACTTTCCAGAACGTTTCAGACTCCAAAAAGGAATAGGTATGTGGTACGGTAAGTAAACCGACTCCAAAACAGTTCTAATGGCAATTTTTCTCCATTTTGGAATATTTAAGAAAATAGGAAAATAAGAAGTAGTCCGGAAAGGACACGAGGCTTCCATGAGGGTGGAGGGCGTGCCCTACCCCCTAGGCACGCCCCCCTGCCTCGTGGGCACCTCGTGCGCTCTCCAGACTCCGTTTTCTTGCACAATACTTCTTTTGGTCGGTAAAAATTTATTATATAATCTCCTGAAGGTTTTGACCAGCGTATCACGCAAATATCCTCTGTTTTTGTTTCGAGCTGTTTCTGCCGCAGATTAGAGCAAGATGTCTTCTCAAGAGTCAGTCGGGGAGAGTTGGGTGTCTCATCCGACACCAGGTCCAGGGGCAAACAGCGATGCCTATCACTTTGGGCCCTCAACGGAGGAAGAGATGGAAGCTGACTTGAAAATGATAGATGCGATGGAGGAGGATCAAGAAGTTACTTCTCGTTTCCGGGCAGGGTTCATGATGGGGGAACTACAGAACTCAGCTATCCCAAACTCGGTCATCCCCTCCAATGTTAAATTTCTCTCTTATGATAATATGAAAAAAGAGTGTTACTTGTTCTCCCACAGCTATGCAGCATCCATGGGTGCAAGGAGCTTTAACCGTCACGGATAAGCTCCGTAAGGAAATAATGGATCGAGGAGGAGAATCGTATCCTGAGGGGTATCATAGCCAAGAATATCACATCTTCACTTCCAAAGAAGGAGACATAATCACATGGGTATGGGCACTCCCCTTGGCAACTGCCAAGCTTGGGGGACGTGCCCCGGTATCGTATCACCATCACACTCCTATCTTTACCGTTTTCTTAGTTAGATCCTTTTGGTAATATCTTGATCTAGTAGAATAAAGTTTTAGTGTGATTTAGTTTTGAGTTTTGCTTTATGATCCTTCTATGTAATCGAGCCCGTGAGCTATATAAAATAAAGATTAGTGTTGACTCAAGGGCTTGATTATCTTAGTATGATCTTGAGAGAATAAAACAAAGAATATAAAAAAGTAAAGAGATCATATTGATCTTATGGAGAGTAATGACTTCACATATAAAGAGTACGATGAATAAAAGTTGTTGAGAGTTGAAAAACATAGTTTTGGTCATCGTTGCAATTAATAGGAAGTAATAAAGAACGAGAGGTTTTCACATATAAATATACTATCTTGGACATCTTTTATGATTGTTAGCACTCATTAAAGTATGACATGCTAAAGAGTTGATGTTGGACAAGGAAGACAACGTAATGGGTTATGTTTTCTTATATATGAAATAAAGTATATTGTCATGGATCATCCAACATGTTGAGCTTGACTTTCCCTCTCATTCTAGCCAAATTATTTGCACCAGGTAGAGATACTACTTGTGCTTCCGAATATCCTTAAACCCAGTTTTTCCATGAGAGTCCATCATATCTACCTATGGATTGAGTAAGATTCTTCAAGTAAGTTGTCATGTTGCATTGCAATAAAAATTTCTCTCTAAATATGTATGATTTATTAGTGTGGAGAAAATAAACTTTATACGATCTTGTGATATGGAAGCAATAAAAGCGACGGACTGCATAATAAAGGTTCATCACAAGTGGCAATATAAAGTGACGTTCTTTTGCATTAAGATTTCGTGCATCCAACCTTAAAAGCACATGACAACCTCTGCTTCCCTCTGCGAAGGGCCTATCTTTTGGCTTATACCTTATGCAAGAGTCATGGTGATCTTCACGTCTCCATTTTATATTTTATCCTTTGGCAAGCACATTGTATTTGAAAGATCCTGATATATATATATCCAATTGGATGTAAGTTGGCATGAACTATTATTGTTGACGTTACCCTTGAGGTAAAAGGTTGGGAGGCAAAACTATAAGCCCCTATCTTTCTTTGTGTCCGATTAAAACTCCGTAACCACAAGTATTGCGTGAGTGTTAGGAATTGTGAAAGACTAAATGATAGTTGAGTATGTGGACTTGCTGAAAAGCTCTTATCTTGACTGACGGTGTCCTGGACTAGGGGGTACTCACCACGTCGTCCCCCAATCGGTTAGATTGGGCCGAGGACCCCCAGGGCCGCATACTCATGGGCCAGTCCGGATAGGTGCCGCATACAAGGAAGATTCCACAAGACTTGGCGATCAAGACAAGGACTCCTCCCCCACCGGCGTATTCGGCTAGGACTCTTGTTATCCTAGGCCTCTGGTGCATTATATAAACCGAGGCCAGGCTAGTCGATAGAGATATACAACAACCATACCATAGGCTAGCTTCTAGGGTTTAGCCTCTCTGATGTCGTGGTAGATCTACTCTTGTACTACCCATATCATCAATATTAATCAAGCAGGAGTAGGGTATTACCTCCATCGAGAGGGCCCGAACCTGGGTAAAAACATCGTGTCCCTTGTCTCCTGTTACCATCCGCCTAGACGCACAGTTCGGGACCCCCTACCCGAGATCCGCCGGTTTTGACACCGACATTGGTGCTTTCATTGAGAGTTCCGCTGTGTGTTCGGCAAAAGGTCGATGGCTCGCCTGCAGATCAACTACGACTTCGGCATCTTCGTCACCAGCTCGAATGGTCACCTTGGTTCGACCAAGGACTGCGCCCTACCTCCGATCGCCATGTTCGGATGAGGGCCTTCATCAACATCAGCTCCGATCTCTATCAAGATCATGGAGGAATCATCCAGGGAGCCCGGGGGCTCAACGTCAACATTGCCCTCGGGCGACCATACTGTTTTTCTGGATAGCGGACTTGTGTCCGCCGCCACCGCCTCCTCAAGTGTCGTTTTAACGATTGCTTCGGTGGAATTGTGCGGAATTGGGTCTACAACAACCCTGGAAAATTTCGTCGAGTTCCGATGGAGGAATCTCTGGCAATCTCCGATATAGCGGAGCCGCATTGAACTTGGACGAGAATCCGGACGAGTTTAGGGCGTGGTGTCCAGCTTCTAGCTCGGACCTCCTTTGGAAGATCCAACCATTGATCGGCTGCGGAATTCCTATATCTACCACCCCTCAAAATTTCAGCTCGATCCGACCGTCCAAACTCCGGGAACCTTCCGATTAGTGCATCACTTTCCGGATCTGTTTTCTGCGCGAAAACGAATCCGACCCGAGTTCATCTTTTTTTATGAACGGGATTTCGGACATCCTATTTGAAGGAAGTTTTGTATGGGGTATTGTGTTTTGTTCCTGAACACATCCCACCAACTTTAAAATCTTTTGAACATGATCTTCAATATCACGCTGGTGTCAAACCAGTCCGGCAATATTGCTCCACGGCTACCGACCTGCGCTAGACACGTCGTCACTTTGTCGAGCCGCGCTCAACTTCTTCGGATCATCATCTCGGCAAGCCAAACAAGAGTCCGGCAACGTGAAGGATAAATCATCACCAACATCGCCGCCCCACGGATTACACGGAGCGGGCACACCTGCATCGCCGCACGGTCACTTCATCAAGCCGGACCATGGGCCGAGGGCTTTGCCTCGGCGAGCCAACCTTTGCCAGCATTGCCATGCCGTTGCTTTATCGCCCATCAGGCGATGAGTGTGTGGATCGAGTCCCAATTTTGGGAATGACCTTTCTTCGGATTGCTACAACAAATAAACCAGGTGCTATTAACCCTTGTATTTTTTTGTTTGGGTTAATTTTTCCCAAGGAATTATTACTCTGGTTTGTCCATCATATGTACACAGGTCTATCAAATGGTGGCCGCATTATCGACGGTCGCATGATGGTTCGGTCATTTAGTACATAGTCCGGCGAACGCCGCATCCGGAGCTCGGACCGACCTGTGAATTCAGGCTTTGCCACGCCTTTACCGCATCACGCCGACGCCCTACATCGACATTGACTTTGGCGCCAGGCCATATTTCTTTTATTACTCACTTTGCATAAATTATTTGTTATGCAACGAATTTTTTTATATTGTTACTATTATCTCTGGTTTGCACTATTTTTTGTGCACAGGAAAATGATCCAGCCGGACTATATCCTTTGGCATCACCTCGGCTGGACGGAGGGCTTCGTCAACACTTCATTACCCCATGCAGGGGACTTCGACATCACTCTGCCGTCCTGCATTGATCGTGCTATGTCACCACTTCGGAGTGCCGAGCTCTTTGCTCCGCCACCTCGGGACCGGCTTGGGGGATGGAACCTTGTCCCGCATCAAGCTCAGACCGCGTCGTCAATACCGAACACATTAACCAGCTAAGTTGCCTTCATGCTCAAAGTTTTAAATTTTTAACTTGTGTTCGGCTCGACCAAGCATTATACTTTTTGGAAAAAGTTGCTTGTAAAATTTTCCTTGTCCAAACTTTGTTCAGACACTTGACGCGCTACCCGCGCTCATTATACACAGGGGCTTCTTTAATGAAGCTTATTAATACGGGCTTTATGCCCAACACATGTGTCACACTTCCGCATGTACCTTTTATTCATCATTATATGCATCGATATGACTTAAGTTTTGGCCAAGCTGGGTTGCTCGGCTCCTGTGCTTACCCCACGCTCCCGATTGTTCGGCTAGGTGGTAAAGGAGCACCTCTGCGATTGTTACTGCCGGTCACCGGATGTGTACCTCGACCGGGTGAAGCCTAAAGCTAGCGTTCTTAAGGGAATACTCGGTCGGTGAACTAAAAGATGATTTCTTACCTATTCATTTACCTGCCCCCAGATGTTTTTCTGCTCTTTTCGCAGTCCGGTCATGCACTTTAGGGCAAGCCTCCCAGGGAAAGGAACCCCTAACGGAATTATTCTCCCTGGAAGATGTTTCTTACTAACCATGTAATATAACATAACTAGTTGGGCACTTGTCCGATAAAGCACTAATGACCCTACGCTGGTCTCCACGCATGCCCCGTTTTTCTAACCGCGAGGGTATTCGGACACACTCGGACTATTGGGTCCAGAGGTTGAAGCGAAAAGGTCCGCTCGACAAACGATCTACAATCCGGCTAGAAGGCATTTTACATGTCACCTTACATTATATAGTCAACTTTTACCCAAGTCACTTGGGGCTCTTATGTTTATTTGAGCCGTTTTATACTAAGTGTTTTTCTTCTTAGTCGTTGCAAAGTGTTTATTATTTATCACTCCTTTTTTCGACACGAGTGTGCGGTCACTAGCCGGGGAGCCTAATTTCTCTCTCAAAACCGCTAGGGTTTAGTTTTCTAAACTGGCCTAATGAGAAGTACTCCGCCTTCGGGATGGGAGACTGAAGCCGTAGGCTGACCCGCTTGAAGTCTTGAGATAGGATGTGTCATGTTAAAGCACGGCAGAAGCACTTTTTTTTTCTCTAAAGTCCAATTTTCGGATTGGCACCGAACACTTGATCTTGTTCGGACGTCATGTTTTTACTGACGTTTTTTGGTTTTCCAAGCTTTTGGCACTTTTAAACTATTTGTGTGTTTTCAGCACAAGTCTTGCAGTGCAACGCCGGACTCCTTTAGAGATTCGCCAAAAACATTCTCGGATATTGCTATATATGCATCGGTTTCAATTGTGTCTTCGGTCAATAGTTGGGTTGCCCGACTCCTGCGCTTGCCTCCTACGCCCGCTTTGTTCGCTAGGTGTGCAAAGGAGAACCATCGCGATTGTGCTCCCAGCTCGCATGGTCAAGCACCTCGATGGAGAAAGCCGAAACCGATGTCACAATAGGTGTAAACTGGTCAGCGATCCGATGACTATATTAAATGACGGGCCGTTCATAACATTGGCGAAGTGTTTATGGCTTGACCTCGATCGTCAGCCAACACTACCGGGGGCTAGTAACTGGCCTCCCAAACTAAATCCTCAATATTTTGCTCTTCCATTAGAGCTGAGGTTTCATGATCATGCTTAGCATGACAACCCAAAGAAAGGAACCGATAGCGGGACTATTTTCTTTGGAAGACATTTCCTATGTTAAACAGCAATATAACATATCTCTCTGCGTACCTTTGTTTATAAAACCGTATGGCCAGATTGCCTTGTTTGTCGTAAACCTTTGCCCTCATAAAGGCTTTATAAAGTAGGACAAACACTCCTCGGCTACTGGCCGAGGAGGTTGAAGCCGATGGTCGGTCAACAAAGTTTTGTACAATGCGGATCCAAGCATTAATGACATAAAGTACTTGGATACATTGAGTCATTACACATAATTTGTGATTTTACTATGGATATCAATCCTTAATTCGGCCACCCGTGCCCGCATTAAGGCTCGGGGGCTACTGGGCTGCGGGCTTATTATTTACAAATATTAAAGGGGCACATCGATCCCCTGATCTGGTGTTGCCACCCGACCAGTGTCTCGGGGGCTACTGCATTGCATGTTCTATGCAGAAAATTTGAAGTGCAATACAGTTTCCGAGGAGATTTTGATCCTCAGGTTGGTCGGCCGCACCCAACCCGAGTCTCGAGGACTGAGCACGCCGCTTTTGTGTCCCAAGTATTCTGCCGAGTTAGGACTTGATCCTCGGACCGATTTTGCAAATCAACTTTGAGTCTCGTGCTCACGGGATCAGCGGTCTTATGTCATCCTTCATGTGCATCTCGGTTTTAGACCGATACCCACCTTGAGGGCTATCGCTATGTATCTCGGCAGAGAATAAATTGCACCAATCAAAATATTGACAAAATCGCCCACATTTGGGGTGGTGCACCACCTCGAAGCAGTCCGACATAAAGCTCGGGCGCTAGTGGCTGGCTCCATAGAGGGCATTTCCGGCATTAAGCTCAGCTAAACTCCTTCAAACTTCTTTGAACCAAGGGGATTTACGACACCTCGGATACAGTCCGGC
Source organism: Aegilops longissima (assembly GCA_021605205.1). NCBI lineage: Eukaryota > Viridiplantae > Streptophyta > Magnoliopsida > Poales > Poaceae > Aegilops > Aegilops longissima. The sequence goes on along the minus strand of CM038682.1, from coordinate 261,629,620 downwards.
GTTGGAGCTCGGATACATAGTCCGGCGTTGGAGCTCGGATACATAGTCCGGCGTTGGAGCTCGGATACATTCCGGCGTTAGAGCTGGGAAGCAGTCCGACATTGGTGCTCGGCTGCAAAAGATACCTCGAATGCAGTCCGGCGTTGGAGCTCGGACGCAAGAGGACGCTGCCGCCCGGGAACAACTTCAAACCCGAGGTGTGGCATAAAAATAACAAGGCATTGATAAAGGCCGAAATTTAAAGGGCTCTCGGATACCCGACGTAAACTCGTCGAATGCATTTCGGCGATCCTCAAGATCGAAGATGAGGAGATTTGTTGAACCAATTTTCAAGACCGACAACCGAAGATGAATAATAGTTCGGAAGAATCGAGGAGCCTCCCTAATTTGAAGACCGGTTCAGGGGGCTACTGACGGTGTCCCGGACTAGGGGTACTCACCACGCCGTCCCCCAATCGGTTAGATTGGGCCGAGGACCCCTGTGGCCGCATACTCATGGGCCAGTCCGGACAGTGCCGATACAAGGAAGATTCCACAAGACTTGGCGGTCAAGACAAGGACTCCTCCCCACCGGCGATTCGGCTAGGACTCTTGTTATCCTAGGCCTCGGTGCATTATATAAACCGAGGCCAAAGCTAGTCGATAGAGATATACAACAATCATACCATAGGCTAGCTTCTAGGGTATAGCCTCTCTGATCTCGTGGTAGATCTACTCTTGTACTACCCATATCATCAATATTAATCAAGCAGGAGTAGGGTATTACCTCCATCGAGAGGGCCCGAACCTGGGTAAAAACATCGTGTCCCTTGTCTCCTGTTACCATCCGCCTAGACGCACAGTTCGAGACCCCCTACCCGAGATCCACCGGTTTTGACACCGACATTGACTCTTTCTGATGTTATGATAAATTGCAATTGCCTCAATGACTGAAATTATAGTTTGTTAGTTCTCAATGAAGTTTCTGATTCATACTTTACATTGTGAATAGATTATTACTTGAGCATAAGAAATCATATGATAATATCCATATATGTTGCTGTTATAAGAATGATCATGATGCCCTCATGTCCGTATTTTATTTTGTTGACACCTCTATCTCTAAACATGTGGACATATTTATCGTTATCGGTTTCCGCTTGAGGACAAGCGAGGTCTAAGCTTGGGGGAGTTGATACGTCCATTTTGCATCATGCTTTTATATCGATATTTATTGCATTATGGGTTGTTACTACACGTTATGTCACAATAATTATGCCTATTATCTCTTATTTTACAAGGTTTACATGAAGAGGGAGAATGCCGGCAACTGGAATTCTGGGCTAGAAAAGGAGCAAATATTACAGACCTATTTTGCACAACTCCAAAAGTCCTGAAACTCCACGGAAGTCATTTTTGGAAATAATAAAAAATACTGAGCGAAGAAAATACCAGAGGGGGCCCACACCCAGGCCACGAGGGTGGGGGCGCGCCCCCTGCCTCGTGGGCTCCCTGGCAGGCCTTCGGTGCCCATATTCTGCTATATGAAGTATTTCATCCGAGAAAAAATCATAAGCAAGCTTTCGGGAAGAAACTCCGCCGCCACGAGGCGGAACCAATCCAGGGCTCCCGCAGAGCTGTTCTGCCGAGGAAACTTCCCTCCGGGAGGGGGAAATCATCGCCATCGTCATCACCAACGCTCCTCTCATCGGGAGGGGGCCAATCTCCATCAACATCTTCACCAGCACCATCTCCTCTCAAACCCTAGTTCATCTCTTGTATCCAATCTTTGTCCCAAAGCCTCAAATTGGTACCTGTGGGTTGCTAGTTGTGTTGATTACTCCTTGTAGTTGATGCTAGTTACTTTATTTGGTGGAAGATCATATGTTTGGATCCTATATGCATATTAATACCCCTCTTATTATGAACATGAATATGCTTTCTGAGTAGTTATGTTTGCTCCTGAGGACATGGGAGAAGTCTTGCTATTAGTAGTCATGTGAATTTGGTATTCGTTCGATATTTTGATGAGATGTATGTTGTCTCTCCTCTAGTGGTGCTATGTGAACGTCGACTACATGACACATCACCATTTTTTGGGCCTAGAGGAAGGCATTGGGAAGTAATAAGTAGATGATGGGTTGCTAGAGTGACAGAAGCTTAAACCCTAGTTTATGCGTTGCTTCGTAAGGGGCTGATTTGGATCCATATGTTTCATGCTATGGTTAGGTTTACCTTAATACTTCTTTTGTAGTTGCGGATGCTTGCAATAGGGTTTAATCATAAGTGGGATGCTTGTCCAAGTAAGGACAGCACCCAAGCACCGGTCCACACACATACCAAATTATCAAAGTATCGAACGCGAATCATATGAACGTGATGGAAACTAGCTTGACGATAATTCCCATGTGTCCTAGGGAGCGCTTTTCTCTATATAAGAGTTTGTCCAGGCTTGTCATTTGCTACAAAAAGGATTGGGCCACCTTGTTGCACTTTATTTACACTTGTTACTTGATACCCGTTACAAATTACCTTATCACAAAACTATCTGTTACCGATAATTTCAGTGCTTGTAGAAAATACCTTACTGAAAACAGCTTATCATTTCCTTCTGCTCCTCGTTGGGTTCGACACTCTTACTTATCGAAAGGACTATGATAGATCCCCTATACTTGTGGGTTATCAGTGCTCGTGTCCGTCCCTGCAACACTAATAAATCTGAGAGATCAAGCTCTGGCTCGCGGCCTGCCCCGCACACGTCACCTCACCAGATCCTCGGTGCCTTCATGTTCTTGTGGAAAGAACAGCGGCAGGACTGCAAGTGTGGTTATGTGTTATGTTCTCCTCCTCGGACTAACTCGCAGGAACCTCCGGAGCTTGACCATGGGCAGCCCCGCAGGCCACTCATATGTCACGCAATTCGCATGCACATTAAAGGGGGGTGGGCTCCTGAGCATCGCGCCTCAGGGGCTCCTACTGGCCCTTGAGCCCTCGCCCCATGGCCTTGACAACGGCATCACAACTTGGCATACCAGCGGCGGCCGAGCCTTTCTCGAGGGCCGAGACCCGAGGACGTAGAGCATCTAGATGAGCGAGAAAAGGGGGGACCGGCGTAAGCCCTACCTAGAAGCGCCACCGCAAAGGCACGGTCAGGCGCCGCGCAAGGGAATCACCGCGAGCTTGCCAAGATAAGTCACCCCATACATATCAACATGAACCTCACGATCCAATATTTCGACTCTCGCGGCCTCGCTCTGGCAATGCCGCTTTCCTTTTCGGCCTTCAGGGAGCTGCTTGTGCGCTCAAGGGGACCTCCTGAGCATTGCGCCTCAGGGGCTCTCATAGGACCTGGGGCCGCTCACCTCCTAGCCTTGACCATGACATCGTGACCTGGCATACCATCGACGACTGAAGCCTGCCTGAGGATTGGGTCCTGTCGGCGTAGAGCACTAAGCTACCGCGAGAACGAAAAGGAGCGCCGTGCCGAAGCGAGATATACACAGTTGCAACACTGAACTAGGATGGTAACATTGAAGCAAAAGCATTACAGTTTCTTACATACCTCCATGGGACTCGTCACAATTCCGCAGAGGGAAAACGAAAGAAGAGGACCTAGAGAACCCTGGCCACGGGGCCGACGACGTCGGGCGGACGCTGCTGCCGCGCTCTGGGCGCGGCGAGAGCTCGATGGCTCGTAGCTGTCGTCGTCGCTGGACTCCAGGGAGTCGCCGCTGCTACTGGAGGAGCTGCTGGCAAGGCCAAGGGCAAGTTCAGCGCCCGTGGTCGCGCCGCGTGGACCACCTCTTCCGGAGCAACACTCCAGGCGCCAGCCGTCTTCGTCGAAGACCTTGTAGAAAAGCGTGGAGGCTCCGTCGTACTCGAAGTGGATGGCGAGGGCCCCCTCCGGACAGCAGGCGCGGGCGATCTCGCTCCATCCTCGAGTCATGAAGACATCGCTCGGGGGGACGACCTCGGCCTCCGCTTCGGTAGCTTGGCTGCAGCACCCGATGTGTTGCAGCCATAGCTCAGCGGGCCCCCTCGATGGTATCTCCTGGGCGAAGAACCTCGGGAGATGGATCCACGTGCGCGGCAGCGTTGCCGCCCACACAATGAACTCGCCCGATGCGCCTTCGGCTTGGGTTCGCGGGTCGGCTGGCCGTGCAGCCTCGGCCTGTCCTCCGTGACCCCGGACCGCGCGACGCTGGGCACTGCCACCCTGTGCAGGGTTCTGCGCGCCGGCGTACATAGGGATCGGGAAGCCAGACGGAGGCCGCTCACTCCAAGGCCGCGTCACCTCCTGCCCCTCGCTGGCGTCATGGGAGAGTCCGAGCCTTTTCTTCGGCGGGAGTGGCCCTGGCTCCTCCTGGGGGGTTTTCCCTTCTCCGCCGCGGAGAACCTCCTTATCGGCGGCATGGACCCTTCGGCAGGACGGCAAGGCGAGACAGAAGAAGGAGCAAGCAACAAGAAGATGGAGATGAGCAAGGGGGGCTCCGCCCCTCCCCCCATTTATAACCAGAGGGAGGCCAACCGCCGGCCTCCACGATCCTCAGTAATGATGATCTTTCTGCATGCAGCAGGCTCTTGTCAAGTCGAACGGTTGCCGAAGTAGCGTGGGGAAGCGGAGACGCCCACGTCCCATCAAGCGCCATGCGTAAACCAGTGCCACAGGCGGTTGGGGCCTGCGGCGCTTCGCCCTTGCCCCTTGGCTTCGGCTCGAAGCCAAGTCTGAGCGAACCTTGGGCCCCTGGGCTACTGTCGGTGTTCTGGGAATGTGGGTACCCAGACTTGCCTACCTGCGGCCCATGGCGTGGCTCCATCGACGGCCTGGTACGACCCATCTTCAGGACCAACAACACAAGACCCTCGCGAGGCAGACAACGCCAAGACCTCTAGAAGGAGCGGCCTCCTCAGGCTGGCTCCTAAGGAGCAGAGATTTCTATGCGAGTCTTCAGCTCGTGAGGTTCGGATGACGTGAGCAATGACGACCAAGGCCAAGTGGGCGCCAGCGGGCGCAATACAGCAAGTTTCCTCTTTGGTGCTAAAGAGGCAAGCACAGGCACGGAGTCCCGAGGAATCTGCCAAAGGTTTCCATTTCCATGCAACAAGACCAAGACTGCCATGACGGCAGGACGGAGGTCATCACCGAGCCCACCACGGCGTCATGACCAGAAGCTTTGCAGGCGCATACCACCTATCATCGGGATAAGATGTACTAGTTGTCCCCCTTCGAATTTGGTCGTTGTGGGATCCCTTCCCGCCTTCGTTTTGGGGAAGAGGACCAAGGCCACTATAAATATAGCCTAGCCACCACCGTAGAAGGGGATGGATCGATCAGCTGGACGGATCATTTAGATCATCCTCTCCCTCACCAGCACAAGAACACACCTCCCGAGGTTGTTCTCCCACTGTAGTAGTTCATCCTCAGCCCACCTCGAGGCCAATCCACCACAAAGCAGGAGTAGGGTTTTACACCGCAAGGTGGCCTGAACCTGGGTAAATTGCCTTGTTTCATTTCCTTCCAGTTCATCGAGCTAGGCCATGAGATCGACGAGTAGGCAGACTGGGAAGGTTGAGTTCTTCGCATGCACCCCAGAGTTCGTATTGATCCAGGGTCTGCGGAGCCCAGAATTCGACAGATTGTGTTTCAGCATCAGAAATGGAAATATCATTTGGATTCTCAGGTGTGTTTATAACAGGTTCACTAGAAGCATGCAAAGTCCTATCAGTCTTGTTTTTTCTCTTTGAAGGACTAGACGCATCAGTATTAATTCTCTAAGAATCTTGTTCTATTCTCGTAGGATGACCCTCAGGATACAATGGTTCCTGAGTCATTTTACCTCCTCTAGTCATAACTCTAACATCATGATCATTGTTCTTATTATTCATCTCATTAAGCAAATCATTATGTACCTTGAGAACTTGTTCTACTTGAGTTTTTACCTTGGAAGCATGCTTACTAATAATTTTGAGATCATTAACAGTTCTACACATGTAGTCACCCGAGCAGTCAAGCATATAAGCATTACATTTCAATTGTCTACTAACATATGCATTGAAGTTTTCTTTTTTAACAGTAAAGTTATCAAATTCATCCAAGCATTGACTAGAAGACTTATTATAAGGAATATCACCTTCATCAAATCTATAGAGATAATTTACCCGTACTACCTGTGTCGGGTTATCAAGACCATGTATTTCTTCAACAGGTGGTAAATTCTTAACATCTTCAGCATTAATACCCTTTTCTTTCATAGATTTCTTTGCCTCTTGCATATCTTCAGGACTGAGAAATAGAATACCTCTTTTCTTCGGAGTTGGCTTAGGCGGTGGTTCAGGAAGAGTCCAATCATCATCATTACTCAATATATTATTCAATAGCTCTTCAACTTGCTCAACAGTTCGTTCGATGAAAACACAACCGACACAACTATCTAGGTGGTCCCTCGAAGCATGGGTTAGTTCATTATAAAAGATATAAAGTATTTCATTTTTCTTGAGAGGTTGATTAGGCAAAGCATTAAGTAATTGGAGAAGCCTCCCCCAGGCTTGTGGGAGACTCCCTTCTTCAATTTGCACAAAGTTAAATATTTCCTATAAAGAAGCTTGTTTCTTTTGAGCAGGAACATATTTTTCAGAGAAGTAGTAAATCATATCCTGGGGACTACGCACACAACCAGGAGTAAGATAATTAAACCATATCTTAGCATCACCCTTTAATGAGAAAGTAAATTACTTAATAATATAATAATAGCAATTTTTTTCCTCAACTTAAGAATATAATAAAGCAGCTTGTTTCTTATGAGCAGGATTTTTTTCCGGAGAAGTAGTAAATCATATCCTGGGGACTACGCACACAACCAGGAGCAAGAGAATTAAACCATATCTTAGCAACACCCTTTAATGAGAAAGGAAACAACTTAAGAATATAATAATAGCAAATTTTTTCCTCATGAGCAAATAGGGTGGCTATATCACTCAATTTAGTAAGATGTGCACAACAGTTTTAGATTCATAACCATGGAAAGGATTAGATTCAACTAAAGTAATTAACTCAGGATCGATAGAGAATTCATAATCCTTATCAGTAACAAAGATAGGTGAAGTAGCAAACTTAGGATCATATTGCATTCTAGCATTCAAAGATTTTTCTTTCCACTTGCATAGTAATTTCGTAAGATCATCTCTATCCTTACAAGCAAGAAAGTCCCAAGCTACCTCTCCATCCATAACATAACCCTCAGGTATACCAGGCAATTCATATCTAGGAGAGCTAGGTCTAGCAGGTGTCTCAAAGTGTTTGGTTTCAATAATTTCATCAGTTTCAGAAATATCATCATCTTCAACATACTCAACATTTTTAGCTCTAGCAAGTTGTTCATCAAGAAATACACCCAGTGACACAGTGTTATCAAGCAAAGTGGTCGCATCATAAGCATCATTCATAGTAGAAGTAGCATCATCAATAACATGCGACATATCAGAATCAATAGCAGGTGTAGGTGTCGCAAATTTACTCAAAACAGAAGGTGAATCAAGTGCAGAGCTAGATGGAAGTTCCTTACCTCCCCTCGTTCTAGAGGGAAAATCTTGGTTTTGGTATCTTTCAAATTCTTCATACTGATCAACAGATATAAATCCCAAGTGACTCATAGAATAGGGCTCTGCTCCCCGGCAACGGCGCCAGAAAAAGGTCTTGATAACCCACAAGTATAGGGGATTGCAACAGTTTTCGTGGGTAGATTATCCAACCCAAATTTATTGAGTCGACACAAGGGGAACCAAAGAATATTCTCAAGTATTAGCAGCTGAGTTGTAAATTCAACCACACCTGAAAGACTTAATATCTGTAGCAAAGTATTTAGTAGCAAAGTAATATGGAAGTAACGGTAACAACGGCAAAAGTAACAGTAGCAGCTTTATAGCGATTATAACAGCAATAGCAAAGAAAGTAACTTAGCAAAGATCAATACGTGAAAAGCTCATAGGCGATCACCAATGATAATTGTGTTGGATGATATTCATCATGTAGCAGTCATAACCTAGGGTGACATAGAACTAGCTCCAATTCATCAATATAATGTAGGCATGTATTCTGAATATAGTCATACATGCTTATGGAAAAGAACTTGCATGCCATCTTTTGTCCTACCCTCCTGTGGCTGCGGGGTCCTAATGGAAACTAAGGGATATTAAGGCCTCCTTTTAATAGAGATCCGGACCAAAGCATTAGCACTTAGTGAATACATGAACTCCTCAAACTACGGTAATCACTGGAAAGAATCCCAATTATTGACACCTTGGGGTATGCAGATCATAACTCATAATAGGTGTCTACAACTTGCAAGATAGGATCAAGAACACAAATATATTCATGGAAACATAATATGTTCAGATTTGAAATCATGGCACTCGGGTCCTAGTGACAAGCATTAGGATAGCAAAGTCGTAGCAACATCAATCCCAGAACATAGTGGATACTAGGGATCAAACCCTAACAAAACTAACTTGATTACATGATAAATCTCATCAAACCCATCACCATCCAGCAAGCTATGATGGAATTACTCACGGATGGTGGTGAGCATCATAAAATTGGTGATGGAGGAAGGTTGGTGATGATGATGGCGATGAATCCCCCTCTCCGGAGCCCCTAACGGACTCCAGATCAACCCTCCATATGAAGAACAGGAGGCGGCGAAGGCTCCGTATCGTAAAACGCGATGAATCCTTCTCTTTGATTTTTTCACCCCAAATATGGTTATATAGAGTTGGAGTTGAGGTCGGAGGAGGTCCAGGGGGCCCACAAGCCCTCTAGGCGCGCCCTAGGGGGGCGCCCCCGGGGCTTGTGTCCTCTGGGTGGACCCCCTCTAGATAATTCTTGCGCCAATATTTTTTTATATTCCAAAAATATTCTCCGTAAATTTCCAGGTCAATCCGAGAACTTTTATTTCTACACAAAAATAACACCATGGCAATTCTGCTCAAAGCAGCATGAGTCTGAGTTAGTTCCATTCAAATCATGCAAGTTAGATCCCAAAACAAGGGCAAACGAGTTTGGAAAAGTAGATATGATGAGACGTATCAGGACCCGGGCTACAACTTCGACACTTGATCCGTCCGGTCGCTCTTGAGTCCCGCCCCGCTGCTGTGGAGGCTGTGAAGGATCACGTGGATGCGCTGCTAAAGAAGTTCTCCTACATCCCCGACACCGTGCCTCCGCCGGTGGAGGCCAGCAGCGGGACGATGGCGGCAACGATGTTGATGATGAGCTCCCCGTGACCGGGACAAGCGGCGGCGATGGCCATGGCGGCGATGACCCTTCCTCCTAGATTTTACCCTGCGACATTTATCATGCCTCATGGAGGCGTAAGACTTTGTTTGAGTTTGCAGAACATTCGGTGCCTGTAATAACTGTTAGGACCCCGTGATTTCCTTTTCGTGCTTAGTTTCCTTCTTGTTTGCTTTTGTGCTCTGTGTTGGCAGGCCCCAGCCCCGCGATAACCTCGACCACCGTTGGGTCGTCCGTATCACCAGGACAACACTAAGGGGCATGGGGCTACATGACTAGTGAGGCCCCTGAGTCGCGATGCTCAAGGGTCCCCCTTGACATGCGACCAACCCTTATGAAGGAAACATGGGCATTGACGAGTTTAGTCCGGAGCCCCCATACCTTTCCTTGTCCTCTTTTGCCTGGGAGGGACGCGAGAAGACCAGGTACCAGGGACCTATGAGGCGGCGAGTGCTAAGCCTGTCCTAAGCATAGCCCCTGTGCCCAGCCCCCTCACCAGTGCCTCCTGGGGAACGCTGCACGATAGGACTATGTGAAGAGCCGAAAGGCTATCCAGAGGTTGGGGCAGCCGCTAGGGCGCCCTCAGTTGTTTTTCCACCAGCACGGAGCATGGGGCTTCCACTTGGGCATGGGCATAGCGCTCCTCAACCGTGTCGTCCACCAACACAAAGTATGGGGCTTCCACTTGGGCGTGGGCATAGTCGCTCCTCGAACATGCCGTCCGCTAGTGCGGAGCATGGGGCTTCCACTTGGGCGTGAGTGGGAGTTCCCTCAGGGGGAGACTCCAGGGCGTGTACAACCCCATATCGTTCGTACGTGTGGCTGGCATGATAGAACTTAGAGGAGGTGTATCTGGGCACTCATGAGCCAGCGCGGGACTCAGGAGGCCCTACCTCAAGGCAGGTTGCGCCTAGATTTTCTGCACGAGGCACGCATAAGAAACCTGTGAGGTGTGGGGAGGCCTGTGCCGCATGAACCTCCGGAGGGCACCACATGAGAAGGCCAGACACCAAGGAGCCCAGGAGGTGACGAGAATAGGGCCGGCCTGCCAGACAGAGCTCAGTCGCTTGGGTTTGTCGATGTTGTAGGGACGGACCCGAGCACAGATGCCATGGCAAGTCTTCTCATGCGATGACCAGAGGAAGGACATTCGACGCGCGGCTCCCGCGATGGCTAAGTACCGAGCTGCGGTTGGTATGAGTCGTGACGCGCGCCCTTACTCATCTACATGCGATTAGCTCATGCGAGAACAAGGCGCTGCTACTTCTTGAGCTTGCGTTGGTTTTTTCCTTGAAGACAAAAGGGTGATGTAACAAAGTAGAGATAAGTATTTCCCTTAGTTTGAGAACCAAGGTATCAATCCATTAGGAGACATCGCAAAAATCACCAATACCTGCACAAACAATCAAACAACTTGCACCCAACGTGATAAAGGGTTGGCAATCCCTTCACGGTTACTTGCAAAAGTGAGATCTGATAGAGATAGATGAAACTAAACAAAAGGTAAAGTAAATATTTTTGGTATTTTTGGTTATAGATCGAAAAGATGACGTAAACCCCATCCTTTTATCCTCGATGGCAACAATACAATACGTGCCTTGCCGCCCCTACTCACTACAAAAAAAGACACATCCGTGACATTTTGGGTCGAACGAATTTTTTTCCTGTCATGCTTATGACACTTCTATGATGATAATTGTGACAAAACCCAATATCATCATAGATGTGGTGGGCTCCTACTTCTATGACAAAAAATCATGACAGAAAATGGGCTTTTTGTCCTGGGCGGGCCGGAGACGCAGCTGCATGACATTCTTTGGGCCGTCCATGACGGAAAAAACCATGGTAGAAGCGAGGGCGAGGAAAATATCGAGGAGTTCCCGGTTACGGTGGGTGGTCGGTGTCCGAGCGATGTCATTTCTCTCGTACACGTACACGCGTGTGTGCGAGGCATTGCGCTCTAACTAAATCCGAGCGAGGCGTTCGTTTCTAACTGAACCCGAGCAACTCCTTCGCTACTGCTGCTAACTGAAGCCGATCGATGCTGCCTATGGATGAACAGTGAGCTTCGTTGGGGGGGGGGGGGTTGGATGAACACTTCCTGGTGGGGTTGGATGAACAGGAAGCTGTGGTGTTGCCGCTGGATGAACAGGACCCCGATCGATCGAGCCGGTTGGGGGTGGATGAACAGGACCCCGTGGAGGGCTGGATGAACAGGACCCCGTGGAGGGCTGGTTGAACAGTAGCGGATGGAGGGCTGGATGAACAGTAGCCCCGTGGAGGCGTGGTTGAACAGGACCCCGTGGAGAGTGCTGGTTGAACAGTAGCCGGTGGAGGAGCGGTGGAGGCTGGATGAACAGGAGCCCGTGGATGAACAGTCGCAGGTGGAGGCTGGAGGAGGTCGACGGTGGATGAACAGTAGCCCAAGAAGGCTGGAGGAGGTCGATGGTGGAGATGAACAGTATCCCGTGGATTCCCGTTTTGTGGTACGCCACACCCCACCCGATGAACAGGACCCCTGTTTCGACCGTAGCGCTCCAACACAAGTCTGTTTCCTTCGTTTTGCGGTACACCACACCCCTCCCGATTAACATGACCCATTTCGACCGTAGGAGGTCCACGAGAAGTCCGTTTCCTCCGTTTTGCAGTACGCCAGACCCCTCCTGATGAACATGATCTTGTTTCGACCGTGGCCGGTTGACACAAGGCCGTTTCCTCCGTTCTGCGGTACGACATGCCTCGTTTTGATCGGTTGTTCCGTCCAAGCCGGTTGGCTCCCGATGAACACAACGTATTCCATTGCCTCCCGATGAACACGACGCATTTCGTTGCCTCCCCATGAACACGACGACGACGTAGTTTCTCCGTTCTGACCCAGCCATGTACAAGATCCCTGGCCGTACGTACGCACGTGTACACGATATTAATGGGACTGCGTGACATGCTACGTGCGTGCCTCTACTACGACACGTGCCCTTCCTTACATGACCACGGTTCATCGCTGTAGCCTGCAGACAGACCGATCGACCAGTATGTACGTACACATTCGCGACCACAATGACAACGCTACGTACGCTTCGACCAGGTGGGTCCTGACTGTCAGGCACTTCCTTGCGTGCGAAGATGTAGCTGGTGGGTCCCAGCAGTCAGGGGGTGTATCGTTGTTTTGCCCGTAATATATGGACGCACTTCCTTGCGTGCGAAGATGTAGTTGGTGGGTCCCAGCAGTCAGGGTGCAAATCATTTTTTTGCCCATAATATGGACGCACTTCCTTGCGTGCGAACATGTAGCTGGTGGGTCCCAACTGTCAGGGGGGAAACGTTTTTTGCGAAATACGGTGGCCCGTTCGGTGGGTCCCTACTGTCAGGTGGAGGAATCATTATTTTCTGCATAATAAGGAGGCACTTCCTTGCTCCAGCCGTGGACCCAGCTGTCAGCCTCTCCACGTATAGTACTTTTCTGATGGAAGTCGTTCCTTGACCGCGTTGACCACGCCGCGCCGAGAGCACCAGGGCGGTGGACGCGGTGAGGCCTAGGAAGGGGATGACGTAGAGCGGGGAAGACGCGGTAGTGGAAGCCCACGGAGAGAGGAGTACGAGGGTTCATTGGTTCAGCTTTGGTGTGAGGCTGCCGTCGCCGCAGAATAACAGGGGGTGTGGGTGAGTGGAGGGATGGACTGGCCAGCGGTGGGAGTAGTAGGGGGAGGTGAGGCCTCCGCGGCAGCACAGCCGGCCACGGGAGGCAGGAGCAGGCGGCACGACCGGCGCTGCTTTGGGCGGCTGGAGCAAGAAGACCAGAGGTTGAAGAAGCACTACGGCCGTTGGATGGACATCGTATGGTAACTGCAGCTAGAATCGTTTATATTGACTAAGTTGATAAAGCCCTTGATACGCGTCAATTTAGTAGGCCCACAGGTCAGCCTCTGAAACGGTGCGCCAAGATGTCTGGGGGAGGAATCATTTTTTGGGCGGGTGAAGCTAGAATATCCGAGATTGAAGAAGAAGCACGACATCCGTTGGATGGACATCCAACGGTCACTGCTGCTAGAACCGTCTGTTGACTATAAGTTGACAAAGCCTTGCATAAGCGTCAAGTTACTTTTTTAGGGGACGCATCAACTTAGTAGGCCCACAAGTGTGTGGCAGAGAACTTATAGCCCATTTGAGATTTGTAAGGATGTACAGGCTATTTTTGAATTCTATAATGGAATTTACTACAACCCATTTACAGTTTGTTAAAAGTACAACCCATTTTCTAGCTAGGACAACGATTAATAATTTCAACCAACCGTTCAAAACACAATCCAATAAAATTTCCCACATTTTGATGGGATCCAAAATATTTTTATCCCGAAATTTCTATTCAGATTAAATACAATGTGTATTTCAATATAAATTTGTATTACGTAAAAATTCAACAAAACATTGCGCGCGCAACAAGTAATGAAATTAGAAATTTCAAAATCCAAAAATAATATTTTATAAACTAATTACGTGTTTGGTGCATTTTTTATAGTTACAGCCCAGTTTTTATAATTACATCCTATTTATTATTTCTTAAAGCCCATTTTCTTGTTAAGCCTAATGCATCCCTCCTAGGAAAGATTTGCAGCCCAGCGGGGTGGAGAATAACAAGTTGACCTTGCATGGGTATTCCTAAAAAAAAGTACAGTTGGGCTAGCCATTTTCAGCTTGAAAAAAATTAATATTTGGACTGGATATCTGGCCTGGGCTAGACGGGCCACAGCCCGCCCAGTTAATACCCTGCTCTCCTCTAAACAACAACGAAAACTTCGCTCAGGAAAAACTCTGCAGTGCTCACACCTCAAAAACACATATACGGCTCGAGCTGCTTGGTCCCAGCTGTCGGCCGCTCCTTGTGCAATTCTCTTCTTCATTGACTACATAGGTTGACAATGGTGTGGGATCGTGATGTCAGGAAACCAGGAGGAAGCAAAAAAACTATAGTTGTATATAATAAGGAGGCACTTGCATACATGCGGCTATGGCCCTGGTGGGTCCCCACTGTCATCCTCTCCAAGTAAAGTCATCTCCTCATTCCTCATGTCCGTTAACCATGTTGACAACGCGAGACGGTGGTGCCACGGCAAGCGCAAAAACTCGAAGGATGATGGAGAGGGCCTCGCGGGCCCTATGGATGGTCTGATACAGCGCCCGCTGCTCATTCGGGAAGCCAGAATCATAGGGCCACATGTCCGCGACGACATTGTCGTTCGCTTGTTCACCGGTGCTCGTTGAGGAGACGAAGGTTGCAGCACAGGTCCTCTGCGCTGGTAGCTCTTCCGCCATTAGGGCGTCGAAGTGCGGCCGCACCTGCTCTATGGTGAACACGACATGAACCGGCTTGGACAGTGGCGCCGGCTCCTGGTCGAAAGCTACGTCCATCGTCTGATTATCGTCGCTCAGCTCGGTGAGCTCGCTGGCGAGCCATCATGCCCGGCTGCAGGACCGGCCCGCTGCCAAGCACGAGTCTGACTGCCCTGGCCCACCCAGACGCCGCCCTCGCCCGCGCATGCTTTCCGCCCGAAACGGTCAGCGCCGCCCGCCCCGCTTCCCGGTGCAGGCGATTGCTCCGCCTTCAAACGACACAAGTGCCGTCCGTCCCCCGCCCACATTAATGATACGCGGTTGCCGAGGCGGCTACTCCGGCGCCACATGCCCGTCCCTCCGCCGCTCACCTTGCTATATAAACTGCTGCACCGGTCATAGCCGCAGTCATCCGCCTCCGTTCCCTTTCTTTTGTCCACACCACTACTGCCCACCATGGCTTCCTCGCGCTCCAGCACTCTTCGGGACGGGTGGACGACGGACCACAAGGAGATGGTAGCCATTGCTGCTAACTGGCTGGCCGGCAGGTAGCCGGAGGACGACGATGTCCCAATGGAGAACAAGGTAGTCGATGATCCGGCGCCAACCCCCTCCTCCGCGCCATCATCTCCGGTGCATTGCACCATGACCATCGGCGAGGCCCGTGCCCAATACATGGACATAGTGAGGCAGAAGCGATAGGAGCAGTTCCAGGAGGCGCATGCCACCCCTGCCTACAACCACCATCTCCTCCAAGAGCACCTACAGGCGGAGGAGCAGATCGCCGTGGAGCGGGCGGAGCAGGAGGTTGTCGGTGTACAAAAAGAGGGGTACACTTTTTGTACCCCTATAGCTGTGCACGGGCACCACCGCACTGAGCAAGGCAAGGGAGGTGAGCCGAGGTAAGGTCAAAGCTCGAAAGGAGCAGAACGATGCCAAGACCAAGACCACGGAGAGCAATGGCGACGAAGCGGACTCCCCCGGCAAGATCCTTGCCGGGAGGCGGTTTTAGCAAGCCCGGCAAGAACCTTGCTGTGGCAGCTCGCCCCACACCTACGGAGCGAGTCACCCTTGAGTCCACTTCCCCCATGGGGCAAGGATTCGGGAGACATCCCCGTGGTGATATGCAGATCTTTGTGAAGACATTCAAGATCAGATACACACGATAGAAGACGACGACCCTTGGCGGGATCCCAGCCAAGGAGGACCACAAGGCCCCCGGCAAGAGCCTTGCCGGGGATGACAGCAGGCGCCACGGCAAGACCCTTGACGGGGCCCCGGCAAGACCCTTGCCGGGGCTACGGCGAGGCCCTTGCCAAGAGCACCCGTAGGGCCACCATCAGGCCCACGCCAATCAAATCTCCACCACCGTTCACATGCAGCTGCCGACCCAACCAGTTGGGCGGGCACCTGCGTGGCGGCAAGCGGGTCTTCGTGGAGACCTACCACTGCGCCACCTTAGTTTCCTACCTGCCTACATGGCACCACGGGCACCGCTGGCCAGGGTGCGTGTCGACACGGAAGGAAGCGGCGACGGACGAGACAGGACTCTCCCCCGCCCCCGATAAAGCAAGGACACATAAGCAAGACGCATTTAAGGCGCCTTGTCATGTAATGCGAGGATAAACTCGCATCATCAGACCCTTTCCACCTCCTGGTGCCACCGTGGCAACCCCTTTCCCTATAAAAGGAGGCCCCAGGCGACCAGGAGGAGGATTCGGCTTTTTGGAGCTCCTCACGCCCCATTGCCAGTTCAAGAACACAGATAAACAAACCACCAAAGCAGGAGTAGGGTTTTACACATCCTCGCGGCCCGAACCTGGATAAAGAGACCGTGTGCTATCTGTTTGATCCGCTCTTCTCACGACCCCGCGCCCCGCAACCGTAGTAGGGATTCTTGTGATCCCATAGGTGTCGTTCCACACCGACATCTTTGGCGCGCCAGGTAGGGGGCGCAGTTGTGAGAATCGGCTCTAGCAGTTAGTTCGACACTCCTTCATCTTCGTGACCCTTGAAGAAGAAAGGAGGCCAGAAGATCGGCACTCGAGCGATCGCAAACAGAAGCTAAGTTGCACTGAACTCTTATTTGTGCTCCCCTTTTTATTTGAGATTATTCCCCCCGGAGATGTCACTCCTTTGTATGAGAAGCCTACACGCCAGGGGGCTCTCCCACGATCGGAAACGCCCTTGCCCTGTTTCGAGTCTGCTCAACAGCTCAAGCGGCTGCGTCGAGAATGGCAGAGTAACCATCCGCGATCAACAATGCCCTCGATTCTGACTCGAGTCAAGCTCGACAGTTCGAGCGGCCGCGTTCGGAACGGGAAGGTGGCTCGACCGGCAGCACGCGTACCCGGCAGGCCCTGGGGATCCGTCCCCAAAACTCCGCTAGGGGCTTCCGCGCTGGCAAGCCTACCCGATCGACGTAGGGCACGCATACAAAGAGGAATTGAACGGGGGAATAACATGCATGAAAATTAAGAGTACTTCAAAGTTATATTACATCACGTCATAGCTGCGGTTCTAACTAAAGATAAAATTTGTCTTGGTCGGGAACCCAGCTGGCGAAGAAGAACGGGATGCCTAATCCCGGCGCTGGCCTTCCACCCTCTTGATTTCGCTGATGCGATCGGTGATGGGCTTGATGCGCCTTGAGCCCCATGAGGTCAACACCATCCGCAAGCTCTTCATCGCGACCAAGTCAAGGTCGGGATTCCAAGGCGCCACCTTGGTGAGGACCTTGGTCACGACCCTCCGGCAAAGTCGCTGGCCTCCTCGGCCAGCGTGGCCGTCTGTTGGAGTGAAGATAGGCCAAGGCCCGAGGACGCCTCAAGAACTGGGTCAGCTTGGCGTTGACGGTCCCTTGGCCTCGGGCGTCCCTCACGTTTGGCATCCCCATGGTGGCCAATTGCAAGGTGACCCTGCCGGCAACAACCTCCAGATGGCTGATCCTCCTGTTCTCACCCACCACATATTCCTGTTGGGAGGCGGCCTCGGTTGCCCGCAGCTGCTTCTCCTCCTCGAGGCTCCTGGTCAAGGTCTCCTCCCGAGCCCTGCTCTCCGACAGCATCCTCTCGAGACCCTCCAGCTTCAGCTTGAGGTCTCTGATGGAGTTCTGCGCGTCGGAGAGCTCCCCATTCCTGCTGATGACTGCTCCTTGCGCCTCTGTCAAGGCGCGGTTGAGCGTGTTCTTCTCACCGGACAGCTTGAGGGCCTGCTCCTTCAGCTCGTCCCGCTCTACTTCTAGCTCCTTCACCTTGCCGGCATGGACCAGAGCTTGGGCATCGAGTGCCTCTTTGTGCCTCTGCTCCAGCTCGCGAGTCCGTCATGCGACAAGGGCCTCGAGCTCCTCATCCTTGCTGCGGAGCGTTGCGATAAGCTTCGCTTCACGTGCGGAGAGGTCCTCTTCTTGGGAATCCAAGGCGGCTTGATGCTGGTTCCGGGCGGCTTCGGCCGCGGCAGCCAAGTTCGCCGCCTTTTCCTGGGCCTTCTCGATATCGGCCATCTTCATGGTGAGCTCCACATCGCGCTTGGCCAATTCCTCCTGAAAGGCCCTCTGCTCCTCACGAGTCTGGTGGAACCAGGTCTGCGTCTCAGCAACGCGCGCCTTGAAGTCCACCTCTGCGTTGTCCACCGCTGCCATCCTGGACTTGACCTTGTCCAGGCGGGCACGGTAGAGCACTTGGAGCTTCCGGAAATCGGCCCCCATGGCGCGGAAAAGCTTCTCTTCTAGAGAACCGTCACCGGCAACGCCCGGCTCATCAACCACCTCAAGCCCGGTGGTGTCAAGCACCTGGCCGTCAAAAGCTTCCCCTTCGGCGGGCGCTCGGCTTGACACCCCTGGAACATGGACGAAAAGATCGTCGCCCACCTTCAGATATCTGCCGGGGCCCGAGGTTGAGGAGGAAGGAGGCTGGTCACCCGCTACCTATCCCTCGGCGGAGGCCTTGTCGGTCTCACCGGCAGGTCCACCGCTGGTGCCCTCGGCAGAAGTCTCGCCGGTCGCCTTGGCGGTCCCCGCAGCGGCGTCCTCGGCGGCACCCTTGGCGGCTTCGTCGGCGGCGGCCTCATCAGCATCTTTGGCGGCCTCCTCGGCGGCAATCCTGTTGGCCTCCGCCGCGGCCTCCTCAGCAATGTCTCCAACAACAGTGTCCACATCCTCCATGTCTGTTGAAGGAGGGCCTGGGTAGCAATGGGAGCAATGAAGCCAAGAAAAGAATAAGGGAAAAACAGAGACGAAAGACAGGCGACTCACCAGTGCCAGGCTGTGAAGGAGGAGTCCCCTCTCCGCCAGCATTTGGCGCCGTGGCAGAGTCACCAGCGCCCAAGTTCCCCTCTTCCTCCATGGGTGTGGGCTCCGTGCCTGATGCCCTTGCCGGGGACCCCCCCCCCGGGGCGGCGTAGTCGATGGGGGTGGTGTGTTAGGAGTAGCCCTCTGTGGCTCCTCCTGCTGCCGCTCGCCTCCTGCAAAGCCGGCAAGGTCAGCATCATAGCATCAAGCGCCTATCACATGTCGAGTAAGAAGAGGGTGACGAACTTCGCTGGGGCTGCGCCGGGGCTGCTGTCCGGCTGCTCAAAGACCACCAGCAGGTGTCGTTGAAGCCCCACTGGGCTGACTGCTCGCCGAGGTCCTCGCCCTCTTCAACCTCCGGGCCAACGCTCTGTCTCCTGCAAAAGCAAAATGGATCAAGACAAGCGACCCGATTGGGAAATGGAAATGACAAGAAGGAACGGAGTACTTACTCGGCATCCGTCTCCTCCTCTTCCACCAGTTTCCTTTTCCTCTCCGGGCTGAGAGGCCCGAGATCAAAGGGGAGCTCCACATCATCATCCGAGTCGACGCCTGCTGGAGGAGGCGAAGAAGGCGGCGGGGTTTGTGCGCGCCCGGGCGAGGAAGGGGCTGTCGCCTTCTTCTTCTCAGCGGCCCTCGTCAGCCCCTTCGCCGCCGTGGCCCTCGTGTGGCGCCTGACCTCCAGGTCAATTGAGGTCAGCGAGCCACTGCCGGGCAGACCGGCTCGCCAGAGCCAGACCGCCGCAGGACTCGCCCTCTTCCCCTGGCTAGCGTCGAGCCCGCCGCCACTTCCTCCTCCTCCGACGACTCGTCGGCCGCGTCCTCGACAAGTGGAGCTCCAGCGCCGGCGCTGCTGGCCTCCTCGGTGGCCGCCGCCCACAGGGTGAACTGCTCCTCCTCCGCAGCCATCGCAGCCTTGTCTTCCACGCCCCCGGCGCTGCCGGCCTCCCTGGCAAGCTGTGCCTCCCTCGCCCTGGTGGCGATGTAGTCCAGCTCTGCCTGGGTGGTGTCCATGACAAGCCACCGCTCGACATCAGCATTGACGTATACCTCGGTCAAGGAGTCGAAGAATTGCTGCACGTCTGCGTTCGACGGCTCCTTCCAGCTCGGGACAGGCCCGTGCGCGTTGCAGTCCGGCATCATAGCAATGATCTCGGACCGGCGTGAGTTATTGCACAACGGGACCACCCCCGCTGGCAACTTGAAGAACGACCCCTTGACGGCCTTGCCGACCTTTGCAGCAGCCTTCGCGGCCTTGCCGGTCCGTTTGACCTCGCCGTCGCGGCCCACATCAAGCTGGAAAAGCCGCTGGCAGAAGTGGGCATGCGCCATCAGCGTGAAGTTGTGGTCGAGGCCAGGGCGGAGCCGCATAATGTCAGCCGGGTTCGTAAAAAGCCAGGCTGGCCTCCCCTTATTATGCAACGGGGCGATCCGGCGGCGAATGAAGTCCGCCCCGATCATCTCCAGGGTGAGCCCAGCCCGGGTCAGCCGGAGGATCCTGGTGGTGGCGACAGTAAGCCTCCCGTCGGCAGCATCAACATCACTCCAATCGCTGCCGCGGACCGGCGGTGCTCGGCAGACCTTGCAGAATTCCGGCGGGTCTTCATCTTCAATCCAGCACCACGGGCCACGCCATTCATCCTACCTCTCCTTCATGGCACCGTCCAGGTACGCCCCCTTGGATCTTGGGATCCAGGCGACGCATCCGTAGACGGCGCCTCCAGGCTGGATTCGAGGGTAGAAATAATGGCGAAAGAGGGCCGTGTTGGGCTGCACTCCGGCAAAGCCTTCGCAAAGATGCGCGAAGAGAGCCAGGCAAGCCACCGCATTCAGAGTGAAATCTAGGAGGCGAAAGCCGAAGGTGTGCATGATGTCGCAGAATAAGTCGGAAAAAGGAGGGCATAACCCACAAGAAAAGTAATCGACAAAGAAGGGATGCTGATTTGGAGCAGGATCGCCGCAAACGGCAGGAATGACGCGCGTCGCCGGGTGCCCCGAGTTCTCTCCCCCCGTCTTCACTCCCCATAAGGGCCTGAAGGAGGCCCGTAGCTCATGAACATCAACCGACGAGGGGAAGAAGAAGGCGGACTTCGTCCGATCCCCCGACAGTGCGCTCTCTGGCGGCTCCACGGTCCCAGGGCCTTTAGCCACCCCCTTGCCCTTGGCGGATTTGGGCGCCATGGCGGCCGAGAGGTCCAGAGGATCGAGGAAGAGGGGTGGCGAAGTAGCGACGGCGGGCGACGGCAAAAGCTTAGGGAGGAAGGAAGAGAGGAAACAGCGGCTCTGAGATTGGAAAAGGTACGAGAGAAGAGGAGAAAGTAAGCAGCGCGCCCGCGGTTATTCCTTCTTATGGGGGAAAACGCGGGCCGCCTCCTTTCACATTAACTGCGACGTGATGCATGCGCGCAGGGCTCAGCCCCACGCATGCCGCCCACGTCACACATGCCTCCCCACGCCGAGCAGCTGGGAGGAGGGAAGCGCAGCGCCAAGAGACTTACATGTAAAACCACCCCGCCTGCTCACAAGACCATTTTTGGGCCTAGCCCAACAACGCGATTAGCTTACGTGTGGCCCAGGCCGGGGCTCTGTCGGTGTACAAAAAGAGGGGTACACTTTTTGTACCCCTATAACTGTGCACGGGCAGTCTGAGCCACGGGCACCACCGCACTGAGCAAGGCAAGGGAGCTGAGCCGAGGTAAGGTCGAAGCTGGAAAGGAGCAGAACGTCGCCAAGACCAAGACCACGAAGAGCAATGGGGACGAAGCGGACTCCCCCGGCAAGATCCTTGCCGGGAGGCGATTTTAGCAAGCCCGACAAGACCCTTGCCGTGGCAGCTCACCCCACACCTACGGAGCGAGTCACCCTTGAGTCCACTGCCCCCATGGGGCAAGGATTTGGGAGACATCCCCGTGGTGATATGTAGATCTTTGTGAAGACATTCAAGATCAGATACACACGATAGAAGACGACGACCCTTGGCGGGATCCCAGCCAAGGAGGACCACAAGGCCCCCGTCAAGAGCCTTGTCGGGGATGACAGCAGGCGCCACGGCAAGACCCTTGCCGGGGCTACGACGAGGCCCTTGCCAAGAGCACCCATAGGGCCACCATCAGGCCTACGCCAATCAAATCTCCACCATCGTTCGCATGCAGCTGCCGACCCAACCAGTTGGGCGGGCACCTGCGTGGCGGCAAGCGGGTCTTCGTGGAGACCCACCACTGCGCCACCTCAGCTGCCTGCCTGCCTACATGGCACCGCGGGCACCGCTGGCCAGGGCGCGTGTCGACACGGAAGGAAGCGGCGACGGACGAGACATGACTCTCCCCCGCCCCCGATAAAGCAAGGACACCTAAGCAAGACGCATTTAAAGCGCCTTGTCATGTAATGCGAGGGATAAACTCGCATCACTGTACCCTTACCACCACCTGTGTGCCACTGTGGCAACCCCTTTCCCTATAAAAGGAGGCCCCAGGCGACCAGGAGGAGGATTCGCCTTTTTGGAGCTCCTCACGCCCCATTGCCAGTTCAAGAACACAGATAAACAAACCACCAAAGCAGGAGTAGGGTTTTACGCATCCTCGCGGCCTGAACCTAGATAAAGAGACCGTGTGCTATATGTTTGATCCGCTCTTCTCACGACCCCGCGCCCCGCAACCGTAGTAGGGATTCTTGTGATCCCATAGGTGTCGTTTCACACCGACAGAGGCGCTGCTCGACTCATACCGCTCCGCCCGCGAGGGTCGCCTCGAGCGTTGCCGGTACCGCATGCAGGTGGCGGAGGCTACGGCCGCCTACAAAGAGGGTGATGAAGCGGGCGAGGCGCTGTTTGGCGAGACCGAGGACGAGGTAGAGGACAATGCTGGCTCCGACGAGTCCTCGCTCCGCTGGCGTCGACGAGGCCCTGCTCCGCCGAGGCCCCGTGGCACCAACAACGAGGCAGAGGACACTGTCGGCTCCGCCGAGGCCCCGCCCCGCCGGCACTGAGGCGGAGGCCCTACTCCGCCAAGGCCCCGCCCCGCCAACAACAAGGCAGAGGACATCGCCGGCTCAGCCGAGGCCCCACCCTGCCGGCAACGAAGGGGAGGATTTCCCCCGCTTTGCCGAGGCGCCACCCTACCGGCAACGAGACAAAGGACATCGCTGGCTCTGTGAAGGCCCCGCCGCGCTGCCAACGAGGCCGCGCCACACAGAAAATGAGGAAGAGTATAACACGGTAGGTCGCCGCCGCTCGGGTTCAAGTAAGGCCACCGCTGCTACCCTTCGGTTGAAGCCAAGCTAGCGGGTTGACCATTGACGACCGAGTAGCTTCTTGGTGGCGACGTGGAGTCGGAGAGCTATGTTGGAGAAGGACGCTGCTTCTACTTAACTACTGGTGTAGTTGGCTCACTGACATGTGGGCCCAATAGACATCTTGGACACATGTCAGTTACGCAATTGCACCTACAGTTAAGTCAATGAAGCTCAATCCGTTGGAGAAGAAGCTTCTGTTCGGCTCAGCCGGACACAGGTGGGTAGCTTCGGTTAATTAATTATACCTCCAGCGCACCCCTTTTTAGTTGAAGAATGTATGAAATGTAATGAAATCCGGCATGTTTATATGAAATATGACCGTGTATGAATGAATTTAGTTTGATTAGTTCGAATTATTGTATCACTGGCATTGGATGAACATGCAAAACAATACGTACTAGCATTATTCCCAGGGTGATCACCTCGTTTGCAGCAGTTTGACATGTACTCCCTCCGGTCCTTTTTTGTCTGCATACAAGTTTTGTCTGCAGTCAAAGTATCTCTACTTTGACCAATATTATAGAAAAAAGTATGAACATTCACAATGCGTGAAGTAAAAAGGAACAGAGGGAGTACAAAGAGTTTGAGTAGCTTTTTAGCGTTCCTGTACATTGCAATCAAACAGGCCTTGCAATTCATAGAGAACATTAAAAACAATCGATGATTATGCATTTCAGCGATTCACATGTCAGAGCCAATATTTACTTCACAACTAAATAATAAAGTAAAATCGATCGATGCTACTGATAGCAAAGGGTGTCCCATTCGAAAATATCAAACACATGTCTTCTTGCTGACATCAATGAGCAAAATTTGACAAGGTTGTCCCATTCCAAAATGTCAAATGCGTGTTGTTTTGCGTACATCAATGAGCAAACTTTGACAAGGTTTTCCCATTCCAAAATATCAAATGCCTACGGTTGTGGAATGGGCAGGGTTTGCCATTAGTTTGGACATTGACATGGTACCTCGTGCTAAATAAACCAGCTGTTCTTTTTGTGCAGTTCCACCAAAATCAACCAAATTCATGCGTAGCTTGTATGATTTCGCCCTTATATGTTGCAACGCCTTGAACATATCGGCACCTCCTTTCTTGTGGTGGAAATGAATGATTCAATGTATTCATGAACATTTTGTGCAGTTCCCATTGAAATCAAGCTGAGCACGCCTGTTTCCACAAATACAAAAAGTGATTAGTATAAAGCAAACTGTACTATGAATTGACAGTTTAAACAGGCACCTACATGGTCCATGTAGAGCACACTTAAAAAAATGGAACTCACCGGAAAGAATCATAGAACAACATTGTACTTGCGCATCACAGCAAAAAAATGGAGATCTGTCAGTCCTTCTGAGCTGAAGTTAGTTTGGTCTTGTGGGGAGTAATGTAACCATGCTTCAACTGCTCCTTCTGATGAGAAGATAGACAGGGCTTCTTCATCCTGGCGTAATCAGAACTAGTCACTTCACGTACTCCATATTCTTTTTTAGAGGAGGATGATCCTGTTGTGCAAAGACAAGAGGACAACTAAATGCTAGCATCCATATTTGCTCAAATAAAAGGAAAGGAAATATTTAAAACATCATAGATGAAGCACTTCTCAAGGACAATACCACTTTCTCATGACAGTATCTAAACAGTAGCACAACACTAATAGAGATGACAAAGCTCAATCATATGGATGAAATCCGTGGGCGAGTACCAACCTTTGTGATGACCCACAAGTATAGGGAATCTATCGTAGTCCTTTCGATAAGTAAGAGTGTCGAACCCAACGAGGAGCAGAAGGAAATGATAAGCGGTTTTCAGCAAGGTATTCTCTGCAAGTACAGAAACACGTGGTAACAGATAGTTTTGTGATAAAATAAATTGTAACGAGCAACAAGCAAATAAAGTAAATAAGGTGCAGCAAGGTGGCCCAATCCTTTTTGTAGCAAAGGACAAGCCGGAACAAACTCTTATAATAGGATAAGCGCCCCCGAGGACACACGGGAATATCATCAAGCTAGTTTTCATCACGTTCATATGATTCGCGTTCGGTACTTTGATAATTTGATATGTGGGTGGACCGGTGCTTGGGTGCTGTTCTTACTTGAACAAACATCCCACTTATGATTAACCTCTATTACAAGCATCCGCAACTACAACAAAAGTATTAAGGTAAACCTAACCATACCATGAAACATATGGATCCAAATCAGCCCCTTACGAAGCAACGCATAAACTAGGGTTTAAGATTCTGTCACTCTAGCAACCCATCATCTACTTATTACTTCCCAATGCCTTCCTCTAGGCCCAAATAATGGTGAAGTGTTATGTAGTCGACGTTCACATAACACCACTAGAGGTTAGACAACATACATTTCATCAAAATATCGAACGAATACCAAATTCACATGACTACTAATAGCAAGACTTCTCCCTTGTCCTCAGGAACAAACGTAACTACTCACAAAGCATATTCATGTTCATAATCAGAGGGTAATAATATGCATAAAGGATCTGAACATATGATCTTCCACCAAATAAACCAACTAGCATCAACTACAAGGAGTAATCAACACTACTAGCAACCTACTAGCACCAATCCCGGACTTGGAGACAAGAATTGGATACAAGAGATGAACTAGGGTTTGGAGATGAGATGGTGCTGGTGAAGATGTTGATGGATATTTCCCTCTCCCGATGAGAGGAGCGTTGGTGATGATGATGACGATGATTTCCCCCTCCCAGAGGGAGGTGTCCCCGGCAGATGAGCTCTGCCGGAGCCCTAGATTGGTTCCGCCAAGGTTCCACCTCGTGGCGGCGGAGTTTCGTCCCGAAAGGTTCCTCTTGATTTTTTTCTCATCGAAAGACTTCATATAGGATAAGATGGGATATTACGGTGCACATACAGAATGGAAGTCTTGTCTCCATTTGTGCACTTCACTAAAATCAAGCAACATTACCGTACAAGTAGCACAACATATGAAAGCACACTGCACAATCATGTGAAAGAAGGCTAGTACTGACCTCTCGTGACACGGAATTCAAAGAACTCACGAAAAGAAGATCTGAACCAAATTTGCCAACACGGATAGGAAATAAGATCTCCTCTTGTGCAGTTCCACTAAGATCAAGCAATCAAGCAACATTGTCGGTGTGAAATTTTGGTTGAACTGCAGAAAACACTCTTAAAACAAAAGTGTTTTGTGTAGTGCAACAAAAGGTCACAATAGCAACGAGGGGAAGTAGATAACCCTGTTTACACAGAGGTGCAAAGGAAACAACTAGTGGTCAATAACGGTGGATGACACAGAAGCCAACAAAAAGAAGCATCTAACTTATCTAAATGGTAAAGAAAGCAAGACAGTAGCATTTATCAAACGGTGGCATTGATTCATATTAACAGAGAGATTATATTAACAATAAAATTCGTTAAACATGTAATTTTCTTTTAACTGTGGCATTGCATCAATTTTCCAGCGGCATTATTAAAGGGTGTTTGTTTACATGGACTTTTTGGTGAAGGGACTAAAAAAAGTCTCTGTCAGTCCCATCTAAACCAAACAGGAGGGACTTTTAGGGACTAAAAGTGGGCATTTGGGACTAAAGAAAGAAGACCTCGAGGCAGAGTCTTTTTGGGACTTTTTCCAACAGTTGCCCCTGCCCCATGATACGTCCATTTTGCTTCATGCTTTTATATCGATATTTATTGCATTATGGGCTGTTATTACACGTTATGCCTCTATACTTATGCCTATCCTCTCTTATTTTACAAGGTTTGCATGAAGAGGGAGAATGCCGGCAGCTGGGATTCTGGGCTAGAAAAGGAGCAAATATTAGAGACCTATTCTACACAGCTCCAAAAGTCCTGAAACTTCACGGAGGCACGTTTTGGAATATATATAAAATACCGGAGAAAGAATCCACCAGAGGGGGCCCACACCCTGGCCATGAGGGTGGGGGCGCGCCCTACCCCCTGGGCACGCCCCTTGCCTCGTGGGCCGCCTGGCAGGCCTCTGGTGCCCCTCTTCTGCTATATGAAGTCTTTTACCCTGGAAAAAATCATAAGCAAGCTTTCGGGAAGAAACTCCGCCGCCACGAGGCGGAACCTTGGCGGAACCAATCTATGGCTTCGGCAGAGCTGTTATGCTGGGGAAACCTCCCTCCAGGAGGGGGAAATCATCGCCATCGTCATCACCAATGATCCTCTCATCGGGAGGGGGTCAATCTCCATCAACATCTTCACCAACACCATCTCCTCTAAAATCCTAGTTCATCTCTTGTATCCAATTTTTGTCCCAAAGCCTCAGATTGGTACCTGTGGGTTGCTAGTAGTATTGATTACTCCTTGTAGTTGATGCTAGTTGGTTTATTTGGTGGAAGATCATATGATCAGATCCTTTATGCATATTAATACCCATCTGATTATGAACATGAATATGATTTGTGAGTAGTTATGTTTGTTCCTGAGGACATGGGAGAAGTCTTGCTATAAGTAGTCATGTGAATTTGGTAGTCGTTCGATATTTTGATGAGATGTATGTTGTCTCTCCTCTAGTGGTGTTATGTGAACGTCAACTACATGACACTTCACCATTGTTTGGGCCTAGAGGAAGGCATTGGGAAGTAATAAGTAGATGATGGGTTGCTAGAGTGACAGAAGCTTAAACCCTAGTTTATGAGTTGCTTCGTAAGGGGCTGATTTGGATCCATATGTTTCATGCTATGGTTAGCTTTACCTTAATACTTCTTTTGTAGTTGCGGATGCTTGCAATAGGGGTTAATCATAAGTGGGATGGTTGTCTAAGAAAGGACAGCACCCAAGCAACGGTCCACCCACATACCAAATTATCAAAGTAATGAACGCGAATCATATGAGCATGATGAAAACTAGCTTGATGATAATTCCCATGTGTCCTCGGGAGCGCTCTTCTCTATATAAGAGTTTTTCCAGGCTTGTCCTTTGCTACAAAAAGGATTGGACCATCTTGATGCACCTTATTTACTTTCATTACTTGTTACCCGTTACAAATTACCTTATCACAAAACTCTCTGTTACCGATAATTTCAGTGCTTGCAGAGAATACCTTACTGAAAACCGCTTGTCATTTCCTTCTGCTCCTTGTTGGGTTCGACACTCTTACTTATCTAAAGGACTACGATAGATACCCTATACTTGTGGGTCATCAAGACTCTTTTCTGGCGCCGTTGACGGGGAGTGAATCGCCTTTGGTAGGTGGAATTTGGTAAGGAAAGATTTATATAGTGTGCTGAAATTTACTGTCACTTGTTACTATGGAACATAATCCTTTGAGGGGCTTGTTTGGGGTATCTTCACCCCGACCAGTAGAGCAAAGAGTTGCTCTGAACCTACTTAAAATGTTTACATTGAAATTCCTTTGAGTATGATAGAGAAACTGCTAGCTAATCCTTTCACAGGTGATGGAACATTACATCCCGATTTGCACCTAATCTATGTGGATGAAGTTTGTGGATTATTTAAGCTTGCAGGTACGCCCGAGGATGTTATCAATAAGAAGGTCTTCCCTTTATCTTTGAAGGGAAAGGCATTGACATGGTTTAGGCTATGTGATGATATGGGATCATGGAACTACAACCGATTGAAATTGGAATTTCATCAGAAGTTTTATCCTATGCATCTTGTTCATCGTGATTGCAATTATATATATAATTTTTGGACTCGCGAAGGAGAAAGCATTGCTCAAGCTTGGGGGAGGCTGAAGTCAATGTTATATTCATGCCCCAATCATGAGCTCTCAAGAGAATTTATTATTCAAAAATTTTATGCTCGGCTTTCTCTCAATAATCGCTCCATGCTCGATACTTCTTGTACTGGCTCTTTTATGATGAAGACTATTGAATTCAAATGGGATTTATTGGAAAGAATTAAACGCAACTCTGAAGATTGGGATCTCGTCGAAGGTAAGGCAGGTATAACACCTAAGTTTGATTGTGTTAAATCTTTTATGGATACCGATGTTTTCCATGAATTTAGCACTAAATATGGACTTGACTCTGAGATAGTAGCTTCTTTCTGTGAATCCTTTGCTACTCATGTTGATCTCCCCAAGGAGAAGTGGTTTAAATATAATCCTCCCATTGAAGTAAAGGTAGTTGCTCCTATTAAAGTTGAAGAAAAGACTATCACTTATAATGATCCTGTCGTTCCAACTGCTTATAATGATCCTGTTACTATTGGTTTGGGGGATATGTCTCATGAGTTTAATTTTGCTAAATTTCATAGACAACCCCGTGATGAGGAATTGCCTAGTAAAGATGAAATTATTGGTCCTGCTTTTATTGCCGTGCCTCCTAATGATCCTTTAGAACAATATTTGCTCGACCATGAAAATGATATGTTTATGAATGAAAGAAGGGAAATAGATGAAGTATTCTTTAAATAGGGACCTATTTTGAAACACAACTTTCCTGTTGAAATCCTAGGGGATCCTCCTCCACCCAAGGGTGATCCCGTGTTTGAGCTTAAACCATTACCGTATACTCTTAAATATGCTTATCTTGATGAGAAAAAGATATATCCTGTTATTATTAGTGCTAACCTTTCGGAGCATGAAGAAAAGAAATTATTGAAAATTCTGAAGAAGCACCGTGCTGCTATTGGATATACTCTTGATGATCTTAAGGGCATTAGTCCCACTCTATGCCAAGACAAAATAAAATTGGAGAAAGACGCTAAACCAGTTGTTGATCACCAGCGACGGTTAAATCCTAAGATGAAAGAAGTGGTAAGGAAAGAAATACTAAAGCTTCTGGAGGCAGGTATAATTTATACCGTTGCTGATAGTCAGTGGGTAAGTCCTATCCATTGTGTCCCTAAGAAGGGAGGTATTACTAGTGTTCCTAATGATAAAGATGAATTCATCCCACAAAGAGTTATTACAGGTTATAGAATGGTAATTGATTTCTGCAAATTAAATAAAGTACTAAAAAGGATCATTACGCTTTACCTTTTATTGATCAAATGCTAGAAAGATTATCCAAACATACACATTTTTGCTTTCTAGATGGTTATTCCGGTTTCTCTCAAATACCTGTGTCAAAAGAGGATCAAGAAAAGACCACTTTTACTTGCCCTTTCGGTACCTTTGCTTATAGACTTATGCCTTTTGGTTTATGTAATGCACCTGCTACCTTTCAAAGATGCATGATGGCTATATTCTGTGATTTTTGTGAAAAGATTGTTGAGGTTTTCATGGATGATTTCTCCGTATACGGAACTTCTTTTGATGATTGCTTGAGCAACCTTGATCGAGTTTTGCAGAGATGTGAAGAAACTAATCTTGTCTTGAATTGGGAGAAGTGCCACTTTATGGTTAATGAAGGTATTGCCTTGGGGCATAAAATTTCTGAAAGAGGAATTGAAGTTGACAAAGCTAAAGTTGATGCTATTGAAAAGATGTCGTGTCCCAAGGACATTAAAGGTATAAGAAGTTTCCTTGGTCATGCCGGTTTTTATAGGAGGTTCATTAAGGACTTCTCTAAAATCTCCAAGCCTCTGACTAATCTCTTACAAAAAGATATTTCTTTTGTCTTTGATGATGGTTGCGTAGAAGCATTTGAAATACTTAAGAAAGCTTTGATTTCCGCACCTATTGTTTAGCCACCTGATTGGAATTTACCCTTTGAAATTATGTGTGACGCTAGCAATTATGTTGTAGGTGTTGTTCTAGGACAAAGAGTTGATAAGAAATTAAATGTTATCCAATATGCCAGTAAAACTCTAGACAGTGCCCAGAGAAATTATGCTACTACTGAAAAAGAATTTTTAGCAGTTGTATTTGCTTGTGATAAGTTCAGACCATATATTGTTGATTCTAAAGTAACAGTTCACATTGATCATGCTACTATTAAATACCTTATGGAAAAG
Source organism: Aegilops longissima (assembly GCA_021605205.1). NCBI lineage: Eukaryota > Viridiplantae > Streptophyta > Magnoliopsida > Poales > Poaceae > Aegilops > Aegilops longissima. Next base: position 261,598,551 of record CM038682.1, on the reverse strand, counting down.
AAAGATGCTAAACCTAGACTTATTAGATGGGTTCTCTTACTACAAGAATTTGATTTGCATATTATTGATAGAAAGGGAGCTGAGAACCCGCTGGCATAACTTTTCTAGGTTAGAGAATGTTCTTGATGACCCACTACCTATTGATGATAGCTTTCCTGATGAACAATTAGCTGTCATAAATGCTTATCGTACTGCTCCATGGTATGCTGATTATGCTAATTACATTGTTGCTAAATTTATACCGCCTAGTTTCACATACCAGCAAAAGAAAAAGTTTTCTATGATTTAAAACATTACTTCTGGGATGACCCACACCTTTATAAAGAAGGAGTAGATGGTGTTATTAGATGTTGTATACCTGAGCATGAACAGGAATAGATCCTACGCAAGTGTCACTCCGAAGCTTATGGAGGACACCACGCTGGAGATAGAACTACACATAAGGTATTGCAATCCGGTTTTTATTGGCCTACTCTCTCCAAAGATGCCCGTAAGTTTGTCTTGTCTTGTGATGAATGTCAAAGAATTGGTAATATTAGTAGACGTCAAGAAATGCCTATGAACTATTCACTTGTTATTGAACCATTTGATGTTTGGGGCTTTGATTATATGGGACCGTTTCCTTCCTCTAACGGGTATACACATATTTTAGTTGCTGTTGATTATGTTACTAAGTGGGTAGAAGCTATTCTAACTAGTAGTGCTGATCATAACACCTCTATTAAGATGCTTAAAGAAGTTATTTTTCCAAGGTTTGGAGTCCCTAGATATTTAATGACTGATGGTGGTTCACATTTTATTCATGGTGCTTTTCGTAAAATGCTTGCTAAGTATGATGTTAATCATAGAATTGCATCTCCTTATCACCCGCAGTCTAGTGGTCAAGTAGAATTGAGTAATAAAGAGCTCAAATTAATTTTGCAAAAGACTGTTAATAGGTCTAGAAAGAATTGGTCCAAGAAACTTGATGATGCATTGTGGGCCTATAGAACTGCATATAAAAATCCTATGGGTATGTCTCCGTATAAAATGGTTTATGGAAAACCTTGTCACTTACCTCTCGGACTAGAACATAAGGCATATTGGGCCATTAAAGAGCTCAATTATGATTTCAAACTTGCCGGTGAGAAGAGGTTATTTGACATTAGCTCACTTGATGAATGGAGAACCCAGGCCTATGAGAATGCCAAACTATTTAAAGAAAAAGTTAAATGATGGCATGAAAAAAGGATACAAAAGCGTGAGTTTAATGTAGGTGATTATGTGTTGCTATTCAACTCTCGTTTAAGATTTTTTGCAGGAAAACTTCTCTCTAAGTGGGAAGGTCCTTACGTTATCGAGGAGGTCTATCGTTCCGGTGCCATAAAAATTAACAACTTCGAAGGCACAAATCCGAAGGTGGTGAACGGTCAAAGAATCAAACATTATATCTCAGGTAATCCTATAAATGTTGAAACTAATGTTATTGAAACCGTAACCACGGAGGAATACATAAGGGACACTTTCTAGAACGTTTTAGACTCCTAAAAGGAATAGGTATGTGGTACGGTAAGTAAACCGACTCCAAAACAGTTCTAATGGCAATTTTTCTTCGTTTTGGAATATTTAAGAAAATAGGAAAATAAGAAGTAGTCTGGGAAGGACACGAGGAGTCCACGAGGGTGGAGGGCGCGCCCTACCCCCCTGGGCGCGCCCCCTGCCTCGTGGGCACATCGTGTGCTCTCCGGACTCCGTTTTCTTGCACGATACTTCTTTTGGTCAGTAAAAATTCATTATATAATCGTCCGAAGGTTTTGGCCAACGTACCATGCAAATATCCTCTGTTTTTGTTTCAGGCTGTGTTCTGTCAGACTTGTCAAGGCCAGGCATCATGTCGACCCCCTCCTCCAACAATGAGGGCAACGATGGTTGGCTAATGAAGATAGAGCTGAAGAGGGAAGAATCCATTGAGATCAACAAAGATGATGAGATCAAGAAGGCCATGGAGGATCAAGCTCCGGCAGCAGAAGAAGAAGACATCCTTCAACCTCATCACAATCTTCTTACCCCAACTAAGATCGAAGCTTTCAAGATGACCGAGTTAGCTCGTATACAAAAAAAGTATCTCACACGTGAAAATATTTGTTGAAGGAGCATATCATTGCACTCAAGGGCATTATCCGCAAATTGGAGGACCTCCTGCGCTCGATGTGCGAATATCCATCATCACCACCATCTAATTCATCAGCAAAGGAGAACCGAGTATCTGGTATGGGCACTCCCCTTGGCAACTGCCAAGCTTGGGGAGGTGCCCCGGTATCGTATCACCATCACACTCCTATCTTTACCGTTTTTCTTAGTTCGATCCTTTTGGTAATATCTTGATCTAGTAGAATAAAGTTTTAGTATGATTTAGTTTTGAGTTTTGCTTTATGATCCCTCTATGTAATCAAGTCCGTGAGCTATATATAATAAAGATTAGTGTTGAGTCAAGGGCTTGATTATCTTGCTATGATCGTGAGGGAAGTAAGAAAAAGAAAGAATAAAAAGAAATAAAGAGATCATATTGATCTTATGGAGAGTAATGACTCACATATAAAGAGTATGATGAATAAAAGTTGTTGAGAGTTGACAAACATAGTTTTGGTCATCGTTGCAATTAATAGGAAGTAATAAAGAAAGAAAGGTTTTCACATATAAATATACTATCTTGGACATCTTTTATGATTGTGAGCACTCATTAAAATATGACATGCTAAAGAGTTGATGTTGGACAAGGAAGACAACGTAATGGGATATGTTTTCTTATATCCGAAATAAAGTATATTGTCATGGATCATCCAACATGTCGAGCTTGCATTTCCCCCTCATGCTAGCCAAATTCTTTGCACCAAGTAGAGATACTACGTGTGCTTCCAAATATCCTTAAACCCAGTTTTTGCCATGAGAGTCCACCATATCTACCTATGGATTGAGTAAGATCCTTCAAGTAAGTTGTCATTGTTGCATGCAATAAAAATTGCTCTCTAAATATGTATGATTTATGAGTGTGGAGAAAATAAGCTTTATACGATCTTGTGATGTGGAAGAAATAAAAGCGACAGACTGCATAATAAAGGTCCATATCACAAGTGGCAATATAAAGTGACTTCCTTTTGCATTAAGATTTCGTGCATCCAACTATAAAAGCACATGACAACCTTTGCTTCCCTCTGCGAAGGGCCTATCTTTTACTTTTGTCTTATACCTTATGCAAGAGTCATGGTGATCTTCACCTTTGTCGTGGTTTTGTCACGGCAGATGTCCTCGTGGAAGGACTTAGTCGTGGAGCCATCGCTACGGGTTAGCTTAAAGGGGTTAAAGAGGACAAGGGACGCAAGAGAGTTTTATACTAGTTCAGCCCCTTACGATGAAGGTAAAAGCCTACTTCTAGTTGTGATGGAATTGATGGGGTTTCAATGACCAGGGAGCGAATACGCTTGCCTGGGTCTCGAGTTGTTCTCTGTTGTCCTGAACCGCCGCCGGGTCGTCCCCTTATACACATGGGTTGATGCCCGTCGGTTTACAGAGTCCCAAGGCCGGCTCATAAACGTGTCCGGCTCGGTCTCTGCTTTTTCTACCTTACAATGAGAGTTACATGTTAATGCCGGTTTATAGCTACAGGCCTTAAACCGGTTCTGGGCCTTGGGCCTCTACTCAGTGTCACCGTCTGTCTTCATGGGCTTCAAGTTAATCCGGCCTCTCCTGGCCGGTTTACGCCTAGTAGTAATATCCCCAACATTAGGCCCCAGATAGATTTGAACTGGTTCATGTCAGTCCTCAAGAAAACTTCGTCCTCAACATTTTCACATAATTTTGTAAACCGCCGTGACATCATCTTCCCAAATCATGGTAAACCGCCATGACGTCATCTGTTAAATTGTGCATGACACATCTTCATTAATGGGTCTCCGTCAATCGAGGCGACAGCTCCGCTTTCCAAATTTTTAGCTCCTTGATTTTCGCGCCTGACACTTATCCCTTGCCTTTATAAATACGACTGAGGGGTCATTTTCATCTTCCCCCTTCGTGCCTCTTCGCGTCGTCGTCTTCCTCGCGCCGCTCAACCCTTGGAGCTCTGCCGCCACCATCAGTCATTGCCTCTGCCTCGACTCTGGCCGCTGCATCACCCTGAACGTACCAGAAAACTGCGGTGCCCCTCCACTTCCTCATCAGCACACCTAAGCTTTCCGCTCTTTCTTCATAGATCTGTTCTAGGGTTTTGGTGTTCGTCGCTGTTCTTCGGTGTTCATCAGAGTCCATTACCTGCATGATAGGGTTTTGATCCAGACCTTGATAGTTATCTTGTCCAATGATATCCGTAGCTCTTTTCCCATCTAATGCGCCTTGCTAAGATAGAAGATCCCATCTGAACCTTCCTCCACTATTTCGGCACCGCTTCTTAAATCTGAATATATTTTCCTTTTCTGACATGCCACAGATCCAAAATTGTAATACCAGCTTGTGAAATCTATTTTCCTTCACTTATACATCTGCAGTCTTGACTCTTGAATGTTTAGACTAGGCGGTTTAACTTTGTAGAAAAAATGACAATCCGGTATATACCATTAGTCCCCTTGTTGAACCGCCAATATATTTCCACTTATCACCTCCACTGGTGTACTGCTTTTACTGTTGAATTCCGTTTTGTAAATAGCTGACTCCGGTTTAGCAATATACTTTCATCTTGTATCACTGTACAGCTGTCCAACATAAATCTTAAACCAGAAATCATTATATTGTAGATCTTCTTTGCCATGGCCAAACAAGTGTATGAATGCAATTGTGTCCCTTCTCGAGTAACAAAGGAACAATTAGACAATCTTGTCAAAACGGGCGCTTTAAACAAGAAAGATGTCATCCACTGGAGGGTCCCTGGCCCGGAATGTCCTTCTACTCCCCAAGACGGAGAGGTTGTTGTTTTTGCTGATCACCTAAGCCGGGGTTTCAACCCTCCCGGTTCAAAATTCTTCCGGGATGTACTGGCCAACTTTCAACTGCGCCCGCAAGACATCGGTCCTAACTTTGTAACCAACATCTACCACTTTCAAGTGTTTTGTGAGGTTTACCTTCAAGAGGAACCTTCAGTAGAGCTATTCAGGGATTGCTTTCATCTAAACCGTCGCACAGAATTCAAAGATGGGCCTATCACAGAACTGGGCGGGATGGCAATTCAGAAGAGGAAAGAAGTCACCTTTCCTCACGCCAATCTCCACAGTCACCCCAAAGATTGGAACCAGACCTGGTTTTACTGCAAGGACACGTCTCCAGTGGATGAAAACCCCCTGCCGGGTTACCGTCCTGAACGTCTGAGTAACACACACCCTTTTCCTCAAAGGCTGACTGCTAAAGAAAGAAGCAAATATGCTCCTCAACTATCCAAGCTTAGGGCCTTTATGGCCAACGGTTTAACAGGAGTTGACTTTGCACGCTGCTGGATAAGTTGGAGCGTTTTGCATTTGAGCCAACGCCCCGGTTTGATGTGTGAATATACAGGAGAATTGAATGACGCTCAGCGGCACATTGATATTCAGCTGATAGATGACGAAGTCACTGAGGCTGTAAAATAGATGCTGAATGAACCGGAGGCTACCTGTGCTCAAACCGGACTCCCCCCTTTCTGCACCATAAACAAACCGCCAGTCAAAAGATTCATACTATTCGTTTTATCTGAAATTGCTTCTGTCCTGACGTGTTCTGAAAATGTGATGACTTTTTGGCAGGACAATGATCCGTTCTGGAACAAGAAACCTCCGCAAGATAAACCGGCGAAGCAAACCCGCCAAAAGACCAAAGCTGTGAAAAGACCAGCTAACCGGAAAAGAACCACTACAACCTATGATCCACCAGTTGATGATGTGGGTAACTCGGATTTTGAGCTAGAACTTGACTCACTTGGTTCGTTTTTCATACACCTTATTGATGATGATTATTGCCAGGACGACGCTGAAGTCAGTCACGCCGATGCTATAGAGGTAATCGTTCTTTCCTCTGATTCAAACCCTTTGTCTTCACTTAAAATCCGTCGAGCAAACCGGAAAGTTAAATTTTCACATCCTCTTGCTTATTTGGACCCAAAATTTCTTGTGAAGACACAACAGCACGAGGCTCGCTGTACAACTCGGCATAGCGGCCAGGTAGTTACCTCCGCCGGTTTACCGAACAGTCCGGTTCAGAAACGCCGATCAGAGGTCTCTAACTCCCTTGACATGTCATGCCCCAAAGTAGGTTGTTTTCGTCAACCTCTTAATCTGTCTGATTCCAATTATCAGGGCACTTCTCATTCACCATCTGGCGTGTCGTCAACCACCAAACTTCCACCCCTCAAAACGGTTGTTGGGTAAGCTGTTCACTTGTCTTACTCTTGATATGCATTTTATACACTATATTGACCTTCATGTTTTACCTTGTCAGTGCTAGGCCCAGACCAAGCAAGAAAGCTCGCCTGATCAAAACGACAGAAGAAGATATAGCTGCTGAACCGGAGAAAACTCCAGATCCTGTAGAAGCCAACCTTGATGATGTGCTGAATGATCCGCCGCTTCAAGACTTTGTTACTGAACCGACAGAAATTGACACCACCGGCCATGCTGATGAACCAGCCAGCTCTCTCTAGACTGACAAACCGACAAGTCTAGCAAAGGATATCCACAAACCGGCGACCCCAGTACGAGCTGCTGCAGATAAGGATGATGATGTTCTGATTACTCGCACTGGCTATACGGATCCAGGGAATCCTGTCGCTTTATCGAAGCATACCGCCAAACCGGAATTTTCTGCAATTGGAAAAGGCAAATGGAACGTCGATCTGTCCACCTACACTCATCTGAACGCTCAAGATCTTCATTCCGGCTATCTGAACCGTCTGTTCACGAGCCGTGCCTATGAAGCCGGTCTGGTCAATATGATGAAGGAAAAATATGAGGTAACTTTACGCATACTTCTCTTGTTGTATTTTGTTTGCAGTTTATCAACTGTAGTAGCCCCCAAGTGACAGTTTAAGATAGCAACTTAAACCGGGACTTTGATAGCAATCTTCAAGCTTGCAAGAATGCATTTTAACTTCACCGATATAGCCTCCAAAGGCCGGTTTAATTGTATAGAGATGAAGCGGGACTTTATAGAATAATTCCCTTTTTAGCAAGTTACGAGAAAATACACATTAGCCCCCAAGTGCCAAGCTTAATACTTGTATTGTGCTTTGGGACTTTGAAAAAATTGTCTGATAGAGCAAATATGCATTAGCCCCAAGTGCCAAGGGCATAACTTGTTATGGGCTTGGTACTTCAAGTATTTACTCTTTACCTGACCATATGACTGTCTCTTTGTAGGCTGAGCTGAGCCAAAAGGAGAGCCAAACCGCTGATCTTCAAGAAAACCTTAAATTGCAACAAGATGAAATCTCCAAGGCAAAGGCAGAGCTGACTAGCGCTTTAGGCGCTATGGAGAAACTGAAAGAAGGCTTCAACAAGGAACTGTCGGCTTGGGAAAATGAAAAATCCGATTTGATCAAAAGGGTTGAGAAAGCAGAAGCTGCTCTTAAACCGGTGGTTGATGAACTTACCGGCATAAAGCGGCAGGTTCATGCCATGACCGCGGCCGTGTTTGGTAAGCATCCGTAACTCCTGATTTTACCATATTCTTCAATGTATTTGCCGGTTTACTAACCCTTGCAATGATACAGGAACTCGTATTGGCCACTTGGGATCTGACATTCAGAAGAAGTTAAAAGCAGCCTATACTCTGATAGAGCAGCTCTATGCCGGCGCGCAACGGATCATATATACTGCTTCTCACAACAATCCTCCTCCCAACTTGATTAAAGATACTTTAGAAAGGTTATCTAGGCTACCTGCCCGGGTTGATGAACTGAAAAAGTCTGCTGCCAGGACGGGCGCTTTGGCTGCACTGAACCGGGCAAAGGCATGGGTACCTGACTTTGACCCAATTGAAGAGGCTCAAGGCTATCCCAGTTTGAAGGAATACGGGACAGAATTCGGCGAAGATGATCTCCGGACCATAAACCGGGAGGTACGCCCATTGGCTTGTCTACTAGTTGAAGAAGCGGACCTGTCATACTATCAAGCAAACTATGATGACAAGAACAAGCGGGTTGCTGCACCAATCCCCGAAGCTTAGAATCTCGTCCCGCCAATCCGTAAGCACACTTATGCCCCTGACGACGCTGATAAGTGATGAAGCTGTATTCCAAGCCCTAACTGGAATCGACTGGGCAACTGTTGATTTCCAGCCACTGGGTAGAGAAGAAGAAGTTGATCCGGCGCGAGATGACCCGCAACCGTCAGGCCAAGACAATGACCAAGCATGAACCGGAGGCCGATTTAGCCTTCTACATGCTGCGACATGTATTTTGAGAAAACAATGATCCTGTTGGGCACTGGAAAGCCTTGTAATAGGCTTAGTTAAAATACTTGTTCTGATTTGCCTTCGTGCATGCTTATCTGCAATTGGTACTGGCGTGATTCGTCATACATAAGATATGATCCATATATTTATTTGCCCAAGCTGTTTCTGCAGACAAGAAGCTTAAAGAGCCCTGGCGGTTTACCGCCGGGCGGGTCATGATGCCCACATATATATGTATAAGCAAAGATGATAACTGAGGTTGTGTCATATAACAAAAAAATGGAAATATATTATACCTGCAACTTATATGCGTGATGTCGGCTGGCCAACCTTGTAGCGGGGCTTATAACCTCAATCCTTTTTTGGATAAAAACTACTCCTGTTGAGATAAAGCCAATTTACAATGTAAACCATGCCGGGTTACGATAAACACCGGAACACTCCATAATAGTTGTATTTTGAAAAATCAAACCGGGCAAATAGTCTTCGTCCTATGATTTGATCGTGTACTGTCAATTTGTAATCGACAGTCGGACCGGGTTGTTTAACGCCGGTCTAAAAAGCAGCAAAAAGTCTTTATTAAAAAAGAAAACATGACCCAAACAAAGGAAAATAAAAAACCATTGTAGGCGAGGCTTTGAGCCGATCAAGAGGCGTAACCATGTTTCGGACACGACCAAGCCCCCAAGAAGGCGTAGCTATGGTTCGGGTTCGATCAGGCCCCCAAATGATGATGTGGCATTACGCCGATCAAGAGGTGTAGCTATGGTTCGGGTTCAAGCAAAGCCCCCAAGTGATGCTGTGGCATTGCACCGATCAAGAGGTGTAGCTATGGTTCGGATACGACCAAGCTCCTAAGTGATGCTGTGGCATCGCGCCGATCAAGAGGCGTAGCTATGGTTCGGATATGACCAAGCTCCCAAGTGATGCTATGGCATTACGCCTATCAAAAGGTGTGGCTATGGTTCGGATACGACCAAGCCCCCAAGTGATATAATATAAAGCCTTTGAGAGGCCAAAACCAAGGGGTAAACCGGACGCCGCTTTATCAATAGAAGCTCCATGTAACCACACATGATGTAAGAAAGCAACAGATACCCCGCTTTAGCTGAGGTTCCGGTTTATTATATTAATCATAATATATACATTGGCACAATATGTACATAAGCAGAGCCTATAGCTGAAGTATAGTAAGGCCGAAGATGAGCAATATTCCACGGCCGGTTCATCCATACGCCTGCTATAACTCCGGCTTGGACGGGGGGTGGAATGAATCCGATCACGACTGTATGAATACGCCTCCTGTTGCTCCAAGGCTGTCCGAAGAAGTTCTTTAACCCGACGCGTCTCGATCGCTGCCGGAGAATCGCCTTCAGTTGGGATAGCTTCCAGCCATGAAGCGGCAGCAACAAGATTGTCTATTGGAGTAGAGTAATGAACCGGTGGTGTTGGAACAGGCTGCGTGACGTTGTTGTTCTGTCGAGGTGGACCCATCAAACGGGGCTGAACCCGCGCCCCCGCTCCAGGTGCCTTCGCCCGGTTTACTACCGGCGGGTTGCTGGTCCCTGCACCTGGGGTGTTAAAGAGGTTCCTAGCATCATAAACCTGAGGCAGGCGAGACCGGTGTCTTCTCTTTAGGACTTCGTGTGATGCATTCTGATCCAGCATAAGCCGGTAAGCCTGTGCATCCAAAGCGACCCGCTCTGCGGCCATCCTGGCATCCTCAGCTGCCAAATCGGCCTTGGCCTGAGTAATCTGATCCCTTACTTTCGCGACTTCCGCATTGAGCGCATCCTGATCCGCCGGGTTAGCCTCTGCCATTAGTGTTGCCAATGCATCAAATAGATCAGATAAAACCTGAGCCGGCGGCCGCACAGGGCCTCCTGCCCCGGCCGCCGCTGCTGCTGCGGTCGAAGAGTGGAGCGCCGGCTGTGTACCACCCATGAAGATTCCGACCCGGTTTGGCAGATCAGAGGGGTCCGGAATACTGTCGCCATCGGAACAGCCTCCAATCCGGCCGTCTTGTAGCTGATATAACGATTCGGTTTCTCCGGTCGATGACTCGTCGCCGGAATAAACGACGATCTCACCACCAGATTCCGATCCGTCCTCGTACTCCCCTCCATGGATGACTCCCACGAAGGCACGCTTCATGGCAGGCTTGACCGGGCAGATCGCGATGTCGAGCCATTTCGACGAGGTCGGTGCAGATGTCCGCTCAGGGCCGGTTCGCGATCTTGACAATGAAAACGCCAGATGCTACCAAAGGGACCGGTACCAGACTCGATTGAGCCGGCCTCGGGGCCCCACCCTGCATCGTCGATGTAGAGCTTGCCGCGATGACTTTTGGTCATCCGGCCCACAGCGTAACCCTTGAGTCCTTCGAAGCTGCCCTCCAAGAACTTGAAATCGTCGTGCGATAGCCCCACGGTGGGCGCCAACTGTCGTGATTTTGTCACGGCAGATATCCTCGTGGAAGGACTTAGTCGTGGAGCCATCGCTAAGGGTTTGCTTAAAGGGGTTAAAGCGGACAAGGGACGCAAGAGAGTTTTATACTAGTTCGGCCCCTTACGGTGAAGGTGAAAGCCTACGTCTAGTTGTGATGGAATTGATGGGGTTTTGATGACCAGGGAGCGAATACGCTTGCCTGAGCCTCGAGTTGTTCTCTGTTGTCCTGAACCGCTGCCGGGTCGTCCCCTTATATACATGGGTTGACGCCCATCGGTTTACAGAGTCCCAAGGCCGGCTCATAAACGTGTCCGGCTTGGTCTCTGCTCTTTCTACCTTACAAAGAAAGTTACATCTTAATGTTGGTTTATAGCTACAGGCCTTAAACCGGTTCTGGGCCTTGGGCCTCTACTCAGCGTCACCGTCTGTCTTCATGGGCTTCAAGTTAATCCGGCCTCTCCTGGCCGGTTTATGCCTAGTAGTAATATCCCCAACAACCTTTCCTTTTTACATTTTATCCTTTGGCAAGCACCTTGTGTTGGAAAGATCCTGATATATATACACAATTGGATGTAAGTTAGCATGAATTATTATTGTTGACATTACCCTTGAGGTAAAAGGTTGGGAGGCAACACTATAAGCCCCTATGTTTCTCCGTGTCCGATTAAAACTCCATACCCATAAGTATTGCGTGAGTGTTAGCAATTATGAAAGACTAAATGATAGTGGAGCATGTGGACTTGCTGAAAAGCTCTTATATTGACTCTTTCCGATGTTATGATAAATTGCAATTGCTTCAATGACTGAATTTATAGTTTGTTGGTTCTCAATGAAGTTTCTGATTCATACTTTACATTATGAATAGATTGTTACTTGAGCATAAGAAATCATATGACAATATCCATATATGTTGCTGTTATAAGAATGATCATGTTGCCCTCATGTTCGTATTTTATTTTATAGACACCTCTATCTCTAAACATGTGGACATATTTTTCATTATCGGCTTCCGCTTGAGGACAAGCGGGGTCTAAGCTTGGGGGAGTTGATACGTCCATTTGCATCATGCTTTTATATTGATATTTATTGCATTATGGGCTATTATTACATGTTATGCCACTATACTTATGCCTATCCTCTCTTATTTTACAAGGTTTGCATGAAGTGGGAGAATGCCGGCAGTTGGGATTCTGGGCTGGAAAAGGAGCAAATATTAGAGACCTATTCTGCACAACTCCAAAAGTCCTGAAACTTCACGGAGGCACGTTTTGGAATATATAAAAAATACCGGAGAAAGAATCCACCAGAGGGGGCCCACACACTGCCCACGAGGGTGGGGGGCTCACCCTACCCCCCTGGGCACGCCCCCTGCCTCGTGGGCCCCCTGGTAGGCCTCCGGTGCCGCTCTTCTGCTATATGAAGTCTTTTCCCTGGAAACAATCATAAGCAAGCTTTCGGGAAGAAACTCCGCCGCCACGAGGCGGAACCAATCTAGGGCTCCGGCAGAGCTGTTCTCCCTGGGAAACTTCCCTCCGGGAGGGGGAAATCATCGCCACCGTCATCACCAACGATCCTCTCATCGGGAGGGGGTCAATCTCCATCAACATCTTCACCAGCACAATCTCCTCTAAAACCCTAGTTCATCTCTGGTATCCAATCTTTGTCCCAAAGCCTCAGATTGGTACCTATGGGTTGCTAGTAGTGTTGATTACTCCTTGTAGTTGATGCTAGTTGGTTTATTTGGTGGAAGATCATATGTTCAGATCCTTTATGCATATTAATACCCCTCTGATTATGAACGTGAATATGATTCGTGAGTAGTTACGTTTGTTCCTGAGGACATGGGAGAAGTCTATCTATAAGTAGTCATGTGAATTTGGTATTCGTTCAATATTTTGATGAGATGTATGTTGTCTCTCCTCTAGTGGTGTTATGTGAACGTCGACTACATGACACTTCACCATTGTTTGGGCCTAGAGGAAGGCATTGGGAAGTAATAAGTAGATGATGGGTTGCTAGAGTGACAGAAGCTTAAACCCTAGTTTATGAGTTGCTTCGTAAGGGGCTGATTTGGATCCATATGTTTCATGCTATGGTTAGGTTTACCTTAATACTTCTTTTGTAGTTGAGGATGCTTGCAATAGGGGTTAATCATAAGTGGGATGCTTGTGCAAGGACAGCACCCAAGCTGCGGTCCACCCACATACCAAATTATCAAAGTAACGAACGCGAATCATATGAGCATGATGAAAACTAGCTTGACGATAATTCCCATGTGTCCTCGGGAGCGCTTTTTCTCTATATAAGAGTTTGTCCGTGCTTGTCCTTTGCTACAAAAAGGATTGGGCTATCTTGCTGCACCTTATTTACTTTCATTACTTGTTACCCGTTACAAATTACCTTATCACAAAACTCTCTGTTACTGATAATTTCAGTGCTTGCAGAGAATACCTTACTGAAAACCGCTTGTCATTTCCTTCTGCTCCTCGTTGGGTTCGACACTGTTACTTACCGAAAGGACTACGATAGATCCCCTATACTTGTGGGTTATCACCCCACATGGCACCTTATCTCTATTAGTTCATTACTAGGGGTAACATGGTGTTTTAGCATGTCATTTAATAACCTCTAGTCCATGTTTAGTCCCTGGAACCAAGCAGGCAGGGACTAGGGACTTTTTAGTTGGGACTAAAAAAAGTCCTAGGACTTTTTAACCAAATATGGCCTTAGATTAACAACGGCTAAAGAGTTGCATGGGACAGTGGACGCACCAGCACCATGTGCATCAACCAATGTATGAAGGGGTGATGCACAGTCTGTAGCAAAAAAGAACAAACAACCAAGGAGCATATTTGTGTTGGTCCCAGTTTTGTTATCTTTAGAAACCTTTCCCTATGTGAGCGCAACAAATCTAGTCCTGCTCAAACTCTATAGCCTTGTCCCCCAAAACAAAAAGATCAGTTCGTACAGATGTGCGTACTGCGTTTTTCATTGTTTTCCCTTTTCGACCAACGTAGGTGCTAGATAGCCAGTCTGTCCTAGTACTTTCCCCCTTCCTTTCCTCTTTGAACCACGTCCTAGATTCATGCTATACAACTTTCCCCACTACTTTCCCCCATTCCTTTCCTCTTTGAACCACATCCTAGATTCATGCTATACAACTTTCCCCCTTCCTTTCCTTTTTGAACTACGTCCTAGATTCATGCTATACAACTTTCCCCCATTCCTTTCCCCTTTGAACCACGTCCTAGATTCATGATATACAACTTTCCCCACTACTTTCCTGTTTGATCCAACACCTGAATTCGAGTGCAGAAGCGGAAAAAGCCCACATGCAGCTAGAGCAATGCATGTGGAATAAGTAAATTATACCTTAAGGTTCTTGGGGGTGTGGTTCGGTGGGCGACCAGAGGCCGTTCGGCCCATACTATGTACGGCGACAATGAAGAAGGGGTCGGAGGCCCTCCCGCGCCGCCGCTGTGTGAAAGAGAACAGCTGCGCCGGTAGTGGATTCCCTCCCTCAACAATAGCGACAGCGTTAAGTCTCCTTCCCTTCCCGGCGGACGGATCCTGCCGGCTCTTTGACCAGCAGTGAGGGGAGAGATAGAGGCCAACAAAGTCTTGTTTAGATCTGGAGAGTGTGAGAGAGTGTGAAGAGAGAAACTACATGCGCTGAGGCTCCAGCGTGTATATATATAGTGGAGAGAGAGTGTGAAGAGTGCAAACCCTAGAAAACAAGCGCTGAGGCTGCAACGTATACATGATGAGGTGATTATACGGTCACTACGAGATCGTATAGCTCCGTATCCATCCATTTTGACCAGTCAAAGAATCCTCCTGGCACCGCCCTAGATCACTTTCTCTCTCTGTCATGCGGGGCCTACCTATCATTTGGTGGAATAAAGAAGTCGAACAAAAACAAAATTATGCTCAACTGTAGTTATCGAACCTGAGAGCTCAAGTTTGATGAGCGAAAAGGCTAACCATCTACACCACCCTCCCGTTATGTTTAACGAGAGGAAAATAACCTTTTATACATTCCTGCATTCGTGTGACAAGCATGCCATGTTTTTTGTGTGTGGGAGTCATTGGGATTTAACTCATAATCGTGTCATGTGGCTTTGGTGGTAAGGTCTTTTGGGATTTAAAGCAGTGTTGGTAGTACAGAAATAATGCACCCTTAGGCACCTTACCTCTCTCCACGTAGTATGTTGGGTCCCACTAGTTAGAGGGTGAAACAAACAAATTAATAAGAAAAATTAAAAGCACCAGTGGTGTATCTTACCTCACACATCTCGCTACTGCTCGTGAACACTGTCCAATTGATCCCTCTGTTCGCTCACGTACTATTTTAAGTGAATCCTTATTATAACATGCCCACAATTTTGGGCACTTGTATTCAACCTAAGTGAGTGTACCACCATATCTCGTACTACTCCCTCCGTCTAGGTGTAATAAGTCACGTTAGAAGGTGCAGCGGGACCAAGGTGCAAGCAGATTGGAGGAGAAGGAGAAACTTGACCGGTCCTTCCTCCAATCAAAGCCCTAATTTCTGTCTCTAAATGCAACAATTAATCCCAACAACTAAGAGGTGCCGTTTTAGCTACCATGCAGGGCCACATATTAACTCGCATGCAAGCCGACTTTGATTTCTTGACTGATCAACGCGTAGTTACGCTCCATGCATTGGGTTTTCGGGGGAGATAACAAGGCAGAGTAAGGAGCGTTTGGTTACATTGCTTAGGCTAGTCATAGTGGTGAGTAACTTGGACTAGTAACATGCATATGTTACTAGTCTATGTTACTACTACCTTCATCCTGGTTTATAGGCCCCCTTTATAGTTTGTGCCATATTTTGACCAAAGATTTAACTAACAAAATGTTAATGCATGTAAACAAAAATCATATCATTGGATTCATATTTGAACATAGTTTTCAATGATATATTTTTTTGTGACATGCATGAACATTTTGTTAGTTCAATCTATGGTCAAAATTTGACACGAAATACAATGGGGACCAATAAACTAGGACGGAGGTAGTACCTTCATAGTGGTAACATATGGATGGTAACATGCAGGTCTTCATTAATTGAGATATAGAGTCATTTTACCTCGGGGTGTGTTATGTTACAGTAACATATTATGTTACCACAAGCATCTCTTTCCTCATTAACTCCATGCCACATAAGCAATTTTTTCTTGGGATGTGCTATGTTACTACCTAAGTTACTCCCACTATGGCTAGCCCAGCTAGCCAGCTTTCGCTTTGCCAACCTTGCCTGGTCAAACGGTTTAGTTCTTTTTCTTACCAGCCTTGCCCCGTGAAAATTGTTGTCTTGAGTGGGTCGCCGATTTTTCCGTGCGTGAAGTTTGCCGGCGGAAGCGGGCCGATCTGGCTCTTCTGAGCTAGCAAGGTTTTTCTAGCCCACCCAAGCTAGCTGGCCCACAAAAGCTAACATATTTTAACAGTTCCAAATGCCTAGCCTTGCCAAGCTAGGCTATAAACTGTTCTTGCTAAGGATCCAAACGCTCCCTAAGTAACAACGCTCGCTAGCTATGAGGCTAGGAGGGGAATGAGATGCGAAGTTAATGGACGATGCCTAAACATTTTGGGAATACCTGATTTTCGTAAGATGACTTAACACCTAGAAAGAGGGAGTACTGCTCCTCAGTCCAGGTTTGATGGAATATTCGTCACCTCTTCTCTTCTTGCACATACTCCATTTGTATCTCACTTCTTATGGCTTCGCACGCGCACGATATTCCTATTCTATGAACCTGTGTGTGTGCGTGCGCACGCACGCGTGTGTGTGTGTGTTTAACAGCATGTGTGTGTTAGAGAGAGCGACACATCGACCTACTCCTACAGAGAGATGGTGTGTAGTGTATGATTTAGCCGCGAGAGTAGGTGCATCCTCTCGTTTCCGGGTGTCCGGTCGGGACAGGCAGACAGCTGCACGCCTGCTCCTGACAAGCCTGGCCCACCCAAAGCCCCTCCATCACCCGCGCGCGCTTCCCGCCCGAAGCGGTCAGCGCCTCTCCAAAGAATAGGTGCCGCATTCATGCCTGGGCAGAGCGGACGCGACCTCTCATTAGCGCCTGCATTGAAGGGAGAAGCGGATTCAAGAGTGATGGTTGCTTCGTCCGTCCAACTTACTGCTGGGTCTATGTGATTTGATGGCTCATTGGTCATTATTACTGAGGTGGTAGGACTGCTGGATGTCCCACGCTTTCGGTGAAAGGAGGTACTACTAGATTACAATTTTCACCATTCTTACAGCGGAGGAGTGCGAAAGCAGTGAAAACATGCAGGCTCAGTGATTACATGGCCCACCTCACACTATCACCATATTTTCTGGACATCGTGCGACACCTAACTCTTTACATAGTACTAGTATAGTACGTACTATAATTTATCAGCGAGATAAATTTGTACAATGCTATGAAGCTTCCAGCTTCTGTTTCATGTATCTTGCGTCCAAGGTTGCCTGTTGCAACATTTCATCAAAATACAAAGGAGACTAACATGCATGCTATTGCATCTCAATGATTGACAGTTCATAGCCAATATGTACTCCATCCGTTCCAAAATAAGTGTCTCAACTTTATGAAAACTTTAGTACAAATTGTATACTACTAAAGTTGACACTTATTTTGGAACAGAGACAGCTAAAGAAAAAAACGATCCATGCAGTCCCTAGACCTTGAACCGTAAACCCTAACCATGCTTTAATTTGCTGGGAACGTTGGAGCTTCCAAAGAAATGAATTTTGCAACCCTTTGACCATCGGATCATTTTGTGAAGTTTCACCAAAATCGAGATGAGCATCCCTGTGGCAAAGAAATTGAAGAAGCATGATTAGAATAAGATTACTGGGACTAGTTGATGAGACATAAACTCATCACAAATACAGTACGTAGAAGCCATTAGAGGTATGTGCGGGGCAAAGAAGTAGAGAAATATCCACATGGAGTGATGTGGGCAGCTGGAGCAGTGGTGCAAGCTGGTTGTAAAGGAAGTTGTACCTGAGGGATGTCGGGACGTAGCTCAACCTAGAGGAGGACGGCGGGAGGTGGCAACTGCCCACGTCGCGGCAGTGAGCAAGGGACGAAGGCAACCTCACTGGCTTTGTGAGAGAGAATGGCGGGGACCCATGATCGGGACGTGCCGACGGTGGGTTTTCGCCGTCAGCGACGGCGACTGCATCTACACTAAGCATCCACCCCTTCGCCTGGCGAACGTGATCCGCCGGGATGTTAGAGGTGTGGCCATAGTCGTTTTGTGCGACAGAGTGTGAAGAGAGCAACCCCAGCAAGCAACCGTGTAGGCTTGTCCTGGCTATGTATATAGTGGAGCGGTTTCCTTTTCTCTCCATATGAACCTATTTATATTGAATACGTGCCACTGAAGAAAAAAACTTTATTTATAAATGAAGCGGCACCTACTACTCATTCTCCTATAAACCTAGCGCTTGGCATCTCCAAAATATTAACCTTGTGATTGGCTCTTCTCCTCTTCGGGAAGTCGAGCAATAATGGTACTGTAGTATATATCGTTCTGGCTATATGAGACCGAATGAATTGTTGCACGTCCACCACGTGGGCGAGGGGCGAGGGAGAGTGCGTACTATTACGTCCGTTTCAATATGGACTACATACGAAGCAAAATGAGTGAATCTACACTCTAAAATACGTCTATATACATCAGTGTTTGGAGTATGTACTAGTAGTTCATATTGAAATCTACTAAAGGACATATATTCCAAACAATATGATAATCTCTCTAACCAAGGTAGGGACGAGGAGTAAACGGAGGGAGTAGTAAAATTTTCTCCTCGTCCTGCGAGCCACCGCGCGCGTGGTCGGGGGAGCGGGCGTAAGGCGTAGTAAGCAAGCTTCACCTCATCCAGCGAGCCACCGCGCCCATGGGCGGGGGAGACGGCGTACTAAGCAAGCTTCTCCTTGTTCTGCGAGTTGACGGGACAGATCAAAAGTAATACGGACAGTGCATCTCAAGTGTATAGAGCCTTGCCTCTAAGGTAGGCCCCACATGGTTTGCCTCTTTTTTAACATAACACGTCAAGTCACAATTTGTTTGTTCACCCATGGTAGACGATCCTCCATCAAGTGGACAACCGGTACACGTGTCAAATTACCACGTGGGCTAACTTTCCGTAAAGAAATGAGCTCCACCGTGTACCCGCGTAGGTGTGGTTGGGAAAGAGACGGGAGTACGTGCGCCGTGCGTGCACCTCTTCTCTTCGTGCACGTCCCCCACCTACGAGGGTGTGTGTGAGAGAGATACAAACCTAGACAGATGGCGTGTGCGTTCGTGAGTGTTTTGTGTTTGGGGGGGGGTGTGATTTCGTGAATGTATTTGTGGGAATATGTGTCGATGACACCTCAAACAAAAATTTGACACATGCAATGTGTGTGAAATAGAGGCCTATCTATATCATATATAGAGGGGGCGATCCATGAGAAGAGAGGGAGGTGTCATAAATATCGATAGAGTAGAAGAGAGGATCAAGTGGGTGGGTGCGAGATCGATGAAGAGAGCCATCGAAATTGTGCGTGTGCAAGTCAAAGATAAAGGGCGACTGACCTACCGGAACGTCAGAGGGCACATGGAAAGTTTGTGTGTGGTAGGGAGACATGACTAGAGCGCTCGATGTATCGGTGTGTGGGGGGGGGGGGAGGCAGAGGCCAACGACTTGTATATGTGTTGAGAAGGAGAGACCCAACTATGTCTTGAGGGAGATCGGTCGACATCCATACATAACTGAAGGACGGGAAATAGGTTGGGACAGAGAGATAGAGAGAGGAGAGGGAGGGAGGGAGAGGGCTAGAGTGTTGGATGGGTGATGGAGTTGCTTCTCGAAGATGGTGGGAGAGGCCTACTAGACAAACTGAGGGTAGAACTGCAATATTATCAATAAGAGTGGGGATGTGCTTCTGTGTGTGCCTATGCGTGATAGATCTGTCGGGACGCATGCATGGATGATGAAGGGGAACCATGTGTTTGGTAAGCAAACCTAACTAGATCTGTAGATCAATTGTTGTTTGTCGGAGGAAGGGAGAGACATAACTAATGAGGTAGATCAACCGACTCGTGGAAAAAAAACGGAGTTATAAGGACCTAGCTAGCTATATGTATAGCAGGAGATCGGTCGGTGTACATCCATTTGTTAGAGGAAAATAAGGCCCAGCGAGACGGATAGACAGAGAGAATGGAGCTAGGAGGTGGTGCGAGAGGCCGAGCTACTAGCTAGATAGGGGGATGAGTGTGCGGTTGTGAGATCGATGAAAAGAGGGGCGAGAGTTTACACGTGTGTGGGACCGTATGAGAGACACGAGGCATGAACACAGAAAGGAGGAGATGGAAGGTGCGGCTGTATGTTGTAGGCAGACATCGCTGGAGAGGTTTATCGATCGGTGTGTGTCAGAAAGGAGTTGTGGAGACTGTGGGAGAATGACCTAAAGAAAAAAATGAATGTGAGCGATGGATAGAATGCTGAGGGAGGGGGAGAGCATGTGCATGCACGAGAGAAATTTAGTGCTAGCTACAAAGGTTAGAGGATTGTGTGGGTGTAGGAGACTAGCAAAGATCATAATTTGATATGAAAGTGGATTCATATATTTGAATAGGAGATCATAAAGTTATAAACATATGCATGCATGAATATAGCGGTGATAAGCGTGCTGTGGTTTTGCACATGTTATACCATAATGTGATAATGCATGGCGTTTGCAACTCACAGCTAAATGTTGAACAATCTAAACCATACTATAGATCGAATAATCTCACATTTCATTTGAATTTGTGATAACGTGTGGCGTTTGTAGCTTACAACTAAATATCGAACAATCTAAACAATACTATATATCGAACAATCTCACATTTTATTTGAATTTGTGGTAATGTGTGGTGTTTGCAACTCACATCTAAATACTTGTAGGCGTAGGGGGCGAGGCACCATACATTATGTGATAAACACATTATACATATGAGACATGGTTTAGATTATGAAGATCTAGCTAGAGCTTGAAATGTACTGTGATTTGAAATCAACATAAAGTGGATTCAAAAAATTGAGTTTGAGTTCATATAGTACACATAGTTCATATCTAACTCGACAGTAATCATGTGGTGTGCTGTGAAGATAATACACAAACCATGGTTTAACTTGACAATAATGATGATTATATATCTTATTAAAATAGAGAAACAAATTCAAATGGTTTGACTTCACAACAATCATTATTGTAGATCTTATTCAAATAGAGAAACGAATTCAAATTTAGTTCATATTGAAGCGGCAGTATATACATTTGGAATGCACTAAAACGTTCATTTGAGTAGCAGGTTTCCTGCATTATACACGTAGCGAAATATTTTAATTGAACATAACATGAATTCAAAGTTTTGAATGGCATTTGTAGTGTGAATTGATTTGGTATAGTACACGGGACTAGACTCTCTTATGTGGTGCGAATTGATTTCTTTTTGTTTTTTTGTCGACGGAAGTGTGAATTGATTTGGTACAGTACACGTTAGGCTTGTCCAGAAATTTCAACCCATGCTTTGTTACCCCGAAAGATTAAGATATATCTTTGTCTCATTGTGCTCCAAAAACTCCCTCCATCTCAACCCATGCCTTGCTATTCCAAAATTACAACGCGCGCGAAAACTCCCACCTCCTGTGAATCCTGACACGTGAAATGCCCGTCATACCCCTGAATCGAAAGAACCGCCAAGCTCAAATCGGTGGGGGTACTTTCGTAACTTACCCCATGTTTTGAACAAGCGCGTACCTAAGCCATGGTTCTCCATTCCCATCCCATCAGCCCACCCATTCGTATACCGAGGCCGCGAAAACCTGCGAAGCCCCACACCCTCCTCCGTCCGCCACCTAGCCGGAGCCTCTTCCCCGATGATGTCGTCCACAGCAACACCTCGACGTCCCTCATCCACTGTACCAGATGAGGGTCCGTCATCGATCTCGTAGTCCCGTCGGTTCAGCCTCCCCATCCTCCACCTCCAAGCAGCTGCCCCGACGTTCCCCTCATCTTTCGCGCCACCTCCATTCCCACACCACCGTCTTCACCTGCACCACCGGAAGAGCAGCATCATCACCGTTTCCCCGGATGAAGCTGAGGCCTAATCGGCGCCACCAAAGAGGTTGTACACTAATCGCCGCATTTTCTTCTTGATTTGATCTCACGGTGCTGCCGGCACTCGGTCCCGAGCCGACATGGCACGGATCCATCCACGGCGGCATCGCCGGCCACTTCCTCCACGGTGTCGCTCCCTCGGCGGCGACATCCACATCAGTAGGAGCTGCTGCTGCTTTAGCTCTAGCTCGCGCTGCTGCTCTGCTCTTGCTCTTGGTCCCCTGCCTGGTCTGCTCTTGCTTGCGATGCTGCTCCAATTTAGCTACACTTCAGTCGATTTTGAGGGAAGGGGGGCTCGCCGGAGTTAAGGAAGAACCAAGCGCAGCGGGGAGGGGGCTCGCCGGAGAGGTACCCCACTATCTATCTTAGGGTTCAGGGTGGGGGCGGTGGTCACTGGTGGTGGTGGGGCGGTGGCGTGGGGATCACCGGAGAAAAAGCTCGTTACGAGGGGGCCTAGAGGGATGGCCGGGGCGGCGGCGGACCGGCATTGGGGAGCGGTTTCAGGGCGGCGGTTTCGCCGGTCGTGGCTGGCGGCTCAGGGGGTGGAGGTTGAAGATGAACTGCTGGCCCTTGATTTCGTATCCAACGGCTGGAAAATCGACTGACCAGAGATGAAAAAGTCAGTTGACTAACATGTAGCCTCACCTGATGCTGCTACACGACCAGCTGCCCCGGCTCTCGCATGCACTGCTGCTGCTGCTACAACTTTTCTGCTACTATTGCATTCAGTTTCGATAGTAAAATTCAGTTTCGACAGCAAAATTTAGTTTCGACAGTTAAGTTCAGTTACGACAGTTAAATTCAGTTTCGACAGTTAAGTTCAGAGATGAATAGCTGATGTATTTTACATCTAGCACTTTGTGGTTATGTATCTTACATCATCTATTGGAGATCCTATTAGAATTCCACTCATGTTAACGTTGTCTCTCTTGTCCTGCTTCAGCCTCGGCGTCATACAACTCACCGGAGCTGCTCCAACGATGAAACCCTCCATCACAGCGAAGCAGTACCCCGGGCTCCATCTCAAGATGCCTAAGATCTTCTTCCCCTCCTCTGACAGCCAAGTCAGCCGGATCATCCTCACTGACCAACCCAATCACGCTGAGATCAACATGGCTTCACCAAAGAGGTTGTACACTTGTTGCATCTCTTTTTTACTCTACATGTTATATATATTGTCCACTGAGCACACGTAGTAACATGAAATACGATTAGTTTCTCCTACTATATGACAAGCAGTGAGGTACCAGGCAACTTAGCTATCCGTGATGGACTCTCTTGAACGCCATCATTATTTATCTCTGCGCGTTTGAGCTGTGCATTTGTCGATGGGCCTGGGAGTTGAGCTAGTCGGGCAGTGGCCTGGGTCCAAAGTAGTAGAAGTAGCACAAAAACATTTTTTGAGTGTAGGCTTTTCCTTGCTCAAGCCTGCCTACTAGAATCACCAGTGTTTGAAAGGAAAAGTGAAGGAAAATCATAGGAATTGGAAAGTTTCCTAGGTACTACTATTCATGCATTTGGTTCAAAGGAATGGAGCAAAGGAAAACTATAGGATTTGTTCCTTTAGTGTATCCTTGAAACAAAAACCGTAGGAATTTTAATATCCACTTGTCCTCCTTTTCAAATTCCTATTCATGAAGCACAAGACTAAGAGATAGTAGCATAATAGCATTATAACCGTACATTTCCTTGTGGTTTGACTTAATCTCACCATGCTTATTTGCATCATGTGATCATCCAATTCTTGTGAACCAAACACCCAGATTGGCAGAAATCCCGTGTTTTTAAATTCTCTGTTTTGCACGTGCATTCCTATCCTATTACTATGTATTTCCAATCCCTGCGTTGTTAGAATCCTCCAATTCGAACAAGCCCTTACATAATTACTTCTCTTACAGATAGTTGTCAAAGAAAACTTTGTGTGGTTTGTCCTGATCCTGCTGCGCCGTCGTCCACCCCAGCTCAGCTGCTCCAACGACAGAAGGGTCCAACACAGCAGGGATCCGGCCTCTAGACTGTCTTTCGCCGCCTCAGATCTTCTTCCCCGCTGCTGGCAGCCATGACAACTGCATTACCATCATCAACCGAGCATATGACCTCGAGGACTACACGGGTCCGCAAGAGAGGTCGCACTCTTTCGTGTCTGCTTACGTTATGCATCGCTTAATATAACATGCTACTTTATCGTCTTGTTCACCGATTAGACTCTGAGTCAGCTCCAAATTAATGGTCAAACTTGAGTTTTTAAATGGTTGTGGGGTACATATCGGGGCTGCAATCAATAGTATCTATCTACTATCTGGTTAATCTGTGGTGTCTACTATGAGTTTCATGTTGGGTGGGAAACAAATAGTAAAGACGCCATTATCTGTATTTTTTAACTGAAGCCATTATCTGCTTGCTATCATTGGTTATGGGTCTATCCATAGGTTGCTACCACCACTCTGGATTTCTGCATGCACTCCTTACATAATCTCACTATGTTTTATTCCAATGCATCTCAGTTATTGTACACAATGGAACTGAACATGTAGAGCAAAAGAGACGAGCCTTGCATGGCAATAAAATTTCATGCAGACGTTGCTCCATGGTAGGCGCAAAGGCAGCCCCCCTCCACCCATTTCGGATTGTAATCGAGAGAAAGATATCTATTCTGAGGGGGATTCAGAAGGATAAGACCACTCCTATTTAATCCCTGAGGTCTTCGCTCTAACTTGGCATGCTGATGTTGGTTATATCATGCATATGGTGCCTTGCATTGCTTACTTTATACATCAAATATGGCATCTGCTTAGTTTAGACATGATTTGTGTGAATGCCATCTGTTTAGTTTATTCATCGTTATGTGAATTATGCAACGCTATCTTGTTTAGCCATGCATCATATATGTGAATTTTGCAATGCCATCCTGCTTAGGCAGTCATCTTATATGTGAATTATATCAGGCCATCCTTTTTTTCCGTTACGTATTACATTTGTCTACATTTGTCAACAATGTTAGTACATTCAACTAGTCTTCATGTGCATCAGCCATTTGACACGGTGATGGAAAATTCTGGAGTGAAAACAAGGTCTTCAGAGTAGACTATGCTATCTGATGAAGCGCATATCTCGCTGGTTACGGATAGCTCCTCAGCGGAGGATTCAGAGACAGATGACCAGTCCTATTTCTTCCCCCCGAGGTGTATGCTCTAACTTGGTAGGGTTATGTTTCTCATATCGTGCGTATGGTGTCTTGCATTGCTATGTCATTTGATTAGTTTAGACATGCTTTGTGTGAATGCCACATGTTTAGTGTCTAATTACCATATATGTGAATTATGCATTGCCATCTTGTTGCAAGACATTATATATGTGAATTATGCAATGCCATCTAGTTGCAAAGGCATTATATATGTGAATTATGCAATGCCATGCTGTTTAGCCAATCATCATGTATGGAATTATATCATGCTATCATTTTTTTGTATTGCGTGTTCCATTTGTCGACAACGTTTGTATATTGAACTACTCTTCCTGTGCATCAGCTATTTGAAGCGGTGATGGAAGTATCTGGAGTGAAAACAAGGTATTCAGAGCAGACAATGCTACCTGCTGAAGCAGACATCTTGCTGGTTACAGAGAGCTCCTCAGAGGAGGATTCAGAGACTGATGACCAGTCCTATTTCCCCCTGAGGTCTATGCTCAAACTTGGCAGGGTTATATTACCCATGTCATGCATGTTGTCTTGCATTGCTTAGTTTTTACATCATATATGGATTGTCATCTGCTTACTTGCTTACTATATAAATCATATATTTGAATTATATCATGCCATCATGTTTACATACACAACATCTATGTGAATTATGGCATGGCAACCCATTTAATAAAGACATCATATAATTATATCATCTCATCTTGTTTAGTGTTTACAGTCATCATATTTTGAATTATGTCATTCTATCTGTGAATTGTATCATGCTATCATGTTTCCATAGGCGACATGTATGTGAATTATGGCATGCCAGCCTATCTAATAAACACATTATATAGTTATATCATGTCATCTTGTTTACATAGTCATCATATTTTGAACTATGTCTTTCCATCTTTTTTAGTTAGCCATCATAATGTGAAAATGTGTCATGCTATCCTGTTTAGTTAGCCATCATATATGTGAAACTGTGTCATGCTATCCTGTTTGGTTAGACAACATAAATGTGAATTATTTCATACCCTCTTTTATTCCCCACTATCCATTGCACCTGTCTATCATATAATGTCTATACATTCAATTACTTTTCTTGTTTATCATAAATGTGAAGTATCTAAGGGAGTAACAACAAGGTCTTTAGAAAAGATAGTGCTACCAGTTGATGCAAATAGAACCATGGTTGTACTTGCCCAAGAACCAGCCCCACCACACATAACCTAGACTCTCACAGATTGTACCCCTACCCAGTTGGACAGAGAACCAGCTACACCGCTTCTAACCCCAACCCCAGCAGATAGTAACCTAGTTCCAGTTAACACAGCACCGGCTCCACCACAGAGCACCCAAACACAAGCAGTTAGTATGGGAACTGCAGTGCCCAAAGCGCGAGGACCACCACTCTGAATCCCAACTCAACACTTAAAGGAGAAGAAGAATTGTTCTCAGGTCAGTTTCTGTAGCTATGGTTCATACTCTTTGATCTTGCATCACTGTATTTACTCATAGCAGCTATTTTAAAATTTGAAGGATGGAATTGAAACTCCAATGGCGCAACATGTATGTTTTAAACCTATTTCTTCAACTGGTTTGCTGTTGTAACTTGCTCTATGTTGATTTCAGTTTCAATTGAATAAACAGTTATGTTCTCATGTCATGCACATTACAAGTGTTGTTATTTCCCTATACTTTCCCACACTTATATTCTGTCTATTCTGCTTTGTCTTGAACAAATATTATTTGAACTGTGTCTCTATCTTGATTTGGCAACAAATACTAGAATGATATAGACCATAAAGTGACCATGGTACATAGATATATGTTTGTTTCATGTTGTTATCCTGTCCACTTTACTACTGAACTGATTTACCAAAATGAGTTTCATATACAACATGGTAAACCTGTGATGTGTCAGCTTGTTTCTCTTTTAGAATGCGGACAAAATATTGGAGAACAGTACCCCGTTATGCAATGGTAAAGGAAGTAATGCATATAAGGTTCAAGATAGTGAGACATCCCTATTGGTCTCCAAGAAAGCTGATAAAAACTATATTGAAGACACTGAGACAACCCCAAAGTCCTGTCTTGATGTAGTGTTCGAGTTACTAGCCACTACTGCTGGCACAACCTCTTCGAACTCGCTGCCTGAATCAGTTCGTCTTCTTGAGTCTCAACTTCAAGTTGAAAGACATTGACAGATGTGCTGCGACGGGAAGCTGAAGGACTGAGGAAGTCCCTGTATAATTCAGATGCATACTTTCTGGTGCAATAGCAAGCGTTGGAGGATTTAAGCGCCAAACAAGAGAAAGTTAATAAGCTTGCTAAGCATCTTGCCAGCATTATGGGTACCCAGGATATTGTTTATTGAGCTCTTCTGAAGTGGTTTCAGTTCTGGACTTGTTTTGCTGCGGCGTTTATTTGCACCGGTCGCCAACTTTGACAACCAGTGTATATGATATGCTGCTTTGTTCCCTATAGTTGCACTGGTGGCGAACTTTGATGCCCGGTGGATGTAACATGTGTAATAGCTGTGATAGCCTAGCATAAGTTGCTTGCTTATTTATTTCCTTGTTGTCTTGTTTATTTGTTTGCTTGTAGTCAGTGCAGTTCTTTTTCCGCGATTTGGCCGCAATAACCTATTTTTTAAAACTAGGCGACAATAACCATGGGCTACATATTTACTGTAGTTACCATGGGCCTCCTACGGGTCATAGAAACAATGTGCCTTCTACGGGCCATAGCATCAATGGGCCTTCTATGGGCCGTATGATCGATCGGCCAAACATGGGCCAATGACAGACCGCATTATGGGCCGTAAACAGGCTAGATTTGGAATCGTCCGTTCATGGGCCGACAATAATGGGCCGTTGTTAATCGGTCGTATTTGATGACACTATGAAAACGGCCCAACGGATTAACGGGCCGATTGTAGCCATGGGCTGAATTTGGCCCACAAGCAGAAAAGCCCAGTAACGAGCCGTAAGTAACCGAATGCTGGAAATAAGCCCAAGAATAAATGGGCCCTCAGAAGGGCGAAAGATAACACGGGTTGGAAACGGCCCAATGGAATAATGGTTCGTTAATGGGTATAAAGAAATACACTGTTCATTGCGGGCCAGATTCACCACGGGCTGTTAATGGGCCAAGACTTACAAATGGCCTCGTATGGGCTGAAAGACATCATGGGCCATACATGGGCCGGTAGTTACAATGGGCTGGAATCATATTGGACAGCCCAGATGAAGCTACTGGGCTTAATTCTGATAGGCCCGCCGTAAATGGGCTATATACGAACATGCCGTTAACAGGATTTTCGTGGGCCGGCCCGTTACCTTTTGACCAAGTCAAACAGGCCGACCTTTTCACCGGAATGGGCCTCTGTTGGGTCGTGCCACGTCTCGACCTATCATAGGCGCCTCATGTCCAATGAATGGATCACATCTATCCCAACGGTGAGCCAACACGTGTTTCCTCCGGTCAATGACAATTTTACACGTGGAAAATCCTCATTGGTCCGAGCTGTTAACGCGTTATCGGATCCAAAACCAGACCCGATAGCTTAACGGCGACCCGTTACGGCGGAGGCCACGTGTTGATCACCCTTGACGAAAGCACTTCCATGACGCGCTATTTATCGTCATGGAAGTGGACACTTCCGTGATGATAATTTTGGTAATGTCATGGAACACTTCTACAATAGCACAGGTATGACTATCTTGATTCTGTCATAAAATTGTCATGGATGTACATGCATGACAGAAAATGTGAACTACTGTGACAAACACGTATCATCACGGAAGTGTATTTTTTTGTAGTGACTGTCACTAGGAAAGGACATCGCAAGATTGAACCCAAAGCTAAGCACTTCTCCCATTGCAAGAAAAACCAATCGAGTTGGCCAAACCAAACCGGTAGTTTGAAGATAATTACAAAGAGACCAAATCATGCATAATAGAATTCAGAGAAGATTCAAATAATATTCATAGATAAGCTGATCATAAATCCACAATTCATCGGATCTCGACAAACACACCGCAAAAGAAGATTACATCAGATATATCTCAAAGAACATCGAGGAGAACATGGTATTGAGAATCAAAGAGAGAGAAGAATCCATCTAGCTACTAGCTATGGACCCGTAGATCTGAGGTAAACTACTCACGCTTCATTGGAAGGGCAATAGTGTTGATGTAGAAGTCCTCCGTGATCGAATCCCCCTCCGGTAGGATGCCGGAAAAGGCCCCTAGATGGGATCTCATGGGTAGAGAAGGTTGCTGTGGTGGAAAAGTGTTTTCATGGATACTTTTGGTGGTTTGGGAATATATGTGAATATATAGGCGAAGTAATTAGGTCAGGGGAGTCACGGGGGGCCCACAAGGTAGGGGGCGCGCCCTGAGCGTCCTCCCCCCTTATGGCTGCCTCGTGGCTCCTCCGACTTGATCTCCAAGTCTCTGGGGTGTCTTCTGGTCCAAGAAAAATCATCGCAAAGGTTTTATTCCGTTTGGTATTCCTTTTATGCGAAACTCAAAAACAAGAAAAAAAACAGAAACTGGCACTGGGCTCTAGATTAATAGGTTAGTCCAAAAAATAATATAAAATAGCATATTAACGCTGTCGGGGAAGCTGATCGGACCCACGAACACCTATGGGACCGGCGGACCGAGCCCCTTTCGGTTCGGTGGGGAGCGGAGGTTGCACGAAGAGCAGATCGAGGCGGAGCACGCGAGCAGTTTACCCAGCTTCGGAGCTCTCCGGAGAGATAATACTCCTACTGCTGCTTGTCTGATTATATTGTGTTCTTGCTAGGGAGCGCTGAGAGCTACAAGACCTAGCGTGAGTGTCTCTGGTTTCAATGAGTCGAACCCCTTCTACGCTAACATGGGCCTCCTTTTATATGCACAAGGGTCACCGACAGTGGCAACGTGACAAGGGCAAAAAGGAAAATGAGTTGCGGTTGGTACAGCTACTTGTACAGTGTATCCTACCTAACCCTGACGGCAGGGGACAAAAACATTAAATGCCCGTCTAAGTCGACTAAACAGTGTAGAAAGGGACCGTCAGGGGCGCCACCGTTCGCCACGATGGCCACCTTGTCAGCACCGCTTACCACCGAGCCCCGCTGGCCTCACAGCCTCTTGCCATGCGTGCTTGGAAAGGTCCCATGGCGACACGTTGGTGGATGAGCTGGAGCGGAGGAACGGAGTGGTAATCTGCCGCGGCAAGCGCCTTACCGCGGTTGTTGCCTTGTCGCGTCCGGAAGCTTGTCGCTCACCGAGACTTCCCGGCAAGCTCCTCTTGCCGGGGCCTTGTCTTCCATGTGCCCTGGTTATCCTCCCGCAAGCTCCTCTTGCCGGGTATCGCCTCTTTGGCTTGAATACTTTGTTCTTGAATGGCTCTAATGGAGCCGCGGAGGACCTTGGCGATCACTAAGCAAGCCTTGCCACGGGTGCTACGACTGCCCGCACGAAGTTCGGGATACTAGGGTACCCCTACCTAGTACACCGGCAGAGCCCCGGCCTGGACCACACACGGTGCCGAAGCGCTGTTGGGCCAGGCCCAAAATAAAGGCATGGGTACGCAGCGGCCTAGGTCACGCCGTAACTTGCTCCGTCCCACCACGCCCCCACTTAACAGCACGCGTCGAACATGGCGTCGTGGGAGAGATCGTGGGGGTTTCTTTATTCGAAAGCGGGCGTCCGCCCCTCTCCTCCCTATAAACAGGGGAAACAGGGGCAGTCCGCCCACCTCGCCATTTTGCTGTCCAATCTCGAAACCACCGCTGCTCCCCTTCTTCTCAAGTCTCAAGAGAGCAGCGTTCCGCCCCATCGCCACCAGTACCACCAACGCCGGTCTCCCCACCGCCCGCCATGGCTCAAAGCCGACAAGGGAAGGGCGGAAGTCGGCCGAGGCGCAGCGGCTCAGGCGCCATGGAAGGAGCGGGCCATCTTCCCCCTCAGCTCGCCGCAAGGGAGCCGAGGGAGAACTACTACCTCTTCGGTCGACGGAGACGCTGAGCGCACTCACCAGCGCGAAGGTACTCCCAGCCGCTGCTTCGAATTAGCCCCAACTGGATACCCCTTCTTCGCGTTGTTCTTCTATTGCGGGCTCTGCCCGCCTTCTCTAATTCTTCTGCGATATCATGAACACCTACGGTTCCGCCTCCTTGATTTCACCCCAATGCTGTCTCGACCATGGCAGTTTTCGCACACCTCTGCGAAAACTTTGTCGGAGTCCATCCCAACGTAGCCCTCTTCCGCCATTTCTTCATGCCTCGAGTTGAGAGAGGAGAGCCCCTTGCCGGAGGAATCGCCTGGATCTCAAGAATCGGCAAGAAGGAAGCCTATCTGGAAGGAGAGCTCCGCAGCAAGTGGGAGGAATGGAGGGCAGATTGGTGTTGGATCGTTGAGGAGAACCCGCAGCCCTTCACTGCCCAGCGCCAAACCCCAATAGTGCGCGGCAACGATTGGAGCAACTTGGCGCCGGAAGATGCTAGATTGAAGATTGTCGTCACCCGGATCCTCCGTCTCAGGCTTGCCGGACTCACTGTAGGCGCCGTTGGCGCAGATTTCCTTCGCCGCCGCATCGCCCCCTTGCAGGAGAGAAGAAGACCTGCTTGGGAGTTCCAAAATGCGGCGGATATCATGAGGCTGCGCCCGGGCCTCAACTTCAACTTCACCGTCTTGGAGTTGGATGCGATGCTCCTGGATCTGTTCAAGCACGACGCGGATTATCCCGAATGGTTCAGGTTGCCGAGGGGAGTCGTTCCATTGTGCAATAACTCCTCGCTCGACCGCATCCGTGCAATGATGCCGTCGTGCGACTCGCATGGAATTGTCCCAACCTGGCAAGAGCCTGCCGATGACATCGTGCGGGTGTTCTTCGACAGCTTGGAAGAAGTGCCGATCCGTCCCGACGAGCAGAAGGGCCTCACCCGCGATACCACTAACGACGAGATGCAGCGCATCGCCACCAGGCTGGAAGAGGCGGCAGCAGCTGCTGCCGCTGGCGAATTCGGGTTCACCCTGGAGGAGGCAGAGGCAGCAGAGGCGGCAAGCCTCGTCGAGCGAAAGGAGTTTGCCGGCGAGGAGGAGCTTGCCGATCCTGAAGCCGAGTCGAGCGAGCCCGTCGAGGGCGCCTCCTCCCCACCATCTAGTAGCTTGCCGCAAATGGAGCCCCCAGCTCCACCAAGAAGGCGTCTTCGCAAGGCTGGAGACAAAACGGCGCGGCAGACGAGCCAGGAGCCGTCGCGCCGTGCGACGCGCTCCACCGCGGCAAGCACTGTTGCCGCGGGAGCACCTCACGCTGCTGCAGCAACTGGAGCGGAGCCCTCCCGAGCCACCGCTGTAACACCCGCCAAGCGGTCAAGGGAACCGACTCCTCCGCCTCGTCGCACCGGAGGCGAGCCAGAATTTGATCTCTCCGCGCTCAGCTCCGACGAGGAAGAAGAAGAGTAAGCTTTTGTGTTGTACTTGTATTTCTTCAATTTTGTTGCTTTGCCTTGTATCTGATTTGCTTCATTCTGAACCCTTTCCTTTTCAGGACGCTGGCCCAAAGAGCGTCGAAGAGAGCCAAGACCCCGGTGGTTGTCATCGAGGACGATCCCCCAGTGGCAACAGGAGGCGCGTCTGAGATCCCCTTGTCGGACCCGGCAACCTTTCCTCAAAGCAGCCCCCAGCACAGCCCCCAGCGTAAGTATATAGTTTACTCTTTACTGTTGGGCGTGCATGGGTGCTCTTCCGACCGATATCGATCGGTGGTTTGTGTAGGAGCAGAGCAGCCTCACCAGGAGCGCCCGGAAGCCGCTCCTGAAATGCCATCTACTTCGACCACACCGCCAAGGGAGGATTCCCCGGCAAGGGATCGTTCTCCGGCAAGGGATACTTCTCCGGCAAGGGACAACACCAGTGATCCTCCGGTGGTTGAGACCATGGCTGCAGATCCCATCGCAGGTAATCCTTTTGCCTGAAAATTTCCTTTGGGTTCTTCTTCTTCTGATTCTGTTTCTGAACATTTGCTTGGCTGTTTTGTCTGGTCGCCAGATCCATCCGTCACAGAGCCGATGGAGACTGAAGTCGCCGGCGAGGAAGACGTGCGCGGCAATACTGAAGACGCCGCCGTCATGGAGGAAGAGGCTGGTGCCGATGAGTCCGCCGGCGAAGAGGTTGCCAAAGGCTGCTGCCGCAGGGCCGGAGAGGGTCCGCGATCGCCCGACGGCCCTGAGGCCGCAGGAGCGACAGGCGCTACGCCGACCGCCGATCCCTCCGCCACCGCTGCAGTGTCAGGCTCCGAAGAGCCCCAGCCCGGCGCCTATCTGAAGGCCGGCGATGGCGTCTTCATCAAGCTCCCCTGGGCGTCGATCTCCAGGGCGCCGGTCAAAGGAGAGAGCTTCGACGAGGAGCTGCTCGCCTCCGCTGGGTTGACGCTGGTTGACGCGCCAAGCAGCAGCAGCGGCGAGTCTGAGGAGGAGCAACTGCTGAAGAAGCT
This sequence comes from Aegilops longissima, assembly GCA_021605205.1. Lineage (NCBI taxonomy): Eukaryota > Viridiplantae > Streptophyta > Magnoliopsida > Poales > Poaceae > Aegilops > Aegilops longissima. The sequence continues at coordinate 261,564,864 of CM038682.1, read as the reverse complement.
GATGTCGCTCTACCGCGCCCAACAAGCCAAGTTGGAATCCCGGGAAGCGCTTGTCGCGAAAGCGGGAGCAGATATAGAGAAGCGCGCGGAGGAGCTCCGGGGCACCAATCAAGAAGCTCTCCGGTCCTTGGCAGAGGAGCGGGGGCGACTCGCCGAGGAGTGCACAGCCTTCATCCTCGAGAAGGCTGAGGTTGAGGAGCGGCAGCGGCTTGCTGCCGAGAAGCTGTCTGCGCAGGAGAGCGAGCTGGCGCAGCGGAAGATCAATCTTGACAGCCATGAGGAGGAGCTCGTAGTGCGCGAGGAAACACTTGGCGGGGCTCTTAAGGAAGCAAAGGATGTTGCCGCAGCTGCCGAGGCCGCCAAGAAGGAGTTGGAGACGAAAGTGACGCAGCTGGAGGCCAATCTCCAAAAGAGCGGCGAGGAGCTTGCTGCACTCAAGCACGAGCGCGAGAAGGACGCCTACACTCTTGGCGAGCTGCAGGGCCGTCTCGCCGAGAGGAGCAAGGAGCTCGACGCTATCAAGGACTCTAAAGCAGATCTCGAGCTGAAGCTGACCACCCTGATGCAGACGCTGGACGGCGCCAAGGAGCGGGAGGTGGGCCTGTTGGAGAAGATCAAGGCCGACGAGGCGCTGCTGGCGAGCGCTACTGCCGCCCAGAGCACCTTCAGGGAGAATGTTGAGCACTGGACCGAAGGTCTTGTGAATGTTGCCGCCGCCATCGACAAGGAGCTGACGGAGCTGGGGATGGTGGATCTCGGGTACTCCTCCGACGAGCATCTCCAACCCAGCGCCAAGCTCAGCTTGTTCTTGAAGGGCGTGGTGACGGCACTCCAGCGACTCCGGGAAGAGATCCCGAAGCAGCTGGCCGAGGAATCGCGTCAGATCTGCGCGGGAGCTCTCCAGAAGGTGTTGATGAAGGTGGCCTTCCGCAACCCAGGCCTCAACCTCACCGGCGTCCTCAAGTCCTTGCCGCCGGATGCCGACGTGGAGGCACTCAAGGCCATTGTCGCACCCATTGTGGACAAGGTGGTCAAGATCAAGAGGGTTGAAGGCGACCGCGTAGACTAGGCCGCCAATTTTATCTTTTCCTTGCCGCTGTTTGACCATGTTAGGATAACAATCTATTAGAGCTGCGACAAGCTATTTTTGTAATATAACTCTATCTTGGGCAATGATTACAATGTTATTTCCTCTACTTGATTCTTTCCTTTGTATGTTTTTGCCCTCGCTTTTAGGGAACTTGTCGGCTGGCACCTTTGTCATGAAGCGCTGAGTGCGAACGTCGGCAGCCTCGGCAGCGATGCCGCTTCCGACAAGCAACCTTGTCGCAACTAGTTGCAGCTCACTTAAGTTGTTGAGCGGACTCGAAACAAAGTAAGGGCGCAACTAGCTACGAGTTGGTTCCTTTGCGCACAGGTTTTCCATACAAAGTACTGTCGTTCGAGGAAGATAACTTAAAAATTTAAAAACTGATTGCTCAATCTTTGGCAACTTAGCTTTTCTGTCGTTTGCTTCCCGATAAGGCGAAACTTCCTCGAGCGACGCTTTGGTCCACACCATTATCTTCTCCTTCCCCCCGGCTAACTTGTGTGTGAGGGAACCTTCCTTTCTTTTAGGAAAGATAAAGAAGAGAAAATAAAGCCATGGAGCCTTGCGGCTCGTTATTGCTTACCGGGTGTAGGTGCTGCACAAAGTGTCAGATAAAACATGCAATATAATGATGAAAGCATGAAATTGACAAACTATGCAAAATACATGAGTTTTACTTATGCACGGGATCTGCGCCCGGCTTTGTACAAAGGATTACATGCAACATCGGCAAGACTTGTACAAAAGGTGGTTGCTGGAACAGGTTCCGACAACCGTGCCCTACGGGTAAAACTTACGAAGATGCTCGATTTTCCAGGAGTTGCTCACCGGAATGCCACCTTCGGTCTCAAGGCGGACAGCGCCAGGCCTAGTGACTTGTTTCACCCGATAAGGGCCTTCCCACCTCGGCGTCAACTTGTTGGAATTCTTGGCGGACTGAACACGCCGAAGAACAAGGTCACCTTCCACGAGACTTCTGGCATTAATTTTGCGGCTATGGTAGCGGCGCAAAGCTTGCTGGTATCGAGCAGCTCGTCAAAGAGCTCAAGACGGTCCCCTCAAGGAGCAGCGCGTCATCTTGTCGCAGCTGCTCTTGCTCAAGCTCATCATAAGCGAGCACTCGAGGTGATCCGAATACGAGTTCCGTGGGGAGAACTGCCTCTGCTCCATAGACTAGAGCGAAAGGTGTCTGGCCAGTGGCTCGATTTGGCATCGTCCTGATCGACCAAAGAACCACCGGTAGCTCCTCAATACAGTTTATTCCGCACTTGTGCAGCCTGTCGAAAGTTCTGGTCCTGAGCCCTCGCAGCATTTCAGCATTTGCCCTCTCCGCTTGACCGCTACTTCTCGGATGAGCAATGAAGCGAAACAGACTTTGGCGCCAAGATCTTGGACGATTGCATGAAGGTGCGGCTCAGGATTGTGTGCCGTTGTCGGTGATGATCCTGTTAGGAATCCCAAACGGCAAACAATCGACCAAGAACTTGATCGCCGACCGTGCCGTCACCTTCCTCATCGCTTCCACTTCCGCCACTTTGTGAACTTGTCGATTGCAACGCATAAGTACTCAAAGCCCCGACAGCTCGGGGAAAGGGCCGAGGATGTCGAGCCCCGCATCAAAAATGGCTAGGATAAACGGATCGTCTGGAGAGCTTGTGCTGGCTGGTGTATCTGCTTGGAATGGAACTGGCACGCTTCACACTTGGTTACTTGTGCAGTTGCATCCTGGAGGGCTGTCGGCCGAAAGAAACCTTGCCGGAAAGCTTTACCGGCAAGTGCTCTTGCGCCAATGTGGTGACCACATATGCCTCTGTGTATCTCTTCCAACAGCTTCTGTCCATCTTCCCGATGAATACACTTCAATTTCACTCCGTTGAGTCTTCTTCTGTACAGTGTGCTGTCGACAAACTGGTACATACTTGACTGTTGGGCTACTCTTTCCGCTTCTTCTTGTTCTTCGGGAAGTTCCCCTGTCTGAAGGAAATGGACAATCTGTTGTGCCCATGCTGGAGCCTGCGGCTCGACAACAAGGACTAAAGGCACATCTGCTGCTGCGGGAACATCAGCTTCTACGGCAAGAACCTGCAGCTCGGCCGGAGCTTGACGTTCCCCGGCAAGCTTGCCGGAGCAAAACTTGTCGGGAGCGTCTGCTTCAACGAAACAAACCCTCGGGTTTGTCGGAGCAGATTGCTCCTCGCCGATGTCGGTGTCGATCCCGGGACCTTCTTGGCGGCGGCTTCGGGAAGCTCTGCCGGAAAATAGTCACCAGAAATCAACTTCCTCTTCTTGTTCTGTCCAGTTGATGGCGTTACAGTTGGTTGAGTCAGCTTGAGCACGAAAATCCCTGGTTCCACAGGTGACTTGAGTGCGGCGCACTTTGACAGGCCATCAGCAATATCATTCTGAGCTCTTGGAACATGTTCCATCTGTAGGCCGTCAAAGTGCTCCTCTAGCTTTCTCACTTCATCAACATAGGCTTCCATCAACGGACTCTGATAATCCTTGTTCACTTGGCGGACGATAAGTCGTGAGTCTCCCGATGATGAGCTTCTTGATCCCAAGGTCTCTGCGATCTCGAGACCGCAAGCAAACCTTCATACTCTGCAGATTGTTTGTTGCTTGCTCCTTGGGAAAGTGCATCCGGACTATGTACTTGAGGTGCTCTCCGTGGTGCTACAAGCAGCACGCCAAAGACCGGGCGCCTTTGCAGCGAGAAGGCACCATCAAGTACATCAGCCACTCTTTGCTTGCTTCTAAACGGGATGCTCGCTCTCTCGAATTTCTTCATCTTGCGCTACGCCCATTCTGCTATGAATTCCGCCAATGCTCTGCTTTGGATAGTTGAAGTGCTTTCAAACTTGAGGCCAAAGCTCGACAGTTCCAGTGCCCACTCGACAATCCCGCCTGTTGCCTCTGGATTATGCAATATCCTCTTCAGCGGAAACCGAGTAACGACTGTTATCTCATGTGCTTGGAAGTAATGGCGCAGCTTTCTCGAGGCCATGAGGAGGCCGAAAAGCAATTTCTGCACACCAGAGTATCTTGACCTAGCCCCCTGCAGAAGGGAACTGACAAAGTAAACTGGGCGCTGCACCATCCTTTTCTACATCTTCCCGCACGTCTGCGCAGATCTATCCTTGTCGGGGCCAGAGCTTGCCGGTGAAGTCCCTTGTTTGTCGCTGGATGTCTCTGCCATAGTTGCTAGCTCATCATCCGCCTCCCTCTCTGCTACTAACGCAGCACTAACCACTTGATTAGTTGCCGCTATATATAGCAGCAACTTCTCTTGTGGCCTAGGTGCGACAAGTACTGGAGTGGAGGACAGGTATCTCTTTAAGTCCTGCAGCGCAGCTGTAACGCCCTCGATGCGGCTATATCTCCCACGTGTCGAGGCACGACTTAGAGGCATAACCGCATTGAAAGCAATGTCGCAAGTGAGGTAATCTTCACACAACCCATGTAATACATAAGGGAAAGAGATACATAGTTGGCTTACAATCGCCACTTCACACAATACATGAGTAAAACATTACATCATACAGATACAATCAAGGTCCGACTACGGAACCAAAATAAAAGAAGACTACCCCAAATGCTACACAGATCCCCGATCGTCCCAACTGGCTCCACTATGATCAACTGAAATGAAACAACACAATGAACAAGATCTTCATTGAGCTCCTCCTTGAGCTCGGTGCATCACCTGCACGGTTTCGCTTCGGCACCGCAAACTGGTTTTGAAGTATCTGTGAGTCACGGGACTCAGCAATCTCACACCCGCGAGATCAAGTCTATTTAAGCTTAAAGGAAGGACAGGGTAGTGAGGTGGAGCTGCAGCAAGCGACTAGCATATATGGTGGCTAACATACGCAAAAGAGAGCGAGAAGAGGAGGCAAAGCACGGTCGAACAACTATGATCAAGAAGTGATCCTAGAACAACCCACGCCAAGCATAACTCCAACACAGTGTTCACTTCCCGGACTCCGAGAAGAGACCATCACGGTTACACACGCAGTTGGTGTATTTTAATTAAGATCAACTTCGGTTTTCTACAACCGACATTAACAAATTCCCATCTGCCACATAACCGCTGGCACGGCTTTCGAAAGTTCAAACCCTGCAGGGTGTCCCAACTTAGCCCATGATAAGCTCTCGCGATCAACGAAGGATATTCCTTCTCCCGGAAGACCCGATCAGTCTCGAATCCGGCTACAAGACATTTCACAGCAATAAAACAAGACCAGCAAAGCCGCCGGATGTGCCGACAAATCGATAGGAGCTGCACATATCTCGGTCTCGTGGCACACTCGGATGAGCAGTCCGCATAACTAAAACCAGACCTCAAGTTGCCTTGAGGGGCGCCGCACAGCACTTAGTTCGGGCCAGCACTCGAAGGAGCACCGTCCGGGGGCTAAATAAAGATGACCCTCGGGCTCCGGAAACCCAAGGGAAAAAGGGCATAGGTGAGGCAAATGGTAAAACCAATGTTGGGCCTTGCTGGAAAAGTCTTATTCAAAGCGAACTGTCAAGGGGGTCCCATAAATCACCCGACCGCGTTAGGGACGCAAAAATCCGGGAACATAATACCGATATGACGGAAACTAGGGCGGCAAGAGTGGAACAATACACCAGGCATAAGGCCGAGCCTTCCACCCTTTACCAAGTATATAGATGCATTAATTAAATAAGATATATTGTGATATCCCAACAAGTAAACATGTTCCAACAAGGAACAACATCTCCATGTTCCAACAAGGAAACAAACTTCATCTTCACCTGCAACTAACAACGCTATAAGAGGGGCTGAGAAAAGCGGTAACATAGCCAATCAACGGTTTGCTAGGAAAGGATGGTTAGGGGCTTGACATGGCAATATGGGAGGCATGATGTAGCAAGTGGTAGGCATCGTAGCATAGGCATAGCAAAAGAGCGAGCATCTAGCAAGCAAAGATAGAAGTGATTTCGAGGGTATGGTCATCTTGCCTGAAATCCCGCAAGGAAGAAGAACGAATCCATGAAGAAGACAAACGGACGTAGTCGAACGAATCCTCACAACTCCGGAACGAAACCGAAGCTAACGAGAGAAGCAAACCAGAAAGAAGCAAACAACATGGTAAACAACCATCACATAAACATGGCATGATGCACAATCAAGTATGATGCATGTCCGGTTTAATGATGCATGGCATGGCAATATGCACAAACAAAACTACAAGTTAAGTGGAGCTCAATATGCAACAAATTGCATATTGTCGAAACTCCGCAACACTTATTTAGTTCACTCTCGGTTAGGGAACCAACAATATTAAATGTTATTAAACATGGCAATGGGTGAAGCATAATTAAACTACCTATTTAGGCAAGTTTAAATGAGGCTGGAAACAACAAACGATAATTCCGGAAAATCCTCATGTGCATATTTCGAATTTGGTACTGATCTGACCTAAAGCATATTTTAGAGTTGTTAAACATGCAAAGTAATGCTACCATGTTAATCTATGCATTTTTCCACCCCATTTACATATATAAATTATTTAAAATGGAGCTACGGTTATTTAGTTATGAAATAAATCATTTTAACATGGCATTTAAGCAAATTAATGCAAACAACAATTATAAGCATTTAAATGTTGTTATCATGATGCGGATGACATGTGCAAGTTTTATGCAATTCTTATGAAAATGTTGACAAGAGTATGTTAAGAAACATTTGGTCACCATGGCGGAACGAAAAAGGGTGCCACGGCAACGAATCCGAAAATGGTGCCACGGCAACATATCGGTTCCGATAACTCGATTGAGATATTGGTGCAAAGGAAAGTGTGGACGTGAGCGAGTCATGCAAGATGGTGGGGTGCTCCCGATTACCGGGTTCCCACGGAACGGTGGCATGGCTAAAGAGGGGCATCGCAAGGATGATTCGATCACGGTCGGTCATCTCGGGGTTTATACCTTCGAAGCGTTCAAAACGGGCCGGTTCGCGTTTCGTAGAGGGAAGTAGTCGTACACGGCGTAGGGGAAGTAGACGTTCATGTCCCGTGGATGTTCGGGGTCCACGGGTCTTCGAGGGTCGGCGATAGTGGTACACACGCCATCGGGTACTTGTCGGATCCGAGAGGTACTTGGCGAAAAACATGTCAACGGTAGTTGTACTCATTTCCGTAGATGAACTTGACGAACTGCGCGGTAGTCGAACTTGGCGCCGTGGTACACGTTCTTTTCGTAGATGTTCGAGTCATCGATAGCGGTACTTGAAGAATCCCGAACGGACTTGGCGCCTTCGCCGTAGGGTACTTGTCGTTATCCACCTCGGATGTAGTCGCTCCGTGTAGTCGAACTTGACGATCCGAGGGGTACTTGGCGCATCACCGTAGTCACTGCTTGTTCGGAGAGGATCTTGACGAAATCCACGAAGCGCCCTCGGGCTTCCCTGGTTGCCGAGTCTTGGCAGCAACGAGAGGGCGATGAGCCCAGCAGGCAGCAAGGGAAGGAGCAGGAGCTTGCTGGGCTACACGCCATGGCAGGGGCCATGAGAACTTGCCGAAGAGGAGGGCACGAAGCCAGGCGGGAGGTGGCTGACGACATGGGGCTCGGCGAGGAGGGCAGGACCGACGGGAAGGTACAGAGGCTCGGTGCAACGGGGGTGACGTGAGGTTGCAAGGGAGGCGGGCGACGGAGCAAGGCGGCACGGCGGCCGGACTTGGCGCAGGGAGGCGCGGCCATGGCAGGGGCTGATGATGCTTGGCGGCCGGAGGGAGCACCGGTGGCGCTGCGGAACGTCCGGCGAACGGGCGAGGCAGAGGAGATCCCCGGTGTCTCCGCCGACCCGGGTCGAAGCGAGCAAGGGAAGGAGCTCTGGCGTGGGGCCTCGAGGACGGGCGCAGGTGGAACTCCGCAAGCGGCCGGACGGAGAGGGATCAAGGCTGGCACCAAGGGCGGCGAGGAGGCGCCATGGAGGAGAGGAAGGAGGCCGAGGGGATCGCGCGAGGAGGTGAGGGGCCGAGGCCGCCGCGAGAGAGATGGGGTCAGGCGATGAGGGAGAGAAGGGATCGAGAGGAGGCGGCGGGCACCGGAGGGAGGGAACGAGAGGAGGAGATGGGATCGAGCAGAGCTCTCCCTTGCGGCTAGGGTTAGAGGGGTTGGTGGGCCTTGGGCCTCGGGAGGCTAGGCCGGCCTGGTGGAGGAGAATGGCCAGGGGCGGCTGGGCCTAAGAGGCGGGCTAGGCACTCTCTCTCCCTCTCTTATATTAGTTAGCAGAAAAACCACTAAAGAGAGACAAAAAGAAAGAGAGGGTTAGGGAAAGAATTTAGGAACGAGGACAATTTTCCCGGGCTCACAAAAATATGAAGAATTTAACAAAATTGGCCCAAGGATTTTTGGTGGAACTCCGGAAAATGATGAAATAATATTGGCAAGGTTTTGAGGTCAACTCGGAGCAGAAAAGGCATGGGATTTATTTTGCAAGTGGGTTATGGTGATTCCAAAACAATGGAATATTTATAATATAGCTCCCTAATATTGGGAGGATATGTTATAAAGAGAAGTCACCATGTGAATCCCTCGGTTTAAATGGATCAAAAAATCCATACAATTTATTTAGTTGAGTTTTAAAAATTAATGATATGATGGCATGATGACATGATGCAATGCAAAAACAAAACAAACCACACGACAAAACTCGAAAACCCGGAAGGCAATCAAGCTCCGGTCTTGGGCGCTACAACACTCCACCACTATTTAGAGGATCTCGCCCCGAGATCTAGGATGGCACCGAGAGAAAAACGGAAGATGAAGAGAGGAGGTAAAACTAAGTTGCTTCTTTGACAAACGAATGAAACCAATGAACCTCGAGAGGTTTAAAACTTGAAAGAAAGAAAACAACGAAGATGAACAAAGTTGAAAACACTCTGTTAGAAAAGAGGAACAAGGGATACGACGAGAACCAAGAGGTTTAGTGATAAAATAGATATTGAAACCACTCTGGTTAAAACAAGATAGAGAAGAAATAAGAATGATATAATTTGGGCAGCACTCCGACTGAAAATGGAAGGAATTAGAATCATGAACTTGCGAAGATGGGATGATAGTTGATGAAATCAACAACACACTGCCTCTGGAACTATTGAAAGAATGGCACAAGGGGAAAGAAAGATTTCAGACAGCCCTCCGGTTGAGGAAGCAGGCAAACTTGATAAGATGAGAGAACTCGAATGAAAACATGACACTCCGGTTAAATGGATAATGCAAGAAAAAGAACATGATCTTTGCAAAACGAGGTGATGGGTGAAGAGAGCAACATCACAATGCCTTCGAAACGAAAGAATAGAATCTAGATTATTGGGATAAAGGGACGGAGAAGAAAAAGACAACTTCTACCACAAATGAGTTTGGAAAGCACCGTTAAAAAGAAGGATAGAACGGAGTTGTTGGAAAACCAACAACGAAAAGAATAAGCTTGTAGTGGACTTACGGAAACATCACAAAATTATGAGGTGAGCTTCTGCCACCAACGGAAACAATTGATTGGATTGATATCAACAAGGAGACGAGAAACTTATATCACCGGGAGGACAAATGAAGAACTTGGGTCATTTATAAGCACCATAAATAGCAACAATCCTTAGGGAAAGCTTTAGGTGAAATATACCCCAAGATAACTCCAATGAAGAGATTGATGGATTTAAAATACCTCATTCTTGACAACATGTGAATCATGAAACACGAACTCAAATTGTCGAGAATGACATAACACCGCCTCAAATGATAAGGTAGAACGAATTGCACTTCGAAATGCAAGAAGAAGAATACTTGAACTCCTCAAAACAAAACATGTGTTGGAACCATGTTTATTTTGAAGTATGGCTTGACGGATCTTAACTCCGAGAGAAATCTTGATGAACAATTGAAGAATGAAAAGAATCCTTGACGAACCATCATGTAGAGCCTCCATGAAGAACTCCGGTAATAAAAGGATGATAGAAAGAAAGAGAAGTTGACAACACAAGGTGAAACCTTGCAGTGATAAGATGGAGCTTCGCGATGAGATAATACAGAAAACTTGGAGCTTCGGATAAGAAAGATGAACAAATGAAATCAAGAATTTTGATGAACCTCCGGAATAAGGAATTGAACTTACTCGATGAAACAAGAATAAGAATTACATTATGCTGATCCTTCACCAATAAAATTGATGGCAAGCAATGGATTTGGCATACTACTTATTCTCATTGAAAGGATTGAAGAGAGATATTGCTCAACTTGGGAAGGTCTTCAACGATCCGCCGGTAGGATTTGGGAAGAACGAATGAATCTATATAATAACGAAGGAAGAGAACTCTTGAACAAACCACCGTAAGAATTGAAAATGAAAGAAGAAAAGAGAACGAATCACCGGGAAGAATTGGAAAATGAACGAAGATACTTGAGAGGATTTAGATACAAATGGACGCCGAGATCCCGAGCTGATTAGATAAAACTTGAATGATGCACCGGTAAGATTTGGAGAACGAGAGCTGAAAGCTGGAATGAATAAATCTGAGATGATGGGCTCCGAAGAATCAAACTGAAAAGACTCCTGAATTGCTCCGGATGGGTGAAAAGAATTCTCACAATCAAAACAAATATGAGGATGGCACGAAGCTAGAACCATGAATCTTGAAGAGAAAGGAGCGAGATTTAAGAGAAACTCTTCTTCGCTCTTCACATCGAAGAATGACGATGAGAAACACCACCATGAATTGTTGAGACACTCCGGAATGAAAATTAGAAAGGTTGGACCACAAGATGAAAAGAATTTGAAAGATCTTGGAGAAAGCCATATGACTGATGAAATCCATACTTACACCAAACTTTGCAAAGAATTTGAGAATAACTCCGAAAAAAATTAGAAGAGTCAGGTAAGATCCTGGGAAAAGACCTGTGGGTTAGGGCCCACTCAAAAGAACCACCGTTGAACAATTGCTTGAAAAGAGGGATTGCACCGGTTGAATTAAATGGCTTGAATGAGATAACAACCTCGAAATAGCTTGAACGGATTAAGAATGGAAACACGAATCTTCTGAGATAACTTCAACACTCCGGAACAATTGAATAGCGAGAAGTGGATGATTAAGAGATGCACCGACATGAGAAAGCATTTGAAACGATGAAAAGAATACGATCAACACTGAAAACTTGACTTAAATCCACCGGAGAAGAAAATTAGAATGGAACAATGATAAGGTAAAAGCTTCCTTAGCGTCTTCATGAGAAATCACCGGATAAAACATTTAAGGAAAAGAATGAAGAAACTTCCCTCAACAAAATGGATACTTGATTAAGAAATCTGAGTCCTTGAAGAAAAAGGGTGGGAGGGCGGGAAAACAAAGGCAACTTAGGTCGGATGAAACGAACACCGTTGCGAAAACTTAGAATTGATCTTGCAAACGTTGAAATAGTCGGATCCACTTGAAGAGAAGCACACCGGTTGAGAAAAGAATTAACATGACGACCTCGATGATCAAGAAGGATTAGTATTCACATAGCAATATGAGAACATCATTTAGGAAAGGTATGGAATCAACACTTGGCATTGAAGCAACTCGAATACCACAAAACAAAACAAAACAAAGGATTGGCTTCAAGAATGAGCCGAACAAACACATGATAGAGATTTACGCCCAAAGTGTTAAGTGGTGGGGCCCACACGGACACGACGATAGCGGACGCCACGAATGACAAACAAGACGTCCCCGAATCAGCATAGCCAAGGATTCTTTAAGACGCCTCGCGACCATCAGAATCGACCGTGAATGGGCGGACCACTAGACGCTGAACCCCAATCTCAAATCATACATCCGTCGGAAAGAATATCCTGTAAGCTACTAGAATTCCCACCTATAAACTCCCAAACTTTCTGGTTATGCAATCTGGTGTTGGGGATACAGGGACACAAAATATATCACCCAAACTAACAATACCTAGATCCACCAGATCCATCCTTCAACACATAACCAAGAAATCCTCGAAATCGTGTACCTCGACCTTCAAAAACATCCGTTATACAAGTCATGGCAATATTCCCTTTCGCCACAAGATCGGGCTATCGTGGTTATCTCACCAACAACTGCACAAAAGAGATTTTCGATGTCGGCAAAACTCGTATTCCAGAATCTGCAACGATAAAATTGTGACGACAACACCTCGGAGCTCAACTCCCGGACACCGCCACAACCCCTAAATGACAGGAGGCACCAAGAACAATGTTCTCGCCACAAAACCATCGAACGATTCCAAGATACCCACGTGATCCTAAAAAATTTTAGTGAAATTTGAGGAGAGAAAAGTCAAAACTCTACGTCAGATGCCTCACCAGAGCGATTTAAGGACCGAGGAGTAAAAAGAATCCTACTCCGATATATATAATCCTAAGACTCAAAACATTTTTCGCTCTAGACTCAACAATGCCAAAGAACAATCAAGTAGGGGGCTCCTAAGTCGGGAAGGCTCGATTACCAACTTATAACGCCTCGATGCGGCTATATCTCCCACGTGTCGAGGCACGACTTAGAGGCATAACCGCATTGAAAGCAATGTCGCAAGTGAGGTAATCTTCACACAACCCATGTAATACATAAGGAAAGAGATACATAGTTGGCTTACAATCGCCACTTCACACAATACATGAGTAAAACATTACATCATACAGATACAATCAAGGTCCAACTACGGAACCAAAATAAAAGAAGACTACCCCAAATGCTACACAGATCCCGATCGTCCCAACTGGCTCCACTATCGATCAACTGAAATGAAACAACACAATGAACAAGATCTTCATTGAGCTCCTCCTTGAGCTCGGGTGCATCACCCGCACGGTTTCATCGGCACCGCAAACTGGTTTTGAAGTATCTGTGAGTCACGGGACTCAGCAATCTCACACCCGCGAGATCAAGTCTATTTAAGCTTAAAGGAAGGACAGGGTAGTGAGGTGGAGCTGCAGCAAGCGACTAGCATATATGGTGGCTAACATACGCAAAAGAGAGCGAGAAGAGGAGGCAAAGCACGGTCGAACAACTATGATCAAGAAGTGATCCTAGAACAACCTACGCCAAGCATAACTCCAACATCGTGTTCACTTCCCGGACTCACCGAGAAGAGACCATCACGGTTACACACGCGTTGGTGTATTTTAATTAAGATCAACTTCGGTTTTCTACAACCGACATTAACAAATTCCCATCTGCCACATAACCGCTGGCACGGCTTTCAAAGTTCAAACCCTGCAGGGTGTCCCAACTTAGCCCATGATAAGCTCTCGCGATCAACGAAGGATATTCCTTCTCCCGGAAGACCCGATCAGTCTCGAATCCTGCTACAAGACATTTCACAGCAATAAAACAAGACCAGCAAAGCCGCCTGGATGTGCCGACAAATCGATAGGAGCTGCACATATCTCGGTCTCGTGGCACACTCGGATGAGCAGTCCGCATAACTAAAACCAGACCTCAAGTTGCCTTGAGGGGCGCTGCACAAGACTTAGTTCGGGCCAGCACTCAAGGAGCACTGGTCCGGGGCTAAAATAAAGATGACCCTCGGCTCCGAAACCCAAGGGAAAAAGGGCATAGGTGAGGCAAATGGTAAAACCAATGTTGGGCCTTGCCGAAAAGTCTTATTCAAAGCGAACTGTCAAGGGGTCCCATAAATCACCCGACCGCGTTAGGGACGCAAAAATCCGGGAACATAATACCGATATGACGGAAACTAGGGCGGCAAGAGTGGAACAATACACCAGGCATAAGGCCGAGCCTTCCACCCTTTACCAAGTATATAGATGCATTAATTAAATAAGATATATTGTGATATCCCAACAAGTAAACATGTTCCAACAAGGAACAACATCTCCATGTTCCAACAAGGAAACAAACTTCATCTTCACCTGCAACTAACAACGCTATAAGAGGGGCTGAGCAAAGCGGTAACATAGCCAATCAACGGTTTGCTAGGAAAGGATGGTTAGGGGCTTGACATGGCAATATGGGAGGCATGATGTAGCAAGTGGTAGGCATCGTAGCATAGGCATAGCAAAAGAGCGAGCATCTAGCAAGCAAAGATAGAAGTGATTTTGAGGGTATGGTCATCTTGCCTGAAATCCCGCAAGGAAGAAGAACGAATCCATGAAGAAGACAAACGGACGTAGTTGAACGAATCCTCACAACTCCGGAACGAAACCGAAGCTAACGAGAGAAGCAAACCGGAAAGAAGCAAACAACATGGTAAACAACCATCACATAAACATGGCATGATGCACAATCAAGTATGATGCATGTCCGGTTTAATGATGCATGGCATGGCAATATGCACAAACAAAACTACAAGTTAAGTGGAGCTCAATATGCAACGAATTGCATATTGTCGAAACTCCGCAACACTTATTTAGTTCACTCTCGGTTAGGGAACCAACAATATTAAATGTTATTAAACATGGCAATGGGTGAAGCATAATTAAACTACCTATTTAGGCAAGTTTAAATGAGGCCGGAAACAACAAACGATAATTCCGGAAAATCCTCATGTGCATATTTCGAATTTGGTACTGATCTGACCTAAAGCATATTTTAGAGTTGTTAAACATGCAAAGTAATGCTACCATGTTAATCTATGCATTTTTCCACCCCATTTACATATATAAATTATTTAAAATGGAGCTACGGTTATTTAGTTATGAAATAAATCATTTTAACATGGCATTTAAGCAAATTAATGCAAACAACAATTATAAGCATTTAAATGTTGTTATCATGATGCGGATGACATGTGCAAGTTTTATGCAATTCTTATGAAAATGTTGACAAGAGTATGTTAAGAAACATTTGGTCACCATGGCGGAACGAAAAAGGGTGCCACGGCAACGAATCCGAAAATGGTGCCACGGCAACATATCGGTTCCGATAACTCGATTGAGATATCGGTGCAAAGGAAAGTGTGGACGTGAGCGAGTCATGCAAGATGGTGGGGTGCTCCCGATTACCGGGTTCCCACAGAACGGTGGCATGGCTAAAGAGGGGCATCGCAAGGATGATTCGATCACGGTCGGTCATCTCGGGGTTTATACCTTCGAAGCGTTCAAAACGGGCCGGTTCGCGTTTCGTAGAGGGAAGTAGTCGTACACGGCGTCGGGGAAGTAGACGTTCATGTCCCGTGGATGTTCGGGGTCCACGGGGTCTTCGAGGGTCGACAGTAGTGGTACACACGTCATCGGGGTACTTGTCGGATCCGAGAGGTACTTGGCGAAAAACATGTCAACGGTAGTTGTACTCATTTCCGTAGATGAACTTGACGTAACTGCGCGGTAGTCGAACTTGGCGCCGTGGTACACGCTTTTTTCAGAGATGTTCGAGTCGCCGATAGCGGTACTTGAAGAATCCCGAACGGACTTGGCGCCTTCGCCGTAGGGGTACTTGTCGTTATCCACCTCGGATGTAGTCGCTCCCGTAGTCGAACTTGACGATCCGAGGGGGTACTTGGCGATCACCGTGTAGTCACTGCTTGTTCGGAGAGGATCTTGACGAAATCCACGGCGCGCCCTCGGCTTCCCTGGTTGCCGAGTCTTGGCAGCAACAGGAGGGGCGATGAGGCCAGCAGGGCAGCAAGGGAAGGAGCAGGAGCTCATTGGTTACACGCCATGGCAGGGGCCATGAGAACTTGCTGAAGAGGAGGGCACGAGCCAGGCGGGAGGTGGCTGACGACATGGGGCTCGGGCGAGGAGGGCAGGACCGACGGAAGGTGCAGAGGCTCGGTGCAACGGGGTGACGCGAGGTTGCAAGGGAGGCGGGCGACGGAGCAAGGCGGCACGGCGGCCGGACTTGGCGCAGGGAGGCGCGGCCATGGCAGGGCTGATGATGCTTGGCGGCGGAGGGAGCACCGTGGCGCCATGGAACTTCCGGCGAACGGGCGAGGCAGAGGAGATCCCCAGTGTCTCCGCCGACCCGGGTCAAGCGAGCAAGGGGAAGGAGCTCCTGGCGTGGGGCTCTGAGGACGGGCGCAGGTGGAACTCCGGCAAGCGGCCGGACGGAGAGGGATCGGCGCGGCACCAAGGGCGGCGAGGAGGCGCCATGGAGGAGAGGAAGGAGGCCGAGGGGATCGCGAGGAGGTGAGCTGGGCCGAGGCCGGGCGCTGGAGAGAGATGGGGTCAAGCGATGAGGGAGAGAAGGGATCGAGAGGAGGCGTCTGGCGCTGGAGGGAGGGAACGAGAGGAGGAGATGGGATCGAGCAGAGCTCTCCCTTGCGGCTAGGGTTAGAGGGGGTTGGTGGGCCTTGGGCCTCGGGAGGCTAGGCCGGCCTGGTGGAGGAGAATGGCCAGGGGCGGCTGGGCCTAAGAGGCCGGCTAGGCACTCTCTCCCTCTCTTATATTACTTAGCGTAAAAACCACTAAAGAGAGACAAAAAGAAAGAGAGGGTTAGGGAAAGAATTTAGAACGAGGACAATTTTCCCGGCTCACAAAAATATGAAGAATTTAACAAAATTGGCCCAAGGATTTTGGTGGAACTCCGAAAATGATGAAATAATATTGGCAAGGTTTTGAGGTCAACTCGAGCGTAAAAGGCATGGGATTTATTTTGCAAGTGGGTTATGGTGATTCCAAAACAATGGAATATTTATAATATAGCTCCCTAATATTGGGAGGATATGTTATAAAGAGAAGTCACCATGTGAATCCTCGGTTTAAATGGATCAAAAATCCATACAATTTATTTAGTTGAGTTTTAAAATTAATGATATGATGGCATGATGACATGATGCAATGCAAAAACAAAACAAACCACACGACAAAACTCGGAAACCCTGGAAGGCAACTGAAGCTCCGGTCTTGGGGCGTTACAGCAGCCTCCGCTTCGGGAGTCCATTCCATTGGACCTGCCTTTTTCAAAATTTTGAAAAACGGCAGGGCGCGCTCAGCAGATCTAGAAATAAACCTGCTGAGAGCAGCTATGCAACCGGCAAGTCTTCGTACATCCTTGACGCGCTTTGGTGCTTCAATCTGCTCAATGGCCTTGATATTGTCGGGATTGGATTCAATTCCCCGCTGAGACACGAAGAACCCGAGAAGCTTGCCGGAAGGGACTCCAAACACACACTTCTCGGGGTTAAGCTTGAGGTTGATGTTGCGCAGATTTGCAAAGGTCTCGTCTAAATCTTGAACCAGAGTTGCCCTGTCTTTGCTTTTGACCACTATGTCATCCATGTAGGCTTCTACATTTCTGTGCATTTGCGGCTCAAAAGCATCATGGACTACTCTTGCAAATGTTGAACCAGCATTTTTTAACCCAAAAGGCATCCGTATGAAACAGTATGTGCCACATGGAGTGATGAATGCGGTTTTCTCCTCATCCTATTCTGCCATGAAGATCTGATGATATCCTGAGTATGCGTCAAGAAATGAAAGCAAATCACATCCGGCCGTGGAGTCAACAATCTGATCGATGCGAGGCAAGGGAAATGGGTCTTTGGGACAAGCTTTATTAACATCGGAAAAGTCGATACAAAGCCTCCATTTTCCGTTTGCCTTACGCACGACTACAGGATTGGCCAACCACGTAGGATGGAGCACTCCTCTGACAAGGCCTGCTGCTTCCAATTTCTTGATCTCTTCTGCGATGAACTCTTGGCGCTCCACCGCTTGCTTTCTGACTTTCTGCTTGACGGGCCGCACGTGAAGACAGACGGCAAGATGGTGCTCAATTACTTTCCTGGGAACACCGGGGATGTCATACAGTTGCCATGCAAACACGTCGACATTCGCCCGCAGGAAAGCAACGAGCGCGCCTTCCTATTTAGGGTTGAGAGTGGCACTGATGGTGAAGGTACCACCAGTGTCGTCCTCCTTGGCGGGCACCCTCTTGGTCCTTGGTGGAGCTGCCATCGTCTTCTTACACTTGCCGGTGGAGCTCGATGGTGCGCCCTCGACGGTAGCGCAGCACCCCGAAGAGGTGCGCTTGCCGGAGGGCATCGAGCTCTTGCCGGACTTGGTCTTCTTCTTCCCCGGAGCTTCAAAGACAAGTGTCTTGCTATCTGCTGCAGCCGCTGCTTCCGGTAGATCTTGTCGGCGCAGATAAGGGCATCCTTCTTGTCGCCATGGACAGAAATGACACTTATCGGCCTGGCATCTTGAGTAAGTTGTATGCATAATGAGAGGCTGCCATAAACTTGGCGAAAAGTCTGGACGCCAAGTATTCCATTGTAAGGTAATGGAAAATCAGCAACATCAAAAGTGACTCTTTCAGTCCTGAAGTTTAACTCGCTGCCAAACATCACCGGCAACGTGATCTTTCCCTTCGGCTTGCTCCTTCCCGGATTGATTCCTTGAAATGTGCCGGTCTCTTCGAGCTCGCTGTCAGGGATTTGGAGCTCGAGTACCGCGGAGGATATCAGGTTCAAACCGCCCCGCCATCAACTAGCATCTTGGTGACCTTGAGGTTGCGGATAGTTGGTGAAACCAACATCGGCAAGCACCGACCGCGTTATGCGATCGGGGTGGTCCTCAATATCAAAGATGATAGGCGGCTGGACCATTTCGTAGGCTTGCGTGACTCGATGGATGGTTTTGCCGCATTGACTTCCCGCATCCACCGCTTGAGTTGGCGGTGTGAAGTATGCGAGAAGCACCACCGCCAACGCCAGAGGACCTCTGTGGCTTTCTCGAACTCCTGCTCGTCGGCCTCATCATCTTCCATGTCTTCATCGCCGCCGCCATCTTCATCCTTATCGCGCCGCTGGGAGGTCTATCTCCTTGTCGCTGCTTGGCCTTGCCGCGCGTCCTCCCCGCCGGGGCGCTTTTGCTGGCTCCTCCAGCACCTTCTTGAGCCTTCTCCTTGTCACGCCGCCGATTCAGCTTTCTGCTGCTCAACAAGCTGCTCGACCTTCTTGCAGCTCTGGAGGTCATGGCCCTTGGTGCGGTGGATCTTGCAGTATTGCTTGTTGGAGCCGTCCTGCTTGTCGGCGACCGCCACGGCCTGGCATTTGGTGTCCGCGACAACCTCCTTGCCGGAGCTACCAACTTTGGCTTTCTTGGCGCCACCTCCGTTGCCGGACTGCTCGACAACTAGCACATCTCTGCCTTCCTTCTTTCTGTTGCTCCGCCGCTTTTCTTTGCGGAGCGGACCCTCACCGCCGATCCCATCGCTTCCATATTCTCTCCGGGAGTCTCCTCCCTTCTTCAAAGACGCGCACACTTGTCGGCCGAGCATATATCTCATCGACGTCTTTGATCTTGTACATCGCCATCTCCTCCGCATCCCGCGGTTCCTCACGTTCGATGAAACGCGCTGATTACCGCGCAGGGTGGACATTTGGGATGTTGTGCTTTACACGGCTGAATCTCTGAATGAACTTGCGCAGGGCTCTCCTTCCTTCGGGCGAAGCAGATGAAGGTCGCTCTCTTGGCCATGAGGCTTGTGGCACCGTGAAGGCGCCGACAAACTGATGGCATAGATCCGCCTAAGAGGATATGGAGTTATCCGCAAGTGCATGAGCCAAGATCGACATTGGGCTTGAGTACCAACGGGAAGTAGTTGGCCGAATCTTGTCATCTCGCCCCAAAGCAGCTTGCACCGCAATGGTGTAGATGTCAAGAACTCCGACGGATGCGCCTTGCCGCCGTGCTTCTCGCACATCTGGCTTGAAATTCTTCTTGCTGGGCCATCGACTTGCCGCAGCTCACGAGTGAACGCAGGGCAACCTATCACAGACGACAAGTCGCCCGGTTCCCCTGGCGCATGCATATCGACAGAGGGCCCAGCGCGCTGGTCGGATTGACGTCGCGCTTCTCTTCGGCGCTGATGCGTGTTCGAGTGTCTTCTTGCTGTCGTTCGTGAAGAACTTGGCGTTGATCGCGACGAGCTCGCGGATCTGATGACGCGGTGGAGTCGCTGCCAAGGTGGATCCGGCGAGTCGGCGATCTTGGCCTTCGGGGTGGAGAGTGCATGGTGGTTGCACCCCCACAGGTTTCGTCACCACCGGCTCGTGCCTTGTCGCCTTGCCGCGGCTGCGATGCAGTCGGTTGCCTCGGAGTGTCGCCGTTGGCAAAGCCGATGAGACTCTGGATGGTGGCCCTCCATTCATCGACCTTGTCGGCTGTTGGAGGGTAATCTAGGAGCAGTTGAGCCCTCCCCAAAGCTTCTGCTGGAGTGGTGGGCGGCAGTGGTGAACGGTGCGAGGAGCGGGATATGCTCGGACTCCTAACTATGTTAGAAGGAGCAGTATCCCGTCCAGGCGACCGTGCCTCGCTCACGCCAGCATGTCGGCGGGCAAGCTGGTCTTGAGGGCCTCGGGATCCACCGGCTCGATCTTGATCCAACGAGCGTATGGTACTATGAATACCATGACGCTGTCGGTCCCGCGCCTCCTGAGATGGACGCGGTGCGTGTACGGACGCCGAGGTCTGCGCGGCCTTGTCCTTGGACTTGGCAGCATCATGGGCTCCCTCGCCGACGTCCATTCTTCCACCGGTGTCTACCCCGCCACCCATCTGCTCCGGTGGTGGTAGGATAGACGTGGACGGCTCCGCTGCCGCCGAAGGCTTCTTCTTCGGTGGCATGTTGAATAAGATGATGAAGATGTTGCTCGTGTGAACGCCGGATCAGGTTCACACAGCCTCGACGCCCCCTACCTGGCGCGCCAAAGATGTCGGGGAAGCTGATCGGACCCACGAACACCTATGGGACCGGCGGACCGAGCCCCTTTCGGTTCGGTGGGGAGCGGAGGTTGCACGAAGAGCAGATCGAGGCGGAGCACGCGAGCAGTTTACCCAGCTTCGGAGCTCTCCGGAGAGATAATACTCCTACTGCTGCTTGTCTGATTATATTGTGTTCTTGCTAGGGAGCGCTGAGAGCTACAAGACCTAGCATGAGTGTCTCTGGTTTCGAATGAGTCGAACCCCCTTCTACGTTGCGCATGGGCCTCCTTTTATATGCACAAGGGGTCACCGACAGGTGGCAACGTAGACAAGGGCAAAAAAGGAAAATGAGTTGCGGTTGGTACAGCTACTTGTACAGTGTATCCTACCTAACCTTGCCGGCAGGGGACAAAAACATTAAATTCCCGTCTAAGTCGACTAAATAGTGTAGAAATGGGCCATCAGGGGCGCCACCGTTCGCCACGATGGCCACCTTGTCAGCACCGCTTACCACCGAGCCCCGCTGGCCTCACAGCCTCTTGCCACGCATGCTTGGAAAGGTCCCATGGCGACACGTTGGTGGATGAGCTGGAGCGGAGGAACGGAGTGGTAATCTGCCGCGGCAAGCGCCTTGCCACGGTTGTTGCCTTGTCGCGTCCGGAAGCTTGTCGCTCACCGAGACTTCCCGCAAGCTCCTCTTGCCGGGCCTTGTCTTCCATGTGCCCTGGTTATCTTCCCGCAAGCTCCTCTTGCCGGGTATTGTCTCTTTGGCTTGAATACTTTGTTCTTGAATGGCTCTAATGGAGCCGCGGAGGACCGTGGCGATCACCAAGCAAGCCTTGCCGCGGGGTGCTGCGACTGCCCGTGCACGAGTTCGGGATACTAGGGTACCCCTACTCTAGTACACCGACAAATGCATATAAAACATCCAAAACAGATAATATAATAGCATGGAACAATAAAAAATTATAGTTACGTTGGAGACTTCTCAAGCATCCCCAGGCTTAATTCTTGCTCGTCCTCGAGTAGGTAGATGATAAAAACAGAATATTTGATACGGACTGCTACCTAACATATTTATCCATGTAATTTTCATTATTGTGGCATGAATGTTCCGATCCATAAGATTCAAAATAAAAGTTTAATATTGACATAAAAACAATAATACTTCAAGCATACTAACAAGGCAATTATGTCTTCTCAAACTAACATGGCCAAAGAAAGCTTATCCCTACAAAATCATATAGTTTGTCTATGCTCCATCTTCATCACACAAAATATTCAAATCATGCACAACCCCGATGACAAGCCAAGCAATTGTTTCATACTTTTGATGTTCTCAAACCTTTTCAACTTTCACGCAATACATGAGCGTGAGCCATGGTCATAGCACTATAGGTGGAATATAATATGGTGGTTGTGGAGAAGACAAAAACAAGGAGATAGTCTCACATAAACTAGGCATATCAGCGGGCTATGGAGATGCCCATCAATAGATATCAATGTGAGTGAGTAGGGATTGCCATGCAACGGATGCACTTGAGCTATAAGTTTATGAAAGCTCAAAAGAAAACTAAGTGGGTATGCATCCAACTTGCTTGCTCATGAAGACCTAGGGCAATTTGAGGAAGCCCATCTGTCGGTGTAGTGAAAACCAGGGCTACACTAACCGTCGGGCATGGGCCACGACTGTATGCAATTACACTAAAGAGGATCCATCTTCGCCGACAAGCGCTACATCGGCAAGCAAGACTCAAGCCACCTTCTCGGCAAGGAGCATCCTGCCCTGCCAGGGAGGACAGATACAAGGCAAAAAGAAGCAGCCAAGCCTGAGAACCAGAAGACAAGACGACCGCAAGGCTCCTTGCCGAGGATGCCCACGAGGCCCCGGCAAGGCCCCTTGCCGAAGACGGCCGCAAGGCCCCGGCAAGCCTCTTTCCGTGGGCGCTCACAAGGCCCCGGCAAGACCCTTGCCGGGAAGATACGCAAGACCGCGACAAGCCCTTGCCGAGGACATCGGTGGGGCCGTAGCCAGGCCCACATCTACCAAGACTCCACTGCCGTTGCCATGCAGCTGCTAGCTCGACCAGCTGAGCAGGCCCCCGCGTGGCGACGTGCGGTCTCTACACTGATCCAGCAAGCTCCTGCGTGGTGGCATGCAAGTCTTCCTGAAGACTCCACCACCCGCGCCAGCCCAGCAACCAGCCAACGTGGCGCTACAACGCCTCGTCGGCTGGACGCTGCGTCAAGGCCAAAGGCAGGCAAGAATACCGGGACGAGCTTCCTTGCCATCCCCGATAAAGCAAGAGGACGCATAAGCGGCGCATTGAATGTGTTTGTCCTGTGATGTCAGGCGATAAGCTTGTACACTGTAGATACCTTCCACCTCCTGTGTGCCACTGTGGCGACCCCTTTGACATATAAAAGGAGGCCCGAGGTGTACTGTGGAAGGGGGGGATCGGTCCGGACCATCAAAGGATTCGGCTTTTTGGAGCTCCTCACGCCCCATTGCTAGTTCAAGAACACAGATAAACAAACCACCAAAGCAGGAGTAGGGTTTTACGCATCCTCGCGGCCCGAACCTGGATAAAGAAACCGTGTGCTATCTGTTTGATCCGCTCTTCTCGCAACCCCGCGCCCCGCAACCGTAGTAGGGATTCTTGTGATCCCATAGGTGTCGTCCCCACCGACACCATCGTTGGAATATACAAGCCAATTTCTATAATGAAAAATTCCCACTTGTATATGAAAGTCACAACATAGGAGACTCTCTATCATAAAGATCATGGTGCTACTTTGAAGCACAAGTGTGGAAAAAGGATAGTAACATTGCCCCTTCTCTCCTTGTCTCTTTTTTATATATATTTGTTTGGCTTCTTTGGCCTCCCCTTTTTTTCGCCTCACATGGGACAGTGCTCTAATAATGAAGATCATCACACTTTTATTTACTTACAACTCAAGAATTACAACTCAATACTTAGAACAAAATATGACTCTATATGAATGACTCCGGCGGTGTACCGGGATGTGCAATGAATCAAGAGTGACATGTATGAAAGAATTATTAATAGTGGCTTTGCCACAAATATGATGTCAACTACATGATCATGCAAAGCAATATGACAATGATGGAACGTGTCATAATAAATGGAACAGTGGAAAGTTGCATGGCAATATATCTCGGAATGGCTATGGAAATGCCATAATAGGTAGGTATGGTGGCTGTTTTGAGGAAGGTATATGGTGGGTGTATGATACCGGCTAAAGTTGTGCGGTACTAGAGAGGCTAGCAATGGTGGAAGGGTGAGAGTGCGTATAATCCATGGACTCAACATTAGTCATAAAGAACTCACATACTTATTGCAAAAATATATTAGTTATCGAAACAAAGTACTATGTGCATGCTCCTAGGGGGATAGATTGGTAGGAAAAGACCATCGCTCGTCCCCGTCCGCCACTCATAAGGAAGACAATCAAAAAATACCTCATGCTCCAACTTCGTTACATAACGGTTCACCATACGTGCATGCTACGGGAATCACAAACCTTAACACAAGTATTTCTCAAATTCACAACTACTCACTAGCATGACTCTAATATCACCATATTTATATCTCAAAACAATCATAAGGAGTCAAATTTCTCAGTATTCAATGCACTTTATATGAAAGTTTTTATTATATCCCTCTTGGATTCCTTTCATATTAGGACTAAATTTGTAACCAAAGCAAATTACCATGTTGTTTAAAGACTCTCAAAATAATATAAATGAAGCATGAGAGTTCAACAATTTCTATAAAATAAAACCACCGCCGTGCTCTAAAAGGATATAAGTGAAGCGCTAGAGCAAAATTGCCTAGCTCAAAAGATATAAGTGAAGCACATAGTGTATTCAAATAAAAATGACGCTTGAAGCAAAACACATATCATGTGGTGAATAGAAATATAGCCTCAAGTAAAGTTACCCATAGACGAAGACGAAAGAGGGGATGCCTTCCGGGGAATCCCCAAGCTTAGGCTCTTGGCTCTCATATTCATCATGGGGCTTAAATAATTTTTCAAGATCATAAGAAGAATCACCCCAATCATGATCATTGCAACAAGTAGTAGACATAGAAAAACTAGCATCCCCAAGCTTAGTGTTTTGCATATCATTCGCATAATTGACATCAATATAATTTATAATAACATCATTGCAATAATGCTTTTCATTCAAAGATCTATCGTGAATCACTTCATAAAGCACTTCATCACAATTTTCAGATTCACGGATTTCAAGCAAAACTTCATAAAGATAATCTAGTGCACTCAACTCACTAGCAATTGGTTTATCATAGTTGGATCTCTTAAAAATATTAGCAAGTGGATGAGGATCCATAAACTCTTTGGTTTTTGATTTTCAATAAATACAATATTATTCCAACCAAACAAGCAAACGAGCCAAGTAAGACATAAAGGCAAACGAAAAGACGAACGAAAGAAGGGTGAAAGAAAAGGGCAAATCTTTCGAAAATCGTTTTAGAAGTGGGGAAGAGGAAAATGAGAGGCAAATGGCGAATAATGTAATGCAAGAGATGAGAGTTTATGATGGGTACTTGGTATGTCTTGACTTGGCATAGATCTCCCCGGCAACGGCGCCAGAAATTCTTCCTACTACTTCTTGATCTTGTGTTGGTTTTTCCCTTGAAGAGGAAAGGGTGATGCAGCAAAGTAGAGATAAGTATTTCCCTCAGTTTGAGAACCAAGGTATCAATCCAGTAGGATACAACGCACAAATCACCAATACCTGCACAAACAATCAAACAACTTGCACCCAACGTGACAAAGGGGTTGTCAATCCCTTCACGGTTACTTGCAAAAGTGAAATCTGATAGAGATAGATGAAACTAAACAAAAGCTAAAGTAAATATTTTTGGTATTTTTGGTATATAGATCGGAAAGTAAAAGATTGCAAAATATAAGATCGGAAACTTATATGATGGAAAATAGACCAGGTGGCCATAGGTTTCACTAGAGGCTTCTCTCAAGACAGAAAATAATATGGTGGGTGAACAAATTACTGTCGAGCAATTGGTAGAAAAGCGCAAAGTTATGATGACATCTAAGGCAATGATTATGAAATATAGGCATCACGTCTGTGTCAAGTAGACCAAAACGATTCTACATCTACTACTATTACTCCACACATCGACCGACTCCTGCCTGCATCTAGAGTGTTAAGTTCATGAAGAACAGAGTAACACATTAAGTAAGATGACATGATGTAGAGGAGTAAACTCAAGCATTATGACGTAAACCCCATCTTTTTATCCTCGATGGCAGCAATACTATACGTGCCTTGCTACCCCTATTGTCACTGGGAAAGGACATCGCAAGATTGAACCCAAAGCTAAGCACTTCTCTCATTGCAAGAAAAACCAATCTAGTTGGCCAAAGCAAACCAATAGTTCGAAGAGAATTACAAAGATACCAAATCATGCATAAAAGAATTCAAAGCAGATTCAAATAATATTCATAGATAAGCTGATCATAAACCCACAATTTACCGGATCTCGACAAACACACCGCAAAAGAAGATTACATCGGATAGATCTCCAAGAACACCGAGGAGAACATGGTATTGAGAATCAAAGAGAGAGAAGAAGACATCTAGCTACTAGCTATGGACGCATAGGTCTGAGGTAAACTACTCATGCTTCATCGGAAGGGCAATAGATTTGATGTAGAAGCCCTCAGTGATCGAATCTCCCTCCGGCAGGATGCCGAAAAAGGCCCCTAGATGGGATCTCATGGGTACACAAGGTTGCGGCGGTGGAAAAGTGTTTTCGTGGATACTTCTCATGGTTTGGGAATACATGTGAATATATAGGCAAAGGAATTAGGTCAAGGGATTCACGAGGGGCCCACAAGGCAGGGGCACACCCTACCCCCTAGGTGCGCCCTCCCCCCTTGTGGCCGCCTCGTGGCTCCTCCGACTTGATCTCCAAGTCTCTAGGGTGTCTTCTGGGCCAAGAAAAATCATCGCGAAGGTTTTATTTCTTTTGGACTCCGTTTGGTATTCCTTTTCTGCGAAACACAAAAACACGGAAAAAACAGAAACTGACACTGGGCTCTAGGTTAATAGGTTAGTACCAAAAATAATATAAAATAGCATATTAATGCATATAAAACATCCAAAAAAGATAACATAATAGCGTGGAACAATAAAAAATTATAGATACGTTGGAGATGTATCAGGCACCAAGGACCTCGGGAGGTGACGGGCATGGGAGATGGCCCACGAGACAGAGCTCGGTCGCTTGGATTTAACAACGTTGCAGGGACGGACCCGAGCATAGGCGCCGTGCCAGTCCTTAATCATGAGGCAGTCGTGGGCGGGGTTGTGAGGGCGCAATGACATTCATGGTGACGAAGCACTGAGCATGCAGGTTGAAATACCTAGGAAATTAATAAAAGGCAGAGCCAGTTCCAATACATGCACAATATGATTTAGTTGCAGGGGCGGGTCCTCACAGCTTGAGGATAATGTAGCCCGAGGGGCGCCCTCAACTGAACAAACCAAAAAGACACGTGGCACCGATGTTGAAGAAGCGTCGAGGTAGCTGAGGATGCGTGCCATGGAGATTGTTCCTCATGAGCTGGGAAGCTCACGAGGTCCAGGGGGCTCGCAAGGATCCAGGACCACCTGAGATATTGCCGCCAAGCGCCTGGCCTTGTGACATGCCATAGCACGCTGCACAAGGCGCTAGTACGAGGCGCCCACATTCAACATGCCAAACGGCATGCAGATGTAGTTGCAGGGGTATGATGACTGCTAAGACTACGTCAGTATTTCCCCAAAGAGGAAGGGATGATGCAGCACAGGAGCAATAGGTATTTCCCTCAGTTATGAAACCAAGGTTATCGAACCTGTAGAAGAACCAAGCAACACAACGTAAACAACACCTGCACACAAATAATAACTACTCGCAACCCGGCGTGTTAAAGGGGTTGTCAATCCCTTCCGGGTAGCGGCGCCTCAAGATAGGCAAAAGGACGTGAAATAAATTGTAGTAGATTGTTAGATCGAATGCCAAATAAAATAAATAAGAATAAAACATAGCAAGGTATTTTTGTATTATTGGGTTAATTGATCTGAAAATAAAAGCAAAGGAAAAGTAAATCGCAAAGGCAAATATATGAGAAAGAGACCCGGGGGCCGTAGGTTTCACTAGTGGCTTCTCTCGAGAAAAATAGCAAACGGTGGGTAAACAAATTACTGTTGGGCAATTGATAGAACTTCAAATAATCATGACGATATCCAGGCAATGATCATTATATAGGCATCACGTCCAAGATTAGTAGACCGACTCCTGCCTGCATCTACTACTATTACTCCACACATCGATCGCTATCCAGCATGCATCTAGTGTATTAAGTTCATGGAGAAACGGAGTAATTCAATAAGAACGATGACATGATGTAGACAAGGTCTATCTATGTAGATATAGACTCCATCTTTTTATCCTTAGTAGAAACGATACATACGTGTCGGTTCCCCTTCTGTCACTGGGATCAAGCACCGTAAGATCGAACCCATTACAAAGCACCTCTTCCCATTGCAAGATAAATAGATCAAGTCGGCCAAACAAAACCCAAATATCGGAGAAGAAATACGAGGCTATAAGCAATCATGCATATAAGAGATCAAAGAAACTCAAATAACTTTCATGGATATAAAAAGATAGATCTGATCATAAACTCAAAGTTCGTCAGATCCCAACAAACACACCGCAAAAAGAGTTACATCATATGGATCCCCAAGAGACAATTGTATTGAGAATTCAGCGAGAGAGGAAGCCATCTAGCTACTAACTACGGACCCGAAGATCTACAAAGAACTACTCACGCACCATCGGAGAGGCACCAATGGAAGTGGTGAACCCCTCTGTGATGGTGTCTAGATTGGATCTAGAGGTCTTGGACTCTGCGGCGGCTGGAATTGATTTTTTTCGACTCCCCTAGGGTTCCTGGAATATTGGGGAATTTATAGAGCAAAGAGGCAGTCCCGGGGGCACCCGAGGTGGGCACAACCCACCAGGGCGCGCCTGGTACTCCTGGCGCGCCCTGTTGGGTTGTGCTCCCATCGGAGCAGCCCCCAGGCGCAGCCTTGGCCCACTAGGTGTCTTCGGATCCAAAAAAATTCTCCGTGAAGTTTTGTTGCATTTGGACTCCTTTTGGTATTGATTTCTTGCGATGTAAAAAACATGCAGAAAACAACAACTGGCACTTGGCACTATGTCAATAGGTTAGTACCAAAAATGATATAAAATGACTATAAAACATCCAGGATTCATAATATAACAACATGGAACAATAAAAAATTATAGATACGTTGGAGACGTATCAGGGTAGCCCCCACTCCGGCCGACGCGGGACGGCCAGAAGAGGTCCTGCGAAGCCGCCCTGTTGAGGCCCAGGATGGTGACACAGACGCGCACCTCGTTGCCCGCATCAGGGGCCGCAGCTGCACGGGTTGGTGCGGGGCGACACTCGCCACGCATGGTCCACGCCTCCTGAAGCTCCTCGATCGCCTTGGTGATGAATTCTCGTGCGCCTAGTGCCTCGCTACTTGCTGGTCGGGGCCCTCATCGGAGCACGCCTCCAGGTGGTGCCCGAGCGCCTCCCACGTCGCACTAGTCAGGTCAGAGGCCTTCCAGATGGAAGCCCCCGAGCCTGTCCTGAGGGAAGCACCGGGCGCGCCTTCCTATGAGGGAGGAAGAGGCACGGAGTACGAGGTGCCGCCAACGGGCGTCCCAGCCTCCTGACGGTTCTTCTTCTTGGGGTGGCCTCGGGAGGCAGGATGCTGCCCTTGTCATCAGAGTTTTCAGCCACTATAGCCTGATAGGTGCGCTCAAGGGAGCAGACTGCATCCTTCTCATCGCAACCGACTGTGATGATGCCGCTGCACCCTGGCATCTTGAGAACGTTGTAGCCATGGTGGGTCACCGCCATGAACTTGGCGAGGGTCGGGTACCCGAGGATGGCATTGTACGGGAGGCCGATGTGGGCGACGTCGAAATCGATGAGCTCGGTGTGGTAGTTGTCACGCTTGCCAAAAGTGACTAGGAGGCGCACTTGGCCCAGCGGAGTGGTGGAGTCGTCGGTCACTCCAAAGAATGGCTTGGTTGGCATGAGTTGGTCATAGGTCACCTGAAGCGTCTCGAACGTTTCGACGGAAAGAACGTTGAGCCCCGCGCAACCATCGATGAGGGTCTTGGTGACGAGGACATTGCTGATAGTGGGCATGCAGAGCATAGGGAGTGCACCCGCGGCAGCCGAGCACTTGAGGTGGTCCTTGGAGTCGAAGGTAATGGCGTACTACGACCACCTGAGGGGACGCACGACCTCAAGCTTCGGGAGGGCTCCGTTCACTTCACGAGAGAAGTGCTTGAAGATGCGATGCGAAGCAGGGGCCTGTGTACCACCCAGGATGCAGGCAATCACACAAGGTTCTTGAAAACCCCCAGGCCCATCATCCTACCATTGTCTTCATTTCTCCTTGGCAGCGATGGCAGCGGGGGGGAGGCCGGCATTGCCCTGAGGACAATCCTCACGAGGCTGGTCTCACCAGGGGCCGCTACGAGGCTGATCCCGCCCGCGGTCCTCGCGAGGCTGGTCGCGCCAATCCTGACGAGGGTCGCGGTTGTCCCAGTGGCCTCCGTCGTAGCCTCCTCCACGGCCGTAGCCACGGCTGCCACACTCGGGGCGGCGGCCAAGGCGCCCATCACGGAGTGCCCTGAGCTCCTGGTAGTCGTTGGTGCTGTGGCTGTGTATGTTGTGGAAGATGCAAAATGGGCGGTTGCACTTGGGAGGCTCATTGTGGTCACGGCCGCATTTCATCTCGGGCTTGGCTGCGAGCACAACAGGGCCCTTGCACTTTGCCTCCTTAGCTTTGGCCTTCTTGTCTTCAGGGTCGGCCTCCAGAAGCTCGAGAAGGGAGAGGCGGCCTTCTTCGGTCCTTGTGCACTTGTTCGCCAGGTTGAACATCTCTAGGGCCGAGCACAAGTCCTCACGGATGGCGAGCTCCTCTTTCATCTTGAAGTCCCGGACGCCATCAGTGAACGCCGAGATGATGGCCTCATCCGACGCCATCGGGATCTTGAGGCAAACATTCATGAAGCGTTGTATGTACTTGTGTAGGGTCTCGCCCGACTGCTGCTTCACGCGCCGCAGGTCGCCCACCGCATGGGCGAGGTCACCCTGGAAGTTGGCGATGAAGCGCTCGCGAAGCTCATCCCAGGAGGAGATCGATCCCTTCGGGAGGTGCAGGAGCCAGCAACGCGCGCCATCCTTGAGGGCTACGGGGAACCAGTTCGCCATTACCTTATCGTCACCATTTGCCGCCTCGATGCTCAGCGAGTTGAGCTGGAAGAACTCCGCAGGGTCGGGGGTGCCGTCATAGTGTTGAGGCAGGTCTAGCTTGAACTTGTTGGGCCACACGACGCGGCGTAGCTCCGGGGTGAAGGCGTGATAGCCTGCTGCACTCACGGGCGCAGCGCGCACAGGGGGAGCTCGGTCTTGACGCCCTCCGGCGGTGCGTGGTCTTGATACTGGCGCTGCGGTGCGGGGTAGCGCATGCGCATCGCCTTGTGGCCGCTGCACCACCTGGCAGCTTACCTCATCTCGCGCCATCGCCCCACGCGGTGGGTCGTGCGGTTGTGCATTGCGCCTGGGCTCGTGGTTGGCACCGCGCAGGGGAGGAGGAGGAGATGCACCATGGGCTACGTCACCCACCTGGGATGGTGGGGGATGGAGTGAGCGGGACGGCACAGGGATCTTGCCGGTGACGTTGACGAGCTTGGCGATGCGGCCAAGCCAGTTGTTGGTGGGGCGGTAGCGCAGCAGCTCACGCGTAGTGCAGCCTGTGCGTTCACCGCCTCGTGGCAAGCGTGAGAGGATGGCACCATGGCGGGAGTGGGCGACGGAGTGACAGTGTGTCCATTGCACCGCACAGAGGGTGGCAGCAATGAATCTTGCAGCAGGGTCAGTGGCAGTGTTAGCTGCAGGAGAAGCAGAGTGGCGAGGGATGGCAGGGCCCACGGGCACCGTTTGGGCGATGCAAGCAGCCCGGCGCTCGGCGCGGACTCGGCGTGTGCTGGCCATGGGATCGACAAAGCAGAGACGAAGCGTAAGTGAAAGGAGGATTTCGACACGCCCCTATCTGGCACGCAAAATGTCGGATTCAGGGCTCCAAAGACCCAAGAAGGTTCATACTCTGGGGCATGTGCGAATATCTCAACCAACTCAAGTCTCAACCTCGCCACCCCTCAGCCTAGCTTCGTTGAGTTTGTGCAAGCGGGGAAGAAGATGCAACAGTTTACCCAGGTTTTGGCCACCTCGCGGTGTAAAACCCTACTCCTGCTTTGTGGTGGATTGGCCTCACGAGGAGGTTGAGGATGAACTAGTAAAGTGGATGAGAGACCTTGCGAGAGCTCTGGTGATCAGGATGAAAGGATCCGACCGAGTCTCTCTTTCTACGGTGGTGGCTAACCTATATTTATAGTGGCCTTGGTCCTCTTTCCCACATAACTTAGGCGGGAAGGGATCCCAACGGCCAATTTTGAAAGGGGGACACGAAGTACATCTAATCCTGACGAAAGGTGGTCTTCGCCTGCAAAGCTTCTGGTCGTGACGCGGAGGTGGGCTCAGCGATGACATCCGTCCTGCCGAGCTCGTGGTCTTGGTCTTGTTGCACCGGAATGGAAAGCCTTGGGGCCTTCCTTGGGAACCTGCGCCTGTCCTTGCTCCCTTAGCACCAAAGGGGAAACTATCTCCTCTGCGCCCGCTGGTGCCCGCCTGACCTTGGTCGTCATGGCCCACGTCATCGCAGCCTCGTGAGGCTGGGTACCTGCATAGGAATCTCCGCTTCTCGGGAGGCAACCTGGGAGGCCGCTCCTTTGGAGGTCTTACTGTTGTTCTCCTCGCGAGGCCAGGGCCCTCGCGAGGGTCTTGACTTGGGGGGTCTTGTAGCCGGGCTACCAGGCCGTCGAGGGAGCCACGCCATGGGCTGCAGGCAGGCAGATCTGGGTACCCCTGATCCCCGAACGCCAACACCAACATATCGGCAGGCTAATTATTTTATTTCATTACATCCATTATTTATTTATTTTTCTCCATCTATCTTCTCTCAAACTTCTCTCTCTTGTGCAGATTTGCAAAGCTTAGGGACAGGGAGGCGGAATTTGGGGCCCCAGGTCAGTACTTGAGAAAGGAGGTAGTACCTGAAGCTTGGGATAGATCGGGCTGCATGCTTGGGGCAAGGTGGACCACGCTGAGCATGAGCGGGTGTGGACCATGTAGTCGTGTGGATTTATGCGGAGACGTGAGGTTAGGGTAAGCAGTGAAGCCCGCACGGTAGTGCAGACAACATAGGCGGGTGCGAAAAAGCATGGCGAGTGGTAGGGTCCCTACGGTGGTCATCGCGGCGCTTTATTGGTCCAGTGGCGCAATGCGATGGTGGTTTGGGAAAGTTAGCAACAACGACTACTTGGTTGTGGTTAAGAAATCAAGTGGTTCATGTGTACCACAATATCGGACAGGTTACAACTCCCCTTCAGTGTGGGAGTTAAGATGTTTTTAAGAGGGGATTAAAAAAAGGGATCTATTGCATGTTTTTTCGCTTAACTCCCCTAACAGTGACAGTTTACGAGGGGAAGAATATTGTCACAACCCTAGTTAGCATTTGCACTTGGACTAGCTACAGCGATGCATCATCTTTAAATTTTCTTTAAACTTGAAATGGGGATCAACAAACCCCAGCACCCACCCTGAAAATACCAGGATTGACTGAAAAAATATTTCAATGAACCCAAAATGCCCTTCACAAAAGTTCATCATTTTTGAATTGGTCTAGAACCTCTGCCAAAAATGGTGCACATTTTTCTTGGACACTTTGGATTTTTGAATTAATCCATAAGTATTTGAATTTGGACATTTAAATCTTATAAATATTTTTAATTGTCCAAATAATCCTGAAAGTACTTGAGGGCTGTTGGGAAATATTTCAAAGGTGCCTAAAATTATTTTCAGGATTTTACCAAGTGGTTTAGTATTATTACTAAATCAAAAACAACAACAGAAAATAGAAAAACAGAAATAAAAGAGAGAGAGAGAGAGAGAGAGAGAGAGAGAGAGAGAGACTACCTGTGTTACCTGCGGCCCAACAACCGTGCAGCCACTTGGCCTAGCACTGCTGGCCCAGCCCACCAGGGGCTCCCGTGTCTTCTTCCTCCTCTGCCAGGAGGACAAATAGGTGTGTGGCGAGCACTGACGCTGCCCTGGCCACCTCCTGCTTCCCCAGCCCCTCCTCCCCCTGAACGCCTTTTGCGACACCACGCAACCCCCCGGACCCTCTCACTCTCCCCGCGCTCCTTCCCCTCCTCTGCTCTCTCCCCACACGCGCCCAAGCGGAGCTCGTCATCGCCGTCCGCCATCTGCATGTCCACCGGCGACCCTACCCCTCTCCGTACCACCCAACGGATCCGACGCATCGCCCTCTTCCTCATCGTCGAGCCACGCAATGCCGAGAGCCCTGTAGTGACGCCAACGTCGTCGTCTTCACCGACGGGCACCGAAGATCACCGGCTCTGATTCACCGTCTCCAGGCCGCCCCCGAGCCCACTGACCTGCTCTGCAAGTCCCCTGTGAGCTCCTCTCCAATCCCCCATGTCCCCTTCCTCTAGCATGTCCTCTAATGCCGATTCCCGCCATGGCCGAAGCTCGCCGCTGCCGTGCCATGTCGTTGCCGTGGCAACAACCGCCTCCGCCCGCCTTTGAGCGTGTCGCCGTGCTCACCGAGCTCCCAGGAGCCGAATGCATCCCCCAGCTCCTCCTGTCGTGCTCCGCAGCCCCGTTCCGCTCGATGCCGTAGCTCCGGCCGCTGCCGAGGTCGACGTCGTGCCCAACTCCGGTCACCTTGTGCCCTCCCCCCAAGAAATATGTCAACTAGTGACCTTCTGTCAGTGACCCTGGAAGAATTGGTCATAGATCTATGACCATTTGAGACCAATTTGTCAAAAGCTGTTCGGGGGGCTCCAAACCCTAAACTATAACGACCATTTTGGCCAGAAAGGTCGTAATTTCCTTACACGAAATGGTCATAAAACAGATAGCACTGGTCCGCTGCCTTATTTCTAGCTGATCGTGACCAATATAGATGGTCATAACCTTGTAAATTGTGGTGGGTTGCTATGACTAGGCACCACCTCATCAGTTTTGCCTATGTGTCATGTCCATGTGGCAGTTTTGCCCTAGGTTATGAAGCAACCTATATTCATCATTCCCAAAATTCCCAAAAAATCTCATAAATTCTTTGGGTCATATCTTCATCAAATATGTAAAAAAACCTTCCTTGGCTAGTTCAAAAATAATTCAAAAATATTCATTTTCCTATTCTGTTCAAAAAACACTTTGTGAAGGAAGTACCACTTTGGCATGTCCAAATGGTATCCATTTTCTATACTGCTTTCCTATGCCCAAATAACCATCCTCCACCAAATGCCAGCTCAATCCATTCATTATTTTGAGCCCAGCTTCAACATTCGTATTTATGTCCAGCGTGGTACTTTGCAAAGCAAGTACCACCTAGGCTCCTCCTTTTGAGCTGAAAATTTGTGAAGACGGTCTTCTTAGTAACTGATCATCCTCAGCCAAAACTCACGCCTATTAGCCATGTGCATTTCCCGTACCGCTAATCAAACACTTGGCTGCTTATTCATGTTTGAGCATCGATCGGTCTCCTCGTGAGAATCTTATGTTGTGATTTTCTTCCTAGCACCTACCTGGGGAGTGCCCAACCCACTAGACATGCCTAGGCCGCGTAGAACACATGGCAATGCCACGGTCACGCGGTGACCACGCGGCGTGCATGCGAGTTTACGCGCTCTAGAGTTGGGGCCCTCGGCCACCATCCAAACCTCGACGTATCGCCACCAAACCATGTATTTATGATTAAATATATGTAATTAGAAATGATTTTTGGAAAAAATAAAGAGCAAACTACGAGGCACCTACAGTTCAAATTTGACCCGCTTCCTACTGAATCGGCGGGAATTTGTCTTTTTCACCAGAGGTGGATCAAAACTTTTGACACCCAACCATTTTGTCAATTGTGCATTATATATGGCCTAGTATTTTATTAAATTGATTAGGTCCAATTTTGCAACAAATATATGGTAGGTCCTTCACAAAAAAATTCATTTTGGGCACTCGAAAAAATGGAAATGAATTTTTCGTCCAAAGAAAATGAAAACTTCCTTAGGCAACATTTTTTGTCATTCCGAGATGCACCCTTGTGCACGATATGAGGTCATTTGAACAAACTATGCCATGAATGTGGCCATAAGATTGATCATTTGGCTTGAAAGGCATGAATCTTCACACATGATAGCTCATTTCTAAAAACACTTTTTTAAAATAATTACCGTATTACAAGTTTATTATTTTTTTTGCAAACTTGGTCACATATGATGAAACAATGCGAATGTTTTCCAATTTTTTCATTTTTTTTGAATTTTTTATGCCCGTTTGAAAATGTGGTCAAAACGGCGGGCTTGACCGTTCCTAGCTAGTGGTTGAATCTTGGAACAATTTTGATGTTTCTCTGATTAAATAGATACTTATGTACCTAGAAATGATTTTTGGAAAAAATAAATAGCAAACTATGAGGCAGCTACAGTTCAAATTTGACCCGCTTCCTTCTGAATCGGCTGAAATTTGTCTTTTTCATCAGAGATGGATCAAAGCTTTTGAAACCCAACCATTTTGTCAATTGTGCATTAAATATGTCCTAGTATTTTATAAAATTGATTTGGTCCAATTTTGCAACAAATATATGGTAGGTCCTTCACAAAAAAAACTCATTTCGGGCACTCCGAAAATGGAAATGAATTTTCCATGCAAAGAAAATGAAAACTCACTTAGGCAACATTGTTTGGAATTCCAAGATGCACCCTTGTGCACAATATGAGATCATTTGAACAAACTATGCCATAAATGTGGCCATAAGATTGATCATTTGGCTTGAAAGCCATGAATCTTCACGCATGATAGCTCATTTCTGAGAACACTTTTTTAAAATAATTGTTGTATTACAAGTTTATTATTTTTTCTGGAAACTTGGTCACATATGATGACATAATGCGAAGGTTTTCCAATTTTTGGATTTTTTTTGAATTTTTTATGCCCGTTTCAAAATGCGGTCAAAACGGTGAGTTTGACCGTTGAGGGAGTCCTGGATTAGGGGGTGTCCGGATAGCCTGGACTATGAAGATACAAGATTGAAGACTTCGTCCCGTGTCCGGATGGGACTTTCATTGGCGTGGAAGGCAAGCTTGGCGATACGGATATGTAGATCTCCTACCATTGTAACCGACTCTGTGTAACCCTAGCCCTCTCCGTGTCTATATAAACCGGAGGGTTTTAGTCCGTAGGACGAACAACAATCATACCATAGGCTAGCTTCTAGGGTTTAGCCTCTCTGATCTCATTGTGGATCTACTCTTGTACTACCCATATCATCAATATTAATCAAGCAGGAGTAGGGTTTTACCTCCATCGAGAGGGCCCGAACCTGGGTAAAAACGTCGTGTCCCTTGTATCCTGTTACCATCCGCCTAGACGCACAATTTGGGACCCCCTACCCGAGATCCGCCGGTTTTGACACCGACATTGGTGCTTTCATTGAGGGTTCCTCTATGCCGTCGCCATCAGGAAGGATGCCTTATCCCGTCTTTAAAGACGATACCGTTGCTAAGGGAGCTCTGGTTGTCGGCCAAACTCTCCGGCTAGGTGGTTTTCTTATGACCGCCTGTTCGGCCGCCGCGCCGACGATGGCCTCTCAGGTCATCAAAAGAAATCTTCACGTCAACTCGGAACTCGTCAAGCAGTTAGATCCAATGGAGCTCTCTTTCCTAAACGAGCTCTTGGATCGCATCGCCGCCCTGGGAGTCGCTACAGACTACGATCAGATTGGGCCTAAACCCGATCTGAGAGAGATTAACTCTCCCCAGGTCACCCATCACGTTGTTGTGGTGGAGGAACAATGCGGCGACCTTTCATCTATCTTAAGGACTAGCTATGTCCGGATTCCCGATCCCTCCAAGACGTATACCCGCGAAGGGGAGGACGTCACTGAAGACCTGAACTTTGAGTCAGGCAACGGGCTAGATTCATTGGACAACATCCAAGAATCCAAACTTCCGAGTTCGGAAACTCCTTGGCCCCTGAGTCTTAGATTGGGCGAGGTTTCAGATTTAGTTCCACCCACCCACCCGAACATAAGCGATCTATCCCAAATTAGGCAAGGGCCCGAGGAAACAGTACATCATTACTGGGCTAGATTCCTCCTGGTTATGAACAGGATAAAGGACTGCCGCGAGGAAGACGCAATTTCATTCTTCTGCAATAACTGCACGGACAAGGGAATCCTCAACGTCATAAGTCGCCGTGAAATTACACGCTTCGCTGACTTGGCGTCCATAGTACAAAAGTACTGTGCGATGGAAAGCGCCTGGAAAACCGAAGTAAAGTTTTGGGACAATCCGGCCCTGAATACAACCCCAGTCCGAAATAAAAGGGTGCATTATCGCCAGGCACCTGGGTCAAACACCAAAAAGCAAAAAACCACTACAGGGCATGGAACCATACTGGAGGTATGGCTCAATGGACCCTGTAAAATTCATAGTACAGAGGGCGCCACACCAACTCATAGCCTTAGAGCATGTTGGATACTCCTGCAGGTGGCCAGAAGTGGCGAAGAGCTTCTAACTCCAGAATCCACAGAGCACCAGCCCAGGGATACCAGTACGGTATTAACAGTCTTCAAGACTTTCACATCAAATAATATGCGGAAAAGAACACTCCGCAGCCTTGCCGAAGTCTACCAAGTAGCAACAATAAACCCATGGAGTGACACGGCTATTACCTTTAATGCCAGTGATGAACCTAAATTCCGAACAGCCCGAGCACCAGCCGCATTGGTCCTCAGTCTAATAGTGGACGACTTTCACCTTACCAAGGTACTCATGGACGGTGGCAGCGGATTAAACCTCATTTACGAGGAAACCAGTCGAAAAATGGAAATAGACTGGAGCCGCATTGAGTGAAGCAGCACAACCTTTAGAGGAATAATCCCCAGTCGGGAAGCGTCTTGTCAGGAAAAATCACACCGGATGTGGTGTTCAAGACGCGGGATAATTACAGGTCCGAGGAGGTCATGTTCCAAGTGGCCCTGCTCAGCAGCGGATACCACGCTCTATTAGGGCGAGAGGAATTTACAATTTTCAAGCTATACCCGATTCGGGTACATGAAGCTCAAAATGCAGGCCCAACGGAATCATCACTCTTGCTAGTGACCCGGACATAGCACTCCGCGCCGAAAATAAGACAGCCGCACTGGCCCTCGAGGCACTATCTGAAGCTCTAGTGGCCGAGGAACTGACTGCGCTGCGCTCCACGGTGAATAGGGACGATATGATACTCGATAAAAGATCCAAGTCCACCTCCTTTAAACCGGTGGACGAAATAGTCAAATTCCAAGTCCATCCAACAGACCCTACAAAAACAGCCTCCATCGGGGCGCAATTAAACCCTGATGTCGACGCCGCACTACGAGAATTCCTACGCAAAAATTGGGACATTTTTTCCTGGCACCCTTCAGATATGCCAGGAATCCCACGTCGGCTGGCCCAGCACAGCCTAAACATCCTAAAAGGATTCAAGCCAGTCAAGCAGGCTCTTCGGCGTTTCTCCGAACCTAAGAGACAAGCCATGGGAGAGGAGCTAGCCAAACTACTGGAGGCCGGATTCATCAGAGATATAAAACATCCGGACTGGCTAGCAAATCTGGTGATGGTACCAAAGAAGGACAAATCCTGGCGCCTATGCGTCGATTTCGAGGACCTCAACAAGGCTTGCCCAAAGGATCCCTTCCCCTCCCGCGCATCGATCAAATTATCGACGCTACCGCAGGACACGATTCATTGTGTTTCCTCGAGGCATACTCCGGCTACCATAAAATCAAGATGGCAGAGCCAGACCAAGACGCAACGACATTCATCACACCATACGGCCCCTTCTGCTTTAACACAATGCCCTTTGGGCTCAAAAACGCCGGCGCAACATATCAGCGCATGATTCAGACATGTCTGGCAAACCAGATCGGCAAAACAGTGGAGGCATACGTAGATGACGTGGTCGTCAAAACAAGACATGTCGAATCTCTAGTAGACGACTTGAGGCTCACATTCGATAACCTCCGAACATATGACATCAAGCTCAACCCGGAAAAATGCGTCTTCAGCGTACCAGCCGGAAAGCTCTTGGGCTTTATTGTATCCGGTAGAGGAATTGAAGCAAATCCGGCCAAGATCCGAGCTCTGTCACAACTGGATACCCCAAAAGACCTCAAACAAATACAAAAATTGACTGGATGCGTGGCGGCTCTAAGCCGCTTTATCTCCCGCCTGGGAGAAAAGGCATTACCCCTTTATCGCCTCCTTCGGCGCACCAAACACTTCGAGTGGACGGATGCCGCCATGGCCGGACTAGAAGAAATAAAATCCATACTGGCAAGCAACCCAGTCCTGGCCGCGCCAAACATTGGCGAACCAATGCTATTATACATTGCGGCGACTCACCAAGTTGTGAGCGCAGTGCTCGTTGTCAAACGAGAAACAGACGGACATAAATTCCCCCTTCAGAAGCCGGTTTACTATGTGTCCACTGTCCTTACTCCATGCAAGTCACGGTACCTGCATTATCCAAAGATAGCGTACGCGGTATTCATGGCATCCCGGAAACTGCGACACTACTTTCAAGAGTGTTCGATAACGGTAGCCTCGGAAGTGCCACTTAATGATATTATAAACAACGCGCGCGACGGGCGGATTGCCAAATGGGCCATTGAGCTCCTCCGTTCGACATAACTTATAAGCCACAGCGAGCTATTAAGTCATAAGTTTTGGCCGACTTAAATACGCCAAATGGACGGAAGCGAACTCCCTAAAAAGTACGGCACATATTCAACTGGATCATGCACTTCGACGGCTCCAAAATGTTGGCGGCACAGGGGCTGGCGTCGTTTAACGTCCCCACGGAGATACAGTTCAATACGTACTCCAGATAATGTATACGGACTCCAACAACACAGCCAAATACGAGGCCCTTCTACACGGTCTCCGGATGGCAGTATCCATGGGCATTCAACGCCTAGAGGTGCGCGGGGACTCGAACCTCGCGATATCTCAAATAAATGGAGACTTTGATGCCAAGGATCCGAAAATGGCAGCTTATCGCAATGTCGTCCTAAAAATGTTATCTCGGTTCGAGGGGCTCGAATTTCACCATATAGCCCGGGAAAATAATCGGTGGCGGATGTCACAGCGCGATCGGCGCAAAGCGCGTGTAGTCTCCCCCAACATCTTCTTGGAAAGGTTGCTCAAGCCATCCGTAGTGTGGGAAGGGGAACCCGACAATAACAGCCCGGACCCAACCGCACTGCTAGACACCGAACACTCTGGCATAACCGGAGGCTCTGCCAATGAAATAACACCTTCAGCCCACGTAATAATGGCCGTCATCGCCCCGTGGACAGAACCATTCCTAGCCTACCTTACTAGGCAGGAACTTCCCGAGGACCAAAACGAGGCACGCTGCATAGTGCGGCGATCTAAAGCCTATAAAGTCCATGAGGGAGAGCTATATAAGAAAAGCACCACCGGAGTCCTTCAAAGGTGCATCTCCGAAGAGGAAGGGAGGAACCTTCTGGCTAAAATTCATGCCGGACTCGGCGGTCATCACGCCGCAGCTCGGGCCCTTGTAAGCAAGGCCTTCCGTACAGGCTTTTATTGGCCGACGGCCCGAGCAGACGCTCAGGATTTAGTCCAACGATGCGTCGGTTGCCAGCTTTTTGCAAACCAAAGCCATATGCCACCTACCGCCCTCCAAACTATCCCCATCACTTGGCCCTTCGCGGTCTAGGGGCTTGACATGGTTGGACCCCTTAAAGGGGGAACCCACAAGAAAAAATACTTACTGGTCATGGTGGATAAATTCACCAAATGGATAGAAGCCAAGCACGTTATCTGGCGAATCCGGACGGTGATAGACTTCATATCCGGGTGCATACACGTTCTGGCGTCCCCACAAAGATCATCATCGATAACAGCACAAACTTTATGGCCGACGAGGTAAAACTCTGGTGCAAAAACATGGGCATCAAGCTCGATTATGCTTCCGTCTATCACCCACAAACCAACGGCCAGGTCGAGCGCGCAAATGGTCTTATCATGAGCGGCATCGAACCCAGATTAGTGCGGTCCCTTAAGGAATCTAACATGCACTAGGTAGAGGAGCTCGACTCCGTACTCTGGGGGCTGCGGACCACGCCGAATCGCACCATCGGATATACACCATTCTTCATGGTGTACGGCGTAGAGGCGGTTTTGCCCTGCGACATAATTCATGACTCACCTCGTGTGCGCATGTACGAAGAAAGAGAAGCCGAGCTCGATCGGCAGGACAGTCTGGACGCCTTGGAGGAGGAGCGTGACGTGGCAAAAGCCCGTTCCGCATTCTATCAACAGCAGGCTCGAAGATACCAAAGCAGAGAAGTACGGGCCAAAACATACAATGTTGGCGAATTAGTTCTACGCCTGCCGAATAAGAAAAAGGACAAACTCAAGCCCAAATGGGAAGGTCCCTTCATTATTGACCAAGTCCTGACTGGTGGAGCGTACAGTCTGCGAGATGCATCGGATAACCAACTCGAGCCGAACCCATGGAATGCAGCCCGTCTCCGAAGATTCTATGCCTAGCGCCGGACTGTGCGTTCGTCTCCTTCCTCTGTCCATTTTTATATATACTATCTGTCTTATATTTCTCTCCTACTCCCCTCCTTTTCTCTTATAGCCTTTAAGGGCTCATCCGTGCCTTGTTTGTACACAAATGACGCGCTACCCGCGCTCATTAGACCTGGGGGCTTCTTTAACAGAAGCTTATTTATACGGGCTTCATGCCCAACACATGTGTCACACTTCCGCATGTACCTTTTATTCGCCATTATATGCATTGATATGACTTAAGTTTTGGCCAAGCTGGGTTGCCTGGCTCCTGTGCTTTCCCCTACGTTCCCGATTGTTCGGCTAGGTGGTAAAGGGAGCACCTCTGCGATTGTTACTGCCGGGTCAGCCGGATGTGTACCTCAGACTGGGTGAAGCCGAAAGCTAGCGTTCTTAAGGGAATATTCGGGCGGTGAACTAAAGATGATTTTTGACTTATTCATTTATGCGCCCCCAGATATTTTTCCTGCGTCTCTTTTTCGCAGTCCGGACATGCACTTTAGGGCATGCCTCCCAGGGAATGGAACCCCTAACGGAACTATTCTCCCTGTAATATGTTTCTTACTAACCATGTAATATAACATAACTAGTTGGGCACTTG
Organism: Aegilops longissima; assembly: GCA_021605205.1. NCBI lineage: Eukaryota > Viridiplantae > Streptophyta > Magnoliopsida > Poales > Poaceae > Aegilops > Aegilops longissima. The sequence continues at coordinate 261,521,641 of CM038682.1, read as the reverse complement.
TCTGTTCAAGCACTAATGACCCCTACGCCTGGTCTACACGCATGCCCCGGTTCTTACATAACCGAGAGAGTATTCGGACACACTCCGGACTATCAGGTCCCGAGGTTGAAGCGAAAAGGTCCGCCATGACAAACGATCTACAATCCGGCTAGAAGGCATTTTACATGTCATCTTAAATTACATAGTCAATTTGACTGATTGTATTCCTCTTCAATACCATCTAATAGGCTGTCTAGTTTACAGTCCTATTGGGAATACTTTGCGGCCAATTCTACTTGGCCGTACACTAAGCTCACAGGGATCTCCTTCCCATCGGGCCCTATAGGTCCGACCTCGGCCATGTGGTTTGGGTCAGCCTTCGTGTACCGCGTCTTCACCATGGCCCAGGCCTCCCTGGCGCCTTGATGGCAGGCCGATATCTTCCATAATCGGAAGCGCCGCCGTGCCCCCATCAGCTTCTCTGCAAGCTCTCCAAGGCCTTCGGGCATGGAGACGGATGGCCACAAGGCCTAGGCGATGCCTTGCATCACCTGCCGAACTCGTTCGTGCAGTTGTGAGAGCTCGGGAAGAAGGTCACCCGTAGAACCGGGCATTTCCTCTTCAGGCCGAGCTGTTAGTAGACCTACAGACATAACTCTGTCAATCGACTTCCTCACCGAACTCTTTTTTCGAAGTTCGTTGAAGCACCTACTAAAAATGTCGCGTCGAAGTCGCCGATTCTCCTTCACGGAGTCCGACAGCTGGGCACGAACATCCTTTAGTTCCTCGCCCAGCCGGGTGTTGGCATCTTGGAGATTATTCTTCTCCTGCCTCACCTTCGTAAGCAAGCTCTCGTCGGCCTTTAACCGGCGCAAGAGTTGTTGCCTGTCCGGATCTACTCCGGCGCCATCTGCAATATTATTGTCAGATTTGCACACACGCCGCACTTCACAAAATACTTATTTTTTGAAGCATATATTACTAGAGGGGGTCTCCTTGGGCTCCCCTGCCGCGGCTAGCGTGGCCTCAAGTTGGGCTTTGCACTCTTCTAGCTCCTGGGACAGTTGGGTATTCTTTTCTGTAAGATCCTGCATAACAAATGATCCTTAAATCAATTATTCTAAACTGTTTCAAGTCTCGGGGGCTACTGATATATATAATCATCAAATTTTCTCACCCGTATGTCTTTTACATACTGCTCCGTGGATCTGGTTAGACCATTTAGAGCAGCACGGAGGTACGCATCTCCCGAATTGAAGGCATCCAATGCCTCTTGGGAGAAACAAGCGTCGTGAAGAACTGTCCGGCGACGCCTGTGGTTCATGGAACTCTCCACCTCGGAATTGGTGGCAGACAGCCCATCCGCATCCTCTGTCGGAGGAGTGTCCTGTGCGCGCCTCGTGTTCGCCTCCGCTTTCGAACCCGGCCCTGGAGCCTGGCGGGTGGAGGCGCGATTGGCAACCTCTCCGGATATAGTCCGGCGAGCGCTCCTTTTCTTGAAAAGGGCACGGGCATTAGTATGCCTCGAAGAAATAACACCTGGGAATAAAATAGCGCGCCATACCGTTGCGCTGGCATCTCAATCCGGACCGCACTTCTTTTCAGCCTGCTGGGCCTCGCTGCTCCTTGTTGGCTAGTCGCCGCAGGCTCGGCCTTCCACCTCAAGGACTTCCCCTGCAAAACACCATTGGTATACGGTGATCAAAAATAAGCACGGATGGATCATTTTCAAAGTATAGGGACTTCGGTCTCAGTTACCTGTGAGGCTGGAAGCAGTCCGGGGTAATCGGCCGTAATGGCGACCAAGGCATTGTCGATGCTCAGTTGGTAAAATACCCCATCGATCAGCTCCACGGATATGTCCGGATCCTCTTGGGAGGCCGGATCGAGGGACCGTTCCGGATCCTCGGGTTGTGGAGGAGGGCTGTTTATACCCTTTACGGCCTGGCGCAGTTCCTGCGTCGAAATCATAAGATGAGATACTTGACTACGGGAATACGGATCGGATGGGCAAAAAGAAGTGTCCGCTTACCCAGCTTGGAGGATTGTACATAGAAAATCCGCCCTGTGGATTGACGCGGAGAAATTCCTGCTCTTCTCCCTTGTACAATGCGGACAAGATCTTCGTCAGAGCAGCAACTGATTCCGGCCCCTTACGGCCGCAGCGGGTGGCATCATCCTCCCCGTTGGAATCCCACATGGGGTGGCCTCTATACTGAAGCGGCTGCACCCCCCGCATAATGCATGTGGCCATGACCTTGATCATGGTCAGTCCGGAATGAGCTAACAACCTTATCTGGCTCATCAGGTAAAGGATGTCCCTGTCTTTCTCCTTCTGAGGGCTCCGTGGACGCCAGCTTAGGCGCTTCTTCAAGGGAGCATTATCGAACTCAGGGAGGCCGATCCGAATAGGGTCCGGCAGGGGGACATCTTCTATATAAAACCATTCTGAAGGCCAGCCTTCAGACGCCTTCTTTGGGGTTCCGGATAGATATCCGGTCCCGGCGATGCGCCATAGTTCGGCTCAGCCCACTTGATATATCGACCCCTCCTGAGAACGGGGTACGAGGCAGAACAACTTCTTACACAACGTGAAATGAGCTTCACAGCCCAAAAACAGCTTGCAAAGGGCTACGAAGCCCGCAATATGCAATATGGAGGTCGGTGTAAGGTTGTGCAGCTGGAGGCCATAGAACTCCAGCAGCCCCAGGATAAATGGATGAATTGGAAATCCGAGCCCTCTTATCAAATAAGGGATAAGGCATACCTGCTCTGCTTTTGAGGTATTAGGGACGCTCTCCGCTTGCTCTCCGCCATTATAGGTGGCAAGTCCGGCTCGAACCGGGACCATGAAGGCTGGGGGAAGGAATCCCTTGGTTTGGAGCGTCACTAGCTCGCTGTGTGGGGCGGAACATCTCTCCCAATCTCCAGGCTGAGGAGGGCGAGAGGAGGAGCTGCGTCGACTGGCCATGATGGAATGGATCTCTGTCGGATGCGCTCCGATGAATGCTCGCGAAGGGAAGATGGTGTGATTCGCATCTAAATCCTCGTCCTTTTTATAGGCAGCTCATTTGCGCATCTAGGGGGTAAATGTAAAAACACCCCGGCTTTTCGCATTCGTTTGACACATGGAAGATGGCCATTATTGGGCGTGGAAGCCAAGGAGCGCAATATTCACGAGAAGCCGGACACTATTCAACAGGTACACAAAATTTGGAGAAGAACCCGCCTTGCAATGCCGAAGATAATCTGCGCGCCAGACTCATCGTCATTGAAGCCTGGTTCGGGGGTTACTGAGGGAGTCCTGGATTAGGGGGTGTCCGGATAGCCGGACTATAGCCTTTGGCCGGACTCCTGGACTATGAAGATACAAGATTGAAGACTTCGTCCCATGTCCGGATGGGACTTTCCTTGGCGTGGAAGGCAAGCTTGGCGTCTGATATGTAGATCTCCTACCATTGTAACCGACTACGTGTAACCCTAGCCCTCTCCGGTGTCTATATAAACCGGAGGGTCTTAGTCCGTAGGACGAACAACAATCATACCATAGGCTAGCTTCTAGGGTTTAGCCTCTCTGATCTCGTGGTAGATCTACTCTTGTACTACCCATATCATCAATATTAATCAAGCAGGAGTAGGGTTTTACCCTCATCGAGAGGGCCCGAACCTGGGTCAAAACATCGTGTCCCTTGTCTCCTGTTACCATCCGCCTAGACACACAGTTCGGGACCCCCTACCTGAGATCCGCCGGTTTTGACACCGACAACCGTTCCTAGCCAGTGGTTGAATCTTGGAACAATTTTGATGTTTCTCTGATTAAATAGATACTTATGTACCTAGAAAGGATTTTTGGAAAAAATAAATAGAAAACTATGAGGCAGCTACATTTCAAATTTGACCCGCTTCCTTCTAAATCGGCGAAAATTTGTCTTTTTCACCAGAGATGGATCAAAGCTTTTGACACCCAACCATTTTGTGAATTGTGCATTAAATATGGCCTAGTATTTTAGAAAATTGATTTGGTCCAATTTTGCAACAAATATATGGTAGGTCCTTCACAAAAAAACTCATTTCGGGCACTCGGAAAATGGAAAATGAATTTTCCGTGCAAAGAAAATGAAAACTCCCTTAGGCAACATTGTTTGGAATTCCAAGATGCACCCTTGTGCACAATATGAGATCATTTGAACAAACTATGCCATGAATATGGCCATAAGATTGATCATTTGACTTGAAAGCCATGAATCTTCATGCATGATAGCTCATTTCTGAGAACAATTTTTTAAAATAATTGCCATATTACAAGTTTATTATTTTTCCTGGAAACTTGTTCACATATGATGACACGATGCAAAGGTTTTCCAATTATTTGATTTTTTTGAATTTTTTATGCCCGTTTCAAAATGCGGTCAAAACGGCGGGCTTGACCGTTCCTAGCTAGTGGTTGAATATTGGAAAAATTTTGATGTTTCTCTAATTAAATAGATACTTATCTACCTAGAAATGATTTTTGGAAAAAATAAATAGCAAACTATGAGGCAGCTACAGTTCAAATTTGACCCGCTTCCTATTGAATCGGCGAAATTTGTCTTTTTCATGAGAGGTGCATCGAAACTTTTGACACCTAACCATTTGGTCAATTGTGCATTATATATGACCTAGTATTTTAGAAAATTGATTTGGTACAATTTTGCAACAAATATATGGTAAGTCCTTCACAAAAAAACTTATTTTGGGCACTCAAAAAATGGAAAATTGTTTTTTATGCAAAAGAAATAAAAACTCCCTTTGTCAATGTTGTTTGCCAATCTAAGATGTAAACTTGTGCAAAATATGACATCATTTGAACAAATATTTGATAGGTCTTTCACAAAAAAACTCATTTTGAGCATTGAAAAATGAAATGAAAAATTTGTATATAATCAATCATGACCAATTTATATGGTCAAAAAATCTTTAAATTGTTTGGTGCGCTCATTGGTCCATAGGCATATCACGCGGATCATGCCTCAACCACCGTTGGATGCTTCTGGATCCAACGGCAGCCCTCACCCCCTCACCCTCTCACCAAAACCCTAACTTCCCCGATCCACTCCTCTCCCCCGATCCACTCTCCCCCTCTGGTCCCACAGCCACCACCCCCCAACCCTCCGTCTCAATCTCTCGATCCCCAACCACCCAGCCGCCACCGCCGCAGTCCTCTGTCCTCTCCCCCAACCCCGGTCGCCGACAACCCCTCCCCTCCCCTTCTCTCCCACGGCTGTGGTCAGATTCGCGCTCGTCCCTTCCAGATGGCAGCCGCCACCTCCTTCCTTCTAGATCGCGGCGGCCACCTCCCTCCGGCAGAGCTCCCCGCCGTCCATGGCCTCCCCCATGCGCTCCCCAGATCCGTCTCGATCTGCCTCCCCCTCGACTCGAGCCGCCTCCACCCACCTCCTGCCTCCTCCCTCTCACTCCTCCGCCCGCCCGCACGCGCCCGACCGTCCTCTCCCCCGCGACGAGCGCCATGCCAAGGAGCGGGAGGGCAGCTAGGCGGTCGGAATGCCCGCGCAGAAGCGCCCGCACCCGTCGCTCGACGCGGACGCCGGCCATGTCCAGGAGGAGGAGGTTGCCGCTGTCAGCCCGTCCCTAGCTACTGTCCTCCCCTTCTCTGCTCTGTTTCTGACTGCTTCCGTTTGTGATGTCTGCAGGTTGCTACCATCTGGAGAAGCTGCTGCTGTTGCTGCTGCAAGTGGTCGAGGGCGTGAAGCTGGCGGCGGAGGCGGCGGCCAACACCAACAGGAGGGCCCTGAGGGACATCAAGAACATCCTCGGCGCCCCTCACCAGCCCCAAGCCGTCAGCAAGAGGGGTTGCAAGAGTGAGCAATCCACCGATCCATGGCCGAATTTCGAACTCCAGCTCAGTTCCGCATGTAATTCAGAACTGGATCTCTAATCGTGCTGAGTTTCTTTCCATGTTTCAGAAAACCCGCCGCCGCCGGTGCCAAGAGCCAGCCTGGCGCCGCCGGTCACCGGCCCGTGACCAGGAAATTCGCCGCCATCCTGCAACAAACGCAGCCTGCAAATGCCCCGCTGGTATAGGCAATTAAAATCCTTGCTGTTTTCATGCTGTTCTTAGCTCTGTACTTTCCAGTTGTGCAAATTTTAGGACTTGTTGGGTGAATTTAGATGCTGGGAAGTGGGATCCTGAGTGCACTTTGTGTTTGCTATCAGTTAGATATTCAGATTGCGCACACAAATGTGCAATTGCGTATGGTTTGAATTACCACACCTAAATCTGCAGATTTTGCACATAGCACAAATCTTCAGAGATTTGAGCATACTCCTACCAAATCTTGAACTATATGGCATATCATTAATGTAGGTTTAATATAGTTCTAGCAGATTTAGGCAAGTAGTAGTATATCTTATCTAACTGAACTGGGTGCTCTCTTTTATATATGGAATGATATCAATGTAGGTTCAATTGGGTTATTTGTAGATTTTCCATCTTCTACATTATTCAGATTATTTTACCTTACCTTGTTTGAACCAAGAATCTGAGCAAAATAGGTGACTGTCAACTCAAGGATTTGAATTTATTTTGGCAGGCACCAATTGGCAGTGAGAGGCAGAAGAGGAATGTTGACACCGCGTTCAATGCTCCTTCAAACATGGAGTGCAGCAAGGCTTCAGATGATGATCTGGACGAAATGGTGAGCAGAATAACCAACTACCATTGAACGATCAGCACGAGTTATCTACCCCTTGGTATTTTCATCGCTCATCATCCATGCTTTGTTGTTACTCCAGATGACCAATGAGCTGAAGGAGATCGACATGGAGGACACCGAAGAGGAGGAAATGCCTGACATCGACAGCTGCGACGTCGGCAACTCCCTTGCGGTTGTTGAATATGTGGATGAAATTTATAGCTTCTACAGAAGGACCGAGGTAATTATCTGCTTGGAACCCCGGTCAAGTTATCTAGTACAGAGTTGTGTGCCTGAACTGACCTAGCGAGCTCACCCAATGCAGGTCCACTATAAGCTTGAGCTACTGGGTGAAACTTTATTCCTTATTGTCAACATCATTGATAGATACCTGGCCCGGGAAAATGTCGCCAGGAAGAAGCTGTTGCTGTTGCTGCTGCAGGTTTATGGCACTTGCAGGGACAACACAAATTCTATCTGTTTTTTTTGTTCTTTGTTTTGATTGATGTGCGTTCATTACCAATTCCTGAGGATGATTTGTGTTCCTCATGGCGATTAGTCTCAGACGCTGCAAGCTATTCTCTGTTGTGTGGTATATCCTGATTGGTGGCATTCTCTGTGCCAACTTATCCTGGAAGCGACACATACATTCATATGCAGTCCTCTGTTATTTTTCTTTTCTATGTGTTAAATGATCTAAATGTGCGGACCAAATGATCTCATAGTTTAAATGCACCATAGTTTTGCATAACCTCGGTACATTTACATGCACACGCATACACATTTGACTGCTGAGTGTTTGAATTATTGGAATGTGGGGGTTGGTCTGTTTATTCCCATGTTCTTAAGTTTTGTGTATTTAGACTGTAACTCTTAAGATATCATTGTAGTTGTAAGTAGACTGCAAGTTACCAGCAGATTGTAATGGCAGTCTAATTATCACTTTAATTTTCTCCCAAATGACTGTAAGTGGACTGTACGTTGTGACACCACTGATGCCAGACCTACAAACAGTAGTTTGATGGATCTGTAGGTTTTTTTTTGGGGCTGTGGTATTACGATAGTTGTAGCTCACATGTTTGAAACCAGGTCCAGTTCCAACCCGATTAGGATTGGCCTTTTACCAGCATGGATTTACCAAGTTGGGATGTTGGGATAGTTGGATTCCTGTTGTCTCTTGTAGCACCAAATGCTAGTATGTGTTTTACTAAAGTCATCAGATAGTTAACTCACTGTGAGATGTCCACACTTGTTTTGTTAACAAATATGAACTATTAAGTCATCTATTCCTGGCTATTGCTTTTGTTCAGTATATACGTGTGCTTTCTGTTCTTTTGTTCTATTCACTGTGTGAGTACAGTTTCTTGTTGGCACCAAGGTGTTTGAGATGGTCTTCATGTTGGTGCATGAGGAAGAGGAAGTGAAGTCACTGATTTGTCCACTGAGGAAGAGGAAGTGTGAAGTCTTTGATTTGTCCAGAGGGTAAGTCCTCGGTCTGTCCCACTCTTCCTTTGCTATGTGATTGTGACCTCCATGTGTTATCTATCTGGACACTTTCGTTCATATACTAGTCTTGTGATTTTCCAATGCTATGTCAAAAAATGAATCTGTAACCTTTAATGAATTCAATGTATGATCGTGATGAGAACTAATGAATGAATGATATCATACCAACTTTTTTTTGCCCTTGATCAATATCATTTGTGGTAGCTCCGAAGCAACATGATATTTTTCTTGCTCCGAGTTCCCAAGTGTGGTGTTGTAGTTTTGTTGTGCTTGATTGATGTCCTGCTAGCTGCTACTGTTAATTGTTACTGCCATGATGTTAACACTGCTTAGAATACGTTCTGCGCCTTAATTCTAGTAGTATTTGTTGTCAAAAGCATGATTGTATTGTGAGCCATCAATTTCTTGGAGTCTTCTTAGAGATTGCTGGTATTTAATTTTTTCCACCAATATAATATTTGCTAATATTTACTCATGGTTGCTACTGTTATCCGTGCCCTCATGCATTAGGATCGACCCCTAGCTGCTTGTGTATTTGTTTATTATTCTATTCAATATTCTTTTCCTAGCTGTTGTATGTTCGAGGATATTGCTTTCTTTCTGAATTCACAACCATGATAATGATCGTTTCCTGTCTTTTACAGGAGCTCCAGGCTCAAGAAATTGGAAAAAGGGAACACTTCATATTTGTAGCTAATTATATGTTCCTGGATGATGTGAATGGCTGGTATAGTACTTCATAGCAGCACTTTTGTAGTTGTTCTAAGTTCCTGGATGATTTGAACTATGGCATTATTGTAATATATATAATATACTCATTTTGGTCGCCATTTATGAAAATTTGTGTGATTGGGGCTCTCTGGACCAAAATACTGGTTATTTATTGTTGATACTTTATTGTTGATATGTCGGAAATGAAACATATACTATTTGGGCCCTAAAAAGGCCACAAATCAAACAATTCAGGAAAAATGAACAAAATTACTAAAAGAATCAATTGTGTAAAGGCGATGGCCAAGTAAATAAAAAGGCTTAGGCCCAAAAACGAAATAGATCACAAAAAGGCCATGATCCATGAAATAAAAAGGCTAAAATGTTGGGCCAGGCCCATGCAGCTACCGAAAATAAACAGAAAAAATATATGTTAAAAAGGCTGAATTAATGGCTTGGCCCGTGTAGAACACCGAACTGGACCGGGCTGAATCTTGTCAACGACCTTTTCATTTGGTCGCAATTTTGTCACGTCAGCTTGCCACGTCGGATCCGACGTGGCCTGGGCAAAGAGCTAGCGACCAAAACAGAAGGTCGTTGAATTAGTGACCTTTTGTTTTGGTCGTGGAATTCCACGACCTTCTCACAGAGAAGGTCGTTAATTTCAGTTTACGACCGCCAACTTTTGACCATCTGTTTTTGGTCAAAAAAATGTCGAAAATGAAAAACAATGACCTTTCAGAGACCAATAGTGAGGGTCACAAGTTGACATATTTCTTGTAGTGCCCCTGCCACAGTTGGATGCGCACGAGCCCCAGCTCCTCATAGGTGGGCTCGGCCATCGATTTGGTCACCGGAGCAGCCGTCCCTCTGTGTGCTCGCCGGCGTTGAACTCTGGTGAGATGACGTGGCCTGTCATTAGCCACTAATGACCCTCCTGATTAACCCCCTGACTCACTGACACATGGGCCCAGGCCCTAGTTAACCTCAGTTTTGTCTTAGTTTAGATTAGTTTAAAACCCAGCGGGACCCACAAGCCAGAGTTGACCGCACTGACCTGGCCGTTGACCTGGCCCACCTGTCAGCGACACTAACCAGCCGAGTGTTAGTGACGTGTGGACCCCACACGTCAGGTTGACCCGGGGCAGCCCTGTTGACCCTGCTAACGTCACTCAGATGCAATGCTGATGCAGTAATTGATTTTCTGGATTTAAAATAATCCAGGAAATTCCAGAAAATGTTTAAAACATCTAAAATTCATAGAAATTCAACCGTAACTTCAAATGAAATAACTTATATATGAAAAATTACCGAAAAGAATCCAATCTATCCATTCATGCTGTTTTCATGCATGACAAAGCAACTTAACCTTGCTGTATAGATCAAAACATGATAATGCACATTAAAAATTCATAACTTGAGTTTGGATTTGAACCCTTGGTTCAAATTAGCTCAAACCCTTCTGGTTTTAGTTGCATTAGCTCAAACCACATCATATTGCCATGTCATGTTCATGCATCATATTGTTGCATTGCATTGATTGTGTTTCTTCTCTGTTGCCGGTAATTGTTCCCCCTGAGTAGACGTGGTTCCGACGATGAGATCGATGACACTGATGAAGAGCTATATTATCTTCAGAAGTGCCAGGCAAGCAAAACCCCCTTGTTCATTCTGATATAATCCCACTATCGCGCTCCTGCTCTCTTTTACTGCATTAGGACAACAACGATTCAACTGTTACATGCTGCGGTAGTTTAACCCCTTTCCTCTGCATGACCTGTCATTGCCACAGTAAATAGATGAAACCCACTAGCATGAGTAGGAGTTGTTTGACCCCTGATGTGCCTACTCATTCATGCTTGTTTGTCATGCCTGCTATTGCTTAGAGTTGTGTCAGGTCTGATTCATCGGGGATGAATTGGAAAGTTGTGAACATGTCCTATTGTTGAGAGCTAAGTGTGTGAACACGATTTGGTAAAGGTAGCGGTGAGAGGACATGTAGGAGTACATGGTGGGTTGTCTCATTGAAACCGTCCTCAGGAACTGAGTTCTGTGTTTGTGATCCATGAATAGTTACTACCACACATTGGGTTCCGGTAACTCGACCCCTCTCGGCTTATTAACCAACTCGATCTCTGTCCAGGAGTTGCAACTAGTTTCTGGTGTTTGTAGGTAGTGTTAGTAGTCTACCAAGGGGCACCCAGTACAGGTGGGCTTGGGACAGACTAGGCACCGTGGCCGGGTATGCCAAGCGTCGCCCGTTTGGTGGGGTTGGGAACCCTACACACATCGTTTGGGGCCGTGAGCGACACCCCGGCCAGATCTCCTTGTGGATGGAACCCGAATAGGCGATAAACCTAGACTAGAGACTTGCGTGGTTAGTCAGGTCGTGGCCGACTCCCTCACCAGGCTTCCGCTTGAAGGTTGCCGAGATACACGACGTGTACATGCTGGTAAGTGGCGAGAGCGTGTGTGAAGAAGTACACCCCTACAGGGTTAACATCATCTATTCGAATAGTCGTGTCCGCGGAAAAGGACTTCTGGGTTGCCTGTACAGTTCATAGACAAGTGAAAGTGGATACTCTAAAATGCGCAAGATAAGGGTGAGTGCTATGGATGGCATTCTCGTAGGGAGACGGAGCGGATCCATAGTGGTGTATTGGTATGGTGAATATGTGGACTCATGTGCGCCACCTCAAAAGAGTTACTTGCAGTCGTAGTTCAGGATAGCCACCGAGTTAAAGCTGGCTTGCTGCAGTTAAACTCCACCACCCCTTTGTTGATACCGATGCATATGTAGATAGTTCTGATGTAAGTCTTGCTAGGTACATTTGTACTCACGTTTGCTTATTTTATGTTTTGCAGAGAGACTTCAGTCTCGCTAGTAGTTCCGCGTGGACTTCGACATTTATCTTGTTACCTCAGCTACGATCTTGTACCCTTGGGAGGGTCTTGTAGATAGTCAGGCTTCTCAGCCTTCTTCATTTGTAGTTGTCTGTACTCAGACAAGATAAGCTTTCGCATGTGCTTGTTGCTTGTATGACTTGAATGCTGGGTCATTAGACCCATGTTTGTAATATCTGGCTCTTCAGAGCCTAATGAATAAATACCTTGAGTCATAGAGTTTTGTTGTGATGCCATGTTGTATTTGCACATATCGAGCATATTGTGTGTATGATTGAAATGCTTGGTATGTGTGGGATCCAACAACCTAGTTGTCTATCCTTGGTAGCCTCTCTTATGGGGAAATGTAGTCTGGTGCTTCCACTGAGCCATGGTAGTCCGCTACAGCCCGGTTTACACGAGTCCTGTTAGCTCGGTTGCTACTGCTCCGAAACACTTAGACTGGTCGGCATGTGTCCTACTTCGATCCTGTGTCTGTCCCTTCAGGGAAATGTCACGCGGTGTATACCGGAGTCCTGCTAGCCTGCTACAGCCCGGTTTACCAGGGTCCTGCTAGCCCAGTTGCTACAGCCCAGAATCACTCGCTGATGACCGACACGTTCGATGCTGGGTCATGTATGCATGTCCCTGTAAGTTAGTGCCACTTTGGGTTCACGATTAGTCATGTCGGCCCGGGTTCTTTGTCATATGGATGCTAGCGACACTATCATATACGTGAGCCAAAAGGCGCAAACGGTCCCGGGCCAGGTAAGGTGGCACCCGTGGGAATACCGTGCATGAGGCCGCAAAGCGATATGATGTGTTACATGCTAGATCGACGTGGTTTAGGATCGGGGTCCTGACAAATATCTATTGGAGCTGCTCTCATAGACTAAATTGATGACATGTGGGACATATGTTTTAGCTGACGGATAAGACAGTTTTTTGGCTCTGAAAAGTATTTGCTATAAAATTTGTTAAGAAACATAGTTGCAAGCATGATAAGGAATGAAGCACTTTAAATATAGACGTTAAAGACTCAATTACAGTTTACAGTTGTCACATTTATAATGTTTTAAGAGGTGGTGTCACATCCAACTATCAAATGCGCAGAACATAGACTTTTCACGATGGGTAATGGCTTAGATTAACTCTAGCAGAGTAGTCATATTAGTCTGATCGCTGGTGGCAGCTACTTCTTGAGCTTGCGTTGGTTTTTCCCTTGAAGAGGAAAGGGCGATGTAGCAAAGTAGGGATAAGCATTTCCCTCAGTTTGAGAACCAAGGTATCTATCCAGTAGGATACAATGCACAAATCACCGAATACCTGCACAAACAATCAAACAACTTGCACCGAACGCGATAAAGAGGTTGTCAATCCCTTCAGGTTACTTGCAAAGTTGAGATCTAATAGAGCAAATTCTTCCTTGGCGGTACATTTGGCAAGGACGGTAGGCTGTCCTGGTTCAACAAACTGAGATTTCACAATCTCAACTTCCGTTTCATTTGGTTTGACCGGGCTAGGAATTTTCGGGTCACTTGTGTGGAGAGTATCTTCGGCAGGTGGATCAGAAGTTGGCATTGGAATATCAGAAGCAGGGTCTAGCGGTGGCTGATGGGCAGAGCTGTCTGGAGCAGATGCATTAATCACCGGTTCAGCTATGACCGGTTCTTCGGATGGTTTATTCTCCTTTGCCCGTTTACTGGGCTTCACTTGCATGCTGTTAACAAAAGCAGAAGGATGAATACGCAAGCATAGGTAAAGTAAAAGGGCATAAGGTTACATTACCCGGGAGCAGTTTTGAAAGTCGGCATGTTTGACTGCATGGATTCACTGGAAGAAGGAGAAGTATCCTGATAATTGGAGTCGGACGAATTAAGAGGATGACGAATTATGCCCGCTAAAGGTAAAACAGAACGTAAGTCGGAGATAACCTTAGTCCGACGCTTCACGGTTCGTCGGGTAAGCGGAGGAGAGTTACGCATCCTTGTTGTTCCGGGTCTGCCTCCGGCTCTCAAGCTGTTGTTGCTTCAAAAGAAATTGAGGATCTTGATAAGCAAGTGCATGTGAAAATCTTACTTTCCGGGTCACCCTTCGGATCTTTTGCTTTGGCAAGGGCTCTGAGTCGGAGGAGATTATAGTTACCTCTTCATTGGCTGCTCGACTGTTCCCCGTATCCTCCTGAAGGGATAAAATGTCAGACAGGTGATAAGAAGGGACTTAAGAAAATTTAAAGATTACCTCTTCCTCATCCGAAGAGCTATCCTCCAATCTGAGTAAGTCGGAGGCGCTGGGTTTCTTCTTCTTTGAGGTTCCTATCTTGGCGGCTTTTCTTTCAGCCTTCTTGGTCGTCCTGGCTTGTTTGGCAGCTTCATGATCATATTTGGCTTTCCAGAAGTTATCATCGGCCTGTGGAAAAGGTGAAGGAATTATTAGTATCAAAAAAGGTATAGTATAGCAATAAGTATTTGTTACGATTGATAACTTACTGCGGGGGCCGGGTTATTTTTGCAAAATGGAAGTAAGCCGAAGGCGTTGCTTGTCACGGTGCTTTCCTTCAGCAGTGACTGGGTCGTAGCATCCACTATGTCATCTGGTAGGTCGTCAGGGCTATGGCGTAACGGATCATTCTTTTCGCCTGTATAAGTACACATTAAGCCGGGACGGCGGCTTAATGGAAGTATTCGCCAGGTGACCCAGACTCGGACCAGGTCGATGCCGTTTAAACCATTTCCCAAGAGAGCTTTAATCTTCTTGATGGTGGAATTGAGAGGCACGCGTTCAAGGGTTGTCAGCTTGTCTGGTAGCGGATGATTAGACTCAAGGCGCAGGGCGCGAAAGCCAGGCAGAGGATTTTCATCAGCCGGAGAAGTGTCATGGCAGTAGAACCATGTCTGGTTCCAAGATTTTGGGTGGCTCGGCAACTCATCATAAGGGAAAAGACAGTCTCTCCGTCGCTGGATTGAGATGCTGCCAAGCTCAAGACTGGGCCCGTTGGCACGTTCATTTTGTCGGTTCATGTAAAAAAGTTCCCTGAACAAAAGCAGACTTGGCTCCTCTCCCAGGTACACCTTGCATAAGACTTGAAAATTGCAAATATTTGACACGGAATTGGGTCCGATGTCTTGAGGTCTAAGGTCAAAGAAATTTAAAACCTCTCTGAAGAATTTTGAACCGGGAGGAGCAAATCCACGGCTCATATGATCCGTAAAAATTATTACTTCCCCTGCTTTGGGGTGAGGCTTTTCTTCAGATGGGTCAGGGGCACGGTAAGACATGACATCCTTTTCTGGTAGATGCCCAGACTTTACAAACTCAGCTAGTTTGCTATTGGGAACTATGGATGGAACCCAATTGCAAGTTACAGGGGCCTTGGTAGCCTTAGGAGCCATCACAACAATTGGCCTATGGAAAAACAAGAAGATCCGGTTCAATTTTAACCCGGGAGAAAAATCTTAATTATGTAAAGTGGCGACTTAATGAGGGGCCTAATGATATAGGGATGACTGTGCAACAATATTTAAGCCGCTACAAGTATCAAGTGCAATTCAAAAAAATTCCGGGTCATGAGGAGCAATTAAGGTTCTGTGTCATTTATTTAAGCCGGACATCTCGACAGTTGTGTTTCAGGGCATTTACCAGAAGAGGTTTTTTCCGGGTGGTAAAAGCAAGTTTCACAGCTAGCAGTTATTATTCTGGATCAAAATATTGCTCTGAAAAGAAAAAATTTCTAGACCTAAAAACTGACGCAGATGCATTCATAAGCTCGAATAAGGCCTTCATACAGAGAAAGAGATCTGTTTCGTATCCAAGATAAGGGAAAAACAACTACCGTAGCTGTTTTATATCATTCTCGGATCGAAAGGGGCATCTAGGAGAAAAAACTAACAAGGAGTTGGCTCTAATGGTGATGAACTACGACGAACTCGAAGAAGCTCTAATGCAGATCTAGGCAGGGAAGGAAATGAAACTGACAGGTCTGGAGGAGCTGCGGAGGTTTGCCGACGTGTTCCTGGTCCGATTCAGGTTGATGCGGCGGCCTGGGTCGGTGAAGACGAGAAGCTTGGCGGCGGCGGCGGCGGAGCTCGAGAGGAGGCAAGAGGAAGAAGATGACTGGAAGGGTGAAAATGAAACCTAGGTCGCGCCTAGTTATAAGGAGAGCATAACTGAGACGGCGCGGGAAACGAGGAGATAAGAATTATTATCCAGCGGCCCCGACGCCTCGATTTCCGGAACAGACAATAAAGACAGAGATCCGTTGGGCGATACGGCGGAATAAAAAGGAAAGTTGACGTCATGACGGGTTAACAGGGATCCAAAAGAATGACGTCACGGCGGGTTAAAGAAAGTCTTTTTGCGCAGTCAGAAGACTGAAGATTTATGTTTAAGATTTTTTAAGATTGACATGAACAGGTTCAAATCAATCTGGGGCCTAATGTTGGGGATATAACTATTTGTGTAAGCCGCCTAGGAGGGGCCGGGTTACGTAAAGAGATTACCAGACGGAAGCCCAAGTCCAAGCATGAAGATGGCGTCTCAACCAAGGGGCCTAAGGCCCACAGGCGACTTAAGGCCCGTTGTAGTAAACCGCCATAATGGCAAGACTTGTATCATAAGGTAGACTTGACTAGTCACCGAGCCAGACATTGTTTATAAGCCGGCCAGGACTCTATAGGCTACAGGGCGTCAACCCGTGTATATAAGGGGACGGCCTGTTGGCGGCTTAGGGCAAGAAACAACCAATCGAGAACCGGGCATAGCGTATCTCGCTCCCTGGTCATCTAAACCTCAAGAAATACCAACCAAACTAGACGTAGGCTTTACCTTCACCGTAAGGGGCCGAACTAGTATAAAACCTCTCGTGTCCTTTGTCCCGATTAACCCCTTTAAGCTTCCTAGTTGCGATGGCTCCACGACTAAGTCCTTGCAAGAGGACATCTGCCGTGACAATTCCACGACAGATAGATAAATGATAAAGTAAATATTTTTGGTATATAGATTGGAAAGTAAAAGATTGAAAAATAGTAGATCGGAAACTTATATGATGGAAAATAGTAGATTTGTAACTTGGGCCCATAGGTCTGTGGTAAACTACTCACGCTTCATCGGAAGGGAAATAGAGTTGATGTAGAAGCCCTCTGTGATCGAATGCCCACTGGCAGGGTGTTGGAAAAGGTCCCTAGATGGGATCTCATGGGTAGAAGGTTGCGGCGGTGGAAAAGTGTTTTAGTGGATGCCTCTGGTTTTTGGGGATATTAGGGAATATATAGGCGCAAGAATTAGGTCAGGAGGTGCACGGGGGGCCACAAGGGTGGGGGGCGCGCCCTACCCCCCTGGGCGCGCCTTCCGTCCTTGTGGCCGCCTTGTGGCTCCTTTGACTTCATATCCAAGTCTCCTGGTTGTCTTCTGGTCCAAGAAAAATCATCGCAAAGATTTATTCTGTTTGGACTCCGTTTGGTATTCCTTTCTGCAAAACTCAAAAATAGGGAAAAAAACAGGAACTGGCACTAGGCTCTAGGTTAATAGGTTAGTCCCAAAAATAATATAAAATGGCATATTAATGAATATAAAACATCCAAAACAGATAATATAATAGCATGGAATAATAAAAAATTATAGATACGTTGGAGACGTATCAAGCATCCCCAAGCTTAATTCCAGCTCGTCCTCGAGTAGGTAAATGATAAAAACAGAATTTTTGATGTGGAATGCTACCTAACATATTTATCCATGTAATTTATTTATTGTGTCTTCTCAAAATAACATGGCAATTGTGTCTTCTCAAAATAACATGGCCAAAGAAAGCTTATCCCTACAAAATCATATACTCTGGCTATGCTCCATCTTCATCACACAAAATATTCAAATCATGCACAACCCTGATGACAAGCCAAGCAATTGTTTCATACTTTTGATGTTCTCAAACGTTTTCAACTTTCACGCAATACATGAGTGTGAGCCATGGACATAGCACTATAGGTGGAATAGAATATGGTGGTTGTGGAGAAGACAAAAAAGAGGGAGATAGTCTCACATCAACTAGGCGTATCAACGGGCTATGGAGATGCCCGTCAATAGATATAAATGTGAGTGAGTAGGGATTGCCATGCAATGGATGCACTAGAGCTATAAGTTTATGAAAGCTCAAAAAGAAAACTAAGTGGGTGTGCATCCAATTTGCTTGCTCATGAAGACCTAGGGCAATTTGAGGAAGCCCATCGTTGGAATATACAAGCCAAGTTCTATAATGAAAAATTCCCACTAGTATATGAAAGTGACAACATAGGAGACTCTCTATCATGAAGATCATGGTGCTACTTTGAAGCACAAGTGTGGTAAAAGGATAGTAACATTGCCCCTTATCTCTTTTTCTCTCATTTTTTTCTTTTTTTGGGCCTTCTTTTTCTTTGGCCTTTTCTCTCTTTCTTTATTTCCTCACATGGGACAATGCTCTAATAATGGATATCATCACACTTTTATTTACTGACAACTCAAAAATTATAACTCGATACTAGAACAAAATATGACTCTATATGAATGCCTCCGACGGTGTACCGATATGTGCAATGACTCAAGAGCGACATGTATAAAAATTGATGAAAAGTGGCTTTGCCACAAATACGATGTCAACTACATGATCATGCAAAGCAATATGACAATGATGATGCGTGTCATAATGAACGAAACAGTGGAAAGTTGCATGGCAATATATCTCGGAATGGCTATGGAAATGCCATAATAGGTAGGTATGGTGGCTGTTTTGAGGAAGGTATATGGTGGGTGTACGGTACCGGCGAAAGTTGCGCGGTACTAGAGAGGCTAGCAATGGTGGAAGGGTGAGAGTGCGTATAATCCATGGACTCAACATTAGGTATAAAGAACTCACATACTTATTGCAAAAGTCTATAAGTCACCAAAACAAAGTACTACGCACATGCTCCTAGGGTGATAGATTGGTAGGAAAATACCATCGCTCATCCTTGACCGCCACTCATAAGGAAGACAATCAAAAAATATCTCATGCTCCAACTTCGTTACATAACGGTTCACCATACGTGCATGCTACGGGATACACAAACCTTAACGCAAGTATTTCTCAAATTCACAACTACTTACTAGCAAGACTCTAATATCACCATCTTCATATCTCAAAACAATCATAAGGAGTCAAACTTCTCATAGTATTCAATGCACTTTATGTGAAAGTTTTTATTATATCCCTCTTGGATGTCTATCATATTAGGACTAAATTTATAACCAAAAAAATTTACCATGCTGTTTAAAGACTCTCAAAATAATATAAGTGAAGCATGAGAGTTCAAATTTTTCTATAAAATAAATCCACCGCCGTTCTCTAAAAAGATATAAGTTCAGCGCTAGAGCAAAATTGCCTAGCTCAAGAGTATTCTAATAAATCACGATTCATGCGTGTACCTCTCAAAAGGTGTGTAAAGCAAGGATGATTGTGGAAAACTAAAAAGCGAACACTTAAATCATACAAGACGCTCCGAGCAAAACACATATCATGTGGTGAATAAAAATATAGCCTCAATTAAAGTTACCGATAGACAAAGATGAAAGAGGGGATGCCATTCGGGGCATCCCCAAGCTTAGGCTCTTGGTTGTCCTTGAATATTACCTTGGGGTGCCTTGGGCATCCCCAATCTTAGGCACTTGCCACTCCTTATTCCATAGTCCATCAAATCCTTACCCAAAACTTGAAAACTTCACAACACAAAACTCAACAGAAAATCTCATAAGCTTCGTTAGTATAAGAAAGTAAATCACCACTTTTGGTACTATTGTGAACTCATTCTTTATTTATATTGGTGTAATATGTACTATATTCCAACTTTTCCATGGTTCATACCCCCCGATACTACCCATGGAATCATCAAAATAAGCAAACAACACATAGAAAACAGAATCTGTCAAAAACAGAACAGTCTGTAGTAATCTGTAACTCTCGAATACTTCTGCAACTCCAAAAATTCTGAAAAAATAGGACAAGCTAAGCAATTTTTTTATTAATCTTCTGCAAAAATAATCAGTATTTTATCACGCTTCTGTGATTTTTAAAAATTTTGGGACTGAGCGCAAAAGTTTCTATTTTTTAGCAAGATCAAATCAACTATCACCGTAAGCCATCCCAAAGGTCTTACTTGGCAAAAACACTAATTAAAATATGAAACCACATCTAACAAGAGGCTGGATGAATTATTTATTGCAAAACATAACCTAAAAAGAAAAAAGAAAAATAAAATTGGGTTGCCTCCCAACAAGCGCTATTGTTTAACGCCCTTAGCTAGGCAAAGAAAACTTCGATGATACTCACATTAAAGACAAGAATTGAACCACAAAGAGAGCATCATATAGCATGTGAAAAAACACATATAAGTCTAACATACTTCCTATGCATAGGCATATTATAGGCAAAGAAATTATCAAGGAAAGCAAAAACTAGCATATGCAAGGAAGAAGAAAGAAACAAAAGCAATCTCAACATAACGAGAGGTAATTTTGTAACATGAAAATTGCTAAAACCATATTTTCCTCTCTCATAATAATTTCACGTAGGATCATAATCAAATTCAATAATATAACTATCATATAAAATATTCTCAACATGATCCACATGCATGCAAAGTTGACACTCTTCCAAAATAGTGGGATTATCATTAACTCTCTGAAACCACTTTTATCAATTTTTTTAGAATTGATCATACTCCAAAGTAGTGGAATCATTATTACCTAGAGTTGAAAATCTTCCAAACCCACATTTAATATTATAGCAAACATATTCATCATGAGGCTTTAATAAATTTTCAAGATCATAAGAAGCATCATCACCCCAATCATGGTCATTACAATAAGTAGTAGACATGGCAATGTTGGGAAACGTAGTAATTTCAAAAAAATTCCTACGCACACGCAAGACCATGGTGATGGCATAGCAACGAGAGGGGAGAGTGTCTGTCCACGTACCCTCGTAGACCGAAAGCGGAAGCGTTATAACAACGCGGTTGATGTAGTCGTACGTCTTCACGATCCGACCGATCCAAGCACCGAACGTACGGCACCTCCGAGTTCTGCACACGTTCAGCTCGATGACGATCCCCGGGCTCCGATCCAGCAAAGCGTCGGGGATGAGTTCCGTCAGCATGACGGCGTGGTGACGATGATGATGCTCCACCGACGCAGGGCTTCGCCTAAGCTCCGGACGATATGACTTCACCGGCGCGGGGCTTCGCCTAAGCTCATGACGATATGACCGAAGTGGAATATGGTGGAAGGGGCACCGCACACGGCTAAGGAACGATCCGTAGATCAACTTGCGTGTCATGGGGTGCCCCCTGCCCCGTATATAAAGGAGCAAGGAGGAGGTGGCCGGCCTGGGAGGCGCGCAAGGGGAGTCCTACTCCCACCGGAGTAGGACTCCTCCTTTCCTAGTAGGAGTAGGAGAGTAGGAAGGGAAGGGAGGAAGGGTGCGGCCCTCCCCTAGTCCAATTCGGACTAGGCCTTGGGGCCTTGCCTGCCCTAGGCAGCCCTCTCTCTTTCCGCAGGGCCCAATAAGGCCCAATACTTCTCCCGGCGAATTCCGTAACTCTCCGGTACTCAAAAATACCGAATCATTCGAACCTTTCCGAACTCGAATATAGTCGTCAATATATCGATCTATACGTCTCGATCATTTGAGACTCCTCGTCATGTCCCCGATCTCATCCGGGACTCCTAACTCCTTGGTACATCAAAACTCATAAACTCATAATATAACCGCCATCGAAACCTTAAGCGTGCGGACCCTACGGGTTCGAGAACTATGTAGACATGACCTAGAACTATTCTCGGTCAATAACCAATAGCGGAACCTGGATGCCCATATTGGCTCCTACATATTCTCTGAAGATCTTTATCGGTCAAACCGCATAACAACATACTTTGTTCCCTTTGTCATCGGTATGTTACTTGCCCGAGATTTGATCTTCGGTATCCAATACCTAGTTCAATCTCGTTAACGGCAAGTCTCTTTACTCGTTACGTAATGCATCATTCCGTAACTAACTCATTAGCTACATTGCTTGCAAGGCTTATAGTGATGTGCATTACCGAGAGGGCCAGAGATACCTCTCCGACAATCGGAGTGACAAAACCTAATCTCGAAATCGCCAACCCAACATGTACCTTTGGAGACACCTGTAGTACTCCTTTATAATCACCCGATTCGTTGTGACGTTTGGTAGCACCAAAGTGTTCCTCCGGTAAATGGGAGTTGCATAATCTCATAGTTACAGGAACATGTATAAGTCATGAAGAAAGCAATAGCAACATACTAAGCGATCAAGTGCTAGGCTAACGGAATGGGTCATGTCAATCAGATCATTCTCCTAATGATGTGATCCCGTTAATCAAATGACAACTCATGTCTATGGTTAGGAAACATAACCATCTTTGATTAACGAGCTAGTCAAGTAGAGGCATACTAGTGACACTCTGTTTGTCTATGTATTCACACATGTATTATGTTTCAGTTAATACAATTCTAGCATGAATAATAAACATTTATCATGATATAAGGAAATAAATAATAACTTTATTATTGCCTCTAGGGCATATTTCCTTCAGTCTCCCACTTGCACTAGAGTCAATAATCTAGTTCACATCATCATGTGATTCAACACTAATATTCACATCTCAGATGTGATTAACACCCATAGTTCACATCGTCATGTGACCAACACCCAAAGGGTTTACTAGAGTCAGTAATCTAGTTCACATCGCTATGTGATTAACACCCAAAGAGTACTAAGGTGTGATCATGTTTTTGCTTGTGAGATAATTTTAGTCAACGGGTCTGTCACATTCAGAGCCGTAAGTATTTTGCAAATTTCTATGTCTACAATGCTCTGCACGGAGCTACTCTAGCTAATTGCTCCCACTTTCAATATGTATCCAGATTGAGACTCAGAGTCATCTAGATTAGTGTTAAAACTTGCATCGACGTAACCCTTTACGACGAACCTTTTTTCACTTCCATAATCGAGAAACATATCCTTATTCTACTAAGGATAATTTTGACCGCTGTCCATTGATCTACTCCTAGATCACTATTGCACTCCCTTGCCAATCTTAGTGGTAGGGTATGCAATAGATCTGTACACAACATGACATACTTTATAGAACCTATGGCTGATGCATAGGGAATGACTTTCATTCTCTTTCTATCTTCTGCCGTGGTCGGGTTTTGAGTCTTACTCAATCTCACACCTTGTAACACAGTGCAAGAACTCTTTCTTTGACTGTTCCATTTTGAACTACTTCAAAATCTTGTCAAGGTATGTATTCATTGAAAAACTTATCAAGCGTCTTTGATCTATCTCTATAGATCTTGATGCTCAATATGTAAGCAGCTTCACCGAGGTCCTTTTTTTGAAAAACTCCTTTCAAATACTCCTTTATGCTTTGCGAATAATTCTACATTATTTCCGATCAACAATATGTCATTCACATATACTTATCGAAATGCTTTGTAGTGCTCCCACTCACTTTCTTGTAAATACAGGCTTCTCCAAAAGTCTCAGATAAAACCATATGCTTTGATCACACTATCAAAGCGTTTATTCCAACTCGAGATGCTTGCACCAGTCCATAGATGGATCGCTGGAGCTTGCACATTTTGTTAGCTCCTTTAGGATTGACAAAACCTTCTGGTTGCATCATATACAACTCTTCTTTAATAAATCCATTAAAGAATGTAGTTTTGACATCCATTTGCCAGATTTCATAAAATGTGGCAATTGCTAACATGATTTGGACAGACTTAAGCATCGCTACAGTTGAGAAAATCTCATTGTAGTCAACACCTTGAACTTGTCGAAAACCTTTTTGTGACAAGTCGAGCTTTGTAGATAGTAACACTACTATCGTGTCCGTCTTCCTCTTGAAGATCCATTTATTTAAACATGGCTTGCTGATCATCGAGCAAGTCAATCAAAGTCCATACTTTGTTCTCATACATGGATCCTATCTCAGATTTCACGGCCTCAAGCCATTTCGCGGAATCTGGGCTCATCATCGCTTCCTCATAGTCCGTAGGTTCATCATGGTCTAGTAACATGACTTCTAGAACACGATTACCGTACCACTCTGTGCGGATTTTACTTTTGGAAGACCTACGAGGTTTGGTAGCAACTTGATCTGAAGTTTCATGATCATCATCATTAACTTCCTCACTAATTGGTGTAGGAATCATCGGAACTGATTTACGTGATGAACTACTTTCCAATAAGGGAGAAGGTACAATTACCTCATCAAGTTCTACTTTTCTCCCACTCACTTCTTTCGAGAGAAACTTCTTCTCTAGGAAGGATCCATCTTAGCAACAAATATCTTGCTTTCAGATCTGTGATAGAAGGTGTACCCAATAGTTCCCTTTGGGTATTCTATGAGGACGCACTTTTCCGATTTGGGTTCGAGCTTATCAGGTTGAAACCTTTTCATATAAGCATCAAAACTCCAAGCTTTAAGAAACGACACTTAGGTTTATCGCTAAACCATAGTTCATACGGTGTCATCTCAGCGGATTTAGATGGTGCCCTATTAAGCGTGAATGCAGCTGTCTCTAATGCATAACCCCAAAACGATAGTGGTAAATCGGCAAGATACATCATTGATCGCACCATATCAAATAAAGTGCGGTTATGACGTTCGGACACACCATTACGTTATGCTGTTCCATGTGGCATGAGCTGTGAAACTATTCCACATTGTTTTATATGAAGGCCAAACTCGTAACTCAAATATTCTCCTCCACGATCAGATCGTAGAAACTTTATTTTCTTATTACGATGATTCTCCACTTCACTCTGAGATTATTTGAACTTTTCAAATGTTTCAGACTTGTGCTTCATTAAATAGATATACTCATATCTGCTCAAATCATCTTGTGAAGGTCAGAAAATAACGATACTTGCCGTGAGCTTTAACACTCATCGGACCGCATACATCAGTATGTATTATTTCCAATAAGTCATTTGCTCGCTCCATTGTTTTGGAGAACAGAGTCTTTAGTCATCTTGCCCATAAGGCATGGTTCGCAAGCATCAAGTAATTCATAATCAAGTGATTCCAAAATCCCATCAGCATGGAGTTTCTTCATGCGCTTTACACCAATATGACCTAAACGGCAGTGCCACAAATAAGTTGCACTATCATTATTAACTTTGCATCTTTTGGCATCAATATTATGAATATGTGTATCACTACGGTCGAGATCCAACAAACTATTTTTATTGGGTGTATGACCATTGAAGGTTTTATTCATTTAAAGAACAACAATTATTCTTTGACTTTAAATGAATAACCGCTTTGAAAACTATTTTCATTGGGTGTATGACCATCGAAGGTTTTATTCATTTAAACAGAACAACAATTATTCTTTGACTTTAAATGAATAACCGTTTTGCAATAAACATGATCAAATCAAATTCATGCTCAACGCAAACACCAAATAACATTTATTTAGGTTTAACACTAATCCCGAAAGTATAGGGAGTGTGCGATGATGATCATATCAATCTTGGAACTACTTCCAACACTCATCGTCACTTCCCTTCAACTAGTCTCTGCTTATTCTCAGTAACTCCTGTTTCGAGTTACTAATCTCAACAACCGAACAAGTATCAAATACTCAGGGGCTACTATAAACACTAGTAAGGCACACATCAATAACCTGTATATCAAATATACTCTTGTTCAATTTGCCATCCTTCTTATCCGCCAAATACTTGGGGTAGTTCCGCTTCCAGTGACCAGTTCCATTGCAGAAAAAAAACACTTAGTCTCAGGCTTAGGTCCAGACTTGGGCTTCTTCACTCGAGCAGCAACTTGCTTGCCGTTCTTCTTGAAGTTCCCCTTCTTCCCTTTGCCCTTTTCCTTGAGACTAGTGGTCTTGTCAACTATCAACACTTGATATTTTTCTTGATTTCTACCTTCGCCGATTTTAGCATCGCGAAGAGCTTGGGAATTGTTTTCATCATCCCTTGCATACTATAGTTCATCACGAAGTTCTAGTAACTTAGTGATGGTGTCTAGAGAATTCTGTCAATCACTATCTTATCTGGAAGATTAACTCCCACTTGATTCAAGCGATTGAAGTACCTAGACAATCTGAGCACATGCTCACTAGTTGAGCGATTCTCCTCCATCTTTTAGCTATAGAACTTGTTGGAGACTTCATATCTCTCAACTCGGGTATTTGCTTGAAATATTAACTTCAATTCCTGGAACATCTCATATGGTCCATGACGTTCAAAACGTCTTTGAAGTCCCGATTCTAAGCCGTTAAGCATGGTGCACTAAACTATCAAGTAGTCATCATATTGAGCTAGCCAAACGTTCATAACGACTGCATCTACTCCTGCAATAGGTCTGTCACCTAGCGGTGCATTAAGGACATAATTCTTACGTGCAGCAATGAGGATAAACCTCGGATCACGGATCCAATCCGCATCACCGCTACTAACATTTTCAATACAATTTTCTCTAGGAACACATATAAAAACATAGGGAAGCAACAACGCGAGCTATTGATCTACAACATAATTTGCAAAATACTACCAGGACTAAGTTCATGATAAATTAAAGTTTAATTAATCATATTAAAAACCTCCCACTTAGACAGACATCTCTCTAGTCATCTAAGTGATTACGTGATCCAAATCAACTAAACCATGTCCGATCATCACGTGAGATGGAGTAGTTTCAATGGTGAACATCACTATGTTGATCATATCTACTATATGATTCACGCTCGACCTTTCGGTCTCTGTGTTCCGAGGCCATATCTGTTATATGCTTGGCTCGTCAAGTTTAACCTGAGTATTCCGTGTGTGCAACTGTTTTGCACCCGTTGTAGATGGACGTAGAACTTATCACACCCGATCATCACGTGGTGTCCGGGTACTACTGAACTTTGGCAACGGTGCATACTCGGGAGAACACTTCTTGATAATTTTAGTGAGAGATCATCTTATAATGCTATCGTCAATCAAAGCAAGATAAGATGCATAAAGGATAAACATCACATGCAATCAATATAAGTGATATGATATGGTCATCATCATCTTGTGCTTGTGATCTCCATCGCCGAAGCACCGTCATGATCACCATCGTCACCGGCGCGACACCTTGATCTCCATCGTAGCATCGTTGTCGTCTCGCCAACTATTGCTTCTACGACTATCGCTACTGCTTAGTGATAAAGTAAAGCAATTACATGGCGTTGCATTTCATACAATAAGCGACAACCATATGGCTCCTGCCGATTGCCGATAACTTCGGTTACAAAACATGATCATCTCATACAATAAAATATAGCATCACGTCTTGACCACATCACATCACAACATGCCCTGCAAAAACAAGTTAGGCGTCCTCTACTTTGTTGTTGCAAGTTTTACGTGGCTGCTACGGGCTGAGCAAGAACCGTTCTTACCTCGCATCAAAACCACAGCGATAGTTTGTCAAGTTGGTGCTGTTTTAACCTTCGCAAGGACCGGCGTAGCCACACTCGGTTCAACTAAAGTGAGAGAAACCGACACCGCCGGTCACCTTTAAGCAACTAGTGCTCGAAGCGGTGAAACCAGTCTCGCGTAGCGTCTGGCGTAATGTCGGTCCGGGCCGCTTCATCTCACAATACCGCCAACCAAAGTATGACATGCTGGTAAGCAGATGACTTATATCGCCCACAACTCACTTGTGTTCTACTCGTGCACATGACATCAACGCATAAAACCAGGCTCGATACCATCTGTTGGGAAACGTAGTAATTTCAAAAAATTCCTACGCACACGCAAGACCATGGTGATGGCATAGCAACGAGAGGGAGAGTGTCGTCCGCCCACCCTCGTGAGACCGAAAGCGGAAGCGTTATAACAACGCGGTTGATGTAGTCGTGCGTCTTCACGATCCGACCGATCCAAGCACCGAGCGTCACGGCACCTCCGAGTTCTGCACACGTTCAGCTCGATGACGATCCCGGGCTCCGATCCAGCAAAGCGTCGGGGATGAGTTCCGTCGAGACGACGGCGTGGTGGCGATGATGATGCTCCACCGACGCAGGGCTTCGCCTAAGCTCATGACGATATGACTAGGGCTTCGCTTAAGCTCATGACGATATGACCAAGTGGAATATGGTGGAAGGGCACCGCACACGGCTAAGGAACGATCCGTAGATCAACTTGCGTGTCATGGGGTGCCCCCTGCCCCAGATATAAAGGAGCAAGGGAGGAGGTGGCGGCCTAGGAGGCGCGCACAGGGGGGGAGTCCTACTCCCACCGGGAGTAGGACTCCTCCTTTCCTAGTAGGAGTAGGAGAGTAGGAAGGGAAGGGAGGAAGGTGCGGCCTCCCCTAATCCAATTCGGACTAGGCCTTGGGGCGCGGCCTGCCCTAGGCAGCCCTCTCTCTTTCCCAGGGGCCCAATAAGGCCCAATACTTCTCCCGGCGAATTCCCGTAACTCTCCGGTACTCGAAAATACCGAATCATTCGAACCTTTCCGAACTCGAATATAGTCGTCCAATATATCGATCTTTACGTCTCGACCATTTCGAGACTCCTCGTCATGTCCCCGATCTCATCCGGGACTCCGAACTCCTTCGGTACATCAAAACTCATAAACTCATAATATAACATCATCGAAACCTTAAGCGTGCGGACCCTACGGGTTCGAGAACTATGTAGACATGACCTAGAACTATTCTCGGTCAATAACCAATAGCGGAACCTGGATGCCCATATTGGCTCCTACATATTCTACGAAGATCTTTATCGGTCAAACCGCATAACAACATACTTTGTTCCCTTTGTCATCGGTATGTTACTTGCCCGAGATTTGATCTTGGTATCAATACCTAGTTCAATCTCGTTACGGCAAGTCTCTTTACTCGTTACATAATGCATCATTCCGTAACTAACTCATTAGCTACACTGCTTGCAAGGCTTATAGTGATGTGCATTACCGAGAGGGCCCAGAGATACCTCTCCGACAATCGGAGTGACAAAACCTAATCTCGAAATCGCCAACCCAACATGTACCTTTGGAGACACCTGTAGTACTCCTTTATAATCACCCGATTACGTTGTGACGTTTGGTAGCACCAAAGTGTTCCTCCGTAAACAGGAGTTGCATAATCTCATGGTTACAGGAACATGTATAAGTCATGAAGAAAGCAATAGCAACATACTAAGCGATCAAGTGCTAGGCTAACGGAATGGGTCATGTCAATCAGATCATTCTCCTAATGATGTGATCCCGTTAATCAAATGACAACTCATGTCTATGGTTAGGAAACATAACCATCTTTGATTAACGAGCTAGTCAAGTAGAGGCATACTAGTGACACTCTGTTTGTCTATGTATTCACACATGTATTATGTTTCCGGTTAATACAATTCTAGCATGAATAATAAACATTTATCATGATATAAGGAAATAAATAATAACTTTATTATTGCCTCTAGGGCATATTTCCTTCAGGCAAAACTAGCATCCCCAAGCTTAGGGTTTTGCATATCATTAACACAATTGACATCAATAGAATTTATAGTAAAATCATTGCAATCATGCTTTTTATTCAAGGAGCTATCATGAATCAGTTCATAAATTTCTTCATCACAATTTTCAGATTCACGAATCTCACGCAAAACTTCATAAAGATAACCTAGTGCACTCAACTCACTAGCAATTGGTTCATCATGATTGGATCTTTTTCAAAGATTAGCAAGTGGATGGGGATCCATATCAATAGATTTTTAGCAAGTGAAGATGCAAGAAAATAGAAGGCACATTGTAACACAAGCAAAGATAGTAGGCGAACAAGACGAACGGAAGAAGGGTGGAAGAAAAGGCAAATCTTTTTGAAAATCATTTTAGGAGTGGGGGAGAGGAAAACGAGAGGCGAATGGCGAATAATGTAGTGCAAGAGATGAGAGTTTATGATGGGTACTTGGTATGTCTTGACTTGGCGTAGATCTCCCCAGCAACGGCGCCAGAAATTGGCAAGTTGATGGGAGACGAGTCTTGATTTGGCGTAAATCTCCCCGGCAACGGCGCCAGAAATTCTTCCTGCTACTTCTTGAGCTTGCGTTCGTTTTTCCCTCGAAGAGGAAAGGGTGATGCAGCAAAGTAGAGATAAGTATTTCCCTCAGTTTGAGAACCAAGGTATCAATCCAGTAGGAGATAGCGCACAAATCACTGAATACCTGCACAAACAATCAAACAACTTGCACCTAACGCGATAAAGGGGTTGTCAATCCCTTCACGGTTACATGCAAAAGTGAGATCTAATAGAGATAGATAAATGATAAAATAAATATTTTTGGTATTTTTGGTTTATAGATCGGAAAGTAAAAGATTATAAAATAGTATATCGGAAACTTATATGATGGAAAATAGTAGAACGGAAACTTATATGATGGAAAATAGACCCGGGGGCCATAGGTTTCACTAGAGGCTTCCCTCAAGATAGTAAATAATACGGTGGGTGAACAAATTACTGCCGAGCAATTGATAGAAAAGCGCAAAGTTATGGGGATATCTAAGGCAATGATCATGAATATAGGCATGACGTCCGTGTCAAGTAGACTGAAACGATTCTGCATCTACTACTATTACTCCACACATCGACCGCTATCCAGCATGCATCTAGAGTATTAAGTTCATAAGATGACATGATGTAGAGGAATTAACTCAAGAAATATGATGAAAACCCCATCTTTTTATCCTTGATGGCAACAATACAATACGTGCCTTGCTGCCCCTACTGTCATTGGGAAAGGACACCGGAAGATTGAACCCAAAGCTAAGCACTTCTCCCATTGCAAGAAAAACCAATCTAGTTGGCTAAACCAAACCAATAGTTCAAATATAATTACAAAGATATCAAATCATGCATAAAAGAATTCAGAGAAGATTCAAATAATATTCATAGATAAGCTGATCATAAATCCACAATTCATTGGATCTCGGCAAAGACACCGCAAAAAGTATTACATCAAATAGATCTCCAAGAACATCGAGTAGAACATGGTATTGAAAATCAAAGAGAGAGAAGAAGCCATCTAGCTACTAGCTATGGACCCATAGGTCTGTGGTAAACTACTCATGCTTCATCGGAAGGGTAATAGAGTTGATGTAGAAGCCCTCTGTGATCGAAGCCCCGTCCGGCAGGGTACCGGAAAAGGTCACTAGATGGGATCTCACGGGTACAGAAGGTTGCGGCGGTGGAAAAGTGTTTTCGTGGATGCCTCTGGTGGTTTATGGATATTTGGGAATATATAGGCGCAGGAATTAGGTCAGGAGGTGCACGGGGGGCCCACAAGGGTGGGGGCGCGCCCTCCATCCTTGTGGCCACCTCGTGGCTCCTCTGACTTCCTCTCCAAACTCCTGGTTGTCTTTTGGTCCAAGAAAAATCACCGCGAAGGTTTTATTCCGTTTGGACTCCGTTTGGTATTCCTTTTCTGCGAAACTCAAAAACAAGGAAAAAACAGGAACTAGCACTGGGCTCTAGGTTAATAGGTTAGTCCCCAAAATAATATAAAATAGCATATTAATGCATATAAAACATCCAAAACAGATAATATAATAGAATGGAACAATAAAAAAATTATAGACACGTTGGAGACGTATCAATGTCTACCACAATACTTGTTCTTGTAGACTCGTGTTGGGCCTCCAAGCGCAGAGTTTTGTAGGACAGTAGCAAATTTCTCTCAAGTGGATGACCTATGGTTTATCAATCCATGGGAGGTGTAGGATGAAGATGGTCTCTCTCAAACAACCCTGCAACCAAATAATAAAAAGTCCCTTGTGTCCCCAACACACCAAATACAATGATAAATTGTATAGGTGCAGTAGTTCAGCGAAGAGATGGTGATACAAGTGTAGTAAAGATAGTAGATATTGTTTTTTGTAATAGGAACAATAAAAAACAGCAAGGTAGCAATTGATAAAATGGAGCAAAAATGGTACTGCAATGCTTGAAAATGAGGCCTAGGGTCCGTACTTTCGCTAGTGCAATCTCTCAACAATGCTAATCTAATTGGATTATATAACCATCCCTCAACGTGTGATGAAGAATCACACCAAAGTTCCTATCTAGCGGAGAACATAAGAATAAATTGTTTGGAGGGTATGAAACCACCTCAAAGCTGTTCTTTCCGACCAATCTATCCTAGAGTTCGTATAACACCAAGATATTTTCTCCGATCGATCTAACCAAGAGTTTGTACTAAAATAACACCATATGATACACATCAACCAACTCTAATGTCACCTAGATACTCCAATGTCACCGTGAGTATCCATGAGTTGATTATATGATATGCATCAAACAATTTTAGATTCATAATACTCAATCCAACACAAAAACCTCAAAGAGTACCCCAAGATTTCTACCGGAGAAACAAAGATGAGAACGTGCATCAACCCACATGCATAGATTACCCCAATGTCACCTCGGGAATCCGCGAGTTGAGTGCCAAAACACATATCAAATGAATCAATATGACACCCCATTGTCACCACTGGTATTCATAGCGAGACATACATCAAGTGTTCTCAAATCCATAAAAGTATTCAATCCGATAAGAACGAAATCTCAAAGGGAAAACTCAATTCACAACAAGATAGAGAGGGGAAAACACCATATGGTCCAACTATATTAACAAAGCCCGCGATACATCTAGATTGTCCTAACTCAAGAACACGAGAGAGAGAGAGAGAGAGAGAGAGAGAGAGAGATTAAACACATATCTATTGGTAAGAATCCTCAGACCCGAGGGTGTACTACTCCCTCCTCATCATGGTGGCCATAGGGATGATGAAGATGGCTATCGGTGATGATTTCCCCCTCCGGCAGAGTGCCGGAACGGGGTTTAGATTGGTTTTTCGTGGCTATAGAGGCTTGCGATGGCGGAAATTCTGATCTATCGACTCCCCTATGGTTTTTGGAATATTTGGGAATTTATAGGGCGAAGAGGCGGTGCGGGAGGCCACCGAGGTGGGCACAACCCACCAGTGCGCGTCTGGGCACCCAGGCGCGCCCAGGTGGGTTGTGCCCCATCCGGGGAACCCCTCTGGTACTTCTTTGGGCCAAGTTGTGTCTTCTGGTCCATAGAAGTTCTCCAAAAAGTTTTGCTGCGTTTGGACTCCATTTGGTATTGATTTCCTGTGATGTAAAAAACAAGCAAAAACCAGCAATTGGCATTGGGCACTATGTCAATAGATTAGTCCCAAAAAATGATATAACGTTGCTATAAAATGATCGTAAAACATTCAAGAATGATAATATAACAACATGAATACTTCATAAATTATAGATACGTCGGAGACATATCAATCGCCATAATAATTGTCATTATGGTGATTTTGGCCCAAAACACACTCTAGCAGAGTTGCCGTCCGGCCCTTGAGCGTCATATTTTTTAGAGTGCACTCCAAACCAGTGGGCTTCCATATTTTCCATGTGTGTGGGGTTGGGGGTATGTATAGCGCGCTTGATAACCCACAAGTATAGGGGATCGCAACAGTTTTTTAGGGTAGAGTATTCAACACAAATTTATTGATTCGACACAAGGGGAGCCAAAGAATATTCTCAAGTATTAGCAGCTGAGTTGTCAATTCAACGTCACCTGAAATACTTAATATCTGCCGCAAAATATTTAATAGCAAAGTAGTATGGAAGTAACGGTAACGGTGGCAAAAGTAACAGTAGCAGTTTTGTAGCAATTGTAACAGTAACAACGACAAAGTAATGTAGCAAAGATCTATATGTGAAAAGCTCGTAGGCAATGGATCAATGATGGATAATTATGTCGGATGGCATTCATCATGCAATAGTTATAACCTAGGGTGACACAGAACTAGCTCCAATTCATCAATATAATGTAGGCATGTATTCCGTTTATAGTCATACGTGCTTATGGAAAAGAACTTGCATGACATCTTTTGTCCTATCCTCCCATGGCAGCGGGGTCCTAATGGAAACTAAGGGATATTAACGCCTCCTTTTTATAGAGAACCGGAACAAAGCGTTAGCACTTTGTGAATACATGAAATCCTCAAACTACGGTCATCACCGGGAAGTGTCCCGACTATTGTCACTCTGGGGTTTCCGGATCATAACACGTAGTAGGTGACTATAACTTGCAAGATAGGATCAAGACCACAAATATATTCATGAAAACATAATAGGTTCAGATCTGAAATCATGGCACTCGGGCCCTAGTGAAAAGCATTAAGCATAGAAAAGTCATAGCAACATCAATCTTAGAACATAGTGGATACTTGGGATCAAACCCTAACAAAACTAACTCGATTACATGATAAATCTCATCCAACCCATCACCATCCAGCAAGCCTACGATGGGATTACTCACGCACGATGGTGAGCATCATGAAATTGGTGATGGAGGATTGTTGATGATGACGATGCCGATGATTTCCCCTCTCCGGAGCCCAAAACAGACTCCAGACCTACCCTCCCGAGGAAGAATATATGGCGATGAATATATGGATCCATATCGTAAAACGCGATGAATCCTTCTCTCTAATTTTTTTCTCCCTGAACGTGAATATATGGAGTTGGAGTTGAGGTCGGTGGAGCTTCATGGGACCCACAAGCCAGGGGGCGCGTCCAGGGGGTAGGGCGCGCCCCCACCCTTGTGGACAGGTGGTGGGCCCCCCTTGGTTGATTCTTTCATCAATATTTTTTATTTATTCCAAAAATATTATCCATGAAGTTTCCGGTCATTCCGAGAACTTTTATTTCTGCACAAAAATAACACCATGGCAATTCTGCTGAAAACAACATCAGTCCGGGTTAGTTCCATCCAAATCATGCAAATCAGTGTCCAAAACAAGGGCAAAAGAGTTTAGAGAAGTAGATACGATGGAGACGTATCAACTCCCCAAGCTTAAGTCGTTGCTTGTCCTCAAGCAATTCAGTTGACAAACTGAAAGTGATAAAGAAAAACTTTTACAAACCCTGTTTGATCTTGTTGTTGCAAATATGTAAAGCCAACATTCAATTTTTCAGCAAAATATTATGAACTAACCATATTCACAATAACATTTAGGTCTCATGTTTACTCATATCAATGGCATAACCCACTAGCGAGCAATAATAATAAATCTCGGATGACAACACTTTCTCAAAACAATAAATATATAATATAACAAGATGGTATCTCCCTATCCCTTTCTGAGACCGCAAAACATAAACGCAGAGCACCCCTGAAGATCATGGACTGACTAGACATTTTAATTCATGGCAAAAGAGATCCAGTCACAGTCATAATACAAATTAATAAAAATGCATAGAATGACAGTGGCGCTCTCTAACTAGTGATTTTTATAAGAGGATGATGGCTCAGCAATAAAAGTAAATAGATAGGCCCTTCACAGAGGGAAGCAGGGATTTGCAGAGGTGCTAGAGCTCTTATTTTTTAAATATAGATAAATAATATTTTGAGCGGCATGCTTTCATTGTCAACATAACAACCAAGAGATCTCGGTACGTATCTTCCATACTAGATACATTATAGGTGGTTCCCAAATAGAATGGTAAAGTTTATACTCCCCCACCACCAACAAGCACATTCCCCGCCTGGTCTGAAACAATGGGTACCGTCCAACTAACAACAGTCCTGGGGAGTTTTGTTTGCAATTATATTTTGATTTGATTTGAGCATGGGACTGGGCATCCCGGTTACCAGCCATTCTCTCATGAATGATGAGCGGAGTCCACTCATCGTGAGAATAACCCACCTAGCATTGGAAGATATTGATAGCCCCTAGTCGCCACATGAGTGACTCGGGCATACAAAACAGATTATCATTTGAAGGTTTAGAGTTTGGCACATGCAAATTTACTTGGAACGGCAGGTAAATGCCGCATATAGGTAGGTATGGTGGACTCATACGGAACAAATTTGGGTTTATGGAGATGGATGCACAAGTAGTATTCCCGCTTAGTACAAGTGAAGGCTAGCAAGAGATTGAGGAGCGACCAACTAGATAGCGACAACAGTCATAAATATGCATTGAGAGTAACCAACATTGAGTGCAAGCATGAGTAGGATATAAATCACCATGAACATAAATATCATGAAGGCTATGTTGATTTTGTGTCAACTACATGTGTGAACACGTGCCAAGTCAAGCCACTCGAATCATTCAGAGGAGGATACCATCCTATAATACTACATCACAACCATTTTAAAAGCATGTAGGCATGCAAGGTAAACCATTATAAACTCCTAGGCTATTAAGCATGGCATGAGTAACTATAATCTCTAATTGTCATTGCAAACATGTTTCACTCATAAAGGGCTGAATCAAGAACGACGAACTAATCATATTTACAAAAACAAGATAGGTTGAGTTCATACCGGCTTTTCCTCATCTCAATCATTTCAACATATATCATCATTATTACCTTTCACTTGCATGACCGAACGATGTGGATAATAATAATAGTGCAGGTGCATTGGATTAAGCTGGAATCTGCAAACATTTATTCAAAGGGAAGACAAGGTAATATGGGCTATTTGTTAGATAATCAATAATACATATGAGAGCCACTCATCATTTTCATTGTGGTCTTCTCCTCTCGACCCCCAAAGAAAAGAAAAGAATTTCAAAGAAACACACTGAAATGTTTTTGGAGTTTTTTTTCTAAAGAAGGTAAAACAAGAACAAGAAAAACTATTTACACAGGAAAGCTCCCAACAAGCAAAAGAAGAACGAAAAATCTTTTTGGGTTCTCTTTTATACTACTACTAAACAAACATGGAAAGGCCAAAACGAAGCTACAACTAATTTTTTTTCTCAAAGTTTTTCAAACACACAAGAAGAAAGCGAGAAAAACAAAATAAACTAGCATGGATAGTATGAACACCGACAACTGGAATGAGTGTGTGAACATGAATGTAATGTCGGTGAGAAATACGTAGTCCCCCAAGCTTAGGCTTTTCACCTAAGTTGGTCTACGCCCATGGATCAAAGTGACCCTCTCCGGTGTACTGGGGAGGATCCTGGGGGTTCCACTGGTTAGCGAGCTCCTGCGGCTCCCACTGATAAATGCGCTCCTGATACGGATCAGGTGATGGTTCTGGCTCATGAACTAGGGATCAGGTCCGCTCCCAGTATGCATAAATGTCCTCAGGTAGAATGAGGTATGTGCCTGAATGAATATTGAACAAAGAAGGTGTAGGCAAGGTAATAATTTGACAAGTCTTCTCGATAAATACCATGTTATAGATAAGTCCCTTGTCCTTATCATAGTGAATAAAATCATGTGCTACCATACTGTTATAATCTAAATGTAAAGTAGGTAGTAGCATCTCCTCTTTCTCATCGTGCCTAATGGGTATCTCGAAGCGTTTAGCGAGGCGGGAGGCATAGATACCTCCAAAGATTGGACCCTTCGAACAGTTTAAACTCAACCGTCGAGCAACCATAGTGCCCAAACTAAAAGTTCTATCACGAAGTAAGGCATGGCACAAAATACCAAAGTCAGGAGCACTAAGGCCTCCACTCTCCCCACGACCAATTAAACATCTCCAGCAAATAATGAGTAGTAGCGCAAAACAGGAAAATGTAAACTAGCCACTCTCGCTTCCGACACCTTTCTCCTTTCCCCAACAGTAACTTCATCAATAAAATCTTCCACATCTCTAGGACGTGGTTCATCGACGCTGCCCTCATAAGGTAATTTACAAACCTCACAAAAGTCATAAAGCATCATCTCCTTATGCTCATCATATAAGTGAAAATCTACCGTGGGTGATGATCTCCTAGCATGAAAGTGAAAATTTTGCAGGAAAGTATCAGTGAGTAGGAGGTACTGATCACACTTGTCATGGAGGAAGTCGGTGGTGCCTGCATTCTTCGCCAATAATAGAAATCCTCATAAATTCCAACCGCCTCTAAGAATGCATCACATGACCACTCACACGGTCGAACTTCCGCGGTGCGAGGAAGGTTGTACTTGGGCTTATTCTTCTCTTCATTTTTATTTCCTTTAGAACCCCGACTTGAAGAGCCTCTTAAAAATCTCCTCATCGTTTTCTTCCTCTGAAAAAATCTGAAATTTTTAGTGAATCAAAATAAAAGTGAACCAAACTCAACAAGATTGATAGCAACTACTCCTACAAGTGTCTAGAGGCTATATCATGCATCAAAACTACTTTGGACCATATAAATTTGACATGCAAGCTCAAGTACAAGGTCACCAAAGCAGCAAAAAATTGAAATAAATAAAGCACTAGAACAAAAACTATTTGGACCATTGGAGGAGTCACATACCGAAGAACAATATCCCAAAACAGTTTTGCAAATGGAGATTTGCACAAGGAGATCGAAAATGGCAGCAAGATGAGCAAGAACACGGGTTTGAGCTACGGGATGTTTTTTCTGGAGGAAGACGAAGTAAATGGGTGCTGGAATAAGTGGAGGCGACCCACGTAGGACCCACAAGGCAGGGGGCGCGCCCAGGGGGGTAGGGCGTGCCCTCCACCCTTGTGGCCCACTGGTGCAGCCCCCTGATGCATGTTCAGTGCCAGAAATTCTAAAATATTCTATAAAAAATCATACTAAATTTTTAGGGCATTTGGAGAACTTTTATTTTCGGGACATTTTTAATTTCGCGGATAATTAAGAAAACAGCCAGAAAATACTATTTTTTGCTTTATTTATTCTAAATAACATAAAGTAAAAGATAGGTACAGAAAGTTGTGCCTTATAAATTCATCCATATCATGCCCATCAAAAGGAATCCATTAACAAGGTTGATCAAGTCTTATTAACAAACTTCTTCCGAATGACATGAAACCGGAGAACTTTCGAATAACACTAGGTTACCTGAACGGGGATATGCATGTCCCCAACAATAAGAATATCATATTTCTTCTTGACAGTAGGAAGAGGAAATTCAAAACCTCCAATAGTAATAGTTGAAAATTTTCCAATAGAATTGATACTATGAACTTGAGGTTGTTTCTTCGGAAAGTGTACCTTATGCTCATTACCATTAACATGAAAAGTGACATTGCCTTTGTTGCAATCAATAACATCCCCTGCAGTATTCGAAAAGGGTCTACCAAGGATGATCGACATACTGTCATCCTTGGGAATATCAAGAATAGCAAAGTCCGTCAAGATAGTAACGTTTGCAACCATAACAGGCACATCCTCACAAATATCGATGGGTATAGCAGTTGATTTATCAGCCATTTGCAAAGATATTTCAGTAGGTGTCAACTTATTCAATTCAAGTCTATGATATAAAGAGAAAGGCATAACACTAACACCAGCTCCAAGATCACATAAAGCAGTTTTAACATAGTTTCTTTTAATGGAGCATGGTATAGTTGGTACTCCTGGATCTCCAAGTTTCTTTGGTATTCCACCCTTAAAAGTATGATTAGCAAG
Organism: Aegilops longissima; assembly: GCA_021605205.1. Lineage (NCBI taxonomy): Eukaryota > Viridiplantae > Streptophyta > Magnoliopsida > Poales > Poaceae > Aegilops > Aegilops longissima. Next base: position 261,482,379 of record CM038682.1, on the reverse strand, counting down.
CATGGTGGAAATTTCAGCCTCTGTTATCTTTCTTTTATTTGTAACAATATCTTCCATATACTTAGCATAAGGAGACATTTTCAGCATGTCAGTCAAACGCATACGCAAAAATATAGGTCTAATCATTTCAGCAAAGCGCTCAAAATCCTCATCATCCTTTTTCTTGGATGGTTTAGGAGGAAAGGGCATGGGTTTCTGAACCCATGGTTCTCTTTCTTTACCATGTTTTCTAGCAACGAAGTCCCTCTTATCATAATGTTGATTCTTTGATTGTGGGTTATCAAGATCAACAGCAAGTTCTACCTCAACATAATTATCATTACTAGGTTGAGCATCAACATGAACATCATTATTAACATTATCACTGGGCTCATGTTCATCACCAGATTGTGTCTCAGCATCAGAAATAGAAATATCATTGGGATTCTCAGGTGTATCTATAACAGGTTCGCTAGAAGTATGCAAGGTCCTATCACCTTTCTTTTTCCTCTTAGAAGGATCAGGTGCATCAGTATTAATTCTCTGAGAATCTTGCTCAATTCTTTTAGGATGACCTTCAGGATACAAAGGTTCCTGAGTCATCTTACCACCTCTAGTCATAACCCTAACAACATTATCTATATTCTTACTATTCAACTCATTAAACAAATCATCATGTGCCTTAAGTACTTTTTCTACTTGAGTTGTAACCATGGAAGCATGCTTACTAATAAGCTTAAGATCATTAACATTTCTGCTCATATAATTACCCAAGTAGTCAAGCATGTAAGCATTACATTTCCATTGTCTACTAACATAAGCATTGAAGTTTTCTTGTTTAACAATAAAATTATCAAACTCATCCAAGCATTGACTAGCAGACTTATTATGAGGAATATCACCTTCATCAAATCTATAGAGAATTTACCTTTACTACCTGTGTGGGGTTATCAAGACCATGTATTACTTCAATAGGCAGTAAATTCTTAACATCTTCAGCTTTAATACCTTTTTCTTTCATAGATCTCTTTGCCTCTTGCATATCTTCAGGACTGAGGAATAGAATACCTCTTTTCTTAGGATTTGGCTTAGGAGTTGGTTCGGAAGAGTCCAGTCATTATCATTACTCAAAATATTATTCAATAGCAATTCAACTTGCTCAACAGTTCGTTCCCTGAAAACACAACCAGCACAACTATCTAGGTGGTCCCTAGAAGGATCGATTAGTCCATTATAAAAGATATCAAGTATTTCATTTTTCTTGAGAGGATGATCAGGCAAAGCATTAAGTAATTCGAGAAGCCTCCCCCAAGCTTGTGGGAGACTCTCTTCTTCAATTTGCACAAAGTGAAATATTTCCTTTCAAGCAGCTTGTTTCTTATGAGCAGGGAAATATTTTTCAGAGAAATAGTAAATCATATCCTGGGGACTATGCACACAACCAGGAGCAAGAGAATTAAACCATAACTTAGCATCACCCTTTAACAAGAAAGGAAACAATTTAAGAATACAGTAATAGCGATTTTTTCCTCATGAGCAAATAGGATGGCTATATCATTCAATTTAGTAAGATGTGCCACAACAGTTTCAGATTCATAACCATAGAAAGGATCAGATTCAAACAAAGTAATTAACTCAGGATCGATAGAGAATTCATAATCTTTATCAGTAACAAAGATAGGCAAAGTAGCTAATTTTGGATCATATTGCATTCTAGCATTCAAAGACTTTTCTTTCAGCTTTGCTCACAGTTTCTTAAGATCATTTCTATCATTACAAGCGAAAAATTATCTAGCAGTTTCTTCATCCATAATATAACCCTCAGGTACAATAGTAAGTTCATATCTAGGAGAGCTAGTCTTATCAGTTGTTTCGAAGTTTTCAAATTCAATAATTTCATCAGTTTCAGAAATATCATCATCTTCAGCATAATCAATAGTTCTAACTCTAGCAAAATGTTCATCGAGTAATTCACCCAGTGGCACAGTTTTATCAAGCAGAGTAGTATCATCATAAACATCATTCATAGTAGAAGTAGCATCATCAATAATATGCGACATATCAGAATCAATAGCAGGTGTAGGTGCCGCAAGCTTACTCAAAACAGAAGGTGAATCGAGTGCAGAGCTAGATGGCAGTTCCTTACCTCCCCTCGTAGTAGAGGGAAAAATCTTGGTTCTAGTATCTTTCAGATTCTTCATAGTGATCAACAGATATAAATCCCAAGTGACTCAGAGAATAGAGCTATGCACCCTGGCAACAGCGCCAGAAAAAGGTCTTGATAACCCACAAGTATAGGGGATCGCAACAGTTTTTGAGGGTAGAGTATTCAACCCAAATTTATTGATTCGACACAAGGGGAGCCAAAGAATATTCTCAAGTATTAGCAGCTGAGTTTTCAATTCAACCACACCTGAAAGACTTAATATCTGCAGCAAAATATTTAGTAGCAAAATAGTATGGAAGTAACAGTAACGGTGGCAAAAGTAATAGTAGCAGTTTTATAGCAATTGTAACAGTGGCAACGGCAAAGTAACGTAGCAAAGAACAATATGTGAAAAGCTCATAGGCAATTGATCAATGATGGATAATTATGTCGGATGGCATTCATCATGCAATAGTTATAACCTAGGGTGACACAGAACTAGATCCAATTCATCAATATAATGTAGGCATGTATTCCGTATATAGTCATACATGCTTATGGAAAAGAACTTGCATGCCATATTTTGTCCTACCCTCCTGTAGCAGTTGGGTCCTAATGGAAACTAAGGGATATTAAGGCCTCCTTTTAATAGAGAACCAGAACAAAGCATTAGCACTTAGTGAATACATGAACTCCTCAAACTACGGTCATCACCGGGAAGTGTCCCGACTATTTTCACTCAGGGGTTGCCGGATCATAACACGTAGTAGGTGACTATAACTTGCAAGATAGGATCAAGAACACAAATATATTCATGAAAACATAATAGGTTCAGATCTGAAATCATGGCACTCGGGCCCTAGTGACAAGCATTAAGCATAGCAAAGTCATAGCAACATCAATCTTAGAACATAGTGGATACTAGGGATCAAACCCTAACAAAACTAACTCTATCGCATGATAAATCCCATGTGACGCCCGGGTAATTAAGCTACAGTAATCCCACGTTAACGGTGCCACGTCACCCCGGTTACTGTAGATAATATCGCGTTGGATCAAAACCGTTTCAAAATTCAATTTCAAATTAATGTCAACAATAAAAGTTTTTCAAAATTTAAAACAAAAATGTTCGGGAGGTGCCATATTTTGCATAAGTAAATATGGTGTAATTAAACACAATTTTATAAAATGCCTAGATAACTTAAAATGATTTAAAACAGAAAAGAAAATAAATAAAAAGAAAAGAAATTTAAAATAGAAAAAAACAAACAAAATAAAAACAAAAAGGAAACACCCCCCACTGGGCTCTGGCCCAGCACGGCACCGGCCCACCTGGCCCAACCAATCGGCCGACACACCCCCGCACCCCATAACCCTCCCACTCCCCCACTCGCCCACCGACACCCCCACACTCCCCCGAAATATCTCCCCCCCCCCCTCTCTCCCCCGATTGGATCGGGATCGAGAGGAGGAGGCCGACCCCGTTGCCGCGACCTTTCGCCATCACCGTCGCCCACCGCCGCCGCAAGGAGGACCACCCTGCTGTCGCCGTTCGCCGGGGCAACCCCCCCCCCACCGGAGCTCTTCTACCTCAACCCCCTCGCCGGATCTGCGCCCTCCCCGTCAACCTCCTCCTCGTCGTCCTCTCCGTCGACGGCCTCGTCCCCGTCCTCCGCCCCGAGCAACGCTGCCCCTTACCCTACGGCCCCAGTGAGCCCCTCCCTCTCCTCCTCACTCTCCCTCACCGTGTCGTGCACGCGCCCGTCCGCGCTCTCGCGCGCCCCTGTGGTCGAGCCCCCGCGCTTGCGCTTGCCCGCTCGATCCTGCTCGCTGCCCGCCCGATCTTGCTCGCCGTGCCACGCCCGTTAGCCCGCCCGGCGCCTCGCTTCTCGTGTCGACCCTACCACCTTCGCTCCACCGCTGCTGCACTGCTGCGCTTAGCCTCGCCCTAGGCGCTCGCGCCGCCCGCTCACGTGGCCTCGCACCCGCTTGCCCGTGCTGCCATGGGCTGCGCCTTCCGCCGCCCCGCCTATTGCCGGGCGCCACCGCGCTTCCCGTGCTTATGAAGGCCGCCACGGCTCGTCTCGCCGCCACGCGTGCTGGCGCTACTCCGTCGTCGCCCGGCCACCGAGGCTCGGCGCGCTTCGCCCTCGCCTCTCATGGCCTCGGTGCGAGCACCCGCAAATCAGACGCCAGCGCCCGCAAAGGCAGCGCCCGTTAACCGCCCGATTGGCGGATGGGTCACACACGTGGGCCCCAGCCCCTGTTAAAATAAAGAAGATAAAAAAAAGGAAACTAATTAATTAATTAAACAATTAATTAACTTAATTAAATCCTGATTAGTTGACTAGTTAAATTTACTTAACCTGCTAATTAAACTAAGTAACTGGTAATTAGTTATCGATATATGATGAATGGACCCATGCGTCGGTTTGACCAAGTCAATCGATCGTTGATCTTGACATCACCCTGATGTCATGTTGACGTCATAATGGCATTTCCTAATTAAATTAATTCTGATAATTCTAAAAATTAATAAAAACATTGAAAAATAATATAAAATAAACAGTAGCTCAGATGAAAATACCGTCTACATGAAAGTTGCTCAGAACGACGAGACGAATCCGAATACGCAGCCCGTTTGTCCGCCACACACACCTAGCATATCGAACACGCAACCTTCCCCCTCTGGTTCATCTGTCCGGAAACGTGAAACACCGGGAATACTTTCCTGGATGTTTTCCCCCTTCGCCGGTATCACCTACTACCGCGATTGGGCACCCCTCTAGCAATGCTCATTGTCATGTCATGCATCGTCATGCATATGTTTGCATTATATTTATTGTTTCTTCCCCCTCTTCTCTCGCTAGACTATGAGACCGACGTTGCTGCTACCCAGTACGACTACGGTGTTGACGACCCCTCCTTCATGCCAGAGCAACCAGGCACGCCCCCCCTTGATCACCAGATATCGCCTATTCCTTCTCTCTACTGCTTGCATTAGAGTAGTGTAGCATGTTACTGCTTTCGGTTAATCCTATTCTGCTGCATAGCCTGTCATTGTTGCTATAATTGTTGATACCTTTACCTGCTATCCTAATGCTTAGAATAGGATGCTAGTGTTTCATCAGTGGCCCTACACTCTTGTCCGTCTGCCATGCTATACTACTGGGCCGTGATCACTTCGGGAGGTGATCACGGGCATACGCTATATACTTTATATTGTTACATTACTTATGATACTGTTCGGAGCTGGGGGCTGAAGGGGCAGGTGGCTCCATCCGGGTAGAGGAGGGCCTGGGTTCCCGACGGCCCCCGACTGTTACTTTGTGGCGGAGCGACAGGGCAGGTTGAGACCACCTAGGAGAGAGGTGGGCCTGGCCCTGGTCGACGTTCACGGATACTTAACACGCTTAACGAGATTTTGGTATTTGATATGAGTCTGGCCATAGGCCTATACGCACTAACCAACTACGGGGGAACAGTTATGGGCACTCGACGTCGTGGTATTAGCCGAAGCCTTCGTGACGTCAGCGACTGAGCGGCACGCGCAACATTGGACCATAAGCTCGCGCTTGTATTAAGGGGGATAGGTATGCTTTCGGCCGCGTTCGCAACGTGCAGGTGTGCAATGGGCGGTGGGCCCAGACCCCTGCGCCATAGGATTTAGACCGACGTGCTGACCTCTCTGTTGTGCCTAGGTAGGGCTACGACGTGTTGATCTTCCGCGGCCGGGCATGACCCAGAAAAGTGTGTCCGGCCAAATGGGATCGAGCGTGTTGGGTTATGTGGTGCACCCAGGCAGGGAAGTTTATCTATTCGAATAGCCGTGATCTTCGGTAACAGGAAGACTTGGAGTTGTACCTTGACCTTATGACAACTAGAACTAGATACTTAATAAAACACACCCTTCCAAGTGCTAGATATAACCCGGTGATCGCTCTCACACAGGGCGACGAGGAGAGGATCGCCGGGTAGGTTTATGCTATGTGATGCTACTTGGTGAACTTACCATCTACTCTCTTCTACATGTTGCAAGATGGAGGTGGCCTGAAGCGTAGTCTTCGACAGGATTAACTATCCCCCTCTTATTCTAGCATTCTCGATTCACCCACCGATATGGCCCTTTACACATATACCCATGCATATGTAGTGTAGCTCCTTGCTTGCAGTACTTTGGATGAGTACTCACGGTTGCTTTTCTCCTCTTTTCCCCTTTCCCTTCTACCTGGTTGTCGCAACCAGATGCGAACCAGGGCGACGCCACCGTCGACGGCGACTCCTACTACTGCTGGAGGTGCCTACTACTACGTTCAGGCGGCGGCGACCACCGGATTAGTTTAGGAGGATCCCAGGTAGGAGGCTTGCGCCTCTTTCGATCTGTATCCCAGTTTGTGCTAGCCATCTTATGGCATCTTGTTTAACTTATGTTTGTACTCAGATATTGTTGCTTCCGCTGACTCGTCTATGATCGAGCACTTGTATTCGAGCCCTCGAGGCCCTGACTTGTATTATGATGCTTGTATGACTTATTTATGTTTTAGAGTTGTGTTGTGATATCTTCCCGTGAGTCCCTGATCTTGATCGTACACGTTTGCGTGCATGATTAGTGTATGATTGAATTGGGGCGGTCACAAGTTAGTATCAGAGCCGACTGCCTGTAGGAATCCCCCTTCCGCACTCCTTGGCCGAAGTCGAGTCTAGTCATTGCAAAAAACTTTTACTAACATGGTTGTGTGGCTTACGGTCCCACGTCGCCATTGGGTGGTATTAGGATCTTTTACTCCTCGATCTTTACTTTGGGACTCTAAGCTCTCTTGTATTCGGGTTAAATGATTTTGCTAAAAACAAAACTAACTTTAGGTTCTCAAAAATACTTTCTCCCGGAGAGCCCCTCACTTCAGATGATCACCTGCTGCACTAGAAGATTCCGAAGTTACTCTACGATGTTCTCTCGAGTCTTTGTGACATCGCATTTACGATTTCCTTCCACCGTCAACCCCTATGAAAACTGCATACATTTGCCATTCATACAATCATTCCCCATTGATCTTGATATTACGAGATGTCCCGAAATACTCTTTGTTGCCCCGAGAATCCTTTGAGCTTACTGCCTTGCAGTTCTTTAGCACATGAATACCCCTACGGATAATTGCTCACACTTATCGAGTATCTGTTCATCCACAGTTGATTCCTGTATTTCGCAAAAGTCTTCGAAATACCATTTGTTCTTCTAAAAATCCTTGACATCCTAATGCTCTTGAAATTCTTGCTTACTAGCATTATGATTAATCCCATAAGTCTGGTAATCTTATTGGCATCCTTTGTCAATATCATTTTGAGTCCGTCGATTCAATATGTTGCGGATGCTTGAAATCCTCGGGATTTATCCTTCTGGCTCAGACATCGTTTTAAACATGAGGTGGTTCTCGACCAATCGGATTGCCATCGAGTGTACCCCTAAGTCTACGCAACTTATCCATCCTTTATCAGACCGTTTGCTTCTGATCCCTTGATCAGAAATCATAATTCTTTTGCATTTGAGCTTTGAATTAGTCAGTTGTTTCTATAGTCTGATCTTGTTGCATTGTTTATTCCTCTGGTTGAGTACCGATGCTCACATCAGATCCCTTGAGGACCACCGGATCCTTTGTTGGATTTTACCCGATAGTGTCCTTCATATTCAATCACTTTGGAAGTTCTTTCTCCATTGGTAAATTCTATCCTCTTATTGACCAACCATGCTCTGCTTTCGAGCTTGTGTTATTTACTCCTGAAGTTTGTGGTATATGTTTCTAAGAGGCCCCGATGGGTTGGACATATGCCTTTTCTAATCTGTGTGAACCCGGAAACTACTACGGGTCATACTCTACTAGTGTTATGACAGATAAACTTTCAACACCACAACTTCGTTGAAGGCGAGAAGTGAATGAAAGGTTATGCATTAAAGAAATGGGAGTCGACCTTGAACTTTGTGTTCATGCCCATGGACACGATGTAGATCCTATCATAGAAGCTTCTTGTAATAATAACTATTTCCTTGATATGAAATCATTTGGTATCTATGTATTGATCATTTGCAATCGTGATCCCGACCACATTTTCTCCTTGATTCCATTTCTCAGACAAGTAAAAGCACTTGTCTTTTGTTGATCGATACATCTCCGCAACCTCTATTTTTTATTTTCCTCGAGTATTAACCTCTGGTATCTCGAGAACTGTGTTGCTTCGTGCGAGTCTTCATCTAGTATTGCTTCTCACCGATCTCGGATCCCCCCCAGGTTCTGAGTTATTAGTCACTCGAGAACATCGATAAGTGAATCGATTCCACACCCCGATTCAATAACTCTAAGTAATTCTTGTTGCTTACGAGTTTAATAATCCTTCAAGTCATTCCTAGCCTTATCGGCTATATCATTTTTTTCGAGGGTACGCAAATTGCGTACCTTAGCTTTATAGAAGAAGAGAAATAAGACATACAACCACGTCTACCACTCGTTGTGAACAACAAAGGCGACCAACTCCACACCCGAATCGTACAAGGACAACCAAACACAACAACACAACTACGCCACAAAAAGCCTACCCAACACCAAGCCCCTCGCCGCGTCTCGGCCGACATCGACGTCCTCCGAAGAACAGCAACTCCAGCTTCCTTGAATTTTCCAGCGACGACCGTACATGGCGCCGGAGGAGAAAGATCCGGGCAGCGGTGAACACCGGAGAAGCGCATCATGGGACCTCGAGTCTCCCAGCACAATGCTCCCAACAGAGTAACAACCTCAGAGACGTTGCCATCATGCCGATCCTATGAATCAAGGCTTTCGCCCCGGAGACAGCTGCCGATACGAGGACGCGAGGAGGATGGCGTTGCACTCAACGAAGCCTCCAGGAAGGTGAATGACACCCGCAGGTGCCATCGACGCCGGTCCGGTCACAACCGAACAGGATTTTCATCCGTGGCGATGCACATCTCCACACCTCCAAGATTCCGGTCGGTCCCGATCAGATGCCTCGCACCGTCGTCACCGCAGCAACTTGCCATCGAAGCCCCCCTCACTGCCAAGGGAACGCGCTAAAGCCGCCACCTTCAACATCGACAAGGAGCCGCAGCAACCACCGAGCGGTGCAACGCCAGATCCGCTATGGTGGTCTTCACCCGCTCCAGGGGACTGCCACCAGAATGGATCCGACCCACACCTCCGACCACACTCCGGCACCCACACCGCCGAGGCAACACCACACGCCTCACACGCAGCAACCGAACGCCCGCTGCCCGCCAAGACCCTTCCTAGCAAGGCCTCGCAGTGCCGCCGCCACCGCTAATGCCGGTGTACCACCTACACCCACCATCCTGCTACGCCCCACGCAAGGCTCCAGAGACAGCCGCCGCACTCCCCGCCGTGAGCACTCCAAGGATGCCGGCCAGCACAGACGTGCACCAGATCCGGGCGAGATCCGCGCTCCGGGCGCCGCCAGCCAGCGCCACCGACCCGTGGCAAGGCAACAGCGAGACGGGAGCGAGACGCCGCGGACACCACCAGTCCCAGCTCCGCCAGCTCCCGGAGGACTGACCGCAGCCCGCCGGCCAGCATCGCAACCCCCCGAGAAGCGCCCAGCACCACCCTTCGCACGCTGCCAGCCGTAGCCGCCAGATCCGGCTGGACCACGCCAGACCGCGCCACCCAGAGCCGCGCACCGCTCCAACCAGCACCGTCGGGCCACGCCGACACTGGCCGGACGCGCGCCGCCGCTGAATCGCCTAACCAGGAGGAAGGCGTCCCGCGTTGCCGGAGTGCCTCGAGGAAGGGGACCCGCCGCGCCGCCAGCACGCAGGCTTTGCCGGCAGCGTCATGGCGGCGGCGAGGGGAGGGAGGTGGGGTGGCTGCGGGCGAGATTAGGGTCGCCCGGGCGCTAGCGGAACGCACGGGGACGGGGAGGGAAAAATGTCATCAGCTATATCATTATCGTGCAAACTTTTAACTGTGCTACCTGGTCCTTCTTCCCGGAGCACAACTTTCGATGATGAACTAAGCTTATGTCGATCTTCCTTGTCTTATCGTTTCACCTCGAACGGCAAGCTTGATTCCTAGTTGGTGTTGTATCCGTAGTTCCAATAATCTTTTGCTGCATCAGTCCTTCTGCTTGAGCAGTCGCTGTTCAATTGCTTCTTTGTGGAGCCTCTCGACAAAATTGTCGTGATCATCATCAACATTTTGAGATCTTCGAGGATATCAATCAAATTCAGGATGTGTAACACCATCCTTGCCCCCCCGATGATTTGTATTAACATCAACAACATTCCCGCATTCCCTCCGTCACAAAACTTGTTCATGTTTCGTGTAGTTTCCTTTCTATCCAACTTATATTATGATTCTATCTTGGAGTATTACCATCTGTTATGTCAAGAATGTTAAGGGAATTACCTCAACTATTAATTCTTGATATAGTAATACTTCTCACCATCACCATTCTTTCTTGGTCCCCGTGTTGTTTTTAACCGGAAAACCAACAACCGAACTATGATGTGCGACTTCAAAACTTCTAGCAACCCTATTGCTTTGAAGTTAATGGTCGATATTTCATTCTTACACCATTGGTTATTGAATCACCATTCTAACATTGATCATGCTACCTAAGCCCATATTTCGGGTGCACTTCTCAACCAATGTTTAACTGTGTATGTTTTCCTCGAGCACACCTCATTATATCATTTGATCTGACAAATGTTATCTCCATGTTCACATAATTGTGGAAATCTCGATGGGTTGTCGCTGAGTCCATCAGCCACCCCCTCGTCCTCTCCTTGATTTAATGATGAACTCTTGTTTCGGAACTCGCTTCAATAGTTCAATTCCCGAGAATCTTATAATGTCATCTCAACAATTTGTGTTGCACCTTTCTTCTCAGGCATCCCGAGTCTGACTTATCCTGACACCAATCAGATCTGAACCTCGGTCAGATGTGATGGTTTGAACAAATTTCCAGGAGTAATAACATTTGTTCTTATATGACCCGGTAAGGTGATGTCATGCCTAGCACACCTGGCCGGAGGACTGATTGCTTTAGTATCCTTTGTAGCAAGGTTAACCATTCTTCCATAAGGAAATTGTAAGACTTATTCTATAAGATGTTCCTGATGGATCCTTTGTGAATACAAAGTCCGACCTTTGCTTGCAAACCATGTCAGTGCTATCTCGAAGCATGTCCATAGTACTCCGATTTTCAACAAAAACATTTGAAGCCCAATGCTAAATATTATCCAAACACCGTTGTATGGGTAATGTCATGAAAATTCTCTCCCCTACCTAAAGAGTGTACTACATTATATCCTGTCATGGATATCATGCTCTGCTCGTCCTTCCGAAGGATATACCTTTGAAATATGTGTTTAAACACATTTTCCTTTCCATTGTTCTGTTTAATCCGATAATCATATTTTTCTTTCCATTTGTTGGGTTAACATTTCTTGTGATCTATATGATCTAAGCAGTAATATTCTCCTGCTTAGGTAAACACCTCGGTTTACAACTCATCGGTGTGACCTGTTACTATTGTCGACAACATCCTGTAACCCCGATGGACGAGAACTTTGCCTATTGGTCCGCCTCGCTCAACGAAAGGAAAATGGTTCTCTTCGTCCCTCGCCCTTGGTACCAACGTTGTTGCCAACATAACTGACAGGCTATCCTCTGCCATGCCTTGCTACCATGACCGTGCAATATGTCGGCGTCCTTCCTACTTTTGAACCACATGGTGGGCCCATAACCCACAGTTCCACAGGATCGAAACCTGACTCTCCTGTAACCCCGGTTTCCAAGGTTATTCCTCGCACTTGACTCTGTATGCATCCACAGGTCACCTTCCTACAGATGATCTATTCTAGTATCAGACACAATATTTATTCGCGTTGCCCTGAAACCCTTTCATCTTCTGTCTAGGCATTGAACGATTGCCTGGCTGCTTGAAACTTCTTATTGTACCTTCGAACTTTACTCTCGATGTGTTTTATTTGTTCAACTCGAGAGGTACTCGTATGATCATTCATGGGTTAATCCCAGATTATTACCCTTATAGCATTGTGTCGTTGCCAATCTGCCCTGTTACCTATTCGTAAGAATGATGGAACCCCCAAAGAAAGGATGAACGCTTCATAATGATGACCTGAAGCAGTGGAATGAAGACATCAATGGATTGACCTCTTCGAGAAAAGCAACCAAGACCGAGGAGATCCGATAGAATTTCGTAACCAGACTTTCCCCCCTTACTCCATCTCTTAAAATCTCGGGACGAGATTTCTTGTAGTAGAGGAGAATTGTGACGCTCGGGTAATTAAGCTACAGTACCCTCGTTAATGGTGCCATGTCACCCCGGTTACTGTTGATAATATCGCGTTGGATCAAAACCTTTTCAAAATTCAATTTCAAATTAATGTCAACAATAAAAGTTTTTCAAAATTTAAAACAAAAATGTTCGGGAGGTGCCATATTTTGCATAAGTAAATATGGTGTAATCAAACACAATTTTATAAAATGCCTAGATAACTTAAAATGGTTTAAAACAGAAAAGAAAATAAATAAAAAGAAAAGAAATTACAAAATAGAAAAAACAAAATAAAAATAAAAGGAAACACCCCCACTGGGCTCCGGCCCAGCAGGGCACCGGCCCACCTGGCCCAACCAACCGGCCGGCCCACCCACGCATCCCATAACCCTCCCACTCCCCCACTCGCCCACCGACACCCCCCACACTCCCCCAAATATCTCCCCCCCTCTCTCCCCGATTGGATCGGGATCGAGAGGAGGAGGCCGACCCTGTTGCCACGACCTTTCGCCGTCATCGTCGCCCACCGCCATAAGGAGGACCACCTGTTGTCGCTGTCACGGGCAACCCCCCACCGGAGCTCTTCTACCTCAACCCCCTTGCCGGATCTGCGCCCTCCCCGTCAACCTCCTCCTCCTCGTCCTCTATGTCGACGGCCTCATCCCCGTCCTCCGCCCCGAGCAACGCTGCCCCTTACTAAAAGTGCAACTATCCCTAGGTGGTTTTGGTAATTCATAACAACATATAGCTCATTGAGCTAATGCTATTCCAAGATGAACATTTCAGGAAAGCTCAATGAATGGCATGGCATGGATGATGAAAGTGGATCCCTCAAAATGCTAATGACAAAGGATTGGCTCAAACTCAAAAGCTCAAGACTCTTCATTTTATATTTTAGTGATCCAAGATCACATTGAGTCTATAGGAAAAGCCAATACTATCAAGGAGGGATGAGGTGTTGCTTAATGAGCCTCTTGCTTCATGTGCTTAGTGATATGCTCCAAAACCCTCAGCCACTTTCTCACATCCACATATGACCTAAACATAAAGCCAAAATCGGTCACACCGATTCTTCCTATCCGGCGCCACCGATTTCAGAAGTCATAGCCACTGCCCCAAACCCTAGGCAAATCGGTTCTACCGATAGGGATCTCGGTCTCACCGAGATGGGATTGTAATCTCTCTGTTTCCTTTTCGTAACTTTTCGGTCTCACCGAAAGAGCGGATCGGTCCCACCGAGATTGCAATGTAAACTATCTGTTTCCCTTTCGTAACTTTTCGGTCTCACTGAAAGAGCGAATCGGTCCCACCGAGTTTACCTGACCAACTCTCTGGTTAGCTAATTACCAAAATCGGTCTCACCAGTTTGTGTAATCGGTCTCACCGAGATTACGTTATGCCCTAACCCTAACCATATCGGTCCTACCGAGATGCAAGTCAGTCCCACCGAAAACCCTAACGGTCACTAGGTTTACTAAAATCGGTCTGACCGAGTTTGTTGATTCGGTCCCACCGAGATTGGTAAATTGTGTGTAACGGTTAGATTTTGTGTGGAGGCTATATATACCCCTCCACCTCCTCTTCATTCACGGAGAGAGCCATCAGAACAAACCTACACTTCCAACTTACCATTTCTGAGAGAGAGCCACCTACTCATGTGTTGAGACCAAGATATTCCATTCCTACCATATGAATCTTGATCTCTAGCCTTCCCCAAGTTGCTTTCCACTCAAATCTTCTTTCCACCAGATCCAAATCCTATGAGAGAGAGTTGAGTGTTGGGGAGACTATCATTTGAAGCACAAGAGCAAGGAGTTCATCATCAACGCACCATTTGTTACTTCTTGGAGAGTGGTGTCTCCTAGATTGGCTAGGTGTCACTTGGGAGCCTCCGACAAGATTGTGGAGTTGAACCAAGGAGTTTGTAAGGGCAAGGAGATCGCCTACTTCGTGAAGATCTACCGCTAGTGAGGCAAGTCCTTCGTGGCGGCGGCCATGGTGGGATAGACAAGGTTGCTACTTCGTGGACCCTTCGTGGGTGGAGCCTCCGTGGACTCAAGCCTGCTACCCTTCGTGGCTTGAAGTCTCCATCAACGTGGAGGTACGATAGCACCACCTATCGGAACCATGCCAAAAACATCCGTGTCTCAAATTGCGTTTGAATCCTCCAAACCCTTCCCTTTACTTTCTTGCAAGTTGCATGCTTTTATTTCCGCTGCTCATATACTCTTCGCATGCTTGCTTGAATTGTGTGATGATTACTTGACTTGTCCTAAGATAGCTAAAATCTGCCAAACTCTAAAACTGGGAAAAGGCTAAGTTTTTAATTGGTCAAGTAGTCTAATCACCCCTCCCCCCTCTAGACATACTTCAAGGTCCTACATGTGGTATCAGAGCTTTGGTCTCCATTTTCTTTGATTTCCATAGCTTTTGGTGGTCATAGCCTTGGTTTCACAACCTAGGAGAGTATGGCGTCTAGCGAGGGAAATTATCACCGTAGAGGTCCTTACTTTGATGGTACTAATTTTGCTAGTTGGAAGCATAAGATGAAAATGCATATTCTCGGACATAACCCCGCCATTTGGGCAATTATTTGTATTGGCTTGCAAGGTGAATTCTTTGATGGGAGGGAGCCGAACCGTGAAGCTAATGCGGAAGAATTGAAGATGCTGCAATACAACGCGATATCATGTTCAACGGATTGTGCCCCGAAGAATTCAACAAAATCAGCCGTCTTTAGAATGCAAAGGAAATCTGGGATACTTTGATTGATATGCATGAAGGTACCGAATCCGTCAAGGAATCCAAGTTGGATGTGCTCCAAAGTCAGCTTGACAAGTTCAAAATGAAGGATGGTGAAGGTGCCGCTGAAATGTACTCTAGGCTTGCACTTATCACAAATGAGATTGCCGGCTTAGGGAGTGAAGAGATGACTGACAGATTCATCATCAAGAAGATCCTAAGAGCATTGGATGGAAAGTATGATACCTTGTGCACATTGATTCAAATGATGCCGAACTACAAAGATCTCAAGCCAATGGAAGTCATTGGAAGAATCGTTGCTCATGAGATGTCACTTAAGGATAAGGAGGAACTTAACAACAAGTCAAGTGGTGCTTACAAAGCCTCAAGTGAAGCCCCCACATCATCAAGTGAGAAACACACCTTCAATGAAGAATTGAGCTTAATGGTGAAGAACTTCAACAAATTCTACAAGAGTAGAAGCAAAGAAAGAAGCTCCAAGTCAAGGTCTTACAATGACAAAAGATCTTCTAGTCGAGAGCGAAATTGCTACAATTGTGGGAGACCCGGACACTATTCCAATGAGTGTATGGCACCGTACAAAAGAAGAGAAGACTCTCCAAAAAGAAGAAGTAGAAGAGAAGAATCACCACCAAGAGAGAGGAGGAGTAGAGATGATCGTTATGAATGAAGACCCTCACGGAGAATCAAGGATTCGAAAAGGAAGGACAAGTCATCAAAGAGCTACACAAAACGAAGACATCAAGCTCATGTTGGTGAATGGGTATCCGGCTCCGAATCCGACAATCAATCCGAGAGAAGCTATCACTCTGACTCCGAATATACTCAAGATGAAGGTGTTGCCGGTCTAGCACTTGTGTCAACCAACTCCTATGACATATTTGAGTCACCAAATGAAGGAATTGGAAGATGCTTCATGGCCAAAGGTCCAAAGGTAACACATCCTGAGTATGTTGATTTCAATAGTGATGAAGATGACTTGCATGTGGATGATGATTTACTTGTTGACAACCCTAGTGATGAATACTATGATGAAACATCAATTAATCATGCTAATCAAGATAAAACGAATGACAATGATAAGGAGAAGATTGAGCTTCTAATTAAAGAACTAAACACTCTTAAGTTAGCTCATGAAACTATCTTCGAAGATCATCGAGAACTTTTAAGGGCTCATGAGAAGTTACGCTTTGAAAAGCTCAATCTTGAGCAAGAGCATGAGTTCTTAAAAGCAATCAATGATGATCTCCGTAAGAAAAGTTCTTCCTACATTGCCAAGCGTTTACTCTTATCTACTTACATGCCTCAAGTCAAGTCCAGTAACAAGAACAAGAAAGATTCTTCCTCTAGTAACAATAATAATGTCAAATCCAATATTGTGGCTTCCAGTAGTTCTCTTGATTCCACTAATGATTCTCTTAGCCAAGTTACACTTGAGTAAGAAAATAGCTTGTTGAAGGTAATTGTAGAGAAAGGTGTATACAAGAGCCTTGCCGGGAGTAAGCAATTCGAGGAAATTGTACGCAAGCAAGGATGGCACCGGAAGAATCAAGGTGTTGGTTTTGAACGAAAGTTCAATGCCAATGGAGTTGAGTGGGAAGAAGATCAATACCCCAAGACAAAGTTTGTTCCTCAACAAGAGAAGTATGATCCTACTTCCTTCAAGGGAACAGAAGCACAAGATGATCTTCCACCACAAGACCACAAGAACAAAGGCAAGGACAAGCTTCAAGAAGAGATTGATGCATTTGAAGAGGCACCTAAGGTCTCGGTCAAGTGGATTCCCAAGACTACGTCAAGTTCTACCTCATCAAGTACAACTACAACTCCAAGGATTCCCATCAAGATGATGTGGATCCCGAAGAAGAAGAACTAGAGAGTTCGTGAGGGTGAATCCGCCAACATATTTCACTCATATCATTATGGCAAGGACAAGTGCAATCAACTTCCATATCTTGCACTAGTTCAAGGAGTCACAAACCCTCATGTTGGTAAGGCAAGGGACAAGGTAACCTAATGATTTCATGGACATCATTTTGTGTGTGCATCACTCTATGTCTATGGATATACTTGTTTGTTCCTTGTGGGACTAACCCATGTAGGTATTGAAAGTGCAACTCACTCCAAAGGATTGCTCCAAAAAGATCTACATCAACATTGAGCATCCACATCGTCAACACCTACATGAAGTCATCATCGACAAAACCCAAGGTTAGTTCATCCCTCTTAGGGGGGATCTCACATCTAGGGGGAGCTTAACTCTAAGAATTGAGTCAAAGCAACTCTAATGATGTGAACACATAAATGCTTTATGTAAAAGTGGTAACCCCACTTGAGCTTAAACGATGAGTATGACCAATGATCAAATGTCTATTATTTGACTCCTAAGTCAATATACTCATATATAGATGACCTAGTCATCGCCAATTGTTTGATAGATGCTAGAATTGGTTGTGCATGCTTTGCCACATATTTCATTTGCCATCTTATTGTGTGAGCATGTTGGTTGCATACTTTACTCATTCGAGGACATCCACTTGTTGTTTTGATTGATTGGATTCTTTTTCTTTGGCCAAGTGGATGGACAAGAATGCCTAAGAACCTTCTCTAGCTATCTATGCTCTTCTCATCTCAAACTCTATTCATGCTACATCACAAAATTTGATCAAGTCAGATTCGAACCACTCTGTGTGAGGAGCACTCGGGGTCCCCGATTCGTCATAGACTTATACTTCAAAAACTTCTTTGTGATTCTCGGTCTGACCGATTCCTCCATTTCGGTCTTACCGAGATCACTAAGTTGATCTAGGTTTTCAATCTCGGTGCAACCGATCTGAATTCTTCGGTCACACCGAGTTGCAATAATTGTACACAGTTTTGCATCTCGATGCCACCGAGTTGTTCCACTCGGTCACACCGACAGGGTCGGGCTATATATAGTCACGGGCAAAAATTTGGAAATTTCTCCGAACCTCTTCGCCCGCGCAATAGCTCGCTCTACCTCCGTGGTCTCCGGATCGTCTCCTCGTCGCCAGCCGCCTCCTGTCGCTAGTCTCCACCGCCGGTAACGGAATTCAACCTCGCCGTTGCCGCGTAGCGAGTCTCCGCCGAACTAGGGTATGGACTCGGTCACTGTGCTTTCCTCGTCCGATTCTCAGCACATTGTGTTCTTATTGATTCTTGCCACGATTGAAACACTCCTATCCAGTCAATGCAATCCTTAGAATAGTTTTGATTCGAAAATTTAGGGTTAGGTTTCCGCCGAAACCATCTCGGACCCACCGAGTTGAAAAACTCGGTCCCACCGATTTGGCTTATGCCATTGCACTAGTGAGACTCGGTCTGACCTAGAATTGCTAATCAGTGAGACGATTTTAGGACTTTGTGAAACCCTAGCAGTCTCGGTGCCACCGAACTGTGACTCGGTCTGACCGAGTTCATCAGTTTAGGTTCCAAAACTGCTTCGTATCACCGAGTTTGAAAATCGGTTGATCCAAATGCTTTCGTGGAAAACTAAAACTGAATTTTTGAGTCATTCTTTTGCAAAAATCTCTGCATTTTGTGATGCTCATCCACTCTACCTCATCTATAACTCTTCACAGGGTCAGCAGTCAGTGTTTGCAGCATGTCAGAACAGGTCAGAAGAGCAGGTGAACATGAGTGAGGGCACTAGTCCCTCCAGCACTTCAGATGAAGGCAGCAGGAGCACCCCAAGCAATTTGCCTAAAGCTGCCACCAGGCAAAGGAAGAAGAAAACCTCAGATTCTGAAGATGAGGATTATATGGCAGAAGAGGATGAGGCAACCTCCAAGAAGGCAGTGCTCAAAAAGGAGTATGGCTCAGCACATAGCACAAAGCCTGGACTCAATAGGAAGGTTCCTGCCAAGAGAACACCTATGCCAAAGGTCAGAGTATCAACTCAAATTCCTGAAAAGCCTGATCCCAAAGAGCCAAATGTCTTTGAAGGAAAGAAAAGGAAGGAAAGGGTCAAGAAGACCACAATCGAGTTATTGGGAAGCCTTCCATGATGGCAGAGGAAGAAGAGATTGCTGCACCAGCACCCAAGGCACCAAAGCTTATGGGTGATGCTATAAGATCAGGGGCTGCCACATCTAAGCCCAAGGAAGCACCCAAAGCTGTCCCCAAGGCCAAGTTCAGCACCAAACAGGAATACCAGAGTATTCCACTCTTGAGAAGAACAAGGCCCCAGTGCCTGAGGTTGCTGATGAAGAAGATGAAGAAGGACAAGTTCTGAGGAAGCTCAAGCCCAAGATACCAGACCACAACGATGCTCATCCTGTGGCTGAGGACATAAAGATCAGAAGAGACAATGGGTTGAGGCTATGGAGGATGACAGATCCATATGCCACAAGGAGAAGAACTGCTGTGGACTACATGTTCCACACCAAGGAACAACAGGACTTTTATGAGACCATTCTGCTGGATAAGAAGCCCATAGTGTGTGATATGAGGTGGATCGACTGGACCTACATGAAAGAAAATGAAGAGCACTATCCTGGAGTGCAAGACAGTTTTGTTGCTTGTGGAGTTGCAGATTTCGTTGGGCAAAAGCTCACCAACTGGAACGATGAACTTATCATGCAGTTCTACTCCACAGCACACTTTTATCCAGATGGCAGGATAGTGTGGATGTCTGAAGGTACAAGGTACCAGTCAACTGTTGAGGAGTGGGCAAAGCTGATAAATGCCCCAGAGGAGAATAAAGATGACCTGGATGTATATGCCAAGAAGAAAATGGACCACAATTCCATGGCACACATGTACAAGGAGATCCCAGACACAGCCATTGGGACACATAAGTTTGGATCAGTCCACTTCCTTCTGTCAGGGCTGCCCACTATCAACTGCATCTTAAGGCATACTCTACTGCCTAAGTCTGGTGACCATAACATGATTAGAGGGCATGCAATCAACATGTTGCATTTGTTTGATGTACCACAGAAATTCAAAGTCATGAGCCTTATGGTTGAAACCATTAAGAGGACTGCAGCAGACCAGAAGAGAAGTTGTGGATATGCCCCTCAGACCCAGGAGTTGATTAACTCAAAGATGGGCACAGGCAAATATCTATTGGATAAAGAACATTTTCCACTTTATCCAAACTTTGAGAACAATGAGGTTGTCATGAATGAGAATGATCCATCGTCAGTTCAAGCACAAGAGAAGAAGGAGAAGGCAAGGAAGGAGAAGGCTTCCAGGATGCCAACTCAAGAGGAGGCATCTGAGTATTTCTTGAAGAACAAGCAGGAGCAGCTTGGTTACTTAATAGCATCAACACTGAGGATTGAGAAGGGATTGGCCACCCTCACTCAAAATCAGGAGAGCTTGGAAAGAATCATGGAACAAAAGTTCTATGACTTAGATGTGAAAGTAATCGAGATTCAGTCTGCTGTGGAGCAACTACAGATGACATGCAGGAGAGGAAGGGCAAAACAACAACTGATGCATTTTCCAGAGTGCCTAGAGCCCAGAGGTCATTTGTTGTGCCAGTTCCTGACACTAGAGCCACTTCATCTGCACCAGCTACAGCCTCAGTGCCACCAACTCCAGCACCTACACCAGCTCCAGCTCCATCTACTTCAACCAAGCCTTCGTCACAGGCGCTATCCGGACACCACCACCAAGATCAAGCCCGAGAGTCGATCTAGCACTATGCATTTTCTATGAACTTTTGGTAACTTGTTGCCAAAGGGGGAGAAAAATGTATAGATCATAGGCTTCGAGAGAGAGAGAGAGTTGCTTTTGTTCTCTCTTGATTTGGTGGTTTTTAAACTTGTTTGCTTTTGATTGCTTGAGATACTATACTATGTTTGTGAGACATTGATGATCATGTGTTTGATCATAAGCTACACTTATGGATGTTTGATGATATTATCTTATCTATCCTATGTGATCATTCACTGTGCTTGGTGATGAGTACATGTATTCATTCTTATCATTTTGAGCGCTCCACCAAGATGTATGTGACACAGAAGAGTAACCCATGAGCCTAATTTCTTGTGCATTTGCAGTCCAAAGCAAATCTTAATATATGCACAAATTTAGGGGGAGCTCTTGCTTATCACATACTTCTCAAAGCGACGATGTTTTTAAATCTTATTATCATTTGTCGAAGCTTTGATCTATATGTTGTCATCAATTACCAAAAAGGGGGAGATTGAAAGTGCAACTATCCCTAGGTGGTTTTGGTAATTCATAACAATATATAGCTCATTGAGCTAATGCTATTCCAAGATGAACATTTCAGGAAAGCTCAATGAATGGCATGGCATGGATGATGAAAGTGGATCCCTCAAAATGCTAATGACAAAGGATTGGCTCAAACTTAAAAGCTCAAGACTCTTCATTTTATATTTTAATGATCCAAGATCACATTGAGTCTATAGGAAAAGCCAATACTATCAAGGAGGGATGAGGTGTTGCTTAATGAGCCTCTTGCTTCATGTGCTTAGTGATATGCTCCAAAACCCTCAGCCACTTGAAGTCTCCATCAACGTGGAGGTACAATAGCACCACCTATCGGAACCACGCCAAAAACATCCGTGTCTCCAATTGCGTTTGAATCCTCCAAACCCTTCCCTTTACTTTCTTGCAAGTTGCATGCTTTAATTTCCGCTGCTCATATACTCTTTGCATGCTTGCTTGAATTGTGTGATGATTACTTGACCTGTCCTAAGATAGCTAAACTCTAACAAACTCTAAAACTGGGAAAAGGCTAAGTTTTTAATTGGTCAAGTTGTCTAATTACCCCCCCCCCTCTAGACATACTTCAAGGTCCTACACTTACCCTACGGCCCCAAGTGAGCCCCTCCTCTCCTCCTCACTCTCCCTCACCGCGTCGTGCCAGCGCCCGTCTCATGCTCTCTCGCTACCCTGTGGTCGAGCCCCTCACGCAAGCGCTTGCTTGCCCGCTCGATCCTGCTCGCGGTGCCCGCCCGATCCTGCTCGCCGTGCCACGCCCGCTAGCCCCGCCGCGAGCGCTCCACTTCTCGCACCGACCCCACCCTGCTTCTGGTCCACCGCCGCTGCACCTGCTGCGCTAGCCTCGCCTAGGCCGCCTGCTCGCGGTGGCATCGCGCCCGCTTGCCGTGCTGCATGCCACTGGGCTGCGACTTCCGCCACCCTCGATGCCTATTGCACGGCGACTACAAGCGCTTCCCGCGCTGCAGAGGCCGCCACGGCTCGTCTCGCCGGCGCGCGTGCGGCGCTGCTCCCGTCATCGCCGGCTACCGAGGCCCCGGGCGCGCTCGCCCTCGCTTCTCATGGCCTCGGGTGCGAGCACCACTGCAGAACCAGACGCCAAGACGCGCATAAGGTCACGCCCGTTAGCCGCCCGATTGGCGGATGGGTCACACACGTGGGGCCCAGCCCTTGTTAAAATAAAGAAGATAAAAAAAAGAAAACTAATTAATTAATTAAACAATTAATTAACTTAATTAAATCCTGATTAGTTGACTAGTTAAATTTACTTAACCTGCTAATTAAACTAAGTAAGTGGAAATTAGTTATCAGTCTATGACACAATGGACCCATGCGTCAGTTTGACCAAGTCAACTGACTGTTGACTGCTGACATCACCCTGATGTCATGCTGACATCATAATGGCATTTCCTCATCAAATTAATTCTAATAATTCTAAAAATGAATTAAAACTTTGAAAAATAATATAAAATAAACCGTAGCTCCGATGAAAATACTTTCTACATGCAAGTTGCTCAGAACGACGAGACGAATCCGAATACGCAGCCCGTTCGTCCGCCACACACCCCTAGCATATCGAACACGCAACCTTCCCCCTCCGGTTCATCTGTCTGGAAATGCGAAACACCGGGAATACTTTCCCGGATGTTTTACCCCTTCACCGGTATCACCTACTACCGTGATTGGGCACCCCCCCTCGCAACGCTCATTGTCATGTCATGCATCGTCACACATATGTTTGCATTATATTTATTATTTCTTCCCCCTCTTCTCTCGCTAGACTCCGAGACCGATGCCGCTACTACCCAGTACGACCACGGTTTTGACGACCCCTCCTTCTTGCCAGAGCAACCAGGCAAGGCCCCCCCCCCTTGATCACCAGATATCGCCTATTCCTTCTCTCTACTGCTTGCATTAGAGTAGTGTAGCATGTTACTGCTTTCGGTTAATCCTATTCTGATGCATAGCCTGTCATTGTTGCTATAATTGTTGATACCTTTACTTGCTATCCTAATGCTTAGAATAGGATGCTAGTGTTTCATCAGTGGCCCTACACTCTTGTCCGTCTGCCATGCTATACTACTGGGCCGTGATCACTTCGGGAGGTGATCACAGGCATATGCTATATAATTTATACTGTTACATTACTTATGATACTGTTCGGAGCTGGGGGCTGAAGGGGCAGGTGGCTCCATCCCGGTAGAGGTGGGCCTGGGTTCCCGACGGCCCCCGACTGTTACTTTATGGCGGAGCGACAGGGCAGGTTGAGACCACCTAGGAGAGAGGCGGGCCTGGCCCTGGTCGGCGTTCATGGATACTTAACACGCTTAACGAGATCTTGGTATTTGATCTTAGTCTGGCCATTGGCCTATACGCACTAACTAACTACGCGGGAACAGTTATGGGCACTCGACGTCATGGTATCAGCCAAAGCCTTCGTGACGTCAGCGACTGAGCGGCGCGCGCCGCATTGGACCGTAAGCTCGCACTTGTATTACGGGGGCTAGGTCTGCTTCCGGCCGTGTTCGCAACATGCAGGTGTGCAATGGGCGATGGGCCCAGACCCCTGCACCATAGGATTTAGACCGGCGTGCTGACTTTTCTGTTGTGCCTAGGTAGGGCTGCGACGTGTTGATCTTCGGTGGACGGGCATGACCCAGAAAAGTGTGTCCGGCCAAATGGGATCGAGCGTGTTGGGTTATGTGGTGCATCCCTGCAGGGAAGTGTATCTATTCGAATAGCCGTGATCTTCGGTAACAGGACGACTTGGAGTTGTACCTTAACCTTATGACAACTAGAACCGGATACTTAATAAAACACACCCTTCCAAGTGCCAGATATTACCCGGTGATCGCTCTCACACAGAGCGACGAGGAGAGGATCGCCTGGTAGGTTTATGCTATGCGATGCTACTTGGTGAACTTACCATCTACTCTCTTCTACATGCTACAAGATGGAGGTGGCCTGAAGCGTAGTGTAACGCCCCGGATTCGATGCGCCAGGTGTCCTTCAGTTATTCGTCGTTGTTGCCATGTCATTTGCTCGCGTGCTGCACTTTGCCATGTCATCATCTGCATTTCATATCATGTCATCATGTGCATTTCTTTTTGCATACGTGTTCGTCTCATGCGTCCGAGCATTTTTCCCGTTGTCCGTTTTGCAATCCGGCACTCCTATGTCTCCCGGCGCTCCCTTTTACCTCTTTTCGTGTGCGGGTGTTAAACGGTCTCGGAATGGACCGAGGTTTGCAAAGCGGCCTTGGTATAGCACCGGCAGACCGCCTGTCAAGTTTCAGATCATTTGGAGGTCGTTTGGTACTCCAACGGTTAACCGGGTAACCGCAAAAGCCTCTTTTGTTGGCAGCCCAACACCCCTTCCAAAGTGGACCAAAACCAACCAAACTCCCCTCCATGCTCTCGGTCGTTCGATCACGATCGCGTGGCCGAAAACCGCTCCTCATTTGGACTCTCCTAGCTCCCTCTACCTATAAAACTAGACCTCCCAAATTCATGGATCAAAACGCCCTAACCCTAGCCCTTCTTCCTCCAGCGCGGGACACGTCCGCCAAGCGCGCGGACGCGCCCAGCCGCCACCTCACCCGGCCAATGGGCGCTGCACGCCACCCCGCCGCCTCCTCCAACCACGGCGCGCCACCTCACCGCCTCTCTCTCCATCACACAAGGCAGCTGCGGGCCATCCGGCCCGCCCGGCCGAAGCTCCGCCCCGAAGCCAAGCCGCTCGCCCGCTTGCTGCGCGCCCGCCGCCGTTCGCCGCCGCTTGGCCATCCGCCATGCTGCCCCGGCCGCCCGCCCGCCCGGCGAGGAGCTCCGCCGCCTCCGGCCGCCCCATGCCGCCCGCCTGCCCGCCTCCCCGCTCCTCTCAAGGCTGAGCGCGCGCCCTCCGCCGCCCGGCCACTGAGCGCCCGCTTCGCCTCCGTTCGCGGCGCCCGCCGCCTCGGCGAAGCTCGACCTCGCCCGCCCGACCGCGCCCGCGTCGCCCGCCCCGCCGCCCCGCCCGGCCTCCAGCCGCCCGGGACCGGCCGGATCCGGCGCCCCCTCGCCGGCCCCCCTCCATCTCCGGCGAGATCCCGTCCATCTCCGGCGAGATCCGGCCTGCATCGAAGTCCGTGCCATTCGGTTGACTTTTCCCCCTCCAATTTTCATCTAAGTCCCGAAAGCTGCAGTAATTTTGTTGCATTTTCATTGCATCATATCTCTGTCATCGTTGCTCCGTTTTGCGGGTGTTATATGTCAAAATGTTCGTCTCGAAGAGTAGATCATTTCATCTCATTGCATCATTTTCATTTGAGCTCATCTTGATGCCCGAAATGCTGTTGGAAGAGTGCTATGTGATGTTAGTTTCTGATTTTTATCAGAACATGCACTTTTGTCATTTTTGCCATGATTGATGTGTGCACCCTATGAATTTGAGTCCTACATGTCTTTTGTAATATGTCATGCCATCTTTCCAGGGGTGTATGCCATGTATTTTTGTGATCAATGTGGTGACTAACACAAGCATGCAAACTAGGTGTCCTGATGTTGCTGATTTCAGCCCTGTTTTGCTGATATTTTTATGCCATGTTAACTTGATGCTACAGAGAGTTCCATGCATATTTTGAGATACTTCAGTAAGGATGTTTTGTTAAACATGTCTTGATCTATTCATCCATGTCCTTGTTTGCAATTATGGAGTACCCTATCTTGAGTCAATCGAGCTCTACTTTTGCTTCAAAATGTTCCTGGCAGATTGTTTACATGTTATTCAATTTTGCCAAGGTTGTTGTGGTTGATCCTTGCATGCTATGTTGTTGTTCTTGCCATGTATAGCTTCTATGCCATGTCTTCTTACTGTTAGTTGCCTTGCCATGCCATGTATTGCTCTGTGGTGAGTGGTTCAAGCTCACCAACATGCCTACTCATTGTTATTCCTGCCATGTTTAAATCTGTAATATAACTTGCCATGTTTACATGGGTGCCATCATATTTTCTGATCCTTTTTGGCTTATGGTCACTAAAGGACTTTTGTTCTATGATTTGAGTAGATTCATGCCATGCCTTTGTTTGCCATGTTAAGTTCCTGTAACATGTTGTTTCATAGCTCTAAACATTGCAACCTGATGTTAATTTCTGCAAAGTCTGAAACTGTTATTAGTTGTAATCTTGCCATGTGTTTTTGAGCTTGTTCTAGTTGTTTCTGGAGGTAGCTCAGTTCTCATGTTTTGTAATGCTTTACCTGTACATCATGCCCATGCCTTTTGTTCTCTTGTTGAGGTCCTGTAGCATATTGTTTTGATGCTTGCAATATGCCTACTTGCTGTTTTGGACAGATTGTTGCTATAACTTGTATTGTGTGTATGTGTTGAACCGTTGCTCCGTTTTGAGTGTGCTCTATATGAAACTTGCTTGATTTTGCATGTAGTTTCATATTATCATGTTGCATCCTTGTTTTGGGGTGTTTGCTTGATGTTTGTATGCATTTTGCATCAATGCCATGCTTATCTTGTTTTGCTCATATCTTCTAGGCCGTAGCTCCAAATCTAATGAACTTTATATGTAACTTGACTAGAATTTCGTGTAGATCATTTTGGTGCATCTTAACTTGCTGTTTAACAACTTGAACATAAAGTTATTCAGATCTGGACCAATTTCGAAATTTGCATATGAGGACTTACCGGAATTGTTATATGTTGTTCCCGGCCTCATTTAAACTTGCTTTGATGTGTTGTTCTTGTTTGCATCATCTCTTGCCATGAGTAGCTTCATTGCGATCGTGAAGATTCGTTCGTCTACGCTTGGTTCGGCTTCATCCGTTCATCTTCTTCATGGACTCGTTCTTCTTCCTTGTGGGATTTCAGGCAAGATGACCGCTACCCTGGATCTCACTACTATCATTGCTATGCTAGTTGCTTCGCTCTTTCGCTATGCTGCGATACCTATCACCTGTTGCTCAAGCCTACCTAATTGCCATGTCAGCCTCTAACCTTTTGCACCCTTCCTAGCAAACCATTGTTTGGCTATGTTACCGCTTTGCTCAGCCCCTCTTATAGCGTTGTTAGTTGCAGGTGAAGATGAAGTTTGTTCCTTGTTGGAACATGGAGATGTTGTTCCTTGTTGGAACATGTTTTGTTGTTGGGATATCACAATATATCTTATTTAATTAATGCATCTATATACTTGGTAAAGGGTGGAAGGCTCGGCCTTATGCCTGGTGTTTTGTTCCACTCTTGCCGCCCTAGTTTCCGTCATATCGGTGTTATGTTCCCGGATTTTGCGTCCCTAACGCGGTCGGGTGATTTATGGGACCCCCTTAACAGTTCGCTTTGAATAAGACTTTTCCAGCAAGGCCCAACATTGGTTTTACATTTGCCTCACCTAGCCTTTTTCCCCTGGGAGTCGCACATCCCGAGGGTCATCTTTATTTACCCCCCACCCCCGGGCCAATGCTTCTAAGTGTTGGTCCAAACTAGAGCCACTTGCGGTGCCGCCCCGAGGCAACTTGGGGTATCGTCGGTTGCAGACGCATCGCTCATCCGGTCGTGGCTCGAGACGAGATACGCGCTGCTACTATCGTGGTGTCGGCACGCCGGAGGTCTTGCTGGACTTGTTTTATTGCTGTCGAAATGTCTTGTAGCCGGATTCCGAGACTGATCGGGCTTCCCGGGAGAAGGTCTATTCTTCGTTGATCGCGAGAGCTTATCATGGGCTTGTTGGGACACCCTGCAGGGTTTGAACTTTCAAAGCCGTGCCTGCGGTTATGTGGCAGATGGGAATTTGTTAATGTCCGTTGTAGAAAACCCAAGTTGATCTTAATTAAAATACACCAACCGTGTGTGTAACCGTGAGTGTCTCTTTTCGGGTTGATCGAGAGGAGAACACGGTTTCGGGTTATGTTTGACGTAAGTAGGAGTTCGTGATCACTTCTTGATCATTACTAGTTGACGACCGCCTTTGTTTCTCTCCTCGCCTCATTTGTGTATGTTAGCCACCATATATGCTTAGTCGCTGCTGCAACCTCACCACTTTACCCTTCCTATCCCATTAAGCTTTGCTAGTCTTGATACCCATGGTAATGGGATTGTTGAGTCCTCGTGGCTCACAGATTACTACACCACCAGCTTGCAGTGTACAGGTTTGCGATGATCATGACGTGAGAGCGATGTTTACTTGTGTTGGAGTTCTTCTTCCGCTTCTTCTTCGATCAGGGATAGGTTCCGTGTCGGCAGCCCGGCTAGCGTGGTGGATGTCGCTTGAGTTTCTGTTTATGTTTCATCCGTAGTCGGATGTTGATCTCTTGTATATGATGTTGATGTATTCTTGTGGCATTTGTGCCTTATGTATGTATCCCTATGTATTATGTAATGTTGATGTAATGATATCCACCTTGCAAAAGCGTTTCCAATATGCGGGTCTATCCTTGGTGGGACCTTCGAGTTCCTTTTGGATAGGGTCGCATATTGGGCGTGACACGTAGTCTTCGACAGGATTAGCTATCCCCCTCTTATTCTGGCATTCTGCAGTTCAGTCCACCAATATGGCCTTTACACATATACCCATGCATATGTAGTCTAGCTCCTTGCTTGCGAGTACTTTGGATGAGTACTCACGGTTGCTTTTCGCCCTCCTTTCCCCCTTTCCCTTCTACCTGATTGTCGCAACCAGATGCCGAAGCCTAGGAGCCAAACGCCACCATCGACGACGACTCCTACTCCACTGGAGGTGCCTACTAATACGTTCAGGCCGCTGACGACGACCAGGAGTAGTTTAGGAGGATCCTAGGCAGGAGGCTTGCACCTCTTTCGATCTGTATCCCAGTTTGTGCTAGCCATCTTATGGCAACTTGTTTAACTTATGTCTGTACTCAGATATTGTTGGTTCCGCTGACTCGTCAATGATCGAGCACTTGTATTTGAGCCCTCGAGGCCCCTGGCTTGTATTATGATGCTTGTATGACTTATTTATGTTTTAGAGTTGTGTTGTGATATCTTCTCGTGAGTCCCTGATCTTGATCGTACACGTTTGCGTGCATGATTAGTGTACGATTGAATTGGGGGCGTCACATCTCATCCAACCCATCACCGTCCAGCAAGCCTACGATGGGAGTATTCCGCACGGCGGTGAGCATCATGAAATTGGTGATGGAGGATGGTTGATGATGACGATGGCAACGATTTCCCCTCTCCGGAGCCCAAAACGGACTCCGGATCTGCCCTCCCGAGGAAGAAGAGGAGGTGGCGGTGGCTCTGTTTCGTAAAACGCGATGAATCCTTCTCTTTGTTTTTCTCCCCGAACATGAATATATGGAGTTGGAGTTGAGGTTGGTGGAGCTTCATGGGACCCACAAGCCAGGGGTGCGCCCTGGGGGGTAGGGCGCACCCCCCACCCTTGTGGACAGGTGGTGGGTCCCCCTCGGTTGGTTCTTTCACCAATATTTTTATTTATTCCAAAAATATTCTCTGTGAAGTTTCAGGTCATTCTGAGAACTTCTATTTCTACACAAAAATAACACCATGGCAATTCTGCTGGAAACAGTGTTAGTCCGGGTTAGTTCCATCCAAATCGTGCAAATTAGAGTCCAAAACAAGGGCAAAATAGTTTGGAAAAGTAGATACAATGGAGACGTATCGCGCTCCATTTGGAAAACGACTTGGCGCGAATGACATTTTCCCCTCCCACTACTGTCCCTTCTTCACCGCCGCCTCCCCTCCTTCGGTGTAACAGTGTCTTTCATCGCTTTCGATGGTCCACAGCCCCTCTGATTGCATGGACTATACGCGTCATATTCCATTGTTTTGGGGCATGTCTCATGCCTCCGGAGACTCCCGCGTCATCTGCGACCCCTGTGGATGACGCATCTCATGTGCCTCAGATGGACGGTTACCACTGCAACTACTTGTGAGCTGCGCTGGGATTTTCCGCGAAGAGGAGGAGAGATGCAGTACAACAGAGATAAGTATTTCCATCGATGAGAACCAAGGTTTATCGAACCAACAGGAGAATTACGCAAAGCCTCGTGACACATCACCTGCACACACAAAAGCAAATACCTGCACCCAACGCGGGCAAGAGGGTTGTCAATCCCCTTGAACTCATTACTTGCAAGGATAAAATCTTGTATAGGTAGATAGATAAATTGCAAAACAAAATAAAAGTAAATAAATAGCAGTAAGGTATTTTGGGATTTTGTAATATGATATAAATAGACACGGGGGCCATAGTTTTCACTAGGGGCTTCTCTCTTGAACACATAGCATAGGGTGGGTGAACAAACTACTATCGGGCAATTGATAAAAAACCCGATAGTTATGACGTATTCACGACAATGATCATGTATATAGGCATCACGTCCGAGACAACTAGACCGACTCCTGTGTGCATCTACTACTATTACTACACCAATCGACCGCTATCCAGCATGCGTCTATGGTATTAAGTTCATGAAAAACGGAGTAATGCCTTAAGCAAGATGACGTGATGTAGACAAAGTAAACTCAATCAATATGAATAAACCCCGTCACCCTTAATGACAACAATACAAATACGTGTCTTGTCCCCTTTTGTCACTACGATATAGAGCACCGCAATATTGAATCCATTACAAAGCACCTCTCCCACTAAATATAAATCAATCTAGTTGGCCAACCAAACAGATAGATCGGAGAGAAATACAAAGCTATAACAATCATGCATAATAAACTTCAGAAAAAACTAAATTACTTTCAATGAATAATCTGATCATAAACCCAAAATTCATTGGATCCCAACAAACACACCACAAAAGAAGCGTACATCGGTTAGAACTCCAAGGAGATCGAGGAGAACATTGTATTGAAGATGAAAGGGAGAGAACAAACCATATAGCTACTAGCTATGGACCCGTAGATCTGTGATAAACTACTCACACATCATCGGAAGGCTGCAAGGTTTATGTAGAAGCCCTCCATAGTCGACCCTCCCTCCAGTAGAGTATCAGAAAAGGCCTCCAGATGGGATCGCGGAAGAACAGAAGCTTGTGGCGGCGGAAAAAGTGTTTCGGGTGGTTCTATGTTGGTTTGGGAATTTATAGAGGTGGAATTAGGTCAAACAGAGTTGCGTGGGAGTCACGAGCTCAGGGGTTGCACCCTCCCCCAGGGCGTGCCTGGTAAGCTCGTGGCTCTTCCGTAAGGCTTCTGGCCTCCTCCCGAACCTTATAGGGTCCCTTTTGGTCCAGAAAAAATCACTGTAAAGTTTCATCGTGTTTGGACTTTGTTTCATACTGTTTTTCTGAAAACTAAAAAGCAAGCAAAAAATAGGAACTAACACTGGGCACTGAGTTAGTAGGTTAGTCCCAAAAAATGATATAAAATAGCATATAAATGCATATAAACCATCCAACATTGGTAATATAATAGCATGAAACAAAAAAATGTAGATATGTTGGATACGTATCAACTTCCTAGGCCAACACCTCATTCATGCGGCCACCGGATAGCCCGACACAGAGATGGCAAAACCGATGACATCGCGTGAAGGTGGTGGCCTTCCCCCATCGGTGTTGAAGGGATATAAGAAGACGGGAAACTAGGTGCCCGCGCCCCTCCCCCACCTTGCTTCGCCTCGGTGGTGAGGCGAAGCCGGGGTGGCTTCCCAGTCATACGCCAGATCTGCAACAACAATGAGGTAAAAGGCCATCATATACCTTGTATATGTTTTTTGTTCGATTAAATGCATGATTATCATGGAAATTGTGGGTATATGTGCAATGTGTTTTGATATAGTGATGGTGATTTTTTTCTAATTTTTTGGGGGGTGGAGCCTCAATGATGAAACATTTCTCAATAGTGTGATTGGTGATTCTGAGACAAATGATGTTGATCTTGAGGGTGCTGTTGGGGATTGTTGCAGAAATTAAAAAAATTTCTACGCATCACCAAGATCAATCTATGGAGTAACTAGCAACGAGAGAGAGAGGAGTGCATCTACATACCCTTGTAGATCGTGAGGGGAAGCGTTCAAGAGAACGGGGTTGATGGAGTCGTACTCGTAGTGATCCAAATCACCGATGACCGAGGGCCGAACGGACGGCACCTCCGCGCTCAACACACGTACGGTTGGGAGAGACGTCTCCTCCTTCTTGATCCAGCAAGGGGGAAGGAGAGGTTGATGGAGATCCAGCAGCACGACGGCGTGGTGGTGGAAGCAGCGGGGATCTCGGCAGGGCTTCGCCAAGCTCAGCGAGAGGGAGAGGTGTTACGGGGGGAGAGGGAGGCGCCAGGGGCTTGGGTGCGCAGGCCCCTAGAGATCCAATCTCAAGGGGGGGGCGGCGGCCAAGGGGGAAAACTTGCACCCCAAGTCTGGTGGGGCGCCCCACCCCCAGGGTTTCCAACCCTAGGCGCAGGGGGAGGCCCATGGGGGGTGCACCAGCCCACCAGGGGCTGGTTCCCTTCTCACTTTAGCCCATGGGGCCCTCCGGGATAGGTGGCCCCACTGTGGACCCTCGACACTTCCGTGGTCCCAAGATATCACCGTGACCCCAAACTTTCTCGGTGGCCAAAACTGGACTTACTATATACAAATCTTTACCTCCGGACCCTTCTGGAACTCCTCGTGACGTCCGGGATCTCATCCGGGACTCCGAACAACTTTCGGGTTACTGCATACTAATATCTCTACAACCCTAGCATCACCGAACCTTATGTGTAGACCCTACGGGTTCGGAGACACGCAGACATGACCGAGACGACTCTCGGTCAATAACCAACAGCGGATCTGATACCGATGTTGGCTCTACATGCTCCTCGATGATCTCATCGGATGAACCACGATGTCGAGGATTCAAGTAATCCCGTATACAATTCCCTTTGTCAATCGGTACGCTATTTGCCCGAGATTCGATCGTCGGTATCCCAATACCTCGCTTAATCTCGCTATCGCAAGTCACTTTACTGCTCCATAATGCATGATCCCGTGACCAACCACTTGGTCACATTGAGCTCATTACGATGATGCATTACCGAAAGGGGCCCGAGATACCTCTCCATCATACGGAGTGACAAATCCTAGTCTCGATCCGTGCAACCCAATGACATTTTCGAGATACCGTAGTGTACCTTTATAGCCACCCAGTTACGTTGTGACATTTGGTACACCCAAAGCACTCCTACGGTATCCAGGAGTTGCACGATCTCATGGTCTAAGGAAATGATACTTGACATTAGAAAAGCTCTAGCAAACGAACTACAAAATCTTGTGCTATGCTTAGGATTGGGTCTTGTCCATTACATCATTCTCCCAATGATTTGATCCCGTTATCAATGACATCCAATGTCCATGGTCAGGAAACCGTAACCATCCATTGATCAACGAGCTAGTCAACTAGAGGCTTACTAGGGACATGTTGTGGTCTATGTATTCACACATGTATTACGATTTCCGGATAACACAATTATAGCATGAACAATAGACAATTATCATGAACAAGGAAATATAATAATAATCATTTTATTATTGCCTCTAGGGCATATTTCCAACAGTCTCCCACTTGCGCTAGAGTCAATAATCTAGTTACATTGTGATGAATCGAACACCCATAGAGTTCTGGTGTTGATCATGTTTTGCTCGCGGAAGAGGTTTAGTCAACGGATATGCGACATTCAGATCCGTATGCACTTTGCAAATATCTATGTCTCCATCTTGAACATTTTCACGAATGGAGTTGAAGCGACGCTTGATGTGCCTGGTCTTCTTGTGAAACCTGGGCTCCTTGGCAAGGGCAATGGCTCCAGTGTTGTCACAGAAGAGAGTCATCGGCCCCGATGTCGGAGTCAAAACCGGCGGATCTCGGGTAGGGGGTCCCAATCTGTGCGTCAAGGCTGATGGTAACAGGAAGCAAGGGACACAGATGTTTACCCAGGTTCGGGCCCTCTCGATGTAGGTAAAACCCTACTTCCTGCTTGATTAATATTGATGATATGGGTAGTACAAGAGTAGATCTACCACGAGATCGTAGAGGCTAAACTCTAAGAGCTAGCCTATGATGGTATGATTGTAATTGTGATCGGCCTACTAAGGACCAACCTCTCCGGTTTATATAGACACCGGAGAGGGCTAGGGTTTACATGGAGTCGGTTACAAGGAAGGAAATATAATATCTGGATCGCCAAGCTTGCCTTCCATGCCAAGGAAAGTCCCATCCGGGCACGGGCCGAAGTCTTGAGTCTTGTATCTTCACGCTTCAATAGTCCGAACGTTGTACACAGTCCGGCTGTCCGGATACCCCTAATCCAGACTCCCTCAAGAGCCCCCTAACCAGGCTTCAATGGCGATGAGTCCGCGCCACAGATTGTCTTCGGCATTGCAAGGTGGGTTCCTTCTCCGAATACTCCAAAGTGCTTGTTACGACGAATAGTGTCCGGCCTCCCATCAATGTTGTTCTCCTCTGCTTTGGTGCCTCATTAATGACCATCTCCACGTGTCGAGTGAATACGAGGAGTCGAGGCATTTTTGCATTTGCCACCCTCGATCCTCCAGGCTAACCGTCTATTTGAAGGGACGGGGATTCTCATATCCAAACCTCACTCTCCTCCCGAGCCAGCATCAACAGAGCGCCCGCTAAAAGCCATTCCAACATGGCCGGCCGTCGCAGCTTTTTCCGCTTGCCCTTCTCGCTCCAAGTCGGGAATTGGGAGAGTGCTGAGTTCCTCATAGCCGCTTGATAAAGTTACAAACCCAAGGGTTTCTCCCATCGGCGCTCATGGTCCCCGGCCCGAGCTGGAATAGCCACTTATGACGGAGGAGACCAAGCTGAGGGATCTCCTAACCCATCTCCTGAGGAGCGATATGTCCGATCCTCATCTGCTGAGGGGCGCCGGGTTCCCTATCCACCTGCTTCTTCATGGGCTCCTCGGAGTTCTACGGCCTCCGCCATACGATCTTACCCCTGGCTCTATTCTACACATTGCGGGGTATGTTGCCCTTTGCGAGCTATTTTTAGGCTGCGAACCACACTTCGGAATATGGAGGAAGCTGTTCTGCCTCGTCCCCCGCACCCAGGGGGAGTCCCTATGTCAAGTAGGCGGGGCTGAAGTATGGCGCATTGCCGAGACCAGATACCTGTCCGGCACTCCTGAGAAGGCACCAGAAAACTGGCCTTCAGAGTGGTTCTATATAAACGACGTCCCCCTTCCGGATCCAGTCCGGACAGGTCTCCGCAAGTTCAGCAACGCCCCGCCGAGGGCACGCCTAAGCTGGCGCCCCCGGGGCCCTCAAGAAGAGGACACAAGGGAAATATTCCTCCTGATGGATAGGATAAATTTACTAGCCAAATCCGGACTGATGATAGTTGAGGTTACGGCGATATGCATAAGACGGGGAGTGCAGCCGCTCCAATATCGGGGGAAGCCCATGTGGCATTTCAACGGGGAAGACGACGCCACCCGCTGCGGCCGTAAGGGTCTGGACTCCACTGCCGCTCTGGCAAGGATATTGTCCGATCTGTACAAAGGGGAAGAGGAGGAATTCCTTCGCATAAAAACGCGGGACGGATTCTCCATGTACAACCCCCCAGCGTGGGTAAGTTGCCATTCTTTTTCCCTTCTTTACTCTAGCGTTCTTCTCCTGAGATTACTTGCATCAATGCTTCTTGGCAGGAACTAAGGAGGGCCATAGAAGGAATCTTCAGCCCCTCCCCGCAACCAGAGGACCCTGGAAGGGCCCTAGATCCGGGACTTAAAGTGGATCCGGATATCACTGTGGAGCTTGTCAACGGGGCATTCTATCAGGCGAGCTGGGATGGCGCCCTAGTGGCCATTACGGCCGACTGCCCCGGACTGCTCCCCGCTTCGTGTGTAAGCTGAACTAGAAAACCCTATCCTCCGAAGAGGACTCCCCCCAGGTGTTATAATTTACCTTTGAGGCGTCGTTCTATTTGCAGAAACGACGGTCGGAGCGAGGAGCCGAGCCCCTCGGGACTCGTCAACCACGGGCGTCCAGATCGGGTAGGCTCAAGAGGAAGGCGGTGAGGGTTGACACACCGCTACAGAGGTAAAGCAATAACCTGTCCTGTAATTATAGAATTTGAAATATGACAGCACCCTTTGTGTCTGGCAGGAAGAGGAATAACCGGACTATATCCGGAGACCCTACTGTCGGTGTCAAAACCGGCGGATCTCGGGTAGGGGGTCCCGAACTGTGCGTCTAGGCGGATGGTAACAGGAGACAAGGGACACAATGTTTTTACCCAGGTCCGGGCCCTCTCGATGGAGGTAATACCCTACTCCTGCTTGATTAATATTGATGATATGGGTAGTACAAGAGTAGATCTACCACGAGATCAAGGAGGCTAAACCCTAGAAGCTAGCCTATGGTATGATTGTTGTTCGTCCTCACGGACTAAAACCTCCGGTTTATATAGACACCGGATAGGTTAGGGTTACATAGAGTCGGTTACAATGGTAGGAGATCTACATATCCAGACGCCAAGCTTGCCTTTCACGCCAAGGTAAGTCCCATCCGGACACGGACGAAGTCTTCAATCTTGTATCTTCATAGTCTTGGAGTCCGCCGTGACGATAGTCCGCTATCCGGACACCCCTAGTCCGGACTCCTCAAGAGCCCCTGAACCAGGCTTCAATGACGACGAGTCCGGGCGCGATATTGTCTTAGGCATTGCAAGGCAGGTTCCTCCTCCGAATACTTCATAGAAGGTTTTGAACACAAGGATAGTGTCCGGCTCTGCAAAACAAGTTCCACATAACACCGTAGAGAGAATCATTTTTGCACAGATCTGCTGACGTATTCCGCGGCGTGACATCACACCACGGCCAGCCCTTTATATGAATTGTTTTTACTGTTCCACCTCAGCTTGTTTAGCGAGGTGGTTTCCTTGGCACGTCTTATCAAAACATAGATCGTGCCCCCCTTATTCCGGGATTCTCATCAATACGGACGTGGGTAACCCAACCGTGCCCGTTGGCCTGCCTCCTCTATCAAAGGCGAGTCCTAATCGACCACGGGGTGGGCTCTTGGTATTCAACCTCTTTATAATGAGACCAAGGCCCTCTTCTTTTTACACCCTCCATCGAGTTCGCCCCGCGCTTCGAGTTCCAACACCCAAAGCTTCAGATTCAGGCGCTTCGGACTTTCGAGGATGTCCGGATCTGACCAACACGGCCGATGGATGTCTTCCTCTGTCACAGAAGATGTGCTAAAGCTGCGCGACGCCAGGTTCCTAACCGGCGAGATCTCGCATAGGCTGCTTGCTCCAGGGCAGGTCATTCCCACTCCTGAGCCCGGCGAGAACGTGGTGTTCGTGTCCCACTTCCTTCGGGGTTTAGGCTTCCCGACGGATCCCTTTGTGCGGGGGCTCATGTTTTATTATGGGCTTGATTTCCATGACTTGAATCCGGAGTCCATCCTCCATATCTCGTCATTCATTGTCGTATGTGAGGCCTTCCTCCATATTACCCCCCACTTTGGATTGTGGCTCAAGACCCTCAAGATGGAGCCAAAGATGATCGGGGGGGCAACAAGCAGAGTGCGGAGGGGCGGCCATAATCAAATGTGCTAATGCTCCGTGGCCCGAGGGCTCTTTTCAAGAGGAGCTTGGTTTGTGGCAACGGGAGTGGTTTTACATCACAGCTCCCAGGGGCACCAAATGGGCGGTGCTCCCTGCCTTCCGCTTAGGTCCACCACAGCGGCTGGCATCATGGGTCAACAAGGGGCTCGACTGGGGGCCGTCCAAGGATGTTCCCTTGCTGCAGGGCCGTATTCGAGACCTCCAGGAAAGAGGAATCAACCTGGTTGCAGTGGCGCATGTTATGGTGATCCGACGCCTTCAGCCCTGCAAACGTCGCCCCCTCCGCCTGTGGGAATTCAATCCGGAGGGACCACGAGCTCTCCAAAATTTTATGGGCATGACGCCCATGGAGATGTATAAACTGTTCTTCGGATCACAAGAGAAGTGTCCGGACTTGACCGAGGACGTAGGACTAAGCTGCAATCGCCCAGATACTCAAGTAAGTAGTCCTATAACCGGACAAGTTGTTCATTCATTTATTTTATATATGTGCCCTTTAAAGGAGCCGTTTCTTGAATAGGAATGGATAGCCAAGGCAAAGTTAATAAGGTGTCCGCCCTCCCGGAGACCACGCCGGATCCCATGTCGACCAAGATGTTGAACGTCGCGCTTTTGAAGAAGGCGAAGGGGGAGCGGGAAGCAACTGCCTCTACGAAAGAGGCTATCAAGGAAGGAGGGATTAAGAGTCCCACCTTCCGAGGAGAGAAGAGGACCGCTTCGGAAGATGCGGAGGTCAAGGCCTCGAAGAGGGGAAAGGAATCCTCGACAAAGAGTCCGGCGCTGGGAAGTAACCCAGCCGCATTATTTCCCAAGGGGATCAGCCCTCCAGCGAGCCGTAAGTAAAAAGAAGGGGTCTTGTACATAAGGAACATCCCTGTATTAATTCATGAAGATAACCGAAATTGTACCTTGTAGTTCGGACCTTAGCCCTTCTCAGCAGAGCTCGCTCGGGGATCTTCTTCGAGATGATGGAGAGCGAACGCCCATTTGTCGCACCATGTGAAGCGGACGACCCGGAGGTTTCGTCGCGAGGGTTCCCCAAGTCCGGGGCCGGAAGGTCCGCGCCAAGTGGTGTGCGGTCGGAGGAGTGAAGGATCTGCTCGGGCGAAGCGGTTATTTTAGAGGATCACCGTGCTCTAATGGGCACGGTGATTGAAAGAATTGCATCCGCGAGAGTGGATTGCATGAAGCCGTCGAAGCTTATCGACGGGTTTGAGGTACGCAAAATGATGCACCTTCGGCGCTTATGCATATAAAATGCGCCTGTATAGATAGTAGCCCTCGAGACTCGGTATGTTGTCAAAATTGACAACGTGTCGAGGATCAAATTCTCAGTTATAACATATCGCCGCTCCTAAACAGGTGGCGGGGCGTCCGGAGGCCAGCCGGACTGATGAATATGCTGAACTAAAGCGGTGACTTGACGAGGCGGATGCGGACATCGCGCTGGTCAATAAACGGTTTGACGAGTCACAAGGTATGTGACTTCTATGCGGACACCTGGTAAGGGGGCCGGACGCCCATGTCTTACTATTCGTGTGCTTAATGCAGATGGTGCCGCTGCCGTGGAGGAGCTGCGGGCGAAACTCGCCCGAGCAAAAGAGCAAGCCAGGGTCAGTAATGCGGCCGCTTTAAAGGTGGCCGAAGAGCTAGAAGCTGAACGGGCTGCTCACTGCCGAAGCAAAGAGGCAATGGCGGATATGGCCAAAAAGTTAAGGAATACTACCGATCGCTGCGAGGTTCTTGAAAAAGAACGGCAAGCGGAACAGAGGGCTTCAAAAAGGCCGCCGAATCCAAGCATGCCCAATCGGCTTTGAGAGCTGCCAAGGAGGAGCTGAGTCAGCCGGGCAATTGCGGCTGGAAACCGCTTTCGCTGTGGAGGAAATATACAGATCCAAAGTATGCTCGTT
The DNA here is from genome assembly GCA_021605205.1 of Aegilops longissima. Taxonomy (NCBI): domain Eukaryota; kingdom Viridiplantae; phylum Streptophyta; class Magnoliopsida; order Poales; family Poaceae; genus Aegilops; species Aegilops longissima. The sequence goes on along the minus strand of CM038682.1, from coordinate 261,442,482 downwards.
GGATAAGTTGTGGAGTTCGGAGGATGCTTATCTCGACTTGGCGGCGAAGCTGCCATGGACGCGTTGAGCACTTCCGGGGCCGAAGGGGCATGTAAGGAAGAGCTATATTGGTCGCAATTCCATAGTCCGGAGCGCCCTCCGCCACTGACCGATTAGTTGGCCGAATGGGCCGAGCTGAATCGGTTGTCCGGACTTGCCATGAAGCATGTCCTCGACTCACTTGTGGTCGGGCGGACCCCACCAAGAGCTATTTTGGTTTAGTGCAGCAGCCTTGGTGCGGTACGCAGATTGACGCAATGAAGCGATCGGCGTGTATTGAGGGAGCGCGATGGCTCTTGCCCGTGTCAAGACATACCGGGCAGAGATGAAGGCCACCGACGCTTGATCCCACGCCGGACAGAAGCCGAGTACCGCCGAGCACTACTTTGAAGAAGTTCCGCCGCTGCTTAATAGAGACGCAGTTTCAAGGATATTATGTTTTAAATGACATGTATGATTTGTGAAAACAATGTTTCAATATAATATAAGAGCTTTTTATACTTGTGCGTTCAAGTAGTAAACTACTCCATGTGCGGTCGTTTGTATATGTGTATATAACCTGAAAGATGGCGGTCCTTGGCTTCAGCCCCCACGCACATAGTGTGGGGGTGTTTGCAAAGAAAGCGATTTTTCACACTTAATCCAACGTCTTGGTCCTGTTAAGGAGGTGATAGCATAGCAAACCAGGCAACCGGACTATAATGCTTTATCACTTTCACTTAGCCATAGGAGTTCGAGGGTGGGGCTACGATATAGCCCCTGGGGGCACCGCACTCTCCCGAATTCGGGGTGCGTATGAGCCTGACCGAAAACCGGTCCTTCGTTAATGCGGAGGAATCCTAAACATTCCTGTGAGTCATCGAGTGGTTGACCAGTCTCGCTATATCATGACAATCAGCCGCTTTCATCGAGGTGCTCGCCGCCGAACCGGGGCACAATCGCAGTAGTTCTCGTGGTGCCGCGTTAGCCGTGAAAACGGAACGTAAGGCAGCAAAACACAGGAGCCGGGCAACCCAACATTTGACCAAAGACATGATTTGGAGCTGATGCATATAAGACCTAACTCGAGACGCTGAACACTCCCTAAGGTATTCAGTCTTTATAAAAATGGGCAGAATAATGCCCTAAGCCCCTGATGTCCAGGTACGCGCAAAAATTCTGGTGCGGCCAATGCCAAAACGCCAGCCTCCTCCTCGGTTATAGTAAGGAACCGGGGGATGTATATCAACAAGAGACAGTAAAAAAGGTTTACGCAGGGTCTTAATCTGAAAAGAATCCTTGCAACGGGTCCCTCACCGCACGCTCATACCGTGTCTCCGCGCAGCCGTATCTTGGACGGGTGTAGCACGTTGTTCATCTGTAAAAGAGAGGAACTTAGTTTAAAAAAAGATCATGCAAAAGATGTACTAATATTAAATAAATAGAGTATGGTTCGAAGAAAAGTTGAGCTTTATTGTCTCTTGTTATACATCCATGCAGCCACTCGTGTGGGGGTGTGCCGCTAGTAGGCGCCGGACTCGTCTAGTCGTGTCCGGGGTTTGAATGACCAATTCAGGTTCTTTGCCTAGCAGAGCCGGATAGCTGTGGGGCTGTCAAGGCAGTCTCCCGTTCTTCCATGCTCGAGTAACACTTAATACTAGCTTTTAACGAGATGATGCCGCGTGGACCGGGCATTTTAAGTGTTAGAGATGCATAATGCGGTATTGCATTAAAGCGGGCGAAAGCTTCGCGTCCCAATAGTGCTTGATGGCTACTTTTAAACGGGGCGATATGGAAGAGTAACCTTTCGCGACGGAAGTTGTCGGATGAACCGAACACAACTTCTAGCAGTATGGAGCACGATAATGGGCATATGGGCTCGCATTACTCCTTTACAGGAGGTGTTGCTACGGCGAATTTTGGTTGGTTTATCCCCATCCTCATGGATTGTGTCCTCGATATATCGTGGTTTATGTCACCGCCGCCATCCATGAAGACTCGTAAATTGGAATCCGTCGATTATAGGATCCAATATCAAGGCAGTCCATCCTGCGTCCGGATATTTTCGAATAGTCCCGATGGTCGAAGGTGATTGGTTTTGACAACCGCAAAGCGGCGCGCCTTTTAGTGGGTGCCGTTCTGTTTTTCCCTTTGATCACGTGAAGTGAGTTTACTATTTTAACCTCTTGTGGGAAAGTCTTTTGTTTTCCGGGGCTCTGCTTGTGGTGCTCGTCGTCATCTTCACTTGGTGTGTCGAGCCCCTTGTGTTCGGCATTCAGTCTGCCGGATTGTTTGAAGACCCAACAATTTCGGTGGGTATGGTTAGCAGGCCTCCCAGGAATACTGTGGATTTGACATATCTTGTCCAGGATTTTGTTGAAGTTGGATAGCTCATCACTATTGTCCTTAAGGGGTAGTTTTTTGTTGTTCTGCCGTGAGCTTTGGAATCCGGCGTTGACTGTCGTGCTCTTTGGACTGTTCCTTTTAATCCGGAGCTGGTCCTTGTTGCGCCGTGGTTTCCCATTTCTATCCCTGATTTCGGATGTACTTGGGTCGCTGGTGCTGCATCTTGCTAGCCAGCTATCCTCTCCCGCGCAAAAGCGGGTCATGAGGCTTGTTAGAGCGGCCATTGTTCTTGGCTTTTCTTGGCCGAGGTGTCTGGCGAGCCATTCGTCTCGGACGTTGTGTTTGAAAGCTGCTAAGGCTTCGCCATCCGGACAGTCGACTATTTGGTTCTTTTAGTAAGGAACCTGTTCCAGAATTTCTGTGCTGACTCTCCGGCTGTTGAGTTATGTGACTTAGATCGTCTCAGATCCGGAGGGCGGACATAAGTCCCCTGAAAATTTTCCCCTAAATGCGCCCTCGAGCTCTTCCCAGCTTCCAATGGTATTTTCGGGAGGCTCTTAAGCCAATGCCGAGCTGGCCCTTTGAGTTTAAGGTACGTATTTTATGGCGTGAGATCATCTCCTCTAGCCATGTGTATGTGGAGGATGTAATCCTCAATCCAGCACTCTGTGGTCTGTTGTTCCGTCGTATGCCTCTATGTTTATGGGTTTGAATCCAGCTGGAAATTCCTGATCCAGCACCTCATCGGTGAAACATAGGGGGTGTGCGGCGCCCCTATATTTGGGTGTGCCGTGATCTTAGGAATTTTGGCGTATTGCATTGCTTTGACGAGCATGCTTTCTTGGCCCATAGATGGACCTAACTGGGCCATCCTTTTGATGTGAATCCTTATGCGAATCGCATATTGGCTTGTGTGGCACCATTCGCGCTTCTTTTTTGCCGTGAGATCGCCCATCCGACCGGTGGCCTTCTTGCTTTTTAATTGTGGGGCTCTAAGGCCTCCTCGTCAATCCGGCAGTAGCTTTCTTTTCGGTAGTTTTTGTTCGGCGATCGTCAGCCAGCATTTGTTCAAGGTGTTGAATACTTTGCTCCATCTGATCCTGAGTGCATATTCCGCTGTTTTGAGCTTCCGCTTCGCTTTTTCAGCTACGCCAGCATGGGCGATTTAGCCTTTTCTGGAGGTTGTTATGCTCCAATAGTTTGTCCGGCATCAGATCATCTGGACTGTTATCTTCGCCGGGGACAGATTGTTTATCCAAGTTGTCTTGTTCGGACGATTGCTCAATAGCTTGTTCGTTGTCCACCGGTTCGCCCTGCTCTATGGCTGGGTCTTTGTTGAGGCGGACTTTGTTCGGCGCTTACGCTGCCGCTTTGACTGCCGAGGATTTATCCTTCGTAGCGTCTCGTTGTTCCTCGTCTTCATTTCCTTTAGGTGTATCCACCATGTATACATCATGAGATGAGGTGCCTGTCCAGCATCCTAGAGGTGCTGGCTCATTGTTGTCTACTACATCGTCGTCCATACCATCGATGTCTTCGGAGTCGAAGTCGAGCATGTCGTGTAAACTTTCGACAGTGGCTACGAAGTGGGTGGTGGGTGGGCGTTGAATTTCTTCGTCGTCCGCATCCCAACCTTCCTGACCGTAGTCCGCCAGGGCTCTCCGGATAAAGAGAGAGACTTTAGTGAATTCAGGATGTCGCCAAAGGGCGAGTGCCGAAGATGTCCGCGTCGTGAACTCCATGACCGGCGCCTAATCGGGTTCGATTGGCGGGCGCGAGGGTTCGGAGTCCGGAGAGGAGTCCGCACCCTAGAGTCCAGGTCTTCGCAGCGACAGGATGGAGTTCGCTCGATCGCCGTAGAGATTGTAGCCCCGAGGCGGTGTCCAACCACCCGCCCTGATCGGGGAATCCGCCCGGATTAAGGGTCGGAGCGGATATCGGTGCGGCCTCCAGGCCAATCGCTCGCTGCAGAGCTAGATCATGCCCATCAAGACAAAGGCGGCACGCTTGGCTGCGGCTCGAATCCGTCAAGATCAAGTCTCCGCGGATATCGGTCGATAGTTCAAACTTCCAAATCGACCTGATGGCGGGGCGAGCTTTCGATCGCTCCAGATGGCTGCTTAATTGGCCCGCAGCAAAGCCGCCAACACGAAGATCTGTACGGGAGAAAAGTCTCACCCGGACCGCGCGTTGTTGATGATCAAAGGAGCCATCGGGCCTATCGGTGACGCACACGAGGAACTCTAATTGAAAGCACCAATGTCGGTGTCAAACCGCCGGATCTCGGTAGGGGGTCCCGAATCGTGCGTCTAGGCGGATGGTAACAGGAGACAAGGGACACAATGTTTTTACCCAGGTTCGTGCCCTCTCGATGGAGGTAATACCCTACCCCGCTTGATTAATATTGATGATATGGGTAGTACAAGAGTAGATCTACCACGAGATCAAGGAGGCTAAACCCTAGAAGCTAGCCTATGGTATCATTGTTGTTCGTCTCACGGACTAAAACCCTCCGGTTTATATAGACACCGGATAGGTTAGGGTTACACAGTAGTCGGTTACAATGGTAGGAGATCTACATATCCAGACGCCAAGCTTGCCTTTCACGCCAAGGAAAGTCCCATCCGGACACGGGACGAAGTCTTCAATCTTTTATCTTCATAGTCTTGGAGTCCGGCCGTGACGATAGTCCGGCTATCCGGACACCCCCTAGTCCAGGACTCCCTCACCTACCAATCACGCCTCCACCAGCTGGGTTGCAGAACCGACTTCAGGGGCGGAGGCGGACACGGGGCCAGCACCGCCTAGCTCTCCAATAGGGAGTGCGGACATGCTCTCAGCCACGAATTCCGAAGTAGAGAGCGCCATGAACCACAGGCGCCGATGGGCCGTACTTCGGAACAACATATTTTTCGAAGAGGCGTTTAATGCCTTCAATTCGGCGGACGCATATGTCCAAGCTGCTCGGGGCGGGCTTGCCCAAGCGACAGACCAGTATACCAAAGACATACGGGTGAGAAATTTTGATAAGTATGTATAGCAGTAGCCCGTGAGATTTGAAACGGTTGAAACAACAGTTTTTAGGATCAATTTATGTACAGGTCCTTGTAGAGAAGAACGAGCAATTGTCTCGGGAGATGGAGGGATGCAAGGCCGAACTGAGGGCCGCAGTTGCCAAATTAGAGGAACCCCAAAAGCCCTCGTCTGGTAACCATTGTCACAATTGCACGAAGATGCACCAGTTAGTAAATCGCTGATGTGACAAGTCTAATAGAAAATTCTGCAGACAATCCCGGGGTGAATCCGGAGGGCGTAGGAGAGGACGCATCGCATCTTAAAAAGCATCTAGAGCTGGCGAGCGCATTCTTACGCGTGTTAGGCGGGAGAAGAATGATCTTCAAGATGCCAAAGTCCAGCTGGACATAGAGGTAAATGATCTCCGCGCTCAGCTGGCGGACTCCGTGAAGGAGAACAAGAGGCTTTGACGCGGCATTTACAGTAAGTGCCTAGACGCACTGTAGTATAGTTCGGCGAGGAAGTACATTGAAAGAATTTTGCTTGCAGGAATGTTAACGGGTCGCCCTGAGGAGGAGATGCCCTCATCTGCAAGTGATTTACTGCAAGACCTTTCGCAGCTGCACGAGCGGGCTCAGCAAGTGATGCAGGGTGCCGCTCAGGCTTTGTGGCCATCAAGCCTACTGCCGAATGGCATGGTGGAACTTGCGGACCTGCTTCAAGGAGCCCGGCGGCGCTTCCGTCTATAGAAGATATCAGCATGCCGACAAGGAGCAAGAGAAGCCTGGGCAATGGTGAAGACGCACTACACCAAGCTGGACCCGAACCATATGGCCGAAGTGGGACCGGTGGGGTCGATGGGCAAGAAATTCCCGTTAGTCTCGTGTATGACCAGGTAGCGTTAGCCGCTAAGTATTCTCAATAGGATTGTAAGCTAGATAGCCTGTTGGACGGTATTGAGCAGGAATATAGTCAGTCCAAGTGATTGTGTAATTTAATGGGCATGATTAGCCCCTAGCCGGATTAAAATCATTTGTCATGGCGGACCTTTTCGCTTTAGCCCCCGGATCCTATAGTCTGGGGTGTGTCCGAATACCCGCTCAGTTATACAAAACCGGGGTATGCGTGGAAACAAGGCGTAGGGGTCATAAGTGCTTGAATAGACAAGTACCCAACTAGTTATGTTATATTACATGGATAGTAAGAAACATCTTCCAAAGAGAATAGTTCCGTTAGGGGTTCCTTTCCCTGGGTACGCATGCGACGATGCACATGTCCGGACTGCGAACGATAGCGCAGGATACAAGACTTCTGGGGATTTATGTTGTAATAAATGAATACATATTTTGTTCACCGAGCGAATATTCTCTTAAGGAAGCTAGCTTTCGGCTTCACCCAGTCTGAGGTACACATCCGGCTGAACCGGCAGTAACAATCGCAGAGGTGCTCCCCTTATGCCCTAGCCAAATTAACGGGAACATAGGGCATAAACACAAGAGCCAGGCACCCCAGCTTGGCAACATCTTAAGTCATATCGATGCATATAATGGTGAAGAAAAGGCACATATGGAAAAAGAATGTATATGTGATGGGCAGAAAGCCATGTGAGTAATCATCTTTAGCTTCCGTATAGGAAGCCCTGTGTATTGCTTACACACTTAGTGCGGCCGGGTGATCCGGAAATTCGTGACCGTATTGAATACTTTGTGTGAAGAGAGAAAAAGGTCGAGAAATAAAAAGGGGATGGGGCATAATTAAAAGGGGAGGGTTTAGGAGACGAACACTGTGTTCGGTGCTAGGCGTAGAATCTCCGTAGTCTGGCCGCGTTCCATGGGTTTGGCTCGAGTCTATTATCGGATGCATTACGTAAGCGGTACGCTCCTCCGATGAGGACTTTGTCAATGATGAAGGGACCCTCCTACCTGGGTTTGAGTTTGTCCTTCTTCTTCTCCGGTAGGCGTAGAACGAGCTCGCCAATATTGTAAGTTTTGGCCCGCACTTCTCTCGCTTTGATATCGCCGAGCCTCGCTGCGATAGAATGCGAGCGGGCTTTTGCAACATCGCGCTCCTCCTCCGTGGCATCCAGATTATCCTGCCGATCTAACTTGGTTTCTTCTTCAGTACATGCGTACGCATGGTGAATCATGTATTATGTCGCAAGGTAATACTGCTTCCGCGCCGTACACCATAAAGAATGGTGTATATCCGGTGGTGCGATTTGGCGTGGTCTGTAGCCCCCAGAGTACGGAGTCGAGCTCCTCCACCCAGTGCGTATCCGACTCTGTCAAGGATTGCACTAGTCTGGGTTTGATGCCGCTCATATTAAGACCATTTGCCCGCTCTACCTGGCCATTTGTTTGGGGATGGAAGACGGAAGCGTAATCGAGCTTGATGCCCATTTTTGTGCACCAAGTTTTCACTTCGTCGGCTGTGAAATTTGAGCCATTATCAGTGATGATGCTGTGGGGGACACCGTATCGGTGTACGACCCCGGATATGAAGTCTATTACTGGTCCGTATTCAGCCATTTTGACTGGTTTAGCTTCTATCCATTTGGTGAATTTGTCCACCATGACCAATAAGTATTTCTTCTTATGGCTTCCCCCCTTTAAGAGGTCTGACCATATCCAGCCCCCAGACCGCAAAGGGTCAGGTTATGGGGATTGTTTGGAGAGCGGTAGGGGGCATATGATTCTGATTGGCAAAGAGCTGGCAACCGACTCAATGTTGGACAAGGTCTTGTGCGTCTGCTCGGGCCGTCGGCCAATAGAAGCCTGTACGGAAGGCCTTGCTGACTAATGCCCGAGCTGCGGCGTGGTGCCCGCCCAGGCCGGCGTGGATTTCCGCCAAGAGCTGCCGCCCTTCCTCTTCGGAGATGCATCTTTGTAGTACTCCGGTAGCGCTTTTCTTGTAGAGTTCCCCTTCGTAGACTTTGTAAGCTTTAGAACGACGGACTATGCAGCGTGCTTCATTTTGGTCTTCGGGGAGCTCCTGCCTATTTAGGTAGGCCAAGAAGGGCTCGGTCCATGGGGCGATTACAGCCATGATTTCGTGGGCCGAGGACGTTGTTTCGGGGGTAGAACCTCCGACTATGTCTGATGGTTCGAAATCTGGGGATGTATTCGGATCCGTGCTAGTATTGCTGGACTCCCCTTCCCATACTACGGATGGCTTGAACAGCCATTCCAAGAATATGTTAGGTGGGACAGGGTCGCGTTTAGCGCCGATGCGAGCGAGGACATCCGCCGCTTGATTGTTTTCTCGAGCCACATGGTGGAATTCGAGCCCCTCGAACCGAGCTGACATTTTGAGGACGGCATTGCGGTAGGCCGCCATTTTCGGTCCTCGGCATCAAAATCTCTGTTTATCTATGATATTGTGAGGTTTGAGTCCCCGCGCACTTCTAGGCGTTGAATGCCCATAGAGACTGCCATCCGAAGACCGTGCAACAGAGCCTCATATTCGGCTGCATTGTTGGAGTCCGTGTATAATATTTGGAGGACGTACTGGACCATGTCGCCGGTGGGAGATGTCAGGACTACACCTGCTCCCAATCCGGCCAGCATTTTAGAGTCGTCGAAGTGCATGATCCAGTTTGAGTATGCGTCGTACTCTTTAGAGAGTCCGGCTTCTGTCCATTCGGCGACGAAGTCAGCCAACACTTGTGATTTGATGGCCCGCCGTGGTTTGTACGTTATGTCGAACGGAAGGAGCTCGATATCCCATTTGGCAATCTGACCCGTAGCATCGCGGTTATTTATTATGTCATTGAGTGGCACTTCGGAGGCCACCGTAATCGAACACTCTTGAAAGTAGTGTCGTAGCTTCCGGGATGCCATGAACACCGCGTATGCTATTTTTTGATAGTGTGGGTATTGGGATTTGCATGGGGTTAGGACCATGGACACGTAGTAGACCGGCTTCTAGAGCGGGTATTCGTATCCGTCGGCCTCTCGTTCAACGACGAGCACTGCGCTTACGACTTGATGCATTGCAGCTATGTACAACAGCATAGGTTCGTCGATATTCGGCGCTGTTAATACTGGATTACTGGCCAATAAGGTCTTTATTTCATCCAGTCCGGCCGCGGCGACATCCGTCCATACGAAGTGTTCGGTGCACCGAAGAAGGCGATAAAGCAGTAGTGCCTTTTCTCCTAACCTGGAGATAAAGCGGCTGAGAGCAGCCACGCATCCGGCTAGTTTTTGGATGTGCTTGAGGTCTGTTGGTATAGTCAACTGTGAGAGAGCTCGGATCTTTGCTGGATTCGCTTCAATTCCTCTGTTGGAAACGATGAAGCCGAGTAGCTTCCCCGAGGGGATGCCGAAAACCCATTTTTACGGATTCAGCTTGATGTCGTATGTCCGGAGATTGTCGAATGTAAGCCTCAAGTCATCTATTAGGGTTTCGACCTGTCTTGTTTTTATGACCACGTCGTCCACGTATGCCTCCATTGTTTTGCCGATTTTCTTTTCCAGGCATGTTTGAATCATGCGTTGGTAGGTTGCACCGGCGTTCTTGAGCCCGAAAGGCATAGTGTTGAAGCAGAAAGGGCCATATGGCGTTATGAAAGCTGTTTCAGCTTGGTGAGACTCTGCCATCTTTATTTGATGGTATCCGAGTATCGTCGAGGAAACACAATGAGTCGTGTCCAGCTGTGGCATCAATGATTTGGTCGATCGAGAGGAGGAAAGGGATCCTTAGGGGCAAGCCTTGTTGAGGTCTTTGAAGTCGACGATAGGCGCCAGGATTTGTCCTTCTTTCGCACCATCACCAAATTTGCCAGCCAGTCCGGATGTTTGATATCTCTGATGAATCCGGCCTCGAGTAGCTTGGCTAACTCTTCCCCCATTGCCTGTCGTTTGGGCTCTCAGAATTGCCTTAGGGTCTGATTGACTGGTTTATATCCTTTTAGAATATTGAGGCTGTGTTCGGCCAGTCTGCGTGGGATGCCTGGCATGTCCGATGGGTGCCAGGCGAAAATGTCCCAATTCTCGCGTAAGAAATCTCGTTGTGCGGCGTCGATCGCGGGGCTCAGATGTGTCCCGATGGAAGCTGTCTTCGTGGGGTCCGTTGGGTGGACCTGGAATTTGACTATCTCGTCTGCAGGTTTGAATGAGGTGGATTTGGGTCGTTTGTCTAGTATCACGTCGTCCACATCCACAAAGGGCCTCTTGCAGTGTTGTTAACTCTTCGGCTGCTAGGGCTTCGGATAATGCTTCCAAGGCTAGAGCTGTGGTTTTATTTTCGGCGCGAAGCGCAACGTCCGGATCACTGGCTAGAGTGATGATTCCATTGGGTCCGGGCATTTTAAGCTTCATGTACCCATAATGGGTACAGCTTGAAAGCTTGTAAACACGTCCCGTCCTAGAAGGGCGTGGTATCCGCTGCTAAAAGGAGCCACCTGGAAGGTGATTTCCTCAGACCCATAATTCTCCGGGGTACCGAATACCACATCGAGTGTGATTTTTCCCGCACACCACGCTTCCCAAGTAGGGATAATTCCCCTGAAGGTCGTGCCGCTTTGTTCAATGCGGCTTTTATCAATCTCCATCTTGCTGAGTGTTTCTTCATAAATCAGATTAAATCCGCTTCCGCCGTCCATGAGTACTTTAGTGAGCCAAAAGCCATCTACGATCGGACTAAGGACCAGAGCAGCTGGTGCCCGAACAGCCCGGGATCGAGGTTCATCACTGGCGTTAAAAGTTATGGCAGTGCCGTTCCAAGGGTTTATTTTTGCCACACGGTAAATTTCAGCGGAGCTTCGGGGAGCTCGCTTGCGCCTATTGTTTGAGGCGAAAGTCTCGAAGACTGTTAGTACCGTATTGTGTTCGCTGGCGGGATGTTGTTCCGCTTTATGGCCCACAAGGAGATCCTCACCACTTTTTGCCACCTGCCGGAGTATCCAACATGCCTTAAGGCTATGAGTAGGTGTTGTATCCGGAGTACTGTGGAGCTTACATGGCCCGTCGAGCCAGCCTTCCATCTGGGATCTCCGCCAGGAGTGGGCTTCGGTTTCTTGGGGGTTGGGTCGGACAACTTATGAGAGTTTGTCCGTTTAGTTCGGACAAAGGTTTCGGCGAGAGCAGTACTATCCCAAAATTCTGTTTGGGTCTTCCAAGCGCTCTCCATCGCATAGTACTTCCGTACTATGGTTGCCAAGTCCGCGAAGCGTACTATGTCACGGCGGCTTATAGCATTGAGGAGTCCTTCGTCCGTGTAGTTTCTGCAGAAAAGTGACACCATGTTCTCTTCGCGGCAGTCCTTGACCTTGTTAAGCGCAAGGAGGAATCTGGCCCAGTAGGGATGTACGGTTTCCTGGGGCTCTTTCCTGATGCGGGAGAGACATTTTAGGTCCAATTTAGAGTCTGGATTTTGATCCGATCTAACGCCCAAGGGCGTGGGCGGTCCCGAGCTAAACAGCTCAGGATCCAGATTACCCAATTTCTTCGGCCCGATGCCTGATTCTAAGTTCGGGACCTGGGTCAGGTTTTCCTTTGAGCAGGTCTTTGGCTCAAGGAGTTCGGTGATCCGAACACAACTTGTCCTCAAAGTCGAGGGGCAATCCGCGTGTGGTTCCTCCACTATCGCTATCTCGTGGGTGGCCGGAGGGGACCTGATGTCCCTTTGGTCGGGTTTAAGCCCAATCCGATCATAGTCTGTAGCGACTCCTAGAGCAGCGATGAGATCCAAGAGTTCGTTAAGGGAGGAGAGCTCCATTGGATCCATCTATCTGGCAAGTTCCGAACTTACGCGAAGGTTATGATTGATGACCCGAGAAGTCATCGTCGGCGCCACCGCCGATGGGGCGGTCATGATAAAGCCGCCGAGCCGGAGCGTCTGGCCTACAGCCAGAGCCCCCTCTGAAGTAATGTCGTCCTTGACAATGAGATGATCCATCGATCCTGACGGCGACGACACAGAGGAACTCTCAATGACCCGATCCGTGTCAAAACCGGCGGATCTCGGGTAGGGGGTCCCGATCTGTGCGTCAAGGCTGATGGTAACAGGAAGCAAGGGACACAGATGTTTACCCAGGTTCAGGCCCTCTCGATGGAGGTAAAACCCTACTTCCTGCTTGATTAATATTGATGATATGGGTAGTACAAGAGTAGATATACCACGAGATCGTAGAGGCTAAACTCTAAGAGCTAGCCTATGATGGTATGATTGTAATTGTGATCGGCCTACTAAGGACCACCCTCTCCGGTTTATATAGACACCGGAGAGGGCTAGGGTTTACATGGAGTCGGTTACAAGGAAGGAAATATAATATCCGGATCGCCAAGCTTGCCTTCCACGCCAAGGAAAGTCCCATCCGGGCACGGGCCGAAGTCTTGAGTCTTGTATCTTCACACTTCAATAGTCCAGACGTTGTACACAGTCCGGCTGTCCGGATACCCGCTAATCCGGGACTCCCTCACCTGACGCATTGGGAATAACTCCTAGGTCAATAATGAACTCCTTCATCCAGATTGCTTCATGTGCTGCCTCCAAGGCTGCCATGTATTCCGCTTCACATGTAGATCCCGCCACGAAGCTTTGCTTGCAACTGCACCAGCTTACTGCCCCACCATTTAAAATATACACGTATCCGGTTTGTGACTTAGAGTCATCCAGATCTGTGTCGAAGCTAGCGTCGATGTAACCCTTTACGACGAGCTCTTCGTAACCTCCATAAACGAGAAACATATCCTTAGTCCTTTTCAGGTACTTCAGGATATTCTTGACCGTTGTCCAGTGTTCCATGCCGGGATTACTTTGGTACCTTCCTACCAAACTTACGGCAAGGTTTACATCAGGTCTGGTACACAGCATGGCATACATGATAGAGCCTATGGCCGAGGCATAGGGGACGACACTCATCTTTTCTCTATCTTATGCCGTGGTCGGACATTGAGCCGAGCTCAATTTCACACCTTGCAACACAGGCAAGAACCCCTTCTTGGACTGGTCCATATTGAACTTCTTCAATATCTTATCAAGGTATGTGCTTTGTGAAAGACGTATGAGGCATCTCGATCTATCTCTATAGATATTGATGCCTAATATGTAGGCAGCTTCTCCAAGGTCCTTCATTGAAAAACACTTATTCAAGTAGGCCTTTATGCTCTCCAAGAGTTCTATATCATTTCCCATCAACAGTATGTCATCCACATATAATATGAGAAATGCTACAGAGCTCCCACTCACTTTCTTGTAAACACAGGCTTCTCCATAAGTCTGCATAAACCCAAACGCTTTGATCATTTCATCAAAGCGAATGTTCAACTCCGAGATGCTTGCACCAGCCCATAGATGGAGTGCTGGATATTGCACACCTTGTAAGCATTCTTAGGATCGACAAAACCTTCCGGCTGTATCATATACAATTCTTCCTTAAGAAAGCCGTTAAGGAATGCCGTTTTGACGTCCATTTGCCATATCTCATAATCGTAGAATGCGGCAATTGCTAACATGATTCATACGGACTTAAGCTTCGCTACGGGTGAGAAGGTCTCATCGTAGTCAACCCCTTGAACTTGTCGATAACCCTTAGCGACAAGTCGAGCTATGTATATGGTAACATTACCATCCGCGCCCGTCTTCTTCTTAAAGATCCAATTGTTTTCTATTGCTCGTCAATCATCGGGCAAGTCTGTCAAAGTCCATACTTTGTTCTCATACATGGATCCTATCTCGGATTGCATGGCTTCAAGCCATTTCTTGGAATCTGGGCCCGCCATCGCTTCTTCATAGTTCGGAGGTTCACCGTTGTCTATCAACATGATTTCCAGGATGGGGTTGCCATACCATTCTGGTGTGGAACGTGTCCTCGTGGACCTACGAAGTTCAGTAGCAACTTGATCTGAAGTACCTTGATCATCATATTTAACTTCCTCTCTAGCCGGTGCAGGCACCACAGGAACATCTTACTGAGCTGCGCTACTTTAGGCTTCAAGAGGAAGTACTTCATCAAGTTCTACTTTCCTCCCACTTACTTCTTTTGAGAGAAACTCTTTCTCCAGAAAGGACCCGTTCTTGGCAACAAAGATCTTGCGTTCGGATCTGAGGTAGAAGGTATACCCAATGGTTTCCTTAGGGTATCCTATGAAGACGCATTTTTCTGATTTGGGTTCGAGCTTTTCAGTTGCGCTTGACATAAGCATCGCATCCCCAAACTTTTAGAAACGACAGCTTAGGTTTCTTCCCAAACCATAATTCATACGGTGTCGTCTCAACGGATTTCGACGGAGCCCTATTTAAAGTGAATGTGGCAGTCTCTAAAGCATAGCCCCAAAATGAGAGCGGTAGATCGGTAAGAGACATCATAGATCGCACCATATCCAATAGAGTGCGATTACGATGTTCGGACACACCATTACGCTGAGGTGTTCCAGGCGGCGTGAGTTGTGAAATGATTCCACATTTCCTTAAGTGTGTGCCAAATTCGTGACTTAAATATTCCCCTCCACGATCTGATCGTAAGAACTTTATTTTTCTATCACGTTGATTTTCAACCTCACTCTGAAATTCCTTGAACTTTTCAAAGGTGTCAGACTTGTGTTTCATTAAGTAGACATATCCATATCTACTCAAGTCATCAGTGAGGGTGAGAACATAATGATAGCCACCGCGTGCCCCAACACTCATTGGACCGCACACATCAGTATGTATGATTTCCAATAAGTTGGTTGCTCGCTCCATTGTTCCGGAGAACGGAGTCTTGGTCATTTTACCCATGAGGCATGGTTCGCATGTGTCAAATGATTCGTAATCAAGAGACTCCAAAAGTCCATCTGCATGGAGCTTCTTCATGCGTTTGACACCAATGTGACCAAAGGCGGCGATTACCACAAGTATGTGGGACTATCATTATCAACCTTACATCTTTTGGTATTCACACTATGAATATGTGTAACATCACGTTCGAGATTCATTAAGAATAAACCATTGACCAGCGGAGCATGACCATAAAACATATCTTTCATATAAATAGAACAACCATTATTCTCGGATTTAAATGAGTAGCCATCTCGTATTAAACGAGATCCAGATACAATGTTCATGCTCAAAGCTGGCACTAAATAACAATTATTGAGGTTTAAAACTAATCTCGTAGGTAAATGTAGAGGTAGCGTGCCGAAGGCGATCACATCGACCTTGGAACCATTCCCGACGCGCATCGTCACCTCGTCCTTCGCCAGTCTCCGCTTATTCCGCAGCTCCTGTTTTGAGTTACAAATATGAGCAACCGCACCGGTATCAAATACCCAGGAGCTACTACGAGCACTGGTAAGGTACACATCAATTACATGTATATCACATATACCTTTGGTGTTGCTGGCCTTCTTGTCCGCTAAGTACTTGGGGCAGTTCCGCTTCCAGTGACCACTTCCCTTGCAATAAAAACACTCAGTCTCAGGCTTGGGTCCATTCTTTGGTTTCTTCCCGGCAGCTTGCTTGCCGGGCGTGGCACCTCCCTTGCCGTCTTTCTTGAAACCATTTTTACCCTTGCCCTTCTTGAACTTAGTGGTTTTATTTACCATCAACACTTGATGTTCCTTTTTGATTTCCACCTCCGCTGATTTCAGCATTGAATATACTTCAAGAATGGTTTTCTCCATCCCCTGCATATTGAAGGTCATCACAAAGCTCTTGTAGCTTGGTGGAAGCGACTGAAGGATTCTGTCAATGACCGCGTCATCCGGGAGATTAACTCCCAGCTGAGACAAGCAGTTGTGCAACCCAGACATTTTGAGTATGTGCTCGCTGACGGAACTATTTTCCTCCATCTTACAACTGTAGAACTTGTCGGAAACTTCATATCTCTCGACCCGGTCATGAGCTTGGAAAACCATTATCAGCTCTTGGAACATCTCACATGCTCCGTGCTGCTCGAAACGTTTTTGGAGCCCCGGTTCTAAACTGTAAAGCATGCCGCATTGAACTAGGGAGTAATCATCAACACGCGACTGCCAAGCGTTCATAACGTCTTGGTTCGCTGGGGGTGGTGCTTCACCTAACGGTGCTTCTAGGACATATGCTTTCTTGGCAGCTATGAGGATGATCCTCAAGTTCTGGACCCAGTCCGTATAGTTGCTACCATCATCTTTCAGCTTGGTTTTCTCTAGGAACGCGTTGAAGTTGAGGTTGACATGAGCGTTGGCCATTTGATCTACAAGACATATTTGCAAAGGTTTTAGACTAAGTTCAAGATAATTAAGTTCATCTAATCAAATTATTCAATGAACTCCCACTCAGATAGACATCCCTCTAGTCATCTAAGTGATACATGATCCGAGTCAACTAGGCCGTGTTCGATCATCACGTGAGACGGACTAGTCATCATCGGTGAACATCTTCATGTTGATCGTATCTTCTATATGACTCATGTTCAACCTTTCGGTCTTCCGTGTTCCGAGGCCATGTCTGTACATGCTAGGCTCCTCAAGTCAACCTAAGTGTATTGCGTATGTAAATCTGGCTTACACCCGTTGTATTCGAACGTTAGAATCTATCACACCCGATCATCACGTGGTGCTTCGAAACAACGAACCTTCGCAACGGTGCACAGTTAGGGGGAACACTATCTTGAAATTATTATGAGGGATCATCTTATTTATACTATCATCGTTCTAAGCAAATAAGATGCAAAAACATGATATACATCACATGCAATCAAATAGTGAAATGATATGGCCAATATCATTTTGCTCCTTTTGATCTACATCTTCGGGACGCCATGATCATCATCGTCACCGGCACGACACAATGATCTCCATCATCGTGTCTTCATGAAGTTGTCTCGCCAACTATTACTTCTACTACTATGGCTAACGGTTTAGCAATAAAGTAAAGTAATTACATGGCATTACTCATTGACACGCAGGTCATACAATAAATTAAGACAACTCCTATGGCTCCTGCCGGTTGTCATACTCATCGACATGCAAGTCATGATTCCTATTACAAGAACATGATCAATCTCATACATCACATATATATCATTCATCACATCCTTTTGGCCATATCACATCACACGGCATATGCTGCAAAAACAAGTTAGACGTCCTCGAATTGTTGTTGCAAAATTTTTTACGTGGCTACTATAGGTTTCTATTTACCCTTCATAAGGACCCTTTTCATCAAATCCGATCCGACTAAAGTGGGAGAGACAGACACCCGCTAGCCACCTTATGCAACTAGTGCATGTCAGTCGGTGGAACCTGTCTCACGTAAGTGTACATGTAAGGTCGGTCCGGGCCGCTTCATCCCACGATGCCGCCGAATCAAGATAAGACCAGTAACGGCAAGTAAATTGATAATATCGACGCCCACAACAAACTTGTGTTCTACTCGTGCATAGAAACTACGCATAGACCTAGCTCATGATGCCACTGTTGGGGATCGTTGCAGAAATTAAAAAAATTATACGCATCACCAAGATCAATCTATGGAGTAACTAGCAACGAGAGAGAGAGGAGTGCATCTACATACCCTTGTAGATCGCGAGCGGAAGCGTTCAAGAGAACGGGGTTGATGGAGTCGTACTCGTCGTGATCCAAATCACCGATGACCGAGCGCCGAACGGACGGCACCTCCGCGTTCAACAAACGTATGGTTGGGAGAGACGTCTCCTCCTTCTTGATCCAGCAAGGTGGAAGGAGAGGTTGATGGAGATCCAGCAGCACGATGGCGTGGTGGTGGAAGCAGCGGGGATCTCGGCAGGGCTTCGCCAAGCTCAGCGAGAGGGAGAGGTGTTACTGGGTGAGAGGGAGGCGCCAGGGGCTTGAGTGCGCAGCCCTCCCTCCCCCCTCTTTATATAGGGGCCCTAGGGGGGCGCCGGCCCCTAGAGATCCAATCTCAAGGAGGGCGGCGGCCAAGGGGGAAAACTTGCCCCCCAAGTCTGGTGGGGCGCCCCCACCCCCAGGGTTTCCAACCCTAGGCATAGGGGGAGGCCCATGGGGGGCGCACCAGCCCACCAGGGGCTGGTTCCCTTCCCACTTCAGCTCATGGGGCCCTCCGGGATAGGTGGCCCCACCCGGTGGACCACCGGGACCCTTCCGGTGGTCCCGGTACAATACCGGTGACCCCCGAAACTTTCCCAGTGGCCGAAACTGGACTTCCTATATACAAATATTTACCTCCGAACCATTCCGGAACTCCTCGTGACATCCGGGATCTCATCTGAGACTCCGAACAACTTTCGGGTTACCGCATACTAATATATCTACAACCCTAGCGTCACCGAACCTTAAGTGTGTAGACCCTACGAGTTCGGGAGACACGCAGACATGACCGAGACAACTCTCCGGTCAATAACCCACAGCGGAATCTGGATACCCATGTTGGATCCCACATGCTCCTCGATGATCTCATCGAATGAACCACGATGTCGAGGATTCAAGTAATCCCGTATACAATTCCCTTTGTCAATCGGTACGTTACTTGCCCGAGATTCGATCGTCGGTATCCCAATACCTCGTTCAATCTCGTTACCGGCAAGTCACTTTACTCGTTCCATAATGCATGATCCCGTGACCAACCACTTGGTCACATTGAGCTCATTATGATGATGCATTATCGAGTGGGCCTAGAGATACCTCTCCGTCATACAGAGTGACAAATCCCAGTCCCGACCCGTGCCAACCCAACAGACACTTTCAAAGATACCTGTAGTGTACCTTTAGAGCCACCCAGTTACGTTGTGACATTTGGTACACCCAAAGCACTCCTACGGTATCCGGGAGTTGCACGATCTCATGGTCTAAGGAAATGATACTTGACATTAGAAAAGCTCTAGCAAATGAACTACGCGATCTTGTGCTATGCTTAGGATTGGGTCTTGTCCATCACATCATTCTCCCAATGATGTGATCCAGTTATCAATGACATCCAATGTCCATGGTCAGGAAACCATAACCATCCATTGATCAACGAGCTAGTCAACTAGAGGCTTACTAGGGACATGTTGTGGTCTATGTATTCACACATGTATTACGATTTCCGGATAACACAATTATAGCATGAACAATAGACAATATCATGAACAAGGAAATATAATAATAATCATTTTATTATTGCCTCTAGGGCATATTTCCAACAGGTGCATCGCTTTTTAAACATGACTCCATCCAAGATACAAATAATTGTTAATTCGAGGCCTCTGGCTCATTGAAGAAGAAGTCGTTTTTGGAAAGCAACCTTAGCCCGACGAGGATTAATATACCAATTCTTTTTGCAGAAAATTAATATACAAATTGCTCAGGTCGTCCTAATTTTTCAGAATTTTTGGAGCTACAGAATTATTCGAAATATCCAGATTACTACAAGCTGATCTGTTTTTGACAGATTCTGTTTTCTTTGCATTGTGTGCTTGTTTTGATGATTCTATGGTTTTCTTTGATGAGTTTTTTCCATAGAAAAGTTGGAATATTGTAGATATAATGCTAAAATAAAATATGAATTGGTTTGCTACATTACTTATAGTAGTGATTTGTTTTCTTATACTAACGGATCTCACGAAGGTTTTGTTGAGTTTTGTGTGATTGAAGTTTTGAAGCTTTGGTTAATGTTACTATGGATGAAGGATTAAGGAGTAAGAAGAGCCTAAGCATGGGGATGCCCATGGCATCCCAAGCTATTATCCAAAGAGAAGCAAGCAACTAAGCTTGGGGGTGCCCCGAGTGGCATCTCCTCTTTCTTCTAACGACCATCGGTATTTTACTCGAAGCTATATTTTTATTCGTCACATACTATGAGTTTTGCTTGGAGCGTCTTGTATGATATGAGTCTTTGCTTGTTTTTCTTTTTGTTTTAAGTCTTGAATCCTTGCTGGACACACCTATTTGAGAGAGCCAAAATTATGTCATGACCTGTTAGAATTGCTCTCTATGCTTCACTTAAATCTTTATGAGCTATGGAATTGTTCTAGTGCTTCACTTATATCTTTTTGAGCACGGTGTGCTTTAGTATTTTTGAAGAAATGCTCTCTTGCTTCACTTAGATTTATTTGAGAGTTAGATTTTTTTTAAGAAATTCTCTCTTGCTTCACTTAAATTAATTTGAGAGAAAGAAATATTATGCTCATGATCTTCACTTGTATTTGTTTGAGCTTATCAAAAGCAACACATGAAAATTAGTCCCAAAGTGATAGATATCCAAGAAAGATATAGTAAAAACTTTCATGAAGATCGTTGGACAAAATAAACTTGATCCCTTGTAATAGTTTTGAGATATGATGATGTGATATGTGAGTCATGTTGATGAGTAATTATGCTTTAGTAAGAATATTGGTGTTAAGGTTTGTGATTCCCTATGCAAGCATGAAAGTCAATAGTTATGCAATGAAATTACATCCTACTTGCGGTGCACTATTTGGTGTTAGTTACGCTTAATGCTCTCTTATGAGATTATTCATTTCTTGGTTGGTCGCTTCTCAAACTTTTGCTAGCCTTCATTTTGCACTAATTATGATCTCTACTTGTGCATCCAAACCCCTTTAAACTAGTTTTGCCATATGAGTCCACTATATCTACCTATATGCAGTATTATTTTGCCGTTTTAAGCGAATTTGTATGTGCCATCTCTAATTTTCAAAATAAACTTCTCTTTTGTGTGTTCGTACCGCTCGCGAGGCGGTGAGGGGTGGCTAATATTTTCCATGCTAGATGTGTTATTCTCACGATGAGTGTTTATTCACTTGTCATTGCATGAGAGTAAGGCAAAGGTATTAGGGATGCCCAGTCCCGAAATGAAGAATGAATTTACTTTACTTTATGTTGTCAAATAATAAATTCCTTGGAAAGTGTTGGTATGGAAGGCAACCGTGGATACGGCTAGCCATGGAAAGTGAAAGTATGGTGGAAAAAGGAATAAACTTTATTTTCTGTTTGGGAACCGCCTATGATATATCTAGCATGGAAATTGTTGGGAACTCTAAGTCATTTTCGTTGGTGGGAAAAGCATACCTCCCAAAATATTTTTATCTCTATGTTTTTCACTTTGAGCTCTGGCACCTCTACAAATCCCTACTTCCCTCTGCGAAGGGCCTTTCTTTTACTTTATGCAATTTTTATTTTTAATTTGAGTCTCCATCTTCTCTTATAAAGCACCAACTAGGGGGCAGTATGATCGTACTTGAGCATTGGGTGTAGCTAATATGCGAGTGTGTTTCATGAATGGATCAATGATTGAGCATGATGGGCTAGGGATAACTTATTTTAGCGTTGATATTTTGAAAGACATGGTTGCTTGTTGATATGCTTGAGTATTTAAGTCTCATTTCAAAACTAGACTATTGCTTCAAACCATATAAAAGTCCAAATGTCCATGCTATGAGGAAAAGAATACGTGATGACATGTTAGGCAGCATTCCACATCAAAAATTCTGTTTTTATCATTTAGCTACTCAAGGACGAGCAGGAATTAAGCTTGGGGATGCTGATACATCTCCAACGTATCTATAATTTTTTATTGTTCCATGATGTTTTATTATCATTCTTGGATGTTTTACAATCATTCTATAGTCATTTTATATCATTTTTGGTACTAACCTATTGACATAGTGCCAAGTGCCAATTGTTGTTTTCTGCATGTTTTTTACATCACAGGAAATCAATACCAAACAGAGTCCAAACGCAGCGAAACTTTTTGTGGATTTCTTTTGGACCAGAAGACATCCAGTGGGCCGGGGAAGCACCTGGGGGGTGCTTCGAGGGGAGCACAACCCACCAGGGCGCACCTGGGCTGGAGGCCCATGCGCGCCCAGGTGGGTTGTGCCCACCTCGGGTACCCCCTGGACCGCCTCTTTGCTTTGTAGATACCCCAATATTACTGAAACCCTAGGGGAGTCGACGAAAATCAATTCCAGCCGCCGCAAGTTCCAGAACCACCAGATCCAATCTAGACACCATCACGGAGGGGTTCATCATGTCCATTGGTGCCTCTCCGATGATGCGTGGGTCCGTATTTAGTAGCTAGATGGCTTCCTCTCTCTCGTTTTATTCTCAATACAATGGTCTCTTGGAGATCCATATGACGTAACTCTTTTTGCGGTGTGTTTGTTGGGATCCGATGAATTTTGAGTTCATGATCAGATCTTTCTTTTTATCCATGAAAGTTATTTGAGTCTTCTTTGATCTCATATATGCATGATTGATTATATCCTTGTATTCTTCTCCAATATTTGGGTTTTGTTTGGCCAACTTGATCTATTTATCTTGCAATGGGAAGAGGTGCTTTGTGATGGGTTCGATCTTACGGTGCTTGATCCCAGTGACAGAAAGGGAACCGACACGTATGTATCGTTACTATTAAGGATAACAAGATGGGGTCTATTTCTACATAAATAGATCTTTTCTACATCATTTGATCGTTCTTATTGCATTACTACGTTTCTCCATGAACTTAATACACTAGATGAATGTTGGATAGCGGTCGATGTGTGGATTAATAGTAGTAGATGCAGGCAGGAGTCGGTCTACTAACCTTGGACGTGATGCCTATATAATGATCATTGCCTGTATATCGTCATGATTATTTGAAGTTCTATCAATTGCCCAACAGTAATTTGTTTACCCACCATTTGCTATTTTTCTCGAGAGAAGCCACTAGTGAAACCAACGCCCCCCGGGCCTCTTCTTCAATATATTTGCCTTTGCGATCTATTTTATTTGCCTTTTATTTTCAGATCTATTAAACCAAAAATACAAAAATACCTTGCTGCAATTTATTTTATTTGGCGTTCGCTCTATCAAATTATTACAACTCTCTCACGCCCGTTCGCCTATTTCTGGCGCCGTTACCCAAAAGGGATTGACAACCCCTTTAACACGTCGGGTTGCGAGTATTTGTTATTTGTGTGCAGGTGTTGTTTATGTAGTGTTGCTTGGTTCTCCTACTGGTTCGATAACCTTGGTCTCCTCACTGAGGGAAATACATACCGTCGTTGTGCTGCATCATCCCTTCCTCTTTGGGGAAATACCGACGTAGTTTTAGCAGACATCAACCAGAACCATCTCCTCTCAAACCCTAGTTCATCTCTTGTATCCGATCTTTGTCTCAAAACCTCAGATTGGTACCTGTGGGTTGCTAGTAGTGTTAATTACTCCTTGTAGTTGATGCTAGTTGGTTTATTCGGTGGAACATCATATGTTCAGATCCTTAATGATAATTAATATTCCTCTGATTATGAACAGGAATATGCTTTATGAGTAGTTACGTTTGTTCCCGAGGACATGGGAAAAGTCTTGTTATAAGTAATCATGTGAATTTGGTATTCGTTAGATATTTTCATGAGATGTATGTTGTCTTTCCTCTAGTGGTGTTATGTGAACGTCGACTACATGACACTTCAGCATTGTTTGGGCCTAGGGGAAGGCATTGGGAAGTAATAAGTAGATGATGGGTTGCTAGAGTGACAAAATCTTAAACCCTAGTTTATGCGTTGCTTCATAAGGGGCTGATTTGGATCCATATGTCTCATGCTATGGTTAGATTTATCTTAATTCTTCTTTCATAGTTGTGAATGCTTGCGATAGGAGTTAATCATAAGTGGGAGGCTTGTCCAAGGAAGGGAAGCACCCAAGCACCGGTCCACACACATATCAAATTATCAAAGTAATGAACGTGAATCATACGAGCATGATGAAAACTAGCTTGACAACAATTCCCATGTGTCCTCGGGAGCGCTTTGCATTATATAAGAGTTCGTCCAGGCTTGTCCTTTGCTACAAAAAGAATTGGGCCACCTTGCTGCACCTTGTTTACTTTTGTTACTTGTTACTCGTTACGAATTATCTTATCACACAACTATCTGTTACCGATAATTTCAGTGCTTGCAGAGGATACCTTGCTGAAAACCGCTTGTCTTTTCCTTCCGCTCCTCGTTGAGTTAGACACTCTTACTTATCGAAAGGACTGTGATAGATCCCCTATACTTGTGGGTCATCAAAGAGCCATTGGTGTGACCTTTCACCGTGTGAAGGTTTTCGGTCTGAAATCATGCCTGCATGTGTCCGATGCGGCGGTCCTTGGAAAATGTTGGCGCCATCGGTGAGTGCCCACAACGCCACACGCAGCCACACGTGATCAACGTCGTCGTGCATGCAGATGCGTCGCCACGCCTCCAAAAGTGACCCTTGATCTCCATGTCATGGACGTCAAGGGTCGCCGCCCCTACTACAATGACCAATGGTCATTGTCGCCGCCCTGTCATGCCCCTGATGGATTCAAGCACCGTTGCATGTGCCACTAGGTCCAACAGAGGTCGCAGCGGCCGTGACTCCCAGCCATTCACATGCATCAGTATCAGTGTCGTGGTCTCGCTGGCCGTCGCGAGCCAACCCAGTGCATCTAGGAACGGCGTATCTAGGAACACCATCGTTGCCGTCACGCATGGTAGGGTGCCCCCTATGGCAAAGGGCGAAGGCGAAGCCAAGCAGCCTATGGTCGTTGTGTTGGCCTTGCAGAACAAGAACGTCAGTGACAGTGATGCGCCATTGCTCAATGCTAACATGCTGCCCAGGTCGGCCAACTGTCGGCGTTCGTAGATGGGGCCATGCGCTCTCCATCTCTGGGCCACGTAGTACCACCGGCGGTAACAAGGACGAGGAGGGAGGTGAGGAAGAGGGACTTGTGGCTTGGCTCACGCCGTCGCGAGGAACCAAGGATGCGTTTGGTTACGAGCATCGTTTTTAGCACTTTGCATACTTGCCCCACTTGAGTTTGGTTGAGCTAATGCAGGCAAAAAAACCTAAACCTGACGACACCAAAGGGTGAGGGCTACATGACTAGTGAGGCCCCTGAGTCGCAATGCTCAGGGGTCCCCCTTGACGTGCGACCAGTCCTCATGAAGGAAATGTGGGCAGCGATGACGTTAATCCGGAGCCCCCATACCTTTCCTCGTCAGCTTTTGCCTGGGAGGGACGCGAGAATACTAGGTACCAGCAACCTATGAGGTGGCGAGTGCCAAGCCTAGCCTGAGCATAGCCATCGTGCCCAGCCCCCTCGCGCGTTCCTCCTGGGGAACACTGCACGATAGGACACTGTGAAGAGACGAAATGCTATCCTGAGGTTGGCGCAGATGCTAGGGCGCCCTCGGTTGTTTATCCACCAGCGCGGAGCATGGGGCTTCCACTTGGGTGTGGGCATAGTCGCTCCTTGACCGTGTCGTCCGCTAGCATGAAGCATGGGGCTTCCACTTGGGTGTGGGCATAGTCACTCCTCGACCGTGTCGTTCGCTGATACGTCTCCAACGTATCTATAATTTTTTATTGTTCCATGCTATATTATATTCTGTTTTGGACATTATTGGGCTTTATTATACACTTTTATATTATTTATGGGACTAACCTATTAACCAAGTCCCAGCCCGAATTGCTGTTTTTGCCTATTTGAGTTTCACGTAAAAAGAATATCAAGCGGAGTCCAAGCGGAATGAAACCTTCGGGACGTGATTTTGGAACTAACGTGATCCAAAGTACTTGGTCCCTCGTCAAGACATCAACCAGGAGGGCATGAGGAAGGGGCGCCTACCCCAGTATGCGCCCTCCACCTCGTGGGCCCCTGTTGCTCCACCGTACTCCTTCCTCCTATATATACCTCGTGCCCCAAACTACCAGACACGGGCCAAAACCTAATTCCACCGCCGCAACCTTCTGTATGCCGTGAGATCCCATCTTGGGGCCTGTTAGGAGCTCACGGGAGGGGCATCGATCACGGAGGGCTCCTACATCAACACCATAGCCTCTCCAATGATGTGTGAGGAGTTTACCTCAGACCTTCGGGTCCATAGTTATTAGCTAGATGGCTTCTTCTCTCTTTTTGGATCTCAATACAATGTTCTCCCCCTCTCTCGTGGAGATCTATTCGATGTAATCTTCTTTTGCGGTGTGTTTTTTGAGACCGATGAATTGTGGGTTTATGATCAAGTTTATCTATGAACAATATTTGAATCTTCTCTGAATTCTTTTATGTATGATTGGTTACCTTTGCAAGTCTCTTCGAATTATCAGTTTGGTTTGGCCTACTAGATTGATCTTTCTTGCAATGGGAGAAGTGCTTAGCTTTGGGTTCAATCTTGTGGTGTCCTTTCCCAAAGGATGAGGGGCAGCAAGGCACGTATTGTATTGTTGCCATCGAGGATAACAAGATGGGGTTTATATCATATTGCATGAGTTTATCCCTCTACATCATGTCATCTTGCTTAAGGCGTTACTCTGTTCTTCTGAACTTAATACTCTAGATGCATGCTGGATAGCGGTCGATGTGTGGAGTAATAGTAGTAGATGCAGGCAGGAGTCGGTCTACTTGTCTCGGACGTGATTCCTATATACATGATCATACCTAGATATTCTCATAACTATGCTCAATTCTATCAATTGCTCAACAGTAATTTGTTCACCCACCGTAATATTTATGCTCATGAGAGAAGCCACTAGTGAAACCTATGGCCCCCGGGTCTATTTTCCATCATGTTAATCTCCCGTCAACAAGTTATTTATAGCGTCGTTTTTATTTTACTTTCTTTACTCTGCATCTTTATCATAAAAATACCAAAAATATTATCTTATCATATCTATCAGAGCTCACTCTCGTAAGTGACCGAGTCAGGATTGAAAACACCTTATCGCATTGGTTGCGAGGATTTATTTGTTTGTGTAGGTGCGAGGGACTCGTGCGTGGCCTCCTACTGGAATGATACCTTGGTTCTCAAAAACTGAGGGAAATACTTACGCTACTTTGCTGCATCACCCTTTCCTCTTCAAGGGAAAACCAACGCAGTGCTCAAGAGGTAGCATCCGCCAGCGCGGAGCATGGGGCTTCCACTTGGGCGTGGGTGGGAGTTCCCTCGGGGGGAGACTCCAAGCCGTGTACAGCCCCATATCGTTCGTACGCGTGGCTGGCATGACATAACTTAGAGGAGGTGTATCTGGGCACTCGTGAACCAGTGCGGGACTCAGGAGGCCCTACCTCAAGGCGAGTTGCGCCTGGATTTTCAGCGCAAGGCGCACGTAAGAAACCTCTGAGGTGTGGGGAGGCCTACGCCGCATGAACCTCCGGAGGGCACCGCATGAGAAGGCTAGACACCAAGGACCCCAGGAGGTGACGTGAACGGGGATGGCCCACCAGACAGAGCTCAGTCGCTTGGGTTTGTCGACGTTGCAGGGATGGACCCGAGCATAGACGCCATGGCAAGTCAAATCATGCGACGACCAGAGGAAGGACATACGAAGCGCGGCTCCCGCGACGACTAAGTGTCGATCTGCAGTTGGTACGAGTCTTGACGCGCACCCTTACTCACTTACACGTGATTAGCGCATGCAAGAACAAGGCACCAAGGACCCCAGGAGCTGACGTGCACGGCAGATGGCCCGCGAGACAGAGCTCGGTCGCTTGGATTTAACAACGCCGCAGGGACGGACCCAGGCACAGACGTCGTGCCAGTCCTTAATCATGAGGCGGTCGCGGGCGGGGTCGTGAGGGCGCAGTGACATTCATGGTGAAGAAGCACCGAGCATTGAGGTTGAAATACTTAGGAAATTCATAAAAGGCAGAGCCAGTTCTGATACATGCGCAATACGATACAGCTGCAGGGGCGGGTCCTGACAGCTTGAGGATAATGCAGCCCGAGGGGCGCCCTCAACTGAAGAAACCAAAAAGACACCGGGCACCGATGTTGAAGAAGCGTCGAGGTAGCTGAGGATGCGTGCCTTGGAGATTGTTCCTCACGAGTTGGGCAGCTTCGGAGGCATGGGAAGCTCACGAGGCCCGGGGGGCTCGTAGGGATCCGGGACCTCCTGAGTCATGTCCGCTAAGCGCCTGGCCTCGTGACACACCATAGCACGCTGCACGAGGCGCTTGTACGACGCACCCACATTCAACAGGCTAAACGGCATGCAGACGTAGTTGCAGGGGTAGCCCCCACTCCGGCCGACGCGAGACGGCCAGAAGAGGTCCTGCGAAGTGGCCCTGTTGAGGCCCGGGATGCTAAAGCAGACGCGCAACTCGTCGCCAGCATCAGCGGCCACAGCTGCACTGGGTGGAGCGGGGCGACGCTCGGCACGCATGGTCCGCGCCTCCTGAAGCTCCTCGATCGCCTTGGTGATGAATTCTGGTGCGCCTGGTTCCTTGCTCCTTGCTGGTCAGGGTGCACATCGAAGCACGCCTCCAGGTGCTGCCCGAGCGCCTCCCTCATCGCACTAGTCAGGTCAGAGGCCCTCGAGATGGAAGCCCTGAGCCCGTCCTGAGGGAAGCGTCGGGCGCGCCTTCCTATGCGGGAGGAAGAAGCACCCCAGCAATGGGCGTGGAGTCCGAGACACCGCCAACGGGCGTCCCAGCCTCCTGATGGCTCTTTGGGAGGAGTTGCTTCTTCTTGGGGTGGCCTCGGGAGGTAGGATATCGCCCTCGTCGTCAGCGTTTTCAGCCGCTACAGCCTGGTAGGCGCGCTCAAGGGAGCAGACTGCGTCCTTCTCATCGCAAGCGACCGTGATGATGCCGCTGCACCCTGGCATCTTGAGAACGTTGTAGCCATGGCGGGTCGCCGCCATGAACTTGGCGAGGGTCGGGCACCCGAGGATGGCGTTGTATGGGAGGGCGATGTGGGCGACGTCGAAATCGATGAGCTCGGTGTGGTAGTTGCCACGCTTGCCCAAAGTGACTAGCTAGGAGGCGCACTTGGCCTAGCGGAGTGGTGGAGCCATCGATCACTCCAGAGAATGGCTTGGTTGGCATGAGTTGGTCATAGGGCACCTGAAGCTTCTCGAACGTTTCGACGGAAAGAACTTTGAGCCCCGCGCCACCGTCGATGAGGGTCTTGGTGACGAGGACGTTGCTGATGGTGGGCGTGCAGAGCATAGGGAGTGCACCCGTGGCGGCCGAGCACTTGAGGTGGTCCTTGGAGTCGAAGGTAATGGCGTATTGCTTCCACCTAAGGGGACGCGTGGCCTCAAGCTTCGGGAGGGTCGCGTTCACTTCACTAGAGAACTGCTTGAAGATGCGGTGCGAAGCAGGGGCCTGTGCACCACCCAAGATGCAGGCGATCACACGAGGTTGTTAAAAACCCCCAGCCCCATCATCCTACCGGTTGTCGTCATTTCTCCTTGGCGGCGACGACAGCAGAGGGAGGCCGTCATTGCCATGAGGACAGGCCTCACGAAGCTGGTCTCACCAGGGGCCATCTCGAGGCTGATCCCGCCCGCGGTCCTCGCAAGGTTGGTCGAACCAGTCCTGACGAGGGTCGCGGTTGTCCCAGCGGCCTCCCCGCGGTCGTAGCCATGGTCGCCGCGCTCGGGGCGGCGGCTAAGGCGCCCGTCACGGGGTGCCCTGAGCTCCTCGTAGTTGTTGGTGTTGTGGTTGTGTATTTTGGGGAAGATCCGGAACGGGCGGTTGCCCCTGGGAGGCTCATCGTGGTCATGGCCGTGTTTCATCTCGGGCTCGGCTGCAAGCACGGCAGGGCCCTTGTGCTTCGCCTCCTTAGCCTTGGCCTTCTTGTCTTCAGGGTCGGCTTCCGGATGCTCGAGGAGGGAGAGGCGGCCTTCTTCGGTCCTTGCGCACTTGTTCGCCAGGTTGAACATCTCTAGGGCCGAGCACAAGTCCTCGTGGATGGCGAGCTCCTCTTTCATCTTCACGTCCTGGACGTCATCAGTGAACGCCGAGATGATGGCCTCGTCCGACACCTTCGGGATCTTGAGGCGAACATTCGTGAACCACTGTATGTAGTTGTGTAGGGTCTTGCCCGACTACTGCTTCACGCACCGCAGGTCACCCACCGCAGGGGCGAGGTCACGGGTGCCCTGGAAGTTGGCAATGAAGCACTCGCGAAGCTCATCCTAGGAGGAGATCGATCCATCCGGGAGGTGCAGGAGCCAGGAGCAGGCGCCATCCTTGAGGGCCATGGGGAACCAGTTCGCCATGACCTTGTCGTCACCATTTTCCGCCTCAATGCTCAGTGAGTTGAGCTGGAGGAACTCCGCAGGGTCAGTGGTGCCGTCGTAGCATGGAGGCGGGTCTGGCTCGAACTTGTCAGGCCAGACGATGTGGCGCAGCTCTGTGGTGAAGGCGCGGCAGCCCGCTGCACTCATGGGCGCAACGCGCACGGGGGGAGCTCGGTCTTGACGCACACACGCTGCAGCCTCCGGCGGCACGTGGTCTTGATGCTGGCGCGGCGGTGCAGGGAGCGCATGCGCATTGCCTTGTGGCCGCTGCACCACCTGGCAGCTTGCCTCATCGCGCGCCAGTGCCCCACGTGGCTGGTCGCGTAGTTGCGCATCGCGCCTGGGCTTGTGGTCGGCGCCACGCAAGGGAGGAGGAGGAGATGCACCATGGGCTACGTCCCCGCCTGGGATGGTGGAGGACGGAGTGAGCAGGACAGCGTGGGGACCTCGCCGGCGGTGTTGACGAGCTCGGCGATGTGGCAAAGCCAGTCGTTGGTGGGGCGGTAGCGCAGCAGCTCGCGCGCCATGAGCAGTGCAGCCTGTGAATTCCCCGGCTCGTGTCGAGGATGGGAGGACGAGCCATGGCGGGAGTGGGCGATGGAGCGGCGGTGCATCCATTGCGCCGCACGGAGGGTGGCAGCAACGAATCCTGCTGCTCGTGAGCAGCACGGTTAGTGGAAGCGTTAGCCCCGGGAGAGGCGGAGTGGCGAGGGACGCTGCAGCCCACGAGCGCCGTCTGGGCGACGCGAGCAGCCCGGCGCTCGGCGCGGACTCGGCGTGCATCGGCCATGGGATCGACGAAGCAGAGATGAAGCGGAAGTGAATGGAGGATTTCGACACGCCCCTTCCTGGCGCGCCAAATGACGGATTCGGGGCTCCAAAGACCCAAGAAGGTTCGTGTTGGAAATATGCCCTAGAGGCAATAATAAAAGGATTATTATTATATTTCCTTGTTCATGATAATTGTCTTTTATTCATGCTATAATTGTATTATCCGGAAATCGTAATACACGTGTGAATACATAGACCACAATATGTCCCTAGTGAGCCTCTAGTTGACTAGTTCGTTGATCAACAGATAGTCATGGTTTCCTGACTATGGACATTGGATGTCATTGATAACGGGATCACATCATTAGGAGAATGATGTGATGGACAAGACCCAATCCTAAGCATAGCACAAGATCGTGTAGTTCGTTTTGCTAGAGCTTTTCTAATGTCAAGTATCTTTTCCTTAGACCATGAGATCGTGTAACTCCCGGATACCGTAGGAGTGCTTTGGGTGTACCAAACGTCTGGCGTGGCGGGTGACTATAAAGGTGCACTACAGGTATCTCCGAAAGTGTCATTGGGTTGACACGGATCGAGGCTGGATTTGTCACTCCGCATTACGGAGAGGTATCACCGGGCCCACTCGGTAATGCATCATCATAATGAGCTCAAAGTGACCAAGTGTTTGGTCACGAGATCATCGTTCTGATGCTGAGTAAAGTGACTTGCCGGTAACGAGATTGAACGAGGTATAGGGATACCAACGATCGAATCTCGGGCAAGTAACATACCGATTGACAAAGGGAATTGTATACGGGGTTTCTTAAATCCTCGACATCGTGGTTCATCCGATGAGATCATCGAGGAGCATGTGGGAGCCAACATGGGTATCTAGATCCCGCTGTTGGTTATTGATCGAGAGCCGTCCCGGTCATGTCTGCATGTCTCCCGAACCCGTAGGGTCTACACACTTAAGGTTCGGTGACGCTAGGGTTGTATGAATATGAGTATGCAGCAAACCGAAAGTTGTTCAGAGTCCCGGATGAGATCTCGGACGTCACGAGGAGTTCGGAATGGTCGGAGGTAAAGAATTATATATAGGAAGTGTTGTTTGGCCATTGGGAGAGTTTCGGGGTCACGGTATTGTCTGGGACCACGGAAGGGTCCTGGGTCCACCGGTGGGGCCACCTATCCCGGAGGGCCCGTGGGCTGAAGTGGGAGGAACCAGCCTGGTGGGCTGGTGCGCCCCCATGGGCCCCCTCATGCGCCTAGGGTTGGGAACCCTAGGGGGCGCCCACTTGCCTTGGGGGCAAGCCTCCCTTGGCCGCCCCGGAGATCCCATCTCCTAGCCCCCCCCTGGGGCCTATATAAAGGGGAGGGAGGGCAGCCGTGCCCATCTTGGCGCCTCCTCTCTCCTGCTACACCTCTCCTCTCATGAAGCTCGGCGAAGCCTGCTGCAGTGATCGCTGCATCCACCACCACGCCGTCGTCTTGCTGGATCTTCATCAACCTCTCCTTCCCCTTGCTGGATCAAGAAGGAGGAGACGTCCACACCGACCGTCGTGTGTTGAGCGCGGAGGTGCCGTCCGTTTACGCTAGGATCTCCGGTGATTTGGATCACGGCAGTCGACTCCCTCAACCCCGTTCTCTTGAGCGCTTCGCTCGCGATCTACAAAGGTATGTAGATGCACTCCGATCACTCGTTGCTAGATGAACTCATAGATGGATCTTGGTGAAACCGTAGGAAAATTTTTATTTTCTGCAACGTTCCCCAACAGTGGCATCATGAGCTAGGTCTATGCGTAGTTCTCTATTGCACGAGTAGAACACAATTTGTTGTGGGCGTAGATGTTTTCAACTTTCTTGCCGCTACTAGTCTTATCTTGCTTCAGCGGTATTGTGGGATGAAGCGGCCCAGACCGACCTTACACGTACGCTTACGTGAGACAGGTTCCACCGACTGACATGCACTAGTTGCATAAGGTGGCTAGCGGGTGTTTGTCTCTCCCACTTTAGTTGGAGCGGATTCGATGAAAAGGATCCTTATGAAGGGTAAATAGAAGTTGACAAATCATGTTGTGGTTTTCACGTAGGTAAGAAAACGTTCTTGCTAGAACCCTTTTGCAGCCACGTAAAACTTGCAACAACAATTAGAGGACGTCTAACTTGTTTTTGCAGCAAATGTTTTGTGATGTGATATGGCCAAAGTTGTGATGAATGATGAATGATATATATGTGATGTATGAGATCATGTTCTTGTAATAGGAATCACGACTTGCATGTCGATGAGTATGACAACCGGCAGGAGCCATAGGAGTTGTCTTTATTTTTTGTATGACCTGCGTGTCATTGAGAAACGCCATGTAAATTACTTTACTTTATTGCTAAACGTGTTGGCCATAGTAGTAGAAGTAATAGTTGGCGAGCAACTTCATGGAGACACGATGATGGAGATCATGATGATGGAGATCATGGTGTCATATGCCGGTGACAAGATGATCATGGAGCCCCGAAGATGGAGATCGAAGGAGCTATATGATATAGGCCATATCATGTCACTACTATATAATTGCATGTGATGTTTATTATGTTTATGCATCTTGTTTACTTAGAACGACGGTAGTAAATAAGATGATCCCTTATAATAATTTCAAGAAAGTGTTCTCCCTAACTGTGCACCGTTGCCAAAGTTCGTCGTTTCGAAGCACCACGTGATGATCGGGTGTGATAGATTCTTACGTTCATATACAACGGGTGTAAGACAGTTTTACACATGCAAAACACTTAGGTTAACTTGACGAGCCTAGCATGTACAGACATGGCCTCGGAACACAAGAGACCGAAAGGTCGAACATGAGTCGTATGGAAGATACGATCAACATGGAGATGTTCACCGATGATGACTAGTCCGTCTCACGTGATGATCGGACACGGCCTAGTCGACTCGGATCGTGTAACACTTAGATGACTAGAGGGATGTCAAATCTGAGTGGGAGTTCATTAAATAATTTGAATAGATGAACTTTATTGTCATAAACATTAGTCTAAAATCTTCGCAAAATGTCTTGTAGATCAAATGGCCAACGCTCATGTCACCATGAACTTCAACGCGTTCCTAGAGAAAACCAAGCTGAAAGATGATGGCAGCAACTATTCGGATTGGGTCCGGAACACGAGATCATCCTCATAGCTGCCAAGAAACAATATGTCCTAGAAGCACCGCTAGGTGAAGCACCCATCGAAGAACCAAGGCGTTATGAGCGATTGGCAGTCTCGTCTTGATGATTACTCCCTCGTTCGATGAGGCATGCTTTACAGCTTAGAACCGGGGCTCCAAAAGCGTTTTGAGCAACACGAGCATATGAGATGTTCGAGGAGCTGAAACTAGTTTTCCAAGCTCATGCCCGGTCGAGAGATATGAAGTCTCCGACAAGTTCTATGTTGTAAGATGGAGCAAAATAGTTCTGTCGGTGAGCACATACTCAAAATGTCAGGTTGCACAACCGCCGTCCCAGTGGACATTAACCTCCGGACGAGGCGGTCATTGACAGAATCCTTGATCGCTCCCACCGAGCTACAAGAGCTTTGTGATGAACTACAATATGCAGGGGATGGTGAAAACTATTCTGAAGTATTTTCAATGCTAAAGTCAGCAGAGGTAGAAATCAAGAAGGAGCATCAAGTGTTGATGGTCAATAAAACCACTAAGTTCAAGAAGGGCAAGGGTAAGAAGAACTTCAAGAAGGACGGCAAGGATGTTGCCGCGCTGGTAAGCCGATTGCGGGAGGAAGTCAAAGCAATGGACCCAAGCACGAGGCCGAGTGTTTTTGTTGCAAAGGAAGGGTCCTTTGGGCGGAACTGCCCCAAATACTTAGCGGACAAGATGGCGGCAGCACTAAAGGTATATTTGATATACATGTAATTGATGTGTACCTTACCAGTACTCGTAGTAACTCCCGGTATTTGATACGGTGCCGTTGCTCATATATGTAACTCATAGCAGGAGCTGCGGAATAAGCGAGAGGCGGCAAAGGACGAGGTGACGATCTGCGTTGGGAATGGTTCCAAGGTCGATGTGATCGCCGTCGGCACGCTACCTCTACATTTACCTACGGGATTAGTTTTGAACCTCAATAATTGTTATTTAGTGCCAAGTTTGAGCATGAACATTGTATCAGGATCTCGTTTAATACGAGATGGCTACTCATTTAAATCCGAGAATAATGGTTGTTCTATTTATATGAGAGATATGTTTTATGGTCATGCTCCAATGTTCAATGGTTTATTCTTAATGAATCTCGAACGTGATGTTACACATATTCATAGTGTGAATACCAAAAGATGTAAAGTTGATAACGATAGTCCCACATACTTGTGACACTGCCGCCTTGGTCACATTGGTGTCAAACGCATGAAGAAGCTCCATGCTGATGGACTTTTAGAGTCTCTCGATTATGAATCATTTGACACATGCGAACCATGCCTCATGGGCAAAATGACCAAGACTTCGTTCTCCGGAACAATGGGCGAGCAACCAACTTATTGGAAATCATACATACCGATGTAAAGCGGTCCAATGAGCATTGAGGCTCATGGAGGATATCGTTATGTTCTCACTCTCACGATGACTTAAGTAGATATGGGTATGTCTACTTGATGAAACACAAGTCCGAGAGCTTTGAAAAGTTCAAGGAATTTCAGAATGAGGTAGAGAATCAACATGACCGAAAAATAAAGTTCTTACGATCAGATCGTGGAGGAGAATATTTAAGTCACGAATTTGGTACACACTTAAGGAAATGTGGAATCGTTTCACAACTAACGCCGCTGGAACACCTCAGTAGAACGGTGTGTCCGAGCGTCGTGTCGCACTCTATTGGATATGGAGCGATCTATGATGTCTCTTACTGATTTACCGCTATCATTTTGGGGATACGCTCTAGAGACAGCAACATTCACTTTAAATAGGGCACCGTCTAAATCCGTTGAGATGACACCGTATGAGTTATGGTTTGGGAAGAAACCTAAGCTGTCGTTTCTAAAAGTTTGGGGATGCGATGCTTATGTCAAGAAACTTCAACCTGAAAAGCTCGAACCCAAGTCGGAAAAATGCGTCTTCATAGGATACCCTAAGGAAACCATTGGGTATACCTTCTACCTTAGATCCGAAGGCAAGATATTTGTTGCCAAGAACGGATCCTTTCGGAAAAAGTTTCTCTCGAAAGGAGTAAGTGGGCGGAAAGTAGAACTTCGATGAAGTACTATCTCTTGAACCGGAAAGTAGTGCGGCTCAGAAAATGTTCTGTGGTGCCTACACCGATGGAGAGGAAATTCATGATGATGATCAAGGTACCTCGGATCAAGTTGCTCTTGAACCGTGGGTCCACAAGGACACGTTCCACACCGAGTGGTATGGCAACCTGTCACGGAAATCATGTTGTTGGACAACGGTGAACCTTGAACTATGAAGAAGCGATGGCGGGCCCAGATTCCAACAAATGGCTTGAAGCCATGCAATCCGAGATAGGATCCATGTATGAAAACAAAGTATGGACTTTGACAGACTTGCCCGATGATCGGCGAGCGATAGAAAACAAATGGATCTTTAAGAAGAAGACGGACGCGGATAGTAATGTTACCATCTATAAAGCTCGACTTGTCGCTAAGGGTTATCGGCAAGTTCAAGGGGTTGACTACGATGAAACTTTTTCTCCCGTAGCGAAGCTGAAGTCCGTCCGAATCATGTTAGCAATTGCCGCATACTATGATTATGAGATATGGCAAATGGACATCAAAACAGCATTCCTTAACGGCTATCTTAAGGAAGAACTGTATATGATGCAGCCGGAAAGTTTTGTCGACCCTAAAAATGCTAACAAGGTATGCAAGCTCCAGCGATCCATTTATGGGCTGGTGCAAGCGTCTCGGAGTTGGAACATTCGCTTTGATGAGATGATCAAAGCGTTTGGGTTTATGCAGACTTATGGAGAAGCCTGCGTTTACAAGAAAGTGAGTGGGAGCTCTGTAGCATTTCTCATATTATATGTAGATGACATGCTTTTGATGGGAAATGATATAGAATTTTTGGACAGCATCAAGGCCTACTTGAATAAGAGTTTTTCAATGAAGGACCTTGGAGAAGCTGCTTACATATTAGGCATCAAGATCTATAGGGATAGATCGAGACGCCTCATAGGTCTTTCACAAAGCACATACCTTGATAAGATATTGAAGAAGTTCAAAATGGATCAGTCCAAGAAAGGGTTCTTGCCTGTATTATAAGCTGTGAAATTGAGCTCGGCTCAATGTCCGACCACGGCAGAAGATATAGAAGAGATGAGTGTCATCCCCTATGCCTCAGCCATAGGGTCTATTATGTATGCCATGTTGTGTACCAGACCTGATGTAAACCTTGCCGTAAGTTTGGTAGGAAGGTACCAAAGTAATCCCGGCAAGGAACACTGGACAGCGGTCAAGAATATCTTGAAGTACCTGAAAAGGACCAAGGACATGTTTCTCGTTAATGGAGGAGACGAAGAGCTCGTTGTAAAGGGTTACGTCGACGCCAGCTTCGACACAGATCTGGATGACTCTAAGTCACAAACCGGATACGTGTATAAGTTGAATGGTGGAGCGATGGCTGGTGCAGCTGCAAGCGAAGCGTCGTGGCGGGATCTACATGTGAAGCGGAGTACATGGCAGCCTCGAAGGCAGCGCATGAAGCAACTTGGGTGAAGGAGTTCATCACCGACCTAGGAGTCATACCCAATGCGTCGAGGCCGATCAAACTCTTCTGTGACAACACTGGAGCTATTGCACTTGCCAAGGAGCCCAGGTTTCACAAGAAGACCAGGCACATCAAGCGTCGCTTCAACTCCATTTGTGAAAATGTTCAAGATGGAGACATAGAAATTTGCAAAGTGCGTACGGATCTGAATGTCGCAGATCCGTTGACTAAACCTCTTCATGAGCAAAACATGATCAACACCAGAACTCTATGGGTGTTCGATTCATCACAATGTAACTAGATTATTGACTCTAGTGCAAGTGGGAGACTGTTGGAAATATGCCCTAGAGGCAATAATAAAAGGATTATTATTATATTTCCTTGTTCATGATAATTGTCTTTTATTCATGCTATAATTGTATTATCCGGAAATCGTAATACACGTGTGAATACATAGACCACAATATGTCCCTAGTGAGCCTCTAGTTGACTAGTTCGTTGATCAACAGATAGTCATGGTTTCCTGACTATGGACATTGGATGTCATTGATAACGGGATCACATCATTAGGAGAATGATGTGATGGACAAGACCCAATCCTAAGCATAGCACAAGATCGTGTAGTTCGTTTTGCTAGAGCTTTTCTAATGTCAAGTATCTTTTCCTTAGACCATGAAATCGTGTAACTCCCGGGTACCGTAGGAGTGCTTTGGGTGTACCAAACGTCACAATGTAACTGGGTGACTATAAAGGTGCACTACAGGTATCTCCGAAAGTGTCTGTTGGGTTGACACGGATCAAGACTGGGATTTGTCACTCCGCATTACGGAGAGGTGTCACTGAGCCCACTCGGTAATGCATCATCATAATGAGCTCAAAGTGACCAAGTGTTTGGTCACGATATCATGCGTTACCGTACGAGTAAAGTGACTTTCCGGTAACGAGATTGAACGAGGTATTGGGATACCAACGATCGAATCTCGGGCAAGTAACATTCCGATTGACAAAGGGAATTGTATACGGGGTTGCTTAAATCCTCGACATCGTGGTTCATCCGATGAGATCATCGAGGAGCATGTGGGAGACAACATGGGTATCCAGATCCCGCTGTTGGTTATTGATCGAGAGCCGTCCCGGTCATGTCTGCATGTCTCCCGAACCCGTAGGGTCTACACACTTAAGGTTCGGTGACGCTAGGGTTGTATGAATATGAGTATGCAGCAAACCGAAAGTTGTTGAGTCCGGATGAGATCCCGGACGTCACGAGGAGTTCGGAATGGTCCGGAGGTAAAGAATTATATATAGGAAGTGTTGTTTCGACCATCGGGAGAGTTTGGGGTCACGGTATTGTACCGGACCACCGGAAGGGTCCTGGGTCCACCGGTGGGGCCACCTATCCCGGAGGGCCCGTGGGCTGAAGTGGGAGGAACCAGCCTGGTGGGCTGGTGCGCCCCCATGGGCCCCCTCATGCGCCTAGGGTTGGGAACCCTAGGGAGGGGCGCCCACTTGCCTTGGGGGCAAGCCTCCCTTGGCCGCCGCCCCCCTAGGAGATCCCATCTCCTAGGGCGGCGCCTGAGGGGCCTATATAAGGGGGAGGGAGGCAGCCGCACCTGCATCTTGGTGCCTCCTCTCCCCGCTACACCTCTCCCTCTCGCAGCAGCTCGGCGAAGCCTGCTGCGGTGATCTTGCATCCACCACCACGCCGTCGTGCTGCTGGATCTTCATCAACCTCTCCTTCCCCCTTGCTGGATCAAGAAGGAGGAGACGTCACGCTGACCGTACGTGTGTTGAACGCGGAGGTGCCGTCAATTCGGCGCTAGGATCTCCGGTGATTTGGATCACGACGAGTACGACTCCCTCAACCATGTTCTCTTGAACGCTTCCGCTCGCGATCGACAAAGGTATGTAGATGCACTCTGATCACTCGTTGCTAGATGAACTCATAGATGGATCTTGGTGAAACCGTAGGAAAATTTTTATTTTCTGCAACGTTCCCCAACAGTTCGAACTCTGGGGCGTGTGCGAATATCTCAACCAACTCAAGTCTCAAGCTCGCCACCCCTCAGCCTAGCCTCGTCA
Organism: Aegilops longissima; assembly: GCA_021605205.1. Taxonomy (NCBI): domain Eukaryota; kingdom Viridiplantae; phylum Streptophyta; class Magnoliopsida; order Poales; family Poaceae; genus Aegilops; species Aegilops longissima. The sequence goes on along the minus strand of CM038682.1, from coordinate 261,402,606 downwards.
AGTTCGTGTGATCGGGGAAGAAGATGAACCCAGCAGTTTACCCAAGTTCGGGCCACCTTGCGGTGTAAAACCCTACTCCTGCTTTATGGTGGATTGGCCTCACGAGGAGGTTGAGGATGAACTATTATAGTGGATGAGCAACCTCGCGAGGGCTCTGGTGATGAGGATGAAAGGATCCGATCGAGTCTCTCTTTCTACGGTGGTGGCTAACCTATATTTATAGTGGCCTTGGTCCTCTTTCCGTCATAACTTAGGCGGGAAGGGATCCCAACGTCCAATTTTGAAAGGGGACACAAAGTACATCTAATCCTCACGAAAGGTGGTCTTCGCATGCAAAGCTTCTGGTCGTGATGTGGAGGTGGGCTCACTGATGACATCCGTCATGCAGAGCTCGTGGTCTTGGTTTTGTTGCACCGGAATGGAAAGCCTTGGGGCCATCCTTGGGAACCTATGCATGTCCTTGCTCCCTTAGCACCAAATGGGAAATTGTCTCCTCTGCGCCTGCTGGCGCCTGCCTGGCCTTGGTCGTCATGGCCCACGTCATCGTAGCCTCGTGAGGCTGGGTACTTGCATAGGAATCTCCGCTCCTCGGGAGGCAACCTGGGGAGGCCGCTCCTCTGGAGGTCTTACTGTTGTTCTCCTCGCGAGGGTCTTGACTTGAGGGGTCCTGCAGCCGGGCCGTACCAGGCCGTCGAGGGAGCCATGCCATGGGCCGCAGGCATGCAGATCTGGGTACCCCTGATCCCAAAACGCCAACACCAACATATCGGCAGGCTAATTATTTTATTTAATTACATCCTTTTTTATTTATTTTCTCCATATATGTTCTCTCAAATTTCTCTCTCACTCTCTCTCTTGTGCAGCTTTGCGAAGCTCAGGGACAGGGAAGCGGAATTTGGGACCCAAGGTCGGTACTTGAGAAAGGAGGTAGCACCTGAAGCTTGGGACAGATCGGGATGTGTGCTTGGGGCAAGGCGGACCACGCGGAGCGTGAGTGGGTGTGGACCACGTCATCGTGTGGAGTTGTGCGGAGAAGTGAGGTTAGGCCAAGAGGCGAAGCCTGTAAGGTAGTGCAAACAACATAGGTGGGTGCGAAAAGGCATGGCGAGCGGTAGGGTACGAAACCACCTCAAAGTTGTTCTTTCCGATCAATCTATCCTAGAGTTTGTACTAAAATAACACCAAGCTATTCTTTCCGATCGATCTAACCAAGAGTTCATACTAAAATAACACCATATGATACACATCAACCAACTCTAATGTCACCTAGATAATCCAACGTCACCGGCGAGTATCCGTGAGTTGATTATACAATATGCATCAAACAATATTAGATTCATAATACTCAATCCAACACAAAGAACCTCAACGAGTGCCCCAAGATTTCTACCGGAGAAACAAAGACGAGAACGTGCATCAACCCCTATGCATAGATTACCCCAATGTCACCTGGAATCCGCGAGTTGAGTGCCAAAACACATATCAAGTGAATCAATATGACACCCCATTGTCACCATGGGTATTCATAGCAAGACATACATCAAGTGTTCTCAAATCCATAAAAGCATTCAATCCGATGAGAACGAAATATCAAAGGGAAAACTCAATTCACAACAAGATAGAGAGGGGAAAACACCATATGATCCAACTGTATTAACAAAGCCCGAGATACATCAAGATCGTCGTGCCAACTAAAGAACACGAGAGAGAGAGAGAGAGAGAGAGAGAGAGAGAGATTAAACACATTGCTACTGGTACAAACCCTCAGCCCCGAGGGTGGACTACTCCCTCCTCATCATGGTGGCCAGAGGGATGATGAAGATGGCCATCAGTGATGATTTCCCACTCCAGCAGAATGCCGAAACAGGGTCTAGATTGGTTTTTCGTGGCTACAGAGGCTTGCGGCGGCGGAACTTCTGATCTATCGACTCCCCTAAGGTTTTTGTAGTATTTAGGAATTTATAGGGTGAAGAGGCGGTGCAGGAGGCCACCGAGGTGGGCACAACCCACCAGGGCGCGCCTAGGCCCCCAGGCACGCCCACGTGTGTTGTGCCCCATTCGGGGCACCCCTCTGGTACTTCTTTGGGCCAAGTTGTGTCTTCTAGTCCATAAAAATTCTCCAAGAAATTTTGCTGCGTTTGGACTCCGTTTGGTATTGATTTTGTGTGATGTAAAGAACAAACAAAAAATAGCAACCGACACTGGGCACTATGTCAATAGGTTAGTCCCAAAAAAATGATATAACGTTGCTATAAAATGATCGTAAAACATTCAAGAATGATAATATAACAGCATGAATACTTCATAAATTATAGATATGTTGGAGACGTATCAATCGCCATAATGGTTGTCATTATGGTGATTTTGGCCCAAAAACGCACTCTAGCAGAGTTGTCATCTGGGCCTTGAGCGCCATATTTTCTTGGAGTGTGCTCCAAATCCAACTAGTGGGCCTCCATATTTGCCATGTGTGTGGCGTGGGGGTATGTAGAGCGCGCTCCATTTGGAAAAATACTTGGCGCGAATGACATTTTCCCCTTCCACTACTCTCCCTTCCGCACAGCCGTCTTTCATCGCTTTCGGCGGTCCACAGTCCCTCTGATTGAATGGATTGTTCGCGTCGTATTCCATCGTTTTGGGGCGTGTCTCATGCCTCCGGAGACTCCCGCGCCATTTGCGACCCCTGTGGATGACGCGTCTCATGTGCCTCAGATGGATGGTTGCCACTGCAGCTACTTGTGAGCTGCGCTGGGATTTTCCCCGAAGAGGAGGAGAGATGCAATACAATAGAGATACATATTTCCCTTGGTGAGAACCAAGGTTTATCGAACCAACAGGAGAATCACGCAAAGCCTCGTGACACAGCACATGCATACACAAAAGCAAATACTTGCACCTAACGCGGGCAAGAGGGTTGTCAATCCCCTTGAACTCGTTACTTGCAAGGATCAAATCTTGTATAGGTAGATGGATAAATTGCAAAACATAATAAAAGTAAACAAATTGCGATAAGGTATTTTTGGATTTTATAATATGATATAAATAGACACGGGGGCCATAGTTTTCACTAGGGGCTTCTCTCTTGAACACATAGCATACGGTGGGTGAACAAACTACTATCGGGCAATTGATAAAAAAACCAATAGTTATGACGTATTCACGGCAATGATCATGTATATAGGCATCACGACTGAGACAAGTAGACCGACTCCTGTCTGCATCTACTACTATTACTACAGCAATCGACCGCCATCCAACATGCATCTATGGTATTAAGTTAATGAAAAATGGAGTAACGCTTTAAGCAAGATGACATGATGTAGACAAAGTAAACTCAATCAATATGAATAAACCCTATCGTTTTACCCTTAATAACAATAATACAAATACGTGTCTTGTCCCCTTCTGTCACTATGATATAGAGCACCGCAAGATTGAATCCATTACAAAGCACCTCTCCCACTAAAGATAAATCAATCTAGTTGGCCAACCAAACGGATAGATCGGAGAGAAATACAAAGCTATAACAATCATGCATAATAGAGTTCAGAAAACAAAACTCAATTACTTTCAATGAATAATGTGATCATAAACCCACAATTCATCGGATCCCAACAAACACACCACAAAAGAAGAGTACATTGGATAGAACCCCAAGGAGATCAAGGAGAACATTGTATTGAAGATCAAAGAGAGATAACAAACCATATAGCTACTAGCTATGAACCCGTAGGTCTGTGGTAAACTACTCACACATCATCGGAAGGCAGCAAGGATGATGTAGAAGCCCTCCGTAGTCGACCCTCCCTCCGGCAGAGTACGGAAAAGGCCTCCAGTTGGGATCACAAAAGAACAGAAGCTTGCGGCAGCGGAAAAAGTGTTTCGGGTGGCTCTATGTTGGTTTGGGAATTTATAGAGGTGGAATTAGGTCAAACAGAGTTGCGTGGGAGTCACGAGCTCTAGGGTTGCGCGCTCCCCCCAGGGCGCACCTGGTAAGCTCGTGGCTCTCCCGTAAGGCTTCTGGCCTCCTCCCGAACCTTCTAGGATCCCTTCTGGTCTAGAAGAAATCACTGTAAAGTTTCATCGTGTTTGGTCTTTATTTCGTACTATTTTTCTGAAAAGTAAAAAAACAAGCAAAAACGAGGAACTAACACTGGGCACTGAGTTAGTAGGTTAGTCCCAAAAATGATATAAAATAGCATATAAATGCATATAAAGCAACCAAGATTGATAATATAATAGCATGAAACAATAAAAAATTGTAGATATGTTGGATATGTATCAACTTCCTAGGCCAACACCTCGTTCATGCTGCCACCGGATAGCCCGACACAAAGATGGCAAAGATGATGACATCGCGTGAAGGTGGTGGCCTTCCCCCGTCGATGCTGAAGGGTTATAAGAAGACGGGAAACTAGGTGCCCGCGCCCCTCCCCCACCTTGCTTCGCCTCGGCGGTGGGGCAAAGTTGGGGCGGCTTCCCAGTCATACGCCAGATTCGCAACAACAAAGTAAAAAGGCCATCATATACCTTGTATATGTTTTTTGTTTGATTAAATGCGTGATGATCATGGAAATTGTGGGTATATGTGCAATGTGTTTTGATTTAGTGATGGTGATTTTTTTTCTAATTTTTTCGGGGGTGGAGCCTCAATGATGAAGCATTTCTCAATAGTGTGATTGGTGATTCTGAGACAAATGATGTTGATCTCGAGGGTGCACCGTTGTCGCTTTTTAAACATGACTCCATCCAAGATACAAAAAATGGTCAATTCGAGGCCTGCGGCTCATCAAAGAAGAAGCCATTTTCGGAAAGCAACTTAAGTCCGATGAGGAGGTTGCACTTGTATTGGTATGGCAAGACAACGTCTTGGGCGGAGACCGGAACGTAGCCCCAAATCTCTCACAAGTCGATGGGTTGCGATTCAAGAGATGTGCAATAGTTGGGCGGGTTGTAAGGATCAAGTGAAACACACTCCTCTTAGCGATGTCACTATTGATGAATATGTAAGCAATCTTCTTGTTTTTCTATTGCCACATTTTGCATTGTGTTGAGCATTCTCATCAAACTGGGCATTTGTTTGTTGTAGCGTGACATAGCCCAAGAGAGGCACAAATAAATGTTCAAGTCGAAGGGAAAAATGTTTGGCCTCCAAATTGTTGGGATTTGTTGGAAGGGAACGAGAAGTGAAAGACGAGGAATGATGACACCAATCCAAAGTCTAGGAAGGGTGCCAATTTATCTCCAGAGATCGATGCGACATAGATGATGTTGATGGACAGGAAAGGGCAATGGTGCCAAGAAGTACCACTCCGACATCAAGCACGGGTTGGTTCTGGCGGGAGAAATCTAGAAGGGTTGAGGCTGAAGAGAGAAGGAGAGGTGGAGGCGATGAAAAAATATCAATGATTTCATGAGGGCAATAAACTAGCATGTCGAGAACAGGAAGCAATAAAAGCTAGAGATGAAGGAGAAGAAGAACAAAGATAGGAGGGTGGGGTGGGATGCTATGCAAGAGAGCAGACGACATCGGGAATGGATGGAGGCGTGTAGGCTCCAATTGTAGCAGGAGATGGAGGCATGTAGGCTCCAACTTAAGGAGGTTTGTGCGGGAGATCATCGCATAGCCGAGCAGAATCGGTTCATCGTGTTGAATCCGAACCTAATGGATCCAATTACTCTAGATTTTTGGGCGATGCAATGAGATTTGACCATTCAATTCAGGAAGCTCAAAGGAAGGGATGACAAGAACATGTGATTTGTACATTTCATTGGTAAAATGTTTTTTCTCATGTAACTTGTCATTATGTGTATGTTTCCTTGATGTGCTAAACATTTAAATTAGGAGGGAATCGAATTGTTTGAATGTGGAAATGGAATTTTTTGATAGAGGATGAGACATGATTACTCTAGGTTTGTGCTCGTGTGCCCAACCTCCATATCCATATGTAGCACCCTCCATATGGCAGATGAAGGTTGCCGATATGGCGGCTCTACTAGAGTTGCAATTATACTAGTGCCATGCACATTATACAATCTATGATATTGCGTTTCTCAATGCATCATCATGGTTCTATTTTAGACAATATCATTTGTTATTTTATACCGGAGCCCCCCTTCATTTGGTGCCACCACTATCGCCCGGACCGCCATGATTTGTCTCCGGTCACCTCCGCCAAGCCATTCCCGATACTCCCATGCTTTGTGGGAGCCCCACGCCTTCTTTCTGCCATCACCCCTTACGCCGCCTCCCAGAGGTAAATTGTCCCAACCTTCTCTCATGGATTTGATTTAGCGGCGTAGATTCGTGTACATAGGATTCACAGTATGTGTAGATGGTTTGACGATGAAGATTATATTCTTGGATGATTCGTCCTCAAATTCGAGCTCCAACGCTGAGAGGGAAATGTTGGATGAGGAAGAAGATTTGGTCATTGACGGTGTACTACATCGAGGGTGGCTCATCCACAGGAGACTAGTAGCAGGCCTGCCCAAGGGCCTAGGAGGCCCACCACGTGTGTGATTATGGGATGGAGCCTAGAAGAATGGATAGGCGTCTACAGATCATCTTGGTCCCCAAGTCTAAGCTGGCGGCGGGCTATATCACATCTCCCTCTTTGTATAACCCTAGCTCCCACCCTGTATATAAGGGGGGCTTGGAGGCTCTCTATCCCATCTATTATCATAATCCTCTCGGTAGCACTTCATACACATCAATGTAATCCCTCGCATGAGGTATATCCACCATGAATAACGATAACAAGTAGGACGCAGGGTATTACCCCTAGCTAGAGGGTCGAACCTGGGTGAAAACCTTGTGTGACCTCCTATATAAGACTTCAAGCCATGCTAGCTACCCTACGGAGGGTAATGATGGGATCATGCACCGTCAATTGTCATATTGATGGTTGCTCAATGGTTAGCATCCACCAGAAAGAATAGGAAGCATTCGTGATCTCATGCGGGTCAGAATCAGGGGCCACAACCAGCTGATGAGAGACTACTTTTATGTCGGGTTGTACCTTCCCCTATATATGTTGTGACAACACTTTCTTATGACCAAACGGTTGCTCCATCGAATTGCCGACGACATAGAAGTTGTTGAACCTTTCTTCCAGCAATGAAAAAATGTTGTTGGTCTCTTGGATTTTCTAATTTTCAGAAGGCGATCGCAGCACCCCAGATGCTTGCATATGGCTCCCATGCAGATTCAATGGATGACACTCCCTAAATGGTCGAAGATACAATCATCAAGTGCATGGTAGTATTCGCTGATACTATGGTGAAGGTTTACGGAGAGCAGTATCAGGCAACCCAAAGTAGTCACCGCCACTCCACATGGGTGTGAGTCAATCTGTACCATCCAACTCGTTGTTGTAGCCACTACTTCGGTGGCAGATATCGATGAAGAGCCATTGGTGTGACCTTTGGCCGTGTGAAGGTTTTTGGTCTGAAATCATGATTGCATGTGTCCGATGCGATGGTGCTTGGAAAATGTTGGCGCCATCGGCGAGTGCCCACAACACCACACGCAGCCACACGTGATCAACGTCGTCGTGCATGCAGATGCGCCGCCACGCGTCCAAAAGTGACCCTTGATCTCCATGTCATGGACATCAAGGGTCGCCGCCCCTGCTACAGTGACCAATGGTCATCGTCGCTGCCCTGTCATGCCCCTGATGGATCCGAGCACCGTTGCATGTGCCACTAGGTCCAATGGAGGTTGCCGCGACCGTGACTCCCAGCCATTCACATGCATCAGATCAGTGTCGTGGTCTCATTGGCCGTCGCTAGCCAACCCATCGCATCCAGGAACAGCGTCTCCAGGAACACCATCGTCGTCGTCACGCACGGTATGGTGCCCCCTACGGCGAAGGGTGAAGGCGAAGCCAAGCACCCTATGGTCGTCGTGCCGGCCTAGCAGATCAAGAACAGTAGTGCCAGTGATGCGCCATTTGAAGCAAATATGCCCTAGAGGCAATAATAAAGTTATTATTTATTTCCTTATATCATGATAAATGTTTATTATTCATGCTAGAATTGTATGAACTGGAAACATAATACATGTGTGAATACATAGACAAACATAGTGTCACTAGTATGCCTCTACTTGACTAGCTCGTTAATCAAAGGTGGTTAAGTTTCCTAACCATAGACACTAGATCGGGTTCGCGCCTTGAAGCGCGGTCACAACGTTTTAACAAAGCGTGTAACAATTTGTCGGTAGGAACCCAGGTATAGCATGTGCAGCCAATCAATTGTGTTAGAAGCAAAACATAATAAAACTGAAGATGAACATCAGGTTATAAGACAGAATCAAGCTCGGTGCTTTCATTTGAATAGAGATAAAACACAAGACCATACATTACTTTTTACGATAGAGAGATAGGAATCAATATCTAAAGTCTATACATGCCTTGTTCAGAGCAAAGTGAAAATAGCAACATGCCACCAGGTGCTACCTTCCATTACAAAGACGACAACGGGAATCTAAACGCTATACATTTCCTATTCATAAGAACATCAAAAGGGCAAACATGCTGGCTTGGGCGATACGAAACAAAAGGTCGATGTTCTAGCTCCATTGTGTTAGCCACCTCAGTCTTGCTTGGCATCCTGTATAGCCACATCTTTCTTCAGATTTTGGAGCCTCTTAGAATAAAGTTGCCCTGTCAAGGAAACAGTATATCAATACAGACTGTGTTTCTTATTTTTATTGTGGTGTGAACGGAGGAAAAAGGATGATGCACGACTACAAAACACTAACCTACAACTTGATTATCAACCAACTATATACTACTCAACTAAATCAGAGGGGGAAGCTGTTGTAAAAGGTTTTTAAGTTGCCCGCTTTATCATCAGCCTAAAAATAAAACATAAGGTGGAGGGCAAGGGAAGGACTAAAATAAAAAGGAGTAGTCACTTGGTAGTGCATAATGGAAAGACATTTTGCTGGTAAGGATCTCCTGTACTCACAAAAAAATAAAAAAATAGGAAACGCGCGTTGCGCAAGATAGATCAACACAATACAGTAAGTTTAGATCAATAGCAATATTAGAAGAGCGAGACAGTCAGTAATACCAAAAGCAAGACAAGCCAGAAGTTCATGAGAAAGGGGAGATACATATTTAGTGGCAAAAGTAAGCCAAAACGATGGGTTCTCGTTAAGTAGATAAAATAGTTGGGTTATTAGACAGCGAAAGCAAGCCAGAGCAGCGGATTAGATTCCTATATAGTTTTAACAATCCTATATACTTCCGCTATAAAGAACTAGTGATGCATCAATATAACTAATATATAGTGGCCAACATGAAGAATGCCATAATTCTTAGAGCGGTGCCCTCTTACATAAGGCGAAGACAATCAAACGTTCGCATAACACATCACAGCAGCTAGTTGTATGACATTTGGAAGTTATTGGGGCCAAAGCCAACCATAGGGCTAAGAGAAAAATGCGACTGCACATGAAGCATTATCATTAACTCGGAATGAAGGGTTCTACTTTGAAGTGTTTGTGAAGAACATGGTGTAAAAGTCATGGCCCAGGCTCACCGTGACACTTTAATCTCAACATCAATACACCTCCAATACCACTAAGGGGAAATAGAGTTAAAATTCAGTTCACAACGAAATATAAACAACAGTGGTCAAAATGCACAATCCTTGCTCAAATCAAAATGATAATCACCAGATGCTATATGTTTTGGCTCCCTCTTAGATCAAATTAATTTACAATTATGGAGGATTGTTCTTAACAAAGTAATCAACAAAGAAGTGATAGCCAATTGCACTGTCTACTTATGTCGTTATGAATGCAAATGCATTCTATTGATCTTCAGATTTCATCTAATTGATATTTTCATTCCCTCCATTCGAGAACATATACATTCCTTTAAAACAAAATCTATTTAGGATAAAGTGTTCCCACATAGCTTTATGTCCGTGTTTCCTCTTAAATTAAATGTATTAGAAACAATCATCAAGAAGATAAAGAAAAAATACATATTTATCATTGCAAAAAGATCGCGGTTCAAGGTAAGGTGCTTCAGAGGAAGGGAAGAAAACAATATCATTGAGACTTCTTTTCACCTCTAAAGGTCTGAATCTTACCTGGCATGTAGTTCAAGGGAGAAGTTGCTTCTGCCACCGCTCGCTAGTTGTGTGCCTGATAATTCCTCCCAGAGTGAAATCATCCACCATAAATTCTTCGTCATATGAAGAAACTGGCAACAAAAGAACCCCACAAAATCAGTAATTAACTATTTCGCTAGATTAAGGTGAAGGCATGAAGCTAACAAACAGCACAACCAAAAAAATTAATGTCTGCTTACTGGGCCTATGCGGCAGGGTCGTTTCCCAAAATCACGTGTGGCATCATCCAACACGACGTTAAGCATCCCACGACGAGTGGTTCGGCGACATGGCATAGTACAGGGACCAGCAAGGCGAGAGAAGTAGGAGGCAAGGGCAAAGCATGCAAACCTGTTGTGGGCTGACAGACAGGGAGGCCTCCACTGGTGCTATAGTCGGCGGTGTTTCCTTTTGGGCTGTCTCGATGGCATGGTCCTCACTGGTGCTATAGACACAACAGCAACCAGCAAACCAAGACAACGGGAGGGGGGTCGAGAGAGAGAGAGAGAGAGAGAGAGAGAGACGGCATGGTGGCGATCTGCGAGCATATGATTCCTTGTTAGTAAATATCATATGGCATTATGAGAGAAAAATGAAGAATGAAATAAGGACTAAAGCTGACCTTTTCAAACTTATAAGGCGCTACTAATACGGGGGCCGGCGCTACTAATAAGGCGCTACAGCTAACGTATAGCAGTAGCGCGGGTGCCACCCGCGCTACTACTACGTCCATTAGTAGTAGCGTGGGTAAAAATCCGCGCTACTACTAATCTCTAATCTCTGATTTTTTTTTGAATTTTTTTGAAAAAAAATCGATTTTTTCCCCTAATTTTCAAATTTCTGAATTACTTTAACCTCCAATCTCTAATCACCCCTCATCCCTGCTCAATTTAATCTCTAATCTCTAATCACCCCTCATCATTCCAAATCATCTAACTTCCTGGACGGTCACCCATCCTCTCACTACTCCAGCCTGAGCACGCTTAACTTCCGAGTTCTATTCTCCCTCGTTTCCAAGTCTGCACTTGTTGTTTTCCTGACAATAGTAAGATGTCAATCCTATTAACCTCAGGAATTTAGCTTGAGCATGAAGTCACACATTTCACTGTTTGAGTTTGAAACTATTGTTCTAAAAAATAACACTAATATTTCTTGAATAATTAGTTTGACCATTGTTTGACCATTGTTTGACCATAGTTTGACCATAGTTTGACTAGATTTGATCAAAATTCAAAAAAACTAAAATAATTATTTAGTAACACTAATATTCTTGAATAATTAGTTTGACCATAGTTTGACCAGATTTAACAAAAATTAAAAAAAACTGAATTTTTTGCCTCCAGATCTTAAAGCCCCCGTAACTTTTTTCTGTTAGGTTTTTGAGGAATTTGAAAATGTTTAATGGGGTTCCCCCAATTAAATTTGGATGTAACTTTTCGAGTAGATGATTTTTCATATAAAAAACTTTTTCATCCGAGTTAGTATGCAAAAGTTATGCCCATTTTTACAAATTCTCGAGAGATTTTGCAAATAAAGTCGAAATTCATATTTGCAAATTTTCCCAACAACTAGACCACATATCACATGGGAAACTTATTTTATTTTATTTTTTGACATTTTCATCATTTTCTTTTATTTTTTTAAAAACTGAAAAGGCGATCCACTTGGGGGGGCTAGAGTTTGAAACCCAAGATTTAGTAGTAGCGGGTTTTACCCTCGCTACTAATATGGCATGTCCCGAGGGGCACGGTTGAGACCGATTAGTAGTAGCGAGGGTAAAACTTAGTAGTAGCACGGGTTTATAACCATCGCTACTACTATGGCATGGTCGAGGCACAGTAGAGACCACTTAGTAGTAGTGAGGTTAAAACCAACGCCATCGCTATCAACTTAGTAGTAGCGAGGTTAAAACCCGCTACTACTATGGCATGTCCCGGGGCACGGTAGAGACCGCTTAGTAGTAGCGAGGGTTAAAAACCCTCGCTACTGCTACTTACTAGTAGCGCAGGTTTTTAAACCTGCGCTACTAGTAAGTAGCAGTAGCAAAACCTGCGCTACTAGTAAGTAGCAGTAGCGAGGGTTTTTAACCCTCGCTACTAGTAAGCGTCTGTGTATAAGCTTTTCCCTAGTAGTGTAGGTGTGTCTCACCATCATAATAAATAAATCCACAACCCAAATGGACCAACAAAGTGCAACTTACTCTTTACCAGACTAAATTAAGAATCAACAACAAAGAATAAAAGATAAAGAACAACTTATATGCAGTCAAGATATGAGAGAAGAAATCTTTACATAAGATGGCTATAAACACTGAAGCATAAATAAGCAACACCTTTAAATACAAATAGAAAGGATTCAAGGTTCATTGCATAGTGGGCTCAGATTCACCTTTCCTCGATCATATAACCCACCCATGTCATCTCTTATCACCAGATCAATCTGTTTATACAGTAGAGCTGCCCTGGTTATCACTCAGCAAGAATGACCATCCAAGGACAACAACAAGTATCACAGGATCAAAAAGGATTCTAGAGACAAGAGGGAGGATCCAACTTGATACCCAGTGGTGCCTCGATTGCTCAAAGGCACACTAATTTCAGCCCAGGTAATCATCATCGCCCTAACATGAAGACCACTTGAACATAAATAAGCAACACCTTTAAATACAAATAAAAATGGTTCAGGGTTCATTGCATAGTGGGTTCATTGCATAGTGGGCTCATATTCTCCTTTCCTCGATCATATAACTTACCCCCGTCATCTCTTATCACCACATCAAGCTTTTTATACAGTGGAGCTGCCCTGGTTATCACTCAACAAGAATGACCATCCAAGGACAACAACAAGTATCACACGATAAAAAATGATTCTGGAGACAAGAGGGAGGATCCAACTTGATACCAACAGGTGCCTCGATTGCTTAGAGGCACACTAATTTCAGCCATGATTAATCATCACCGCCCTAGCACGAACACCACTGATCAATCTAGCAAATCGAGGAGCATAGCTATAGGATCAGGGCAGATCCTATGATAGCAACTAAACATGAACAGCAGCCTACAAACCATAAAATAGCATGGATCCACAACTACAGAGCTCAAGTAGGAACCGATGCATGAGTAGGGCATAGAGCATCAACCAGACGAGCACCACATCAATATAGCCACGGCCATGTCCCATATAGTAGACGAAGCTGAGAAGCATAAGGAAGATGGAGCTCACCGAGGGAGGTTGTAGCGGAGGCAGTATTCAGTGTGCGCCGAGGTTGCGCCTGAACGCCGTCCAACCGGCGAGGAACCGTGTCGGAGTTGTGCCTTGCACTGTCCGGCCGACGAGCACGAACGCATCAAACAACCAAGTGACCCTGTGCACGGAATACATGTCAAACAATATAAACAATCAGATATGCTATCACAACAGGTGAATAGACATCTAGTACAACATACAATGTAACCGAAGCGGGGCTAGGCAATACACAAAGCAATGCATATTTGATAGACCAGTTCATCTATCACTGGAACTACAGAGTATCTAGACGACCGTTAATAATAGTACCTGGACTGCGAGCTATGAGGAGGGCTGCTCGGAGATCACATCTCCTCAGTGACACGTGCCATCTTAGGGTGTCTAAACACCTCTCTCCAGTACATAGTTGGCACCACTACAATCAAAAGGGAATGGTTTCAATGAGTACAAGTAAAGGAAGAAAAAGCAACTAAAGGAGATGTGACCCCAGTTTTGGCACAAGTTTTAGGTAAGAATGATATTTAGACATTAAATAAAAAACAACTGATTAGAGTTATTTATTAGTTAAGATAGAAAAGAAAGAACCAATGATGGTTTAATAAGAGACAAAAAATAAGGGAGACGGTAATCCTATTATTTAATAAGAGATAAAAAAAAGCAATGTCCAGTTAATATCGCACACAAAAAGTTCATGCATCAACATTTTATTTCATAAGCTCACATCGCTTATAGCGGACCAGGAACAAAAAGAACAAAAAGGATGAGAATGTCTAAATTTTGGGGGAGCGAATCAGTGGGCGAGTGGAGTATTACCTAACCGACGCTGCTAAAAAGAGGAGCTGGCCTACTCGAAAATAATGAATACGGAGTAAATATGGTTGAGTGTATATCTTTCACCACTATGGCAGTATTTATAGTATGCTATTATTCCATCAGGAAGTATAATTCCATTTAGAAATTACAATACTTAGTTTTCAATATTGAGAAACTAATTTCATAACAATGCTCCTATTTTTTAGAAAATGGTTATTAGGTAAACCATGGTTTCATTTACCACCTATCCGACCCAAATAATCTGTACTGATCCAACGGTTATTAGGTAGGCCACAATTTCATTTAGTATTGTCCAATTGATGCTGATATGTGAAAAAACCACCACTTAACATATTAATTTGGAAATTAACAAATCAAGAGTTGTCAAAAATCAAAACATGTCTAGTAGAAAGAAAATACTGACATACTGAAGCAATCGAGATTTCTATGTGCTTTACCTAGCCTGACAACTAAAATTCAAATCATGGCATGCTGTCAAGCAAGGAGAAGGTGGCAATTCATCACCACTACCAAAATCCTCCATGGCCAGCTAATTTTATGGCTTCATGCCAACATTGTTTAGTGAAGCATGTACATGAACCAAGTACTTTGTAGAAGCATATACATACAAAAGGTACAAAGACAATGGTATATCTGCAGCTTAGACACGGCATCAAGCAACAATAATCGTAATTATCATAGTTATTTTCATTCTCAGTAAAGATGGATAAAGAATGACCCATGTATAGCACAAGCATGACTCGGCATGGTTCGCAAGAATAAAAAGTCAGTCAGTTATGCGTCTAGCAAATCACACAAGCAAAACCAAAATAGCTTGCTTTACTTGCCAAAAGTTTCAAGAGAAAAAATGTGAAACTATGGGGTGTGAGTGAGACAAGACCTGAACAAATTCTGTAGAAAGAAACTTATTTGATAATAACACAAATACAAGGGCACTGTGCAGAAGGTGTACATACTTCTCGAAAATACAAAGTATCAATTTGTGAAAATTAGTCTTCCTATTTTTGGTCCTGATTGCTCACAGTATGGTTTACAACCACACCAAAGAAAGCAATATCACACATCAAAGTTGCAAATGCATATGCATAGCACATCACTCTTTTGTAACAAATATGGGCAATGGCCAATGTCTATAAATACTAATGAGGATCACAATTCATTATAGAGGTTACTTAATTATCTATAACCTTGCCGGTTCATGATAGCTATGAACTTCACATCATTGTAGAAGTCTAGAATATCACATCATGTTTGGTTGAAATGATATGCTAAAATATTCCGTTTGCAAACCACAACACTAACATATGGGGGAGAAGGCGGCAGCTCACCTGCAGCAATGAGCTAGCACCAGAAAAAGTAGGAGCTCATCCTTTAGCGTACTATGAACACGTCGCTGCTTCCTTGCACCTTGATGCACCGCCGCTGCCCATAGCAGATTAACATCCCATTGGCATTGCCCTTGAGAAATTGTACATAACAAACTGCTCGAATTAATACTTTGTAACTGATCAGCAGAAAGTAGCAACCAAATTCTTATAACGGAGAGCCGAGTCTAGGATGTCTTACTCCTATTTCATACTGACTGTACCTACCGGAGAAAGCAGAAATGTGCAGCATACAGGGGGAGAGCAAAACCTGATGAAGAAGGAAAAGAAGGTTAGCAGGCAAGTAAAGGTACCGATCCGAAATAGGACCACCAGGAACTTACCCCAAATTCATGCAGAAATATAATGAGGCTATGCTCCAACTACAGAACCAGATATTGCTCCATTCGTGTGGACACCTAAAATCCTCCTATGTAAATGTTGCAGGCTTGCAGCTGCCCAGTAGGAAACCGTTAACACTACACATCCCATGGTGTAACAGTAGACCTCAATTTATGTCAAGACAACATATTTAAGCATAAATTTATAAATTAAAGTTGGGAGACCAAGGGAAGATACTACCATAGGGACCAAATCGGAGCACCATTCTCCAAATCTAAGCAAAGGGGGCTCACCTTGCTAGCAGCCGTCGAGCCGCTCCAGCACAGCCCTGGAGGCGCTGTACACCGCTCCCCGCTGTCGCCGTCGTGCTCTGCGTCCTCCCTCCGCTGCTGCGCCGCCTTGGCCTGCTGCTGCTGCTCCCCGCCGCCTTGGCCTGTGGCTGCTGCTCCCCACTGCCGCCGGCGTGGCGCGGAGGGAGAGGAAGAGGAGAACGCACACGGGGGAAGTCGAGGAGGACGAGCGGCGGCGGCGTGAGGAGGCCGAGGGTCATGAGTGGCCATGTCCCTGTGGCGCGGCCATCGCCACGGCGAAGCGGACGGGCGGGCGGGCGGCGGGCATCGCAACGGCGAAGCGGGACGGATGGGCGGGCTGGCGAGGCCAAGGGCATCGCCACTTCGAGCGGGACGGGCGAGGGGGGGGCGTGGTCGTGGTCATCGCCACGCCACGGCGCAGTGGGACGGCGGGCGGGCGGGCGGCGACAGGCGAAGGCGGGGCGGGCGAGGCAGCGGGTCGAGGGAGGGGGCGCGAGTGCGGGGAGAGGAGGAGGCTAGGGTTCACCACGGGGCCGACCCTTTTATACCCCCTGTGAGCGAAATGACTAAAATGCCCTCAGTGGGGCAGCGTAATTACATGCGGTGGCACGAACGGATGGTAACTATTCATTCTAGCAGTAACTTTTTTTTATCCGACGGACGAGGTCGTTCCAGGGGTCAATCCGACGGCCCAGATCCGATCAAGCGGCCCGATCCAACGGCCAGGAATCTAGATCGCTGAGGAGGCTTGTAGGAAGCTTGATCTCTTATTTCTTGATGAGTTGTCATTTGATTAACGGTATCACATCATTAGGAGAATGACGTGATTGACTTGTCCCATTCCGTTAGCTTAGCACTTGATCGTTTAGTGTGTTGCTATTGCTTTCTTCATGACTTATACACGTTCCTATAACTATGAGATTATGCAACTCCCGTTTATCGGAGGAACACTTTGTGTGCTACCAAACGTCACAACATAACTGGGTGATTATAAAGGTGCTCTACATGTGTCTCCGAAGGTACTTGTTGGGTTGGCATATTTCGAGATTAGGATTTGTCACTCCGATTGTCAGAGAGGTATCTCTGGGCCCACTCGGTAATGCACATCACTATAAGCCTTGCAAGCATTATAACTAATGAGTTAGTTGCAGGATGATGTATTACAGAAAGAGTAAAGAGACTTGCCGGTAACCAGATTGAACTAGGTATTGAGATACCGACGATCGAATCTCGGGCAAGTACCATACCGATGACAAAGGGAACAACATATGTTGTTATGCGGTTTGACCGATAAAGATCTTCGTAGAATATGTGGGAGCCAATATGAGCATCCAGGTTCCGCTATTGGTTATTGACCAGAGACGTGTCTCGGTCATGTCTACATTGTTCTCGAACCCGTAGGGTCCGCACGCTTAAGGTTTCGATGACAGTTTTATTATGAGTTTATGAGTTTTGATGTACCGAAGGAGTTCAGAGTCCCGGATGAGGTCGCGGACATGACGAGGAGTCTCGAAATGGTCGAGACGTAAAGATCTATATATTGGACGACTATATTCGGACATCGGAAAGGTTCCGAGTGATTCCGGTATTTTCCGGAGTACCGAAGAGTTACGGGAATTCGTATTGGGCCTTTATGGGCCATACGGGAAAGGAGAGAAAGGCCCCAAAGGGTGGCCGCACCCCTCCCCATGGACTAGTCTGAATTGGACTAGGGAGGGGGGAGCCCTCTTCCTTCCTTCTCCTTCTCCCTTCCCTTTCCTTCTCTCCTACTCCTTCTACTTGGAAGGGCTCCTAGTTCTACTAGGAAAGGGGGAATCCTACTCCCGGTGGGAGTAGGACTCCCCTAGGCGCATATAGAGAGGGCCGCCCTCCCCTCCTCCACTCCTTTATATACGGGAAGGGGGGCACCGCTTGGAGACACAACAATTGATCTCTTGATCTCTTAGCCGTGTGCGGTGCCCCCGTCCACCATAGTTCTCCTTGATAATATTGTAGCGGTGCTCAGGCGAAGCCCTGTGATGGTAGAACATCAAGATAGTCACCACGCCGTCGTGCTGACGGAACTCTTACCCGACACTTTGCTGGATCGGAGTCCGGGGAACGTCATCGAGCTGAACGTGTGCAAGAACTCGGAGGTGCCGTAGTTTCGGTGCTTGATCGGTCGGGCCGTGAAGAGTACGACTACATCAACCGTGTTGTGCTAACGCTTTCGCTTTCGGTCTACAAGGGTACGTGGACACACTCTCCCCTCTCGTTGCTATGCATCACCATGATCTTGTGTGTGCGTAGAATTTTTTTTGAAATTACTATGTTCCCCAACAGTGGCATCCGAGCCAGGTTTTATGCGTAGATGTTATATGCACGAGTAGAACACAAGTGAGTTGTGGGCGATACAAGTCATACTGCTTACCAGTATGTCATACTTTGGTTCGGCGGTATTGTTGGATGAAGCGGCCTGGACCGACATTTCGTGTACGCTTACGCGAGACCGGTTCTCCCAACGTGCTTTGCACAGAGGTGGCTAGCGGGTGTCAGTTTCTCCTACTTTAGTTGAACCGAGTGTGGCTACGCCCGGTCCTTGCGAAGGTTAAAACAGCACTAACTTGACGAACTATCGTTGTGGTTTTGATGCGTAGGTAAGAACGGTTCTTGCTCAGCCCGTAGCAGCCACGTAAAACTTGCAACAACAAAGTAGAGGACATCTAACTTGTTTTTGCAGGGCATGTTGTGATGTGATATGGTCAAGACGTGATGCTATATTTTATTGTATGAGATGATCATGTTTTGTAACTGAGTTATCGGCAACTGGCAGGAGCCATATGGTTGTCGCTTTATTGTATGCAATGCAATCGCCCTGTAATGCTTTACTTTATCTCTAACGGTAGCGATAGTCGTGGAAGCATAAGATTGGAGAGACGACAACGATGCTACGATGGAGATCAAGGTGTCGCGCCGGTGACGATGGTGATCACAACGGTGCTTCGGAGATGGAGATCACAAGCACAAGATGATGATGGCCATATCATATCACTTATATTGATTGCATGTGATGTTTATCCTTTATGCATCTTATCTTGCTTTGATTGACGGTAGCATTTTAAGATGATCTCTCACTAATTATCAAGAAGTGTTCTCCCTGAGTATGCACCGTTATGAAAGTTCTTCGTCTTTGAGACACCACGTGATGATCGGGTGTGATAGGCTCTACGTTCAAATACAACGGTGCAAAACAGTTGCACACGCGAATACTCAGGTTAAACTTGACGAGCCTAGCATATACAGATATGGCCTCGGAACAAGGAGACCGAAAGGTCGAACGTGAATCATATAGTAGATATGATCAACATAGTGATGTTCACCATTGAAACTACTCCATCTCACATGATGATCGGACATGGTTTAGTTGATTTGGATCACATGATCACTTAGATGACTAGAGAGATGTCTATCTAAGTGGGAGTTCTTAAGTAATATGATTAATTGAACTTTAATTTATCATGAACTTAGTCCTGGTAGTATTTTGCAAATTATGTTGTAGATCAATAGCTCGCGTTGTTGCTTTCATATGTTTGTTTTGATATGTTCCTAGAGAAACTGTGTTGAAAGATGTTAGTAGCAATGATGCAGATTGGATCCGTGATCTGAGGATTTTCCTCATTGCTGCACATGATAATTATGTCCTTGATGCACCGCTAGGTGACGGACCTATTGCAGGAGCAGATGCAGACGTTATGAATGTTTGGCTAGCTCAATATGATGACTACTTGATAGTTAAGTGCACCATGCTTAATGGCTTAGAATCGGGACTTCAAAGACGTTTTGAATGTCATGGGCCATATGAGATGTTCCAGGAGTTGAAGTTAATATTTCAAGCAAATACCCGAGTTGAGAGATATGAAGTCTCCAACAAGTTCTATAGCTAAAAGATGGAGGAGAATTTCTCAACTAATGAGCATGTGCTCAGATTGTCTGGGTACTACAATTGCTTGAATCAAGTGGGAGTTAATCTTCCAGATAAGATAGTGATTGGCAGAGTTCTCTAGTCACCATCACCAAGTTAGTAGAACTTCGTGATGAACTATAGTATGCAAAGGATGACGAAAACGATTCACGAGCTCTTCGCGATGTTGAAATCAACGAAGGTAGAAAGCAAGAAAAGAGCATCAAGTGTTGATGATTGACAAGACCACTAGTTTCAAGAAAAGGGCAAAGGGGAAGAAACGGAACTTCAAGTAGAATGACAAGCAAGTTGTCACTCCCGCGAAGAAGCTCGAAGCTGGAGCAAAGCCTGAAACTGAGTGCTTACACTGCAAAGGAAATGGTCACTGGAAGCGGAAATGCCCTGAATATTTGGTGGATAAGAAGGATGGCAAAGTGAACAAGGGTATATTTGATATACAGGTTATTGATGTGTGCCTTACTAGTGTTTATAGTAGCCCCTGAGTATTTGATACTTGTTCGGTTGCTAAGATTAGTAACTCGAAACAGGAGTTACAGAATAAACAGAGACTAGTTGAAGGGGAAGTGACGATGAGTGTTGGAAGTAGTTCCAAGATTGATATGATCATCATCACACACTCCCTATACTTTCGGGATTAGTGTTAAACCTAAATAAATGTTATTTGGCGTTTGCGTTGAGCATGAATATGATTTGATCATGTTTATTGCAATACGGTTATTCATTTAAAGTCAGAGAATAATTGTTGTTCTATTTACATGAATAAAACCTTCAATGGTCATACACCCAATGAAAATAGTTTGTTGGATCTCGATCATAGTGATACACATATTCATAATATTGATGCCAAAAAATGCAAAGTTAATAATGATAGTGCAACTTATTTGTGGCACTGCCGTTTGGTACATATCAGTGTAAAGCGCATAAAGAAACTCCATAAAGATGGACTTTTGGAATCACTTGGTTATGAATCATTTGATGCTTGCGAACCGTGCCTTTTGGGCAAGATGACTAAAACTCCGTTCTTCGGAACAATGGAACGAGCTACTGACTTGTTGGAAATAATACATTCCGATGTATGCGGTCCAATGAGTGTTGATGCTCGTGGCGGGTATTGTTATTTTCTGACCTCCACAGATGATTTGAGCAGATATGAGTATATCTACTTGATGAAACATAAGTCTGAAATATTTGAAAAGTTCAAAGAATTTCAGAGTAAAGTGGAAAATCATCGTAACAAGAAAATAAAGTTTCTGCGATCTGATCACGGAGACGAATATTTGAGTTACGAGTTTGGTCTTCAATTTAAACAATGTGGAATAGTTTCACAAACTCATGCCACCTGGAACACCACAGCGTAATGGTGTGTCCGAACATCGTAACCACACTTTATTAGATATGGTGCGATCTATGATGTCTCTTACCGATTTACTATTATCATTTTGAGGTTATGCATTAGAGACAGCTGCATTCACTTTAAATAGGGCACCATCAAAATCCGTTGAGACGACGCCTTATGAATTGTGGTTTGGCAAGAAACCAAAGTTGTCGTTTTTTAAAGTTTGGGGCTGCGATGCTTATGTAAAAAAAGTTTCATCCTGATAAGCTCAAACCCAAATCGGAGAAATGTGTCTTCATAGAATACCCAAAGGAGACAGTTGGGTACACTTTCTATCACAGATCCGAAGGCAAGATATTTGTTGCTTAGAATGGATCCTTTCTAGAGAAGGAGTTTCTCTCGAAAGAAGTGAGTGGGAGGAAAGTAGAACTTGATGAGGTAACTGTACCTACTCCCTTATTGGAAAGTAATTCATCACAGAAATCTGTTCCTGTGACTACTACACCAATTAGTGAGGAAGTTAATGATGATGATCATGAAACTTTGGATCAAGTTGTTACTGAACCTCGTAGGTCAACCAGAGTAAGATCCGCACCAGAGTGGTACGGTAATCCTGTTCTAGAAGTTATGTTACTAGACCATGACGAACCTACGAACTATGAAGAAGCGATGGTGAGACCAGATTCCGCGTAATGGCTTGAGGCCATGAAATCTGAGATGAGATCCATGTATGAGAACAAAGTATGGACTTTGATTGACTTGCCCAATGATCGGCGAGCCATTGATATTAAATGGATCTTCAAGAGGAAGACGGACGCTGATAGTAGTGTTACTATCTACAAAGCTAGAATTGGCGCAAAAGGTTTTCGACAAGTTCAAGGTGTTGACTACGATGAGAGTTTCTCACTCGTACCTATGCTTAAGTCTGTCCGAATCATATTAGCAATTGCCGCATTTTATGAAATTTGGAAATGGATAAACAAAATTGCATTCCTTAATGGATTTATTAAAGAAGAGTTGTATATGATGCAACCAGAAGGTTTTGTCAATCCTAAAGGTGCTAAAAAAATATGCAAGCTCCAGCGATCCATCTATGGACTGGTGCAAGCATCTCCGAGTTGGAATATACGCTTTGATAAATTGATCAAAGGATATAGTTTTATACGGACTTGCACTGAAGCCTGTATTTACAATAAAGTGAGTGGGAGCACTACAGCCTTTCTGATAAATATATGTGAGTGACATATTGTTGATCAGAAATGATGTAGAATTTTTCTGGAAAGCATAAAATGTTTGAAAGGAGTTCTTTAAAAGAAAGACCTCAGTAAAGCTACTTACATATTGAGCATCAAGATCTATTGAGATAGATCAAGACGCTTGATAAGATTTTCAATGAGTACATACCTTGACAAGATTTTGAAGTAGTTCAAAATGGAACAGTCAAAGAAAGAGTTCTTGCCTGTGTTGCAAAGGTATGAAATTGAGTAAGACTCAAATCCCGACCACGGCAGAAAATAGAAAGAGAATGAAAGGCATTCCCTATGCTTCAGTCATAGGTTCTATAAAAGTATGCCATGCTATGGACCAAACCTATTGTATACTCTGCCCTGTTTTGGCAAGGGAGTACAATAGTGATCTAGGAGTAGATCACTGGACATTGGTCAAAATTATCCTTAGTGGAATAAAGATATGTTTCTCGATTATGGAGGTGACAAAAGGTTCGTCGTAAAGGGTTACGTCGATACAAGTTTTGGCACTGATCTAGATGACTCTAAGTCCTAATCTGGATACATATTGAAAGTGGGAACAATTAGCTAGAGTAGCTCCGTGCAGAGCATTGTAGACATAGAATATTTGCAAAATACATACGGCTCTGAATGTGACAGACCCTTGACTAAACTTCTCTCACGAACAAAACATGATCATACCTTAGTACTCTTTGGGTGTTAATCACATAGCGATGTGAACTAGATTATTGACTCTAGTAAACCCTTTGGGTGTTGATCACATGACGATGTGAACTATGGGTATTAATCACATACAGATGTGAATATTAGTGTTGAATCACATGGCGATGTGTACTAGATTATTAACTCTAGTGCAAGTGGGAGATTGAAGGAAATATGCCCTAGAGGCTATAATAAAGTTATTATTTATTTCCTTATATCATGATAAATGTTTATTATTCATGCTAGAATTGTATTAACCGGAAACATAATACATGTGTGAATACATAGACAAACATAGTGTCACTAGTATGCCTCTACTTGACTAGCTCGTTAATCAAAGATGGTTAAGTTTCCTAACCATAGACATGAGTTGTCATTTGATTAACGGGATCACATCATTAGGAGAATGATGTGATTGACTTGACCCATTCCATTAGCTTAGCACTTGATCGTTTAGTATGTTGCTATTGCTTTCTTCATGACTTATACACGTTCCTATAACTATGAGATTATGCAACTCCCGTTTACCGAAGGAACACTTTGTGTGCTACCAAACGTCACAACGTAACTGGGTGATTATAAAGGTGCTCTACAGGTGTCTCCGAAGGTACTTGTTGGGTTGGCATATTTCGAGATTAGGATTTGTCACTCCGATTGTCGGAGAGGTATCTCTGGGCCCACTCGGTAATGCACATCACTATAAGCCTTGCAAGCATTGTAACTAATGAGTTAGTTGCAGGATGATGTATTACGGAAAGAGTAAAGAGACTTGCCGGTAACCAGATTGAACTAGGTATTGAGATACCGACGATCGAATCTCGGGCAAGTAACATACCGATGACAAAGGGAACAACGTATGTTGTTATGCGGTTTGACGGATAAAGATCTTCGTAGAATATGTGGGAGCCAATATGAGCATCCAAGTTCCGCTATTGGTTATTGACCAGAGACGTGTCTCGGTCATGTCTACATTGTTCTCGAACCTGTAGGGTCCGCACGCTTAAGGTTTCGATGACAGTTTTATTATGAGTTTATGAGTTTTGATGTACCGAAGGAGTTCGGAGTCCCGGATGAGGTCGGGGACATGACGAGGAGTCTCGAAATGGTCGAGACGTAAAGATCTATATATTGGACGACTATATTCGGACATCGGAAAGGTTCCGAGTGATTCGGGTATTTTTCGGAGTACCGGAGAGTTACGAGAATTCGTATTGGGCCTTTATGGGCCATACGGGAAAGGAGAGAAAGGCCCCAAAGGGTGGCCGCACCCCTCCCCATGGACTAGTCCGAATTAGACTAGGGAGGGGGGCGCCCTCTTCCTTCCTTTTCCTTCTCCCTTCCCTTTCCTTCTCTCCTACTCCTTCTACTTGGAAGGGCTCCTAGTTCTACTAGGAAAGGGGGAATCCTACTCCCGGTGGGAGTAGGACTCCCCTAGGGTGCGCCATAGAGAGAGGGCCGGCCCTCCCCTCCTCCACTCCTTTATATACAGGGAGGGGGGCACCCCTTGGAGACACAACAGTTGATCTCTTGATCTCTTAGCCGTGTGTGGTGCCCCCTCCACCATAGTTCTCCTCGATAATATTGTAGCGGTGCTTAGGCGAAGCCCTGCGACGGTAGAACATCAAGATCGTCACCACGCCGTCGTGCTGACGGAAATCTTCCCCGACACTTTGCTGGATTGGAGTCCGGGGAACGTCATCGAGCTGAACGTGTGCAAGAACTCGGAGGTGCCATAGTTTCGGTGCTTGATTGGTCGGGCCGTGAAGACGTACTACTACATCAACCGCGTTGTGCTAACGCTTCCGCTTTCGGTCTACGAGGGTATGTGGACACACTCTCCCCTCTCGTTGCTATGCATCACCATGATGTTGTGTGTGCGTAGGAAATTTTTTGAAATTACTACGTTCCCCAACACCATTGCGCAATGCTAACATGCTGCCCCAGGCCGGCCAACCGTCGGCGTTCATAGATGGGGACATGCGCTCTCCATATGTGGGCCACGTAGCAGCCACCGGCGATAACAAGGACGAGGTGGGAGGTGAGGAAGAGGGACTTGTGGCCTGGCTCGCGCCGTCGCGAGGAACCAAGGAGGCGTTTGGTTACCAGCATCGTTTTTTAGCACTTTGCATACTTGCCCCACTTGAGTTTGGTTGAGCTAATGCATGCAAAAGACCATTATATCTGCACTTAGTTTGATTGCCTGCATATGGGCTGCCTGCATTAGGGGAGCATTTTTGCATGTCATTTGGTTGTGTGCATTGGCTTATACAAGTGTCCGGTGTTTGGTTGTATACAAGCAACATGATTAAGAGTTAAAACCTACACATGACACATCGAGTTATGGTAGAGTTCTTGGTAGTGTGCTCGCGATGGCGTCGTCAGTGTAGGCCGAGGGCGAGGTGACCGAGAGGAACGATGTTGTTGAGGGTGTAGAGCACAACATGGCGTCCATTCGACAAGGTTGACAACTACACTTAACACTACGTCATGGTGTTGAGGCGGATAAAAGATGAAGGAGAAATGCAGTTTGGCGGTAGCTTGTGACCAAGATTTATACTACTTGGGCTCATAGATCAACACAAGTCAATAACTCATATTATTGTCACGATATCCTCCTACCATTCACTAGCGCAGTGACATGCTATACAAACAATTTTGAACCCTTTCCACCACGGTATTTTAAATCATCGTCTTGCCTGTGTGTGCGATAGGGGGGGGGGGTTCCTTTCCGCACATTCCAAAAACCGTCGGGGATAGGTCCTCCGGTCACACACGCGGGGCAAAAAGAACTCGTGTGCGATCGGGCAAGCTATCGCGTATAATTATACATGCTCAAACATTTTCGTTCATATGTACATCCCACATAATGAATCCCAGACAAACGTTTCTGTTCGTATTTACATCACACACAGTGAATCCAGACAAACGTTTCCGTTCGTACATACACCACACACGATTCCCCCGTCACATTGTTTGTGATAGCGTTATCATTGCAGATGATATTAATAATTTTATTGTTTGTGTTACTCGCGCTCGTTTCTTCTCTCTGGGAAAAGGAGAAAAGAAGGAGACGCTTCCGTCCGAGCTATTACGTATTTCCAGCGGGAGCGCTTTCTTTCTGTCCGGTGTGCGAGAGAGTAGTAGCAGACGTACTCATGCAGCATGCGCCACCAATAATAGCCCTCCCGTAGTTAGTTGGAGCTCCACCGTCCGCCTGCAGCCTGCAGGAGTCGACAATGGCAGGGCCGCGACAACTACTAGCTCCCTCCTCTCCCATGCATGCATAGTTTAACCAAGCCAGAATTATTATTATA
Source organism: Aegilops longissima (assembly GCA_021605205.1). Classification (NCBI taxonomy): domain Eukaryota; kingdom Viridiplantae; phylum Streptophyta; class Magnoliopsida; order Poales; family Poaceae; genus Aegilops; species Aegilops longissima. The sequence continues at coordinate 261,375,818 of CM038682.1, read as the reverse complement.
TGCATGTCCACATACATGTAAACTTTGGTCGCCGGACGTGTTCCAGCACAGCGATTCCGGAGAGTCGTCGCTGCCACGTTCTCCGAAGCCCCAACAGCAAAAGAGACGATCAAAGGGAGACGGACGGCAATGTGTGCCCCGCCATTTCATTTCCCGGAGGCCTCTGCTTCCCTTCTTCCTCCACGGCTCCGTCCGTTCTTGCCCCCCCATGCAGCATGAGAGCTGAGGCTGCATTGCTCGGCCGATCGGTTCGGCTCCTGCTCTGATTCGTGGTTCAGGTGGCGGTGGCTAACCTTCATTCTGATCCCAAGGTACGGCCCGTGGATTGTTATTACGATCTTCTTCCTTCCCATTCCTGTGAAACGATTGTTCAGAACCGTCTGCTCTTGGTATGAGGAAATGTTGACTCTTGAGCTAGTAGATGCCTAATTCAAGAATATTTTACAAAGCTAAAACCACGACACTTATTATGGATCGAAGGAAGTATTTCTTTTCCTGGGAGTTTTCTTTTTTTGTTTTTTGTTAGTTCTATTCTCTAGCATATGCTCTCCGTACATGCATGGTATGCATGTTGTGAACGAAACGGAAGTTTCCAAGTAATTAGGTCGTTCTCCTAACGATCGAGCTGGAAGAATCTTGTACTGTACTTCCCAGTTGGTCGTTGCAAGCTAGCAGAACATGTGTTGGAAGTGCATCATCTTTTTCTTATTTTGAGACAACATCATCTTTTTGCTGAAATCCTGCACTCAAGTCAACCGTTTTGGATTTTGTCGGTGGGATATTTATGAAGAGTACTCTATTATGAATATGATGGAGGCCCATGATCTAATTCTAGTACACGATGTTCTTCTCCCGTTTCTATTTATTTTATAAGGTCTCCAGCGAAGAGGGCATCTCAAACGGGGATTTTCCACCGTCATTTTAAAATTAACACTTGCTGTAATTATGTGTCTTCAACTCTTGATCAAGAGAAAATGCTGCACAAACACCCTGTTACAGCAACAGGCTTCAGCAATTTTGCATGATGTGGCTACAGACCTTTTCCTTTTCTTTTTGAGAGAAGACCAATTATAACCCCTGAATGTTTTTGTTTGTGATGAACATTGTTTCTATTTTTATTTGATGAGAATAATGCATTCCTTCTGAACTTCTGAATGTTTCCCTCCTTTTTACAGCGCTGCTGCACACAATGAGAACTCTGCTCCAAGCTAAAGGCGGTGGTCGCGGTGGCGGTGGCGGTGGCGGTGGCGGTGCCACCGACGAGGCCGCCGATGCAGTAGACACCGTGACAGGCACCATCACGCCGCCGCCCTCCTCGACCGACGATTCGCCGCCTCCTCCTCCTTCCGACTCCTCTTCCGACCCTCCTCCTTCTCCCTCGTCCTCCTCTTCTCCACCGCCGCCTTCCCCATCAGCTCCCTCGGACCCACCACCGTCTCCCTCTTCGCCCCCGCCATCACCGCCGCTTGCACCGCCTCCTTCGCCCGCGGCGTCTTCTCCCCCTCCGCCGGAGGCATTGCCGCCTCCTCCGCCGGAGGCATCCCCGCCGCCTCCACCTGATGCATTGCCTCCTCCGCCACCCACCCCGGTCTCTGCTGCCCCGCCTCCCGCAGACACCGCCGCACCGCCTCCACCTGATAATGCCCCGCCCCCACCGGATAATGCGGCCGCGTCCCCACCTTCTCCCACTCAGGCGCCGCCGCCAACGCAGGCGCAAGCCAAGCCGCCTTCTTCCAAAGCGTCGCCTCCGCCTTCCGCCGAGGAGCCAACGGCGTCTCCGGTGGTGGACGCCACGCCGCCACCGAAGCAATCCGCCGTGGATTATGCGCCGCCTCCGTCGGCGCGGACGAGCTCATCTGCCACGGCGCACTCACCTCCTGCTTCAGCGGTAACACCGCCCACGGCTGATAGAAGCGTGACGGCACCGGCACCGCCGAACACCGGCGGCATGAGCTCCGGCGCCACGGCGGGCGTGGCAGTCGTGGCCGTGATCGCCTTCCTCTGTTTCGCGGGCGTGTTCGTCTGCCTGACGAAGCGGCGGAAGCGCAAGTACTCGGACCAGTACTACCCGGGCTTCGCCGCGCCGCCATACACGCCGCAGCACATGTCCGGCGAGGCGCCGTTCCTGCGGGTGCCGTCGGCTCCGGGGTCGGGGAACTTCAGCCAGCCGGGAATGTCGGCGATGATGAGCCATTCGTACGGGAACCAACAGCAGCAGCAGCAGTACCAGTACCACCAGCAGCCGCCGCCGCCGCAGTTCGCGTCGGCGAACTACAGCAGCACGATGGGGAGCCAGGGGCCGGCGAGGAGCGTGGCGACGTCGGGCGACCTCAGCGTGGGCAACAGCAAGTCGTTCTCGTTCGACGAGCTGTACGAGATCACGGGCGGGTTCTCGCGCGACAAGCTGCTCGGGGAGGGCGGGTTCGGGTGCGTGTTCAAGGGCACGCTCGGCGACGGCAGGGAGGTGGCCGTGAAGCAGCTCAAGGGCGGCGGCGGGCAGGGCGAGCGCGAGTTCCAGGCGGAGGTGGAGATCATCAGCCGCGTCCACCACCGCCACCTCGTCTCCCTCGTCGGCTACTGCATCTCCGAGGACCACCGCCTCCTCGTCTACGACTTCGTCGCCAACGACACCATGCACCACAACCTCCACGGTAGGACCGTCTCTGCCCCGGCGGACACACACCACCACGACCTCCACTTCACCTACCAACTTCTTGAACGGTAATGGCTTAGTGGTGTGTCTAAATTGCTTTGCTTGCAGGGAGGGGGAGGCCGGTGATGGACTGGCCGACGAGGGTGAAGATCGCGGCGGGATCGGCGCGGGGGTTGGCCTACCTGCACGAGGATTGTAAGATTTGAATGGGTTTAATTTTGTTGCTATTTCTGCGTCAATTTGCTTGGAATTTTCAGCTGAATTTCCATGCTCTTTGCTGTTGTACATAGGTCATCCAAGGATCATCCACAGGGACATCAAGTCATCCAACATCCTTCTCGACGACAACTTCGAAGCTCAGGTTCTGCTCTTTCTGAATAAATGGATGTCGTTGTCTCGATGGTATGTTCAGTTACTGACGAAACCTCCTGAATGCTGTCTTCATCCTAATCCAGGTCGCGGATTTCGGGCTCGCCAGACTCGCGGAGAACGACGTGACACACGTCTCCACGCGTGTGATGGGCACATTCGGGTAAATAAAATCATCTTTGCAGAAGTCGTTCATCTCGGCACGTCGACAGAAAACGAGGAAAAATTGTCAAAACTCTCTGTTTGTGGTGACTGAAAACCAACAGGTACTTGGCGCCGGAGTACGCCTCGACGGGGAAGCTGACGGAGAAGTCGGACGTGTTCTCCTTCGGCGTGGTGCTCCTGGAGCTCATCACCGGCCGGAAGCCCGTCGACTCGTCCCGCCCCCTCGGCGACGAGAGCCTCGTGGAGTGGGTAAGAAAGATCACCACCAGCAGCACCACAGCAATGGAATACCACTGCATCCGTCACTGACAGCGCGCTGCTCTTGCTCCCTCGTGCCATTGTCGCAGTCGAGGCCGCTGCTGAACCGGGCGATCGACGAGCAGGAGTTCGAGGAGCTGGTGGACCCGCGCCTCGACGGCAACTACGACGACGTCGAGATGTTCCGCGTGATCGAGGCGGCGGCGGCGTGCATCCGGCACTCGGCCGCGAGGCGGCCCAAGATGGGGCAGGTACGTGCCGGCGAGGAAGAAGAACCACCTTCAAACTAACACCTTCGATCGAACTTGGCAGCGTCTCGCCATTAGTGACTGCTTCGTCGTGGGCTGTGTTGCAGGTCGTTAGGATCCTGGACAGCCTGACCCTGAACGACGTGGACCTGACCAACGGTGTGCAGCCCGGGAAGAGCCAGATGTTCAACGCCGCCAACACGGCGGACATCAGGCAGTTCCAGAGGATGGCGTTCGGGAGCCAGGACTTCAGCTCCTCCGAGTACACCCAGTCCAAGGCCAGCTTGAGCGGCAGGAGGGATCTGTAGCCACGCAGACATTGAAGATCCATGAGAGCTTTGCATCCGACGATTTTGTTTCTGTTCACCCGTTGATTCTTTCTGATTTTTTACAGTGAATTTTTGTTTGCTGTCTCACTATATGTTCGTGCCTTTGATGTGTACATTAACAAGGTATATGCCCACGTGGTCATGTATTTTTTAGCTATTCTGAAGAGATATAAATTGTTTTTGTCATCTGCTCCCGGAAGTAAGAACTAAGAAGCAGAGTGTTGTGAACAAGGTCTTGTGAAAACGAATGTGCTAAAGTTGTATTACAGCTGCGGCAATTAAGTTGGATTAGAGGGAATAAAAAGTTCCAAAAAAAAAATCTGAACTTTTTTTATAACAAACATTGTTTTTTTTTCTAAACCCATGCAAAATTTCGCAATGAAATCATATTTGTGGAGCTGTGGACAAAAAAACAAAATTGATGCTCTAAAATACCTCCAAACAATCTTTTTACAGCATCTATTTTGTTTTTTTCACACCTCCACAAATGTGATTCCATCCTGAAAATTTGCACGTGTAAGAAAACATTGATGTTTTTGCAAAAAGTGATTATTTAAAAAATTGCTTTTTTTTTGGATTTTGCTGTTCAACATAGCTCACATACTCGATGTCTCTTGTGAATATTATTGTTGTACGCACTAATGCACAAGCCATGTCATTTGAAATCGCTAAATTCCTAAAAGAAAAGGGGGCGATGAAATGGAATCAACGGGCGATGTAAGACATCTTCTCGAGGGCACACAACTTTTTTATGGATTTGCTAACTTTTATCTTCTTGCCAATGGTAAACATATCAAATAACACATCTTTCAACTAGAATAAGACAAGGAGATCAAGCTCAAAGTGCACGCCGGGTTATGGCGCGACTACCTATCTCCCAAGTTACTGAGCTACTCAACGAGAAAGAAGCCATTTCTATGAGGAAAAGAACGTTCTTATGCATGGGCGTCATGTAATCTTATCTCTTTTCGGCCAATTTAGTTTTGCTTCAGCCGTGGTGGGCCTTGTACGCGTGTGCGTGCATTGCTGGACCTAATAACTTGCAATAAAAGAAGATTGCATTCATACTCGATGCAATCCCTCAAAAAAATATTTCATAACTCGATGCAAAGGCATGAGGACCTTAGATATTAACCAAGAAATATGTGAGGGATGTGGTGTCCCAAATGGAAGATAACAAGGCAGTACATGTTGATGGTTTCTCTGTAAAATATCTTCCATTTTTTGGAGCCTATGAGGCCTTAATTTTGGACTTATCACTCACTACCTAAAATGTTACCTATGAGTAAACTTATAGGATTACTTGTTTGTTCCCCACCAGATTCCATTTTTTTTGGCCAACTTGGAAACAAGCCGTGCTGTTGTCATGTCTCGAAATGTTATATGTTGTATGAAATTTTTCCCTAAGCGGTTTATTTTAGATGGCTGGTTATTATCCGTAAAACCATTATAGAGATACACAAGAAAAGACATGACTCCCAAGGAACATACGGTTTGGAAGACTCCCAAGGTCAAGTTCCTCTCTTGGTTGGCTATTGAAGATAGGTTTGGACCGTTGATCGTTTGGTCAAACGTGGATGGACAAATTGCGCTCTTTGCCGTCTTTGCAAAAGAGGGCATGAATCTAAGGCGCGCCTCTTCTAAAAATGACAATTCACTATTCGGCTTTGAAACTTAGTTAAGGAGTGGCTTCATCTATGCCTCCATGTGGCATTTGGAGTGCTCCGCCAATGATTGGTGGATCAACCTCTCCGGCAAGAACATCCCAAATAGAAAAGCCATGGCATCTCTCACAATGCTTGTGTCTCAGACGATTTGGAATGAACGAAACACTCATGTCTTCTGTCACAAGAGCGCCCCTCCGCATGTTTTGCTTAGCGTAATAAGAAAAGAGGCCAAACTTTGGGTCACCACGGGGGTAAAGAATTTATGGAAACTGGTACCGAGAGAGTAACCTTTTTGTTGTAAGGGTGTCTTTTGTAACACAACCTCGATTATCTTCTTAATTAATCGATGAGGCAAAGCTTATGCCTTTGTTTCTACAAAAGTATTTGTGTGTATTTGATGTTTATGTATTTTGTTTATCATGTTTTGGAATAAGAACTGTTCATGTAATAGATCCAACTCTAAAAGGAAATGGTTCAGTAGTAGAACACAAAAGAATCATGTGCTACCCATTTTTATTTGGAACGAAAATAAAAAAAGTTTCATGCTCTGAGATTTTGTTTTGTTTTGTGCATTCTCTGTTCGGATACAATGCGAAGGATGTTATATGCAAGAATGGCAGGATTGACTAATGACAAATGATAGAGGTATAGGGGTTATTCTGTAAACAAAACGAGCACAAGTCTTGAGAAAATCAATGCCTGTTATAGTGCATGGATGCCAAGCTGGGTGTGGGCTTGCACTATAGTCTCCTTAGCCAGGACTAGTCATTGCATATGCGGCGTCCTTCTTCCCTTACGCTTATGCCTACCCAGTCAAAATGGATTGCCTAGACATTTGCAATCGTAGCCGTAGAGTAAGTCCGGGAATTCCTGGGTCGGGAATCAAGCTAGCTAGGATTGAAGAGGTTCCGCTAGGCATATAACTTTGCAGGGAAGAAAGTATAAGGACTCTCCAAGCACTAGCTTTCTTTCACATGCCTTCTATTCATGTTGTGTTTCCAAGGATTTCATGTCTACGGTGGCTGCATGCTCTTTCTCTCCAAATTACCTCACACCTATTAGTGGACGCTGCGTTCATGATAATGGAATGAAAGGATTGTAGAACATCGGTGGTATAAATACCAAAGTCCTCCAAAAGCTAATTTAATTTTGAGAGTAGTTTGGTAGGTGATAACAAAGCCATAGTTCCACCATGTATGGGTTACATATCATCAATAAATTTCAGAGCTTACAATATTGTGAAAAGGGTCAGTCTTTTTAACTCTCTAGTTTAAGAGATCATCTTACAAAGCATGAAAACGTGTAGAACTACTATCTTAGCTTTGTGTTTTACGGTTCTTTCGGGACATTGATATTGTAGAAAAATATCGCAAAAGAATTCACTGCACTTCTGACTGGTCGAGCATCAACAAAATTAACCAAAGTTTCATTAAGTCAGTGAAAATAATTAGTATCTTAAGAGTGTTGATTATCTTATTTTCAGGGAAAAGGGAGCTTGTATGAACTTAGGGTGAAATTTCGCTCATACAGTGACTTACAATCTCATATTTACCTGAACCCATCCATACTGCTATGTTTGGCATGCTCCGTATTAGATAGATAGGTAGTAGTGGAGATTGAGTTCAGTTTAAAACAACTTTGATCTCCTTCTATCTATATATCTCTCTGTAAACATCCTGGACTTGATTTTCTCTGTATATGCACGCATCCTAGCGACTATCCACAACTTGTATGCCATGGCTGGCCTTTTGCCTCATTCAATATATACACGCGGCCTACTACAGCAGGTTACACGCTTCTCATATTCTTTCATTGTAATCAGAGCTACTTCCTCAAAATATCAACAAGACTGCATCTAGCCTAGCCCCTCTTAGAGAAATCAATCTAGCCTAAGCTCCCGAGAGGAACCATGACCGACACCATCGCCTCTGCCATCGCTAGCACCATGAGAGCCCTCATCATCCAAGCTTCTTTTTCCACCTTCGCTCCTTCATCCAGCACTAGCACTGGCGTGCCCCTCGGTCCACCACCATCAGAGAAGCTCACGAGGACGAATTTCCTCCTATGGAAAGCCATTGTGCTGCCCCGCATTAAGGGTGCACAGATGGATCACTTCCTCGATGCCGCAAGCCTGGCGCCACCAGCCAGCATCACCATCACAAAAGTTGGGAAGGAGGATCACGTAGCGTAGTCGCGTGTGTTCTGCGTGATCCGATTATTTTGGGATCGGCTTTGTAAGAGGGCTACCTCACCATCTTGTATCGTTAGGCCGTATACTTTTTTGGTCATTGTTTTATATATAAAGAGGGACTAAAGCCTGTTTTGAGAGGGTTTTTTTTTTATTCATGCTCTATTCAGATATGAAGTGAAGGGTGTTATATGCAAGAATGCCAGGATTGATTAATGATAAATGACTGAGGTAGAGGGGTCATTCTACAAAGAAAGCGAGCACAAATTAATAAAATCAACACCCGTGATAGTCCATGAATGCCAAGATGGGTGTGGGGTTGCACTATAGTCTCCGTAACCAGGACGGGCCATTGCATATGCGACGTTCTACTTGCCACGTGCTTCTACCTAGCCTGTACTACAAATAAATTGTCTAGACATTTGCAACCACGACCTTAGAGTTAGTGCGTGATTTCATGGGTTGGGAATCAACCTAGCTAGGAATGAACCCTAGGCATATATCTTTGCAGTGAAGAAGGTAAAATAACTTTGCAAGCGCTAGCTTTCCCTCTGATGCCTTCTATTCCTATTCTTTTTCCAAGGAGTTTTTTTGACATGGTTTTTCCAAGGAGATCATGTCTACAGCAACTGCATGCTCTTTCTCTCCCAATTATCTCACACATATTAGCAGACACTGCGTTGGGTGATAGTGGAATGAAAGGATTGTAAGAGGCAGGATAACGGTGGTATAAATACAAAAGTCCTCCAAAGGCTAATTTAATTTTGAGAGTACTTTGGTAGGTGATAACAAAGTCATGGTTCCACCGTGTAGGGGGTACATATCATCAATAAATGATAGCATTTATAATATTGTGAAAAGCGTTAGTCTTTTTAACTCTCAAGTTTAAGAGATCGTCTTGATTTCTTGAGGACCAGCCTTTCCTGGTACTCATGCAAATTATCTGTATGACCAGACTTGGTTATTAATCAAGATAAAAATCCTGGTATGCATGCTTAATGGTTGTATGCATCCTTAGTTTGTGTAGAGATCAGAGAAGTGAAATTCTCCCCCATTTTAAACCCAACACCTGGGGTCAAATCCTTACGGAGGCGAATTTGGGTTCCTAGTTATTATTGAGGATCAAGCTTTCTTAGTACTCACACATTTATCCTTGAGGACTAGACTTTGTGTAATCAAGATTAAAAATCCTGTTACTCATGCTTAAAAAGGTCGTGTGCATCCCTAGTTGGTGCAGAGGCCGGGGAAGTGAAATCCCCCCCCCCCCCCCCAATTCTAACAAAGATAATTTGGCTAAACGAAACTGGAATGGATGTAGAACTGTTGTTTCTGTGATAAGGATTAAACAATTCAACATCTTTTTATTCCCTACCCTTTCGCGGCTTTGATTTGGCGTACGGTTCATGTTGCATATAATTTGCCACCCTCAACAAGTATCCCAAATTTGATTGAAAACTGGTTGGTTGGTATAGACAAAATACCTAAGAGTCATATCCATGTAGGGGTTTGTGCCTTAATTTTGCAATCTCAAATTGTCTGAATGATTGTGTTTTTAATAGGTCTCACTCTATTAATTTTTTTGCAAGTTATCTTCAGAGCCATCGCATTGATCCGTATGTGCTCATCACTTCAGCGTGGGGACGCTGGGGGCTCATGGCCTTTAGGCGCAACCGTCTGGAGATGGTTTCACAGGCGTTATTCAACCGGTTTGGCTGGCATGTAATAAATTATGTGGTTAAGTCATGTAATCTTTCGTTTGTACCCACCACTTATGGTGTTTTCTCTTTATTTTTGTCGTTTTAGTTGATACTATGTACATTTCAGACCTGTTTATTTCCTATTAATAAAGATGGCTGTGTGCATCATGATGATGCAGAGGCCGAGGTCATTCCATTTTTGAAGAAAAAATGAGATCGTCCTGCATTCGAAGAAAAAACGAGATTGTCTTGCAGAGCATGAATACATGTAGAACTATTATCGTGGCTTTGTACTCTACAGTTCTCGCATGACATAGGCATCATAGAAAAAATGTCGCAAAAGAATTTACTCGACTTCAGATTTGACTGAACATCGACAAAATTAACCAAAGTTTCATTAAGTCAGTGAAACTAATTAGTATCTTAAGAGTGTTGATCATCTTTTTTTTGCCGGGGAAAGGGAGCTTGTATTTACTTAGGGTGAAATGTTGTTACACAGAGACTTGCAATCTCATTTGTACCCGAACCCAGCCACACCGCCATGTGTGGCGTGCTTCAGCCATAAGCTGCAAGTCTATGACTAACCTTATTATGTGTGCGACGAACTAAGCTCAAGACAAGCCCCCTTTTGCCATCCATCATTGACTGAATCTCTCGCATGACTACCATATACCTGAAGCGGTCACCCTGTCTCGCCCTGATCCCTGAGACTGCCTTGAAGCAATCCATCTCAACTACAATGGGCATCTGATCGAGTTCTGTGTAGTGCCAGTTCTAATCCTTCTCTACATGCTTCTAGCTGAGCCTTGTTGGAGAACGTAGTAATTTTAAAAAAATTCCTACGCACACACAGGATCATGGTGATGCATAGCAACGAGAGGGGAGAGTGTTGTTCATGTACCCTCGTGGACCGAAAGCGGAAGCGTTAGCACAACGCGGTTGATGTAGTCGTACGTCTTCACGATTCGACCGATCAAGTACCGAACGTACGACACCTCCGAGTTCAGCACACGTTCAGCTCGATGACGTCCCTCGAACTCCGATCCAGCCGAGCTTTGAGGGAGAGTTCCGTCAGCACGACGGCGTGGTGACGATGATGATGTTCTACCAACGCAGGGATTCGCCTAAGCACGGTTATGATATTATCAAGGTGGATTATGGTGGAGGGGGCACCGCACACGGCTAAGAGATCAAGAGATCAATTGTTGTGTCTAGAGGTGCCCCCTGCCCCCGTATATAAAGGAGCAAGGGGGGAGAAGTGGCCGGCCAGGAGGAGGCATGCCAGGGAGGAGTCCTACTCCCACCGGGAGTAGGACTCCCTCCTTTCCTAGTTGGAGTAGGAGAAGGGGGAAGGAGGAGGGAGAGAGGAAGGAAAGGGGGGCGCCCCCCCCCCTCCTTGTCCAATTCGGACTAGAGGAGGAGGGGACGCGCGGCCTACCCTGGCCGCCCCTCCTCTTCTCCACTAAGGCCCATCTTGGCCCATTAAACCCCCGGGGGGGTTCCGGTAACCCCCGGTACTCCAGTAAAATCCTGATTTCACCCGAAACTCTTCCGATATCCAAATATAGGCTTCCAATATATCGATCTTTATGTCTCGGCCATTTCGAGACTCCTCGTCATGTCTGTGATCACATCCGGAACTCCGAACTATCTTCGGTACATCAATACACATAAACTCATAATATAACCGTCATCGAACTTTAAGCGTGCGGACCCTACGGGTTCGAGAACTATGTAGACATGACCGAGACACGTCTCCTGTCAATAACCAATAGAGGAACCTGGATGCTCATATTGGCTCCTACATATTCTACGAAGATCTTTATCGGTCAAACCGCATAACAACATACGTTGTTCCCTTTGTCATCGGTATGTTACTTGCCCGAGATTCGATCGTCGGTATCTTAATACCTAGTTCAATTTCGTTACCGAAAAGTCTCTTTACTCGTTCTGTAATACATCATCCCGCAACTAACTCATTAGTTGCAATGCTTGCAAGGCTTATAGTGATGTGCATTATCGAGTGGGCCCAGAGATACCTCTCCGACAATCGGAGTGACAAATCTTAATCTCGAAATACGCCAACCCAACAAGTACCTTCGGAGACACCAGAGAGCACCTTTATAATCACCCGATTCGTTGTGATGTTTGGTAGCACACAAAGTGTTCCTCCGATAACGGAGTTGCATAATCTCATAGTCATAGGAACATGTATAAGTGATGAAGAAAGCAATAGCAGAATACTAAACGATCGAGTGCTAAGCTAACGGAATGGGTCAAGTCAATCGCACCATTCTCCTAATGATGTGATCCCGTTAATCAAATGACAACTCATGTCAATGGCTAGGAAACATAACCATCTTTGATCAACGAGCTAGTCAAGTAGAGGCATACTAGTGACACTACAAAAAAATACACTTCCATGATGATACGTGTTTGTCACAGTAGGTCGCGTTTTTTGTCATGCATGTACATCCATGATGATTTTATGACAGAATCAAGAGAGTCATACATGTGCTGTCGTAGAAGTGTTCCATGACATTACCAAAATTATCATCACGGAAGTGTCCACTTCCATGATGATAAATCCCGCGTCACAGAAGTGCTTTCGTCAAGGGTGACCGACACGTGGCATCCACCGTAACGGAACGTCGTTAAGCTATCGGGTCGGGTTTTGGATCCGATAACCCGTTAACAGCCCCGACCAATGGGGATTTTCCACGTGTAAAATCATCATTGGCTGGAGGAAACACGTGTCGGCTCATCGTTGGGACAGATGTCATCCACTCATTGGACAGAAGGCGCCTATGATACGTCGACACGTGGCATGGCCCAACAGAGGCCCATTCCAGTGAAAAGGCCGGCCCGTTTGACTTGGTCAAAAGGTGGCGGGCCGGCCCATGTAAAGCCTGTTAACGGCCTATTCGCATATAGCCCATTTACAGCCCGCTAACCCAAGGCCCATTACGCCCTATCCGAATTAGGCTCAGTAGCATCATCTGGGCCACCCAATATGATTCCAGCCCGTTTTCACTTCTGGCCCATGTATGGTCCATGACGTCTTTCGGCCCATATGAGGCCCTATGTAACTCTTGGCCTATTAACGGCCCGTGGTGAAACTGGCCCGTAATGAACAATGTATCACTTTACACCCATTAATGGCCCGTGGTGAAACTGGCCCGTAATGAACAGTGTATCACTTTATACCCATTAATGGCCCATTATTCCGTTGGGCCGTTTCCAGCCCATGTTATCTTTAGGCCTTCTCAGAGCCCATTTATTCTTGGGCTCATTTCCAGCATTCGTTTACTTACGGCCCGTTACTGTCATTTTCTGCTTGTGGGCCAAATTCAGCCCGTGGTTACAGTCGGCCCGTTTGTGGTCCGTTAATACGTTGGGCCGTTTTCATAGCGTCATCAAATATGGCCTATTAACGATGGCCCGTTATGGTCGGCCCATGAACGGACGATTCCAACTCTAGCCCGTTTACAGCCATAATGCGGCCTGTTATTGGCCCATGTTTGGCCAATCGATCATACGGCCCGTATAAGGCCCATTGATGATACGGCCCGTAGAAGGCCCATTGTTTCTACGACCCGTAGAAGGCCCATGTTTCTCTTGCCGTAGAAGGCCCATCGTTTCTCGACCCGTAGGAGGCCCAAAGTCACTACAATAAATATTATCCCATGGTTATTGTGGCCTAGTTTTAAAAATAGGTTATTGCAGCCACTAGCAAACCGCGGAAAAAGAACGCAATGACTACAAGCAAACAAATAAACAAGACAACAAGGAAATAAATAAGCAAGCAACTTACGCTAGGCTATCACGGCTATCACACATATTACAACCATCGGGCATCAAAGTTCGCCACCGATTGCAAATAAACGCTACCGACAAAAGAATATACAAAACGAGAGCACTTCGAAGGCACTAGGCCTGGCGGATCGGGCCCCCAAACAGTGAAGAAGCTGAGTACACCTCGGTTGTGTCAACGATAGATGCATCAACACTAGATTTAAGGCATGATGGTGCGCACGGCAATCCTCGACATCTTCATTGCATCTTTGACTTCAAGTCGGAGCTGAGCTGAAGCAAGCCTTTCCGCTTTAAGTTGAGACCAAGAAGTCGAATCGATTGAGGCAGCGATCGCACAAAGGTTGTCTCACACCTGCTGGTGAGTAGCTTCAACTCACTGTCTTCATCAAGGCAGGACCTTAGGGTCATCTCGCTGTCCTCAAGATGGTTTGGCTCACTATCTTCCCTAAAGTTCTGCCTGGCGTAAGAGATACGAGTCTGAAAGAGAAACAAGGAGACACGTAACAGGTTTCACAATTATATAAGCAAATAAATGGATCTGTTCTGCATAAGGAACATGTTTTTACAACTACAATTTGAAACTGGTAGTTTTTGCTAACATCCAATCAGATGTAAACAGCAAAGCAAACAGCAGTGGAGGAAATGATACCTATCCAAATCTATACTAGAACAAAGTTTGAAGGCTTGAGAAGGATGAACTTACATTACATGTTAACACGGGCTGGACAAAGCCCTTCTCCATGTTGATGGAAGGATAATTCAATAAATTCCCCAAAGAAAATTCTTTATAAGCGTTGCCGTTATTCTACATTTTGCAAAGAGTAAATATAGATCAAATAATATTGGAAGAAACAGAGGATAATGAAGCTCAGGTGCGGTGATGATACATAATCAAATAGCAATTAATTAAGTACAGTGTTACAAGGCAAAAGGGAGAGAGTAACGACAAGAGCAATGCAGAGCCCATTATTGTTTTGAGATCGTATGATCCTTTGAGCAAGGAGATTCATCTGAAATTAGTTTTCATACAAGAGAGAAGGTAAGGCACAAGCAGAAATTTAGGAGTTCAAATTTTGAATTGATATCATAGATGAAGATGCGACCTTTGGGCTCCTAGCAGTTCTAATAGGGTTTGGCCACCGGAGTAGGGGTAAAGTGTGTTACAGTTGGGCTGTGTTTTACGTGGCTGCTGATCTATCGACTTAACAGTATCACTACCTTTTCCAAATACCTAGTTTGTACTCCTTGAGGATCTGCACTCACCCTCTTCCTTTTGGACATCTATTACGACAGAACAACATTTGACTGGAAAAACATAGTGTGACGACACATGGAATAGGTACAGAAAATGGATAGGTATGGCATATACTCATATATGATGCTTAAACTAAGCAGATGGTGTAACAAAGTAGAAGTAATGAAAGAGGTCAGATGCAAAATATGTGCGACCAATACAACTTTGAAAAGTTAGAGCAAGCACCTTGATGGGTGAATAAGATGGGCCATCCTCCACCATGCCAAGTTTGTTAGCCAGTGGATTGTTCTGCAATATTCCTCTCGTGCGCCCATTCTCATATTCATTTTGATAATGTTCAATATCTGACATGCATGAAAACATAAAAACAAGTGAGATTTTCTTTGTAATGCGAAGTGATTCTAATCCAATCGCCTCCTGTAAACCCCTTTGTGCTATCTCTGCAATTCTTTTAAAAGATGTCATGCATGCTATAATTTGTTGTGTGCATTAATATAATGTGGCCTACTACTCAAAATATGAGAGCTCCAGAAGTGATGACACTTCACAGATGATAGCTTCAACATATAGTAAAGAAGAACAAGTCGACCTGACCTGACAGATTCAAAATATACTAAGGGAGAACAACTCGACCTGACCAGTCGACCGCAAGAGAAGAGTATCGTCTTAAAGAAGAGCAGAAGAGCAAGCAGATTGAAGATATTACAAGTCTTTCAATACAATGTCGGTTGGCCACCCATGATGAACCAGAGTGCACAGAGAAATACTATCCTTTCCGGTCTCTCCATATGTGGCTCACAGGCATTTCGAAACTAAAGTAGGAACATTTAGCTAACCAATTAAACATCTCTCGTTTTACTAATATCAGCAATAATATCGATATGAATTTGTACAACTAAGCTTGTTTAGCTCGATGGGTGGAGCAGTGCTATTACGACATGAACCACGTAGGCTGATTGTGGTCATCATAAAATGGGGAAAACATAAGCATGATGAGTACAATGTTGACCGTGGCAGTGGGATGGCAGATCTGAAGCTGCAAACCGCGCAAAGGGTAGTTAGAAACCGATGTTTGCTTTGAAATAACAACTAAGATTTGGTATGGACAAGAAAGTACGGTCAACAAGTGACAAAGAAATGCAATTATGCTGTCTCTCTATATGTCGCGACATGCATTTGGTAACTCAAGTGGGACCTTTAGCTAACTAATTAAATGTGTCGGTTAACTAATATCAGTATCATATCACAATCATATTTGAACAACTAAGCTTTCGAATTCTTAGTGTTGTGTTGTTTAGCTTGAAGGGTGGAGTAATGCTAGTATGACAGAAAGCACCTAGAGTAGATAAAAGGGGAAAACCCTAAGCATCAAGAGAAAAATCAGGAAAGTGGAACTAGCTGGACCAGTGGGTGGCGCACATGCTTTTCGAAACGAATATAGGAACATTAGGTGACCAATTAAACGTTCTCTATTTTAGTGATATGAGCATCATATCAGATTCGTATTTCAACACGTAAGCTTTGGGTTGAGGTCTTGAGAAGCAGTGCTAGCACGACACGAAGCACCTACGATGATGGTAGTGAATATAAAGGGGGGAAACCATAAGCTTTACGAGTATAGTGCCCGTGCCATGGCGGATCTGAAGGTGCAAACCGGACAAAGCTACTTCGCAACCAATGTTTGCTTTCAACTAGCCACTACGATTGGTATGGACAAGAAAAGTACAGTAAAGAAATTATGATCTATTTTCCGGGTGAGATCAATAACTTAAGCACATATGGAAGAGTACCACCTCTCTTGCGACATCGTGTAGGCCTATGCTGATACGTTGAGGGTGCTGCGGGTGCGATGGCTGTCGGCGGCAGGGAAGAAGACTTTAGACGGCAGACGGTCGGGTCGGGGGATATATCCTGTTGCCGTGGACGAGGCGGTCATAGGAGCGGCAACAGCAAGGTGGACGACGGCGCCGATGAAATGAGAGGAGGCGATGAAAGGATCCTGGTCCAGCGCCGTGGATGAGAGACGTCCATCTCTTGCTGTGGACGACGGGGTACGGGTAGCGGCTCCAGCAAGGTGGAGGATGGGGTGGCGGACGGAGGAGGCTGGCCGCAGTGCGGAGGTTGTCGTGCCGCCGACAGTGTATGAATGGGGAAATGGAGGGGAGGGGAGATCTCAAACTTTGGGATGTGCTTCTCTGAAATGGGGGAAAGTTACGAACTTATCCCCCGTTTAAAATTTCGGACAACGCGTCGGTTGGGGATAGGACGGTAATCTCGCATCTCCCAAATATTTACCGGTAACTATTTCAGGCGAGGAGAGGGTGTTTTGCCGCCCATGGTGTATGAACAGGGCTGACAGGTAGGGTGGTTGTGTCACGTCTGATGGAAGTTACACATCTGCCCCTATTTAAAATATTAGCCTACATCGATTTCGGACAAGGAGAGTTTGTTTTGCCGCCCACCGTGTATGAATGGGGAAATGGAGGAAGAGACACATGTCTTTCGGACAAGCTTGAATCAAATGTGTTTTGCCGCCCACGTTTGGCGCCCACCGTGTCTGAATGGGCTCAGTGGCCGTCGTGTCACGTCTGATTGAAGTTACTAGTCTACCCCTATCGACAGCAGTGTAAATCCGGTCAATAAGGATGTCAAGTGTCAGGGGTAAACAGTAATTTCCATCTCGCAAACACTTGCTTCGGGCAGCCCACAAATTATAGTGGGTGTTTAGCCGCTTCGTTCAAAACTTGGGAGAATTAGCATTCACGTTTGCCACAGGACCGGCAAACTAAATTCAAATCAATTTGTATTCGATTACGAATATCCACAGATAATTATACGTTTTGTTTTTTATTTCTTCAAAACCAAAACAAAGATTTATTCCACCTTTATATATAATTATGATTTAGAAATGTCGTGATCTTCGAATTCAGTAGGTTGGATACACTCTGAGTCAAACAGTTATTTCATCCAATACAATATGCTCACACGGAAAACAGTTCACCTTATGTCAATCATACAAATACTGAGGATTACCTCGCCTAAAAAATTCGGATCATTACACATGGACAACATAGGGGTCTTGCAACATAATCCATTCAGAGACATGACACAACATGCAAGTACAATAATCTAATGACAATTTCAACTGGTATCTAAAGAAGAACCGGGATTACCTTGGGCTTCAGATAGCGTAAACAATGAGACCTCCTCCGTCTTCAAATGCAACATTCTTACTTCCTCCAATTCTTGGGTTGCTTGCATAATGTGTGCCGCTAATTCCGTAATTTCCAGCCTCAAGATAAAGATTACCTCATTCATGGCAGCCACACCATCTCTTTCGCCTCTAGTAGAGCCTCAAGCACTATAATATCGTGCTCGATCGCTCTCCGCGGTGTTGCCTCTGAACTGCTACCATCTGGTAACATGGATGGCGCACTGCTTCCACAAATAGATTCTGGGGTTGTATATTGTGTCCTAGGTTTCCGCTGCACATCAGTAAGAGATAGTTATCGTATGATCCAGGCAGTAAGCTTGCATGGTAAACGACGGATGAATTATTGCCGAGCATGGCAAACTATATTTAAATGGTTCGAAGCAGCATCAACCGAAAATAAATTAAAATGGTAAGATGAAACTAGGGATGTAAGTGGCAAATAAACGACATCCGCTAGTCCCATCTAGTTAGTTTTTGCTACCTCCCGAGTTCATTTTCCTCAAAAAACAAAAACTCTTTTGAACTATCATACCACTAGTGGACTTTAATCGGGATTAAACGGGACCCAGTTGACATCCCTAGTTCAAAGGGAGTGTACAACCGCTATATTTAAGTTGCCAAGGCATCTAAGCAGTTGAAATAATCTGAGAAAGCACTTAACAGTGTGGCCTCATATAAACTATGAAGACAGTCGTGTGATGAAGTTGAGAGGAAAAGTTAAGGATTCAAATGAAATAGGCATGCATTTCTTTACGATAGTACAGCGAGCATCGCGACATATTGGCCAACTCAGGTATAGCGTAACAACAAATAAGCATTCGAATCAAGCAATACAGCAAAGCAGACAACTGAACTATTTGTAATTCAGTAGGATTACACGTTGAGGGCACAAGCCAACAAAGCAGCCCACTCGCATTACATTTCACATGTACTAAAACACACTGGCTTACCATATGTTGTTGTGAAGCCTAGCTGCTGTTGCAATGTTCTTTGAAGATATCGTCAGCATCCCGTGGTTGCAAATCTAGTTGTTGTAGTTTATTCTGCACCATCTATTTAGGTAAAATTAATTTTAATCGCATGCACTGGTCCGAATTGATCATCAATGGTTCATCTAAACTAATGAAAGAAGGGTGTGTGCATACACGACAATATATCTGCTTCCCTCTATTTTTATGCTTGTTCGAGGTGCCAGCCCCAAAAGAACAAATATTTTGCTTGATGGGGTTGGCAGCTCCATAATTAATAGAAGCATCAAATTAGTCATGCAACTTGGGAAGCAGTGATGTAATAGCTAGCATCAGAAAATGTAGTGTAAAATGAACAAAAAGCAGCGGAACCACATGCTAGTTTGCTAATGTGTAATTAAGCATAGAGAACATCAAGCAGTCTGATGGAACCAACAGGTGGCATCGAACAAAACTAAAGCATATTAACTATATGTGCACTTTGGTATGTAATTTAGCACATGTAACATGTTCATCTTTGCCGTAAGTATGGCCCTCAGTGCAAGCGAATAACGCGTCTCATGAAAAACTGAATGATGCCCCAAGAAATTCAAAGGTGTGGTGCTTATGCTAGGAAAGTGAACGTGGCGCGCGGCCGTTGGATAATAGTACCGATTCTCGGCGCGTATGGGTATCATTGTCATACTTGATAGCTAAGGATCGTCGATGGTGCTCGTGTTGCGGTTGAGTTTGGGCCGGCTGTCGCCGTCGCTGAAGCGGCTCCGGTGCTACGGTTGCGGCGCCTGTCGACATACAAGAAAGCTCATCTGTGGTAAGTGAACAGTTGCACGATAAAGAGAAAAACCGAAGGAGTACAAATCGAAATAAGCTGATGAGGCTGCGGCGTCGGTAAAGCAGGGCCGGTGGAGTTGAATATGGCGTCCGTGGAGCGGGTCCGGTGGAGTGGACGAAGGCTTCGGCGGGCGCATTGTACAGTGCTTTCGATGAGGCGGATCTGTTGCGGCGGACGAGGGCTTGTATGAAGGGCCAGTGAAGGGGCGGACGAGGGAGTCAGTGAAGGGCCTACGCTGTGGTGGATGAGGGCACTGGTTAAGCAGATCCGGTGCGGTGGACCATGATGGCGGTCAAGGAGATCTGGAGCCGTGGACAAGCCAGTCGCTGAAGCGGCTCCGGTGAAGTGGTGAGTTGGCAGTTGGGGGTTCCAAGGTGCGGAAGGTAGATCCGGTGGGGTGTGAGGTCCAACGCTGCGGCGGAGGACTAGATTCGGCAGCTTGCCGTGGTTGGGGGGGTCGGGGAGGGGAAGGGGAGGGGCTCTGGGGAAGAATGTTGGGGGCAAAGAGGGGAAAACAATGGAGTTACCAAAGCAGCCCTTTTCCGTTCATGTGGCAGGGGTAAAACAGGAATATCGCAAGGCTAAACTTTCGGGCGCGTGATATTTCGATGTGAGCGGGAAGTTTGAAAGCTTTTGGCGCCTAAAATTATAAGTATTCTGCTCTCGTACGGCCGACTATGATATCATGGCCGGCAATCTGTTTGTTTTGCATGCAAAAAAAATGTGGAAGTTTTGAAAATCAATGTCTCCAACTCGAAACTTAGATTGTCCATTCAATTCAAATATGGATCATTGAGCTACTACAAGAAAATACCATCATACGATCCAATTCAAATGAAATTCCAAATGTGTTTATCCCAAATATGATGACAAAATAAAAAATGTGTATGTGTATGAATAAAGTGGATGATTATAAAGTTTGAACATGCCCGTATGTGTATATCTCTAGGTTTGATATATGAATTTGAAATCACGAAATCCGGCTTAAAAATGTACCTCCGTTTAAATGAATTACAAAAGCTAATGATGGAGTCGGATTCCAAAATTCCAATCTTAGGTTTGTAATTCGGTACATCAAGGTATATCACGCATGTTCAAAAGTATCGTTATCTCATAGTACAAACTGTGAAACAAATTGATCAACCATGAGTGCACAATATCTAAATAACGCTAAAGTCCCTCAAATATAGACACCTCACTCTTTATCCAAGTCAACCCCCCCACCACACACACACACACACACATAGAGAAGTCGTTCTCTCCCCAAACACCAAGACACGAGCACATTAACACCCCTCTCTCTTGTAAAGTCCGACCCCAACATAGGTCTCTATCACTTTGTCTCTCGGGCATGCACACATCTCTTCCCTCACTCTCTAGGTCTCCCGCTATCTCTCTTACCCAAGCACACGCACTATGTAGAGTGTATATTTCCCCTACACACAAAATGTCGCCCCCAAACGTCTATCTCCGTAGTTATGTGGTTCTTGCGCACTCACCTCACACACCACCCCCACTGCAAACAAGCACACTTTGTCTCCTTGTGCACCACTCTCCTCTTTCTATCTCTCCCACATGCGGACCCGCCCCGGCTCCTTCCCTGTATACATATATGTCGTGACTCTTTGCATAGCTCCCTAATGTATAATCATTCTCGATTTCGCACATTGTTCTCTACACCATCTATTCTAGATCTCTCATGAAGTCCCTATCACACACACGATGACTCTCTTCCCTTGCGTCTCCGTTTATAGGCCAATTTCGGACAACATCAACATTGTCTCCCTATCTATACGCCATTTATGGACACAAACGACCCCTCTCGCCCCCTCTCTTCCTATCTCTCTCTCTCTCTCTCTCTCTCTCTCTCTCTCTCTCTCTCTCTCTCTCTCTCTCTCTCTCTCTCTCTCGTCTAGCTCCCTCTTTCTCTCGCTCTCACACCCTCTCCCACACACACACGATGTCTCTTCCAAATAGTCTGCTCCCCCCCCTTTCCCGTGCTATCTCGCTACTACACATGTCACACCATTCCCCTTCCCTTATACTAGGTTTACATCATCAGTGGTCTCTCTACTCCACATACACTCTCTCCTCTCACACACAAACGCTGCACAAACACACATGCACACACACAAACACCCATTTATCTGGATCCTCATCTCTCCTCATGTCCGCATGTGTATCTCACACACTCACTCTCTAATTATGTATACGTGTCTCCACGTTACACAACACAAAGCCCCATGTACATGTCTCTCTCTATCCTCCACACACATAGACACAAAGAATCTGTTATCATTGCCTCAGTCTCTAACATATCACACACGCACACACACACACACACACACACACACTCTCTCTCTCTCTTTCTCTCGCAAACACGCTCAACAAGGGTTTCCCCGTGAATAACTTATCATCTATTCATCAACAGTCGTGGCAGTACGGCGAACACGAGATGTGAAAAAGAATAAATCTACACGTCTTAGACCACCTAGTATGACTACTAGGACTAGAGCAAGCCAAAAAGCGTGCCGCCGTCACCCCCTCCTTGTTGGCAACGAGAAAATCTTTGTTTTACACAGTCGAGAAGTCATTGTGCTAAGGCCCCACATGCCAAGGCGTTGAATAGAATGTAGATGCTAGTTTACGGAAGCAAGTATCGGTAATACGTTTGTATCTCCATACTTATATTTCTTATCTTATAAAAAACCAAGTTGGTGATGATGGTACGTGTGCCATCTTGCAATATAGACCGTCCGATCTATATCTGACGGATGGAAATTAAACTAAAAGATACCCGCACCCCTCTCCACATTTGCAGACAAGGCCTTCCCTCATTCATCCTTATCTCCAACAAACCTCATTGTTGAGCAATTAAGAAAGGAAGCCTCTGGAACAAACTGCACTGGTGGCATTGCCAAGGCGTCGTCAATCCCCATGCCTCCGCTCATCCACCACCAACCACCACCACACCCTACTCCTCTTCACCTTATCTCATATTTCTCGAGATATCATTAGTTTTTACACATGGGATTACTCCCGCAAGGGTCAATCACAACAAGTGTTTTATAAAAAATGCATCTTGATGTTCCGTGCAATGCACGGATCTTGCTAGTACTCCTACACAAGACTAAGTTGGTGATGCTGGTGTGTCTGCCATCCGTCGTTTGTGACCATTAGATCTACATCTAACGATTGTGAGGTAAGTTGTTGCCTTTTCTCACCAACATCCCACTTGTCTACCAATTTGCAGAAAAACCCATAATTAGTATCTTAAAACCAACCACATCCCTCCCTGACCTCACCAAAACAGCCCAAGGAATATATTCTAATTGAAACATAACATATCTCTAGTGACATATGTATATCAAAATTAGAGTGTTTTGTACCAAGTTTGTGAATAAGTATTATTCTAATTATGATTCGTTGCAACGGACATGAACATTGCTAGTATTTCTAACCATGCATTTTTTTCCTAGTATTCCATAGTTTCGAGTTTTCCATCAAGATATTAGTCACTCATGGTTGATATTTACTTTCAATCATGTACACATATGCACTATGTAACTAGCATTGCTTATTGGCTTCCAAAGCTTAACTTCCACTCCTACTTACAATATGTAGAGTATTTAACAAAAAACTACCACTTTCAACCAACCCTAGGAAGAATCTATTGTACAAAAAATAGCAAAAACATACCCAAAATTTCTTAATCCATGCCAAAAACTACCTAGTACTCCTACCGATTAGGTTCGTTTAAACCCATTTATGACAGGGTTGGCCCACACGTCCGTCTTGTGAGGCAGCTTAAACCAACACATTTTGTTTGACCGTTGACACGAGGGACCCACATCGACCTTCTATCCTGTTATTCCCCTCAAATCATTATTTTTCCTGAACATTACTTCAAACAGATCTTGATGCGTGTTCGTCGGTGGCGCCGGTGATAAGCGAGCTGGCCGCCGCTCCGTCGGACGGGCGGACACCGCTGGCCTCCTCCGCGACGGGTTGGCGGCTGGCCCGGCGTGACTCACGAGCGAGCAAGCCGCCGCGCTGGCCTTCGCTCGAGCCAGAAGGCTGGCCTTAGTGCGGCGCGCGCGAGCAAGCCGCCGCGCTGCCGTGCCAATCTAGCTAGCAAACCTTGCAGACAAGCAGCTGGATGATGACCCACAAGTATAGGGGCTCTATCGTAGTCCTTTCGATAAGTAAGAGTGTCGAACCCAACGAGGCGCAGAAGGAAATGATAAGCGGTTTTCAGCAAGGTATTCTCTGCAAGTACTGAAATAAGTGGTAACAGATAGTTTTGTGATAAGATAAATTGTAACGAGCAACAAGTAACGAGAGTAAATAAAGTGCAGCACGGTGGCCCAATACTTTTTGTAGCAAAGGACAAGCCTGGACAAACTCTTATAATAGGAAAAGCGCTCCCGAGGACACATGGGAATATCATAAAGCTAGTTTTCATCACGTTCATATGATTCGCGTTCGGTACTTTGATAATTCGATATGTTGGTGGACCAGTGCTTGGGTGCTGTTCTTACTTGAACAAACATCCCACTTATGATTAACCTCTATTACAAGCATCCGCAACTACAACAAAAGTATTAAGGTAAACCTAACCATAGCATGAAACATATGGATCCAAATCAGCCCCTTACGAAGCAACGCATAAACTAGGGTTTAAGCTTCTGTCACTCTAGCAACCCATCATCTACTTATTACTTCCCAATGCCTTCCTCTAGGCCCAAACAATGGTGAAGTGTTATGTAGTAGATGTTCACATAACACCGCTAGAGGTTAGACAACATACATCTCATCAAAAATATCGAACGAATACCAAATTCACATGACTACTAATAGCAAGACTTCTCCCGTGTCCTCAGGAACAAACGTAACTACTCACAAAGCATATTCATGTTCATAATCAGAGAGGTAATAATATGCATATAGGATCTGAACATATGATCTTCCACCAAATAAACCAACTAGCATCAACACTACTAGCAACCTACTAGCACCAATCCCGGACTTGGAGACAAGAATTGGATACAAGAGATGAACTAGGGTTTGGAGATGAGATGGTGCTGGTGAAGATGTTGATGGACATTGCCCTCTCCCGATGAGAGGAGCGTTGGTGATGATGATGATGACGATTTCCCCCTCCCGGAGGGAAGTGTCCCCGGCAGAACAGCTCCACCGGAGCCCTAGATTGGTTCCGCCAAGGTTCCGCCCCGTGGCGGCGGAGTTTCGTCCCGAAAGGTTCCTCTTGATTTTTTTTCTCATCAAAAGACTTCATATAGGAGAAGATGGGCGTCAGAGAGCCACCAGGGGGCCCACGAGGTAGGGGGGGCACGCCCCAGGGGGGGCGCGCCCCCCACCCTCGTGAGCAGGGTGTGGGCCCCCTGGCCTTCACTTTGGCGACGATTTTTCTTTATTTATTTTAAGATATTCTGTGGAGTTTCAGGACTTTTGGAGTTGCACAGAATAGGTTTCCAATATTTGCTCCTTTTCCAGCCAGAATTCCAGCTGCCGGCATTCCCCCTCTTCATGGTAGACCTTGTAAAATAAGAGAGAATAGCCATAAGTATTGTGACATAATGTGAAATAACAGCCCATAATGCGATAAATATCGATATAAAAGCATGATGCAAAATGGACGTATCAACTCCCCCAAGCTTAGACCTCGCTTGTCCTCAAGCGAAAAGCCGATAACAATAAATATGTCCTCATGTTTAGAGGTAGAGGCGTCGATTAAAATAAATTACGGACATGAAGGCATCATGATTATTCTCATAACAACAACATATATAGATTTTGTCATATGATTACTTATGTTCAAGTGATGATCTTTTCACAATGCAAAAGTATGAATCAGAAACCTTATTGGGCACCAACAAATTATAACCTCGGTCATTGAAACAATTGCAATTTATCATAACATCGGAAAGAGTCTATGTCAGAGCTTAATAGCAAGTCCACATACTCAACTATCATTTAGTCCTTCATAATTGCTAACACTCACGCAATACTTGTGGTTACGGAGTTTTAATCGGACACAGAGAAAGATACGGGCTTATAGTTTTGCCCCACAACCTTTTACCTCAAGGGTAATGTCAACAATAATAATTCATGCTCCCCTACATCCAAGTAGATATGTATATCATGTTCTTTCCAACATGCTGGGCTTGCCAAAGGATAAAATGAAAAAGGAAAGGTGAAGATCACCGTGATTCTTGCATAAGGTAGAAGATAATAATAAAAGATAGTCCCTTCGCAGAGGGAAGCAGAGGTTGCCATGCGCTTTTATGGTTGGATGCACAAAATCTTAATGCAAAAGAACGTCACTTTATATTGCCCCTTGTATGTGGAACTTTATTATGCAGCCCGTCGCTTTTATTACTTCCACAGCAAGTTCGTACAAAGCTTATTTCTCTGCACTAATAAGTCATGCATATTTAGAGAGCAATTTTTATTGCTTGCACCGATGACAACTTACTTGAAGGATCTTACTCAATCCATAGGTAGATATGGTGGACTCTCATGGCTAAACTGGTTTAGAGGTATTTGGAAGCACAAGTAGTATCTCTACTTGGTGCTGAGAATTTGGCTAGCATGAGGGGGAAAGGCAAGCTCAACATGTTAGAGGATCCATGACAACATACTTTATCTCAGATATAAGAAAACATAACTCATCATGTTGTCTTCCTTGTCCAACATCAACTCTTTAGCATGTCATATTTTAATGAGTGCTCCCAACCATAAAAGATGTCAATGATAATATATCTATATGTGAAACCTCTCTCTCCTTATTACTTCCTATTAATTGCAACGATGACCAAAGGTATATTTGCCAACTCCCAACAACTTTTAATCATCATACTCTTTCTATGTGAAGTCATTACTCTCAATAAGATCAATATGAACTCTTTGTTTCTTTTTATTCTTTTTCTTCCTTCTATTCTTTATTCACCCAAGATCATGGCAAAATAATCAAGCCCTAGACTCAACACTAAACTTTATTATATATATAGCTCACGGACTCGATTACATAGAGAGATCATAAAGCAAAACTCAAAACTAGATCATGCCATAACTTTATTTTACTAGATCAAGATACTACTAATAGGATCTAACTAAGAAAAATGGTAAAGATAGGAGTTGTGATGGTGATACGATTCCATGGCACCTCCCCCAAGCTTGGCAGTTGCCAAGGGGAGTGCCCATACCCATGTGATTATGTTTCCTTCGTTGGTGAAGAAGGTGGAGGTGTCGTTGATTTAGTTGATGGCATAGACTTCTCCCTTAATTTGCGCTTGAGGACGGCATTTTGATCCCTCAGATCATCAATCTCCCACTCCAGGGTTAATATCTTTTTACATAAGTCCTGCTTATTCTCCTGCAAGAGACGAAAAGTGATAAACTCGAACTTTGGTTTCTTTACCCTATCAGGGAGACTAGACTTTTTTAACTCCACATGCATGTCCCCAGGTTGAGGTAATGGGGTTTCATCTTCATCTGAGCTCGTCTCTTCCTTCCCCTTGGGTTCATAGTCCTCTTCTTCCTCCGTGGTCCAACCGTCGTGCTCCACATCTCCATAGACCTTAGGATTTGCTAGGTAATCATCCACATAGCTTTATCCTTCCGAATCCTGGGATGACATGTTGATCTAATCTGCAGCAGCAACAACTTGAAACAAGAATAGAGGATATTTGTGTGATAAGGGAGTCAAAACCTTCGGAAGAATATATAATAAATTTTTACCGACCAAAATACGTAAGGTGCAAGAAAACGGAGTCCGGAGGGCATACGAGGTGCTCACAAGGTAGGGGGGCGCGCCCAGGGGGTAGGGCGCGCCCTCCACCCTCGTGAAGGCCTCGTGTCCTTCGCGGACTGCCACTTATTTTTCTATTTTTCTAAATATTCCAAAACGGAGAAATATTGCCTTAAAAATTGTTTTGGAGTCGGTTTACTTACCGTACCACATACCTATTCCTTTTCGGAGTCTGAAACGGTCTGGAAAGTGTCCCTTATGTATTCCTCCGGGGTTACGGTTTCAATAATATTGGTTTCAACATTTATGGGATTACCTGAGATATAATGTTTGATTCTTTGACCGTTTACCACCTTCGGATTTGTGCCCTCGAAGTTGTTGATTTTTATGGCACCGGAACGGTAGACCTCCTCGATAACGTAGGGACCTTCCCATTTAGAGAGAAGTTTTCCTGCAAAAAATCTTAAACGAGAGTTGTATAGCAATACATAATCACCTACATTAAACTCACGCTTTTGTATCCTTTTGTCATGCCATCTTTTAACTTTTTCTTTAAATAACTTAGCATTTTCATAAGCTTGGGTTCTCTATTCATCAAGTGAGCTAATATCAAATAACCTCTTCTCACCGGCAAGTTTGAAATCATAGTTGAGCTCTTTAATAGCCCAATATGCCTTATGTTCTAGTTCGAGAGGTAAGTGACATGCTTTTCCATAAACCATTTTATACGGAGACATACCCATAGGATTCTTATATGCAGTTCTATAGGCCCATAATGCATCATCAAGTTTCTTGGACCAATTCTTCCTAGACCTATTAACAGTCTTTTGCAAAATTAATTTGAGCTCTCTATTGCTCAATTCTACTTGACCACTAGACTATGGGTGATAAGGAGATGCAATTCTATGATTAACGTCATATTTAGCAAGCATTTTGCGGAAAGCACCATGAATAAAGTGTGAACCACCATCAGTCATTAAATATCTAGGGACCCCAAACCTCGGAAAAATAACTTCCTTAAGCATTTTAATAGAGGTATTATGATCAGCACTACTAGTTGGAATAGCTTCTACCCACTTAGTAACGTATCAACATCAACTAAAATATGTGTATATCCATTAGAGGCAGGAAAAGGTCCCATATAATCAAAGCCCCAAACATCAAATGGTTCAATAACAAGCGAGTAATTCATAGGCATTTCTTGACGTCTACTAATATTACCAATTCTTTGACATTCATCACAAGATAAAACAAACTTACGGCCATCCTTGAAGAGAGTAGGCCAATAAAAACCGGATTGTAATACCTTATGTGCAGTTCTATCTCCAGCGTGGTGCCCTCCATAAGCTTCGGAGTGACACTTGTGTAGGATTTGTTCCTGTTCATGCTCAGGTACACAACGTCTAATAACACAATCTACTGTTGGAAATATGCCCTAGAGGCAATAATAAAAGTATTATTATTATATTTCCTTGTTCGTGATAATTGTCTTTTATTCATGCTATAATTGTATTATCCGGAAATCGTGATACACGTGTGAATACATAGACCACAACATGTCCTAGTGAGCCTCTAGTTGACTAGCTCGTTGATCAACAGATAGTCATGGTTTCCTGACTATGGACATTGGATGTCGTTGATAACGGGATCACATCATTAGGAGAATGATGTGATGGACAAGACCCAATCCTAAGCATAGCATAAGATCGTGTAGTTCGTTTTGCTAGAGCTTTTCCAATGTCAAGTATCTCTTCCTTAGACCATGAGATCGTGTAACTCCCGGATACCGTAGGAGTGCTTTGGTGTACCAAACGTCACAACGTAATCGGGTGACTATAAAGGTGCATTACAGGTATTTCCGAAAGTGTCATTGGGTTGACACGGATCGAGATCGGGATTTGTCACTCCGTATGACGAGAGGTATCACGGGCCCACTCGGTAGTGCATCATCATAATGAGCTCAAAGTGACCAAGTGTTTGGTCACGGGATCATGCATTACGGTACGAGTAAAGTGACTTGCCGGTAACGAGATTGAACGAGGTATTGGGATACCGACGATCGAATCTCGGGCAAGTAAAATACCGATTGACAAAGGGAATTGTATACGGGGTTGTTTGAATCCTCGACATCGTGGTTCAACCGATGAGATCATCGAGGAGCATGTGGGAGCCAACATGGGTATCCAGATCCCGCTGTTGGTTATTGCCCGAGAGCCGTCTCGGTCATGTCTGCATGTCTCCCGAACCCGTAGGGTCTACAACAAGGTTCGGTGGCGCTTAGGGTTGTATGAATATGAGTATGCAGCAAACCGAATGTTGTTCGGAGTCCCGGATGAGATCCCGGACGTCACGAGGAGTTCTGGAATGGTCCGGAGGTAAAGATTTATATATAGGAAGTCTTATTTTGGTCGCCGGAAAAGTTTCGAGCATTATCGGTATTGTACCGGGAGTGCCGGAAGGGGTCCGGGGGTCCACCTGTAACATCCCAAATTTTGGAATGTTAATATAATTAATTGAATTGTTTGTTTGTTTGCTTGAGTGAATTAAACTTGAGTGAAATTTGAACCTTTTCAAAAACTTTTGAAAGAGAGGAATAAAATGACTTTCCCTTCTCCGTAAATTCAAATTCATCCTATTAAAATCAATGAGAGAAGATGACATGACTTCTTCAACTATAAAGAATTTGAACGGAGTTTTTGCAATTTAATTCTTTCAAATATTTGCACTTGCTTCTCTATTTTTCTTCCCCGAGAAATACCCCGAAAAATAAATTCTTGCAAGCAAGAAAGAGCGGAGGAAAATGACCCTCCAAAATCAGGGGCATTTTTTTGAAAATATTTGAGCCAAGAAAAACCAAAGTTTTATTTAAAAATTATTTGCAAAAAGAAATAAAGCCTTTAGGGATTTTCTGAAAAACATTTTTTTAGGTTTTTATTTTGGCCGTGGAATAATGCTCATCATCTACATTTTATTTTTCTGATAATTTTAGTATATAAAACTCTTTATTCGAATTGATTTGATTTCCCTTTTTATTGTTTTAGTTTCCTAATTTTAAAAATAGGAATGGAATCGTTTTTATTAGGAAAAAAACCTGGCCCATTAAGCACTTTCCTATTCTAGCCCAACAAGAGATCGTCTCCTTCCTCTGTTTCCTCTCACGTTACAGAAGCTTTCCATGTCCATGGAGACACGAAATCTCCACCTTCCCGATCTCCCTCGTCTTTCCATCCCAGCGCCTCCCGAGACCGCCTATAAAACCCCTCCTCTCCTCGTTCCATTTTCCCATCACCACGCCTCCCCTGCCCGTAGCCTTCTCGCCACCGTCCTCCTTTTCCTGCCTAGAAACGCTCACCAGGAGCTCTTCTGGAACCTCCCCATCGCCCAGGGACACCTCCCCAGCGCCGACCCCTCCTCCGCCACCCCACCTCGCCAAGCGACCTCGCCCCCTCCGAGCAGCCCTCCACATCGCCGTCTCCTTCCTGCCATCTCTGCCTCACGTACAGGTAACTCCGTTTTCGTTTTCAGATTTATTCCTGTAACAGATTTAGTTCCGTTCTTGTTTAGCTTATAACTTTTGATCTAGAAGTCCAATGATGCTGATTCTTTTTGCGTTAGATCACAATTTTCTTGTAGTTTCCAAAATATATAATTTGTCTATGTTTGGATTTATAAAATTGAGTTAGATCAGATTTGAATTAAAGCTTGTTTTGCTTATTCGGGAGTTTCATAATAGATTTTTATTTAATTCTTTTTGCTCCTAGTTGCTTAATGAAATATTTTCTGTTTAGTTAACATAAAACCATGATTAGGTGATGTTAAGAAATTTTTGTTATATAAAACTATTTTTTGTTGTTATTTGAAGTAGGAAAACTTTGAGTTGTTTTTTTCTTTAAGTTTTCCCTTTGGGTTTTGCTTTGTTGGTTTTGGTGTGTTACTTTGTTATGTTATGTTATGCTATGTGCTTATTATAGTTATTGTTTGCCTCGATAGAATTTCCGGA
Organism: Aegilops longissima; assembly: GCA_021605205.1. Classification (NCBI taxonomy): domain Eukaryota; kingdom Viridiplantae; phylum Streptophyta; class Magnoliopsida; order Poales; family Poaceae; genus Aegilops; species Aegilops longissima. The sequence continues at coordinate 261,344,388 of CM038682.1, read as the reverse complement.
GTGCGAAGATTTGCTACTACGAAACCCTAGTTTTTCGAAGATCGTCAACAAGGCAAGTTCACTTTGACCATGCTTTCTTACCTATGTTTTATTGCATTTAGTGGCACCTTTGCAACCACCCCTCAGTAGTGTTATTGAAATTCTTGTAGTTGAGTAGTATGCATGAGGTAGGAACCCATCACCCTGTTACCAAGCCCGGGACGTTATTTTATTCTAATGCTACGCTGTAGTAGACGGGGTTTGGTATGAGTGTTCGAGAGTGGTGTGAAGAAGGAGGACTCTACGTCAATGACGACAACTCCATGATGGAATCTGCAAGGACTGCATCTTCAAGACCTCAAGACTTCAAGACTCGAGACAAGAATTCAATACACACTATTGGGTGAAGGACGGTTGACGGGCACCCTGGAGAAACCAGTGGTTGGCCGGGATGCATGGAGAAGCGCCATGACATCTTGCGGAAAGCTTCACCCAGACTCAAAGAGACGGAAGAATACTTCATGCCCGAAGCTTACCCGTGCAACCGCAAGTCATTATGGGCTCGGCTTGGTTGACCTTAGTTGTGACTCTGGCTGGGGCGGTACTAGCAGATGTAGAACTACGGTAGGATGGGTTGAGTACCGGACAGTGGTCGAGGAACTCTTTGGAAGACCATGTTTGATCATCTTGTTCTCAAACACCACGAAGTGCGAGAACGTAAAGAGAGGATCGAATCTTGCGGGTAAAGTGTACAAACCTCTGCAGAGGGTTAAAACCTAATCGATTAGCCGTGTCCCCGGTTACGGACAATTTGAGCATCTGGACTTGGATCTATTTCGGAACTCTCAACACCGGATTGATAACTTAATTGTGGGCAACATATGATGAATTTTGGGCTATGAGACATCGGTTGGTGGAACCATGTCATGATAGAAAACTCCATAGTACAGACTCCATTTATGCCTTTGATGTAGGTAAAATAAAATCAGCTTTTATGCAAACAAAACTCAGATACAGAGCCATAAAGCCATATTGCATATAGTATAGTTTTATCATCTGTTTTTCTCATATTGTGATCTTGCCGGTACATTCAATGTACTGACCTACACGGCTGCAACGTATCATGTTGCAGATTTTTCCTCGACAAGTAAGAGTTACGATACAGGGTTACGGTCTACACTCAACCTGCCGATGGCGTTGATGGGACTCCACACCCGTTTGATTGTTTCCGCTGAGTATTATGAGGTATATATCATTTTATGTTATTTATACATGTGATTGCACTTTGATATATACATTGATGTACTGTGTGTGCCAGCATACTGATCCAGGGATGGCACAGTAACACAGAGGCTTGACCGTCTGAGGTCGGGTCGCTACACCACCGGGGGGGTTCACCTGCCCCGGGGGGCCACATGGGCTGTAGGGGGTGCGCCTTGGCCTATATGGGCCAAGGGCACCAGCCCAAAAAGGGCCCATGCGCCAAGGAGACTTGGGAGGGTAGAGTCCTAAAGGGGGAAGGCACCTCCGAGGTGCCTTGGGGAGGATTGACTCCTCCCCCCTCTTGGCCGCACCCCTTCCTTGGAGGAAGGGGCAAGGCTGTGCCCTCCCCCCCTCTCTTGCACCTATATAAAGGGAGGGGAGGGAGGGGTGGCCGCACCCTGAAGCCCTTGGCGCCTCCCCTCTCTGCTACACCTCCTCCTCCTCCCGTAGTTGCTTAGCGAAGCCCTGCCGGAGTTCTGCTGCATCCACCACCACGCCGTCGTGCTGCTGGATCATCATCAACCTCTCCTTTCCCCTTGCTGGATCAAGAAGGAGGAGACGTCATCCGCGACGTACGTGTGTTGAACGCGGAGGTGCTGTCCGTTCGGCACTAGGTCATCGGTGATCTGAATCACGGCGAGTACGACTCCATCAACCCCGTTCCATTGAACGCTTCCGCACGCGATCTACAAGTGGTATGTAGATGAAATCACTCTCCCATGACTCGTTGCTAGATGAACTCATAGATGGATCTTGGTGAAACCGTAGGAAAAATTTTAATTTTCTGCAACGTTCCCCAACAGTGGCATCATGAGCTAGGTCTATGCGTAGTTCTCTTTTGCACGAGTAGAACACAATTTGTTGTGGGCATAGATGTTGTCAACTCTCTTGCCGCTACTAGTCTTATCTTGCTTCAGCGGTATTGTGGGATGAAGCGGCCCGGACCGACCTTACACGTACGCTTACGTGAGTATGGTTCCACCGACTGACATGCATCAACTACATAAGGTGGCTAGCGGGTGTCTGTCTCTCCCACTTTAGTTGGAGCAGATTCGATGAAAAGGGTCCTTATGAAGGGTAAATAGAAGTTGACAAATCACGTTGTGGCTTTCACGTAGGTAAGAAAACGTTCTTGCTAGAACCCTATTGCAGCCACGTAAAACTTGCAACAACAATTAGAGGACGTCTAACTTGTTTTTGCAGCAAGTGTTTTGTGATATGATATGGCCAAAGTTGTGATGAATGATGAATGATATATGTGATGTATGAGATCATGTTCTTGTAATAGGAATCACGACTTACATGTCGATGAGTATGACAACCGGCAGGAGCCATAGGAGTTGCCTTTATTTTTGTATGACCTGCGTGTCATTGAAGAACGCCATGTAAATTACTTTACTTTATTGCTAAACGCGTTAGCCATAGAAGTAGAAGTAGTCGTTGGCGTGACAACTTCATGAAGACACGATGATGGAGATCATGGTGTCATGCCGGTGACAAGATGATCACGGAGCCCCGAAGATGGAGATCAAAGGAGCTATATGATATTGGCCATATCATGTCACAACTATATAATTGCATGTGATGTTTATTATGTTTATTCATCTTGTTTACTTAGAACAACGCTAGTAAATAAGATGATCCCTCATAACAATTTCAAGAAAGTGTTCTCCCTAATCGTGCACCGTTGCTAAAGTTAAATGTTTGAAGCACCACGTGATGATCGGGTGTGATAGATCCTTATGTTCACATACAACGGGTGTAAGACAGTTTTACACATGCAATACACTTAGGTTAACTTGACGAGCCTAGCATGTACAGACATGGCCTCGGAACACAAGAGACCGAAAGGTCGAACATGAGTCGATGGAAGATACGATCAACATGGAGATGTTCACCGACGATGACTAGTCCGTCTCACGTGATGATCGGACACGGCCTAGTCGACTCGGATCATGTAACACTTAGATGACTAGAGGATGTCAAATCTGAGCGGAGTTCATTAAATAATTTGATTAGATGAACTTTATTATCATGAACAATAGTCTAAAATCTTTGCAAAATGTCTTGTAGATCAAATGGCCAACGCTAATGTCACCATGAACTTCAACGCTTCCTAGAGAAAACCAAGCTGAAAGATGATGGCAGCAACTAGTCGACTGGGTCCGAACACGAGGATTATCCTCATAGCTGCCAGAAACAATATGTCCTAGAAGCACCGCTAGGTGAAGCACCCATCCCGAGAACCAAGACGTTATGAACGCTTGGCGTCTCATGCTTGATGATTACTCCCTCGTTCAAGGCGGCATGCTTTACAGCTTAGAACCGGGCTCCAAAAGCGTTTTGAGCGACACGGAGCATATGAGATGTTCGAGGAGCTGAAACTAGTTTTCCAAGCTCATGCCCGGTAGAGAGATATGAAGTCTCCGACAAGTTCTACAGATTGTAAGATGGAGGAAAATAGTTACACAAGGAGCACATACTCAAAATGTCCAGGTTGCACAACCGCTTTGTCCCAGTGGACATTAACCTCCCGGACGAGGTGGTCATTGACAGAATCCTTCATCGCTCCCACCAAGCTACAAGAGCTTTGTGATGAACTACAATATGCGGGGATGGTGAAAACTATTCTGAAGTATTTTCAATGCTGAAGTCAGCAGAGGTAGAAATCAAGAAGGAACATCAAGTGTTGATGGTCAATAAAACCACTAAGTTCAAGAAGGGCAAGGGTAAGAAGAAATTCAAGAAGGACGGCAAGGATGTTGCCGCTACCGTAAGCCGCTTGCGGGAAGAAGTCAAAGAATGGACCCAAGCACGAGACCGAGTGCTTTTATTGCAAAGGGAAGGGTCACTTTGGCGGAACTGCCCCAAATACTTAATGCACAAGAAGGCCGGCAACACTAAAGGTATATTTGATATACATGTAATTGATGTGTACCTTACCAAGACTCGTAGTAACTCCCGGTATTTGATACGGTGCCGTTGCTCATATATGTAACTCACAGCAGGAGCTGCGGAATAAACGGAGATGGCGAAGGGCGAGGTGACGATCTTGGCGTCGGGAATGGTTCCAAGGTCGATGTGATCGCCGTCGACACGCTACCTCTACATTTACCTCGGGGTTAGTTTTAAACCTCAATAATTGTTATTTAGTGCCAAGTTTGAGCATGAACATTGTATCGGGATCTCGTTTAATACGAGATGGCTACTCATTTAAATCCGAGAATAATGGTTGTTCTATTTATATGAGAGAAATGTTTTATGGTCATGCTCCGATGGTCAATGGTTTATTCTTAATGAATCTCGAACGTAATGTTACACATGTTCATAGTGTGAATACCAAAAGATGTAAAGTTGATAACGATAGTCCCACATACTTGTGGCACTGCCGCCTTGGTCACATTGGTGTCAAGCGCATGAAGAAGCTCCATGCTGATGGACTTTTAGAGTCTCTCGATTATGAATCATTGACACACGCGAACCATGCCTCATGGGCAAGATGACCAAGACTCCATTCTCCGGAACAATGGAGCGAGCAACCAACTTATTGGAAATCATACATACCGATGTGTGCGGTCCAATGAGTGTTGAGGCTCGCGGAGGATATCGTTATGTTCTCACTCTCACTGATGACTTGAGTAGATATGGGTATGTCTACTTGATGAAACACAAGTCTGAAACCTATGAAAAGTTCAAGGAATTTCAGAATGAAGTAGAGAATCAACGTGACCGAAAGATAAAATTCTTATGATCAGATCGTGGAGGAGAATATTTAAGTCACGAATTTGGTACACACTTAAGGAAATGTGGAATTGTTTCACAACTCACGCCGCTGGAACACCTCAACAGAACGGTGTGTCCGAACGTCGTGTCGCACTCTATTGGATATGGTGCAATCTATGATGTCTCTTACTGATTTACCGCTATCATTTTGGGGATACGCTCTAGAGACAGCTACATTCACTTTAAATAGGGCACCCTCTAAATCCGTTGAGACGACACCGTATGAATTATGGTTTGGGAAGAAACCTAAGCTGTCGTTTCTAAAAGTTTGGGGATGCGATGCTTATGTCAAGAAACTTCAACCTGAAAAGCTCGAACCCAAGTCGGAAAAATGCGTCTTCATAGGATACCCTAAGGAAACCATTGGGTATACCTTCTACCTTAGATCCAAAGGCAAGATCTTTGTTGCCAAGAACGGATCCTTTCTGGAAAAAGAGTTTCTCTCGAAAGGGGTAAGTGGGAGGAAAGTAGAACTCGATGAAGTACTACCTCTTGAACCGAAAAGTAGTGAAGCTCAGGAAAATGTTCCTGTGGTGCCTACACCGACTGGAGAGGAAATTAATGATGATGATCAAGGTACTTCGGATCAAGTTGCTCTTGAACTTCAGAGGTCCACTAGGACACGTTCCGCACTGAGTGGTATGGCAACCCTGTCACGGAAATCATGTTGTTAGACAACGGTGAACCTTCAAACTATGAAGAAGCGATGGCAGGCCCAGATTCCAACACATGGCTTGAAGCCATGCAATCCGAGATAGGATCCATGTATGAAAACAAAGTATGGACTTTGACAGACTTGCCCGATGATCGGCGACGATAGAAAACAAATGGATCTTTAAGAAGAAGACGGACGCGGATGGTAATGTTACCATCTATAAAGCTCGACTTGTCGCTAAGGGTTATCGACAAGTTCAAGGGATTGACTACGATGAGACTTTCTCTCCGTGGCGAAGCTTAAGTCCGTCCAATCATGTTAGCAATTGCCGCATACTATGATTATGAGATATGGCAGATGGACGTCAAAACGGCATTCCTTAACGGTTACCTTAAGGAAGAGCTGTATATGATGTAGCCGGAAGGTTTTGTCGATCCTAAGAATGCTAATAAGGTATACAAGCTCCAGCGATCCATTTATGGGCTGGTGCAAGCATCTCGGAGTTGGAACATTCGCTTTGATGAGATGATCAAAGCGTTTGGGTTATCTTGAGACTTATGGAGAAGCCTGCGTTTACAAGAAAGTGAGTGGGAGCTCAGTAGCATTTCTCATATTATATGTAGATGACATACTTTTGATGGGAAATGATATAGAACTTTTGGACAGCATTAAGGCCTACTTGAATAAGAGTTTTTCAATGAAGGACCTTGGAGAAGTTGCTTACATATTAGGCATCAAAATCTATAGGGATAGATCGAGACGCCTCATAGGTCTTTCACAAAGCACATACCTTGATAAGATTTTGAAGAAGTTCAAAATGGATCATTCCAAGAAAGGGTTCTTGCCTGTTTTGCAAGGTGTGAAATTGAGCTCAGCTCAATGCCCGACCACGACAAAAGATAAAGAAGAGATGAGTGTCATCCCTTATGCCTCAGCCATAGGATCTATTATGTATACCATGCTGTGTACCAGACCTGATGTAAACCTTGCCGTAAGTTTGGTAGGAAGGTACCAAAGTAATCCCGACAAGGAACACTGGACAGCGGTCAAGAATATCCTGAAGTACCTGAAAAGGACAAAGGACATGTTTCTCGTTTATGGAGGTGACGAAGAGCTCGTCGTAAAGGGTTACGTCAACGCTAGCTTCGACACAGATCTGGATGACTCAAAGTCACAAACCGGATACGTGTATATGTTGAATGGTGGAGCGATGGCTGGTGCAGCTGCAAGCGAGCGTAGTGGCGGGATCTACATGTGAAGCGGAGTACATGGCAGCCTCGGAGGCAGCACATGAAGCAATTTGGGTGAAGGAGTTCATCACCGACCTAGGAGTCATACCCAATGCGTCGGAGCCGATCAAACTCTTCTGTGACAACACCGGAGCTATTGCACTTGCCAAGGAGCCCAGGTTTCACAAGAAGACCAGCACATCAAGCGTCGCTTCAACTCCATTCGTGAAAATGTTCAAGATGGGGACATAGAAATTTGCAAAGTGCATACGGATCTGAATGTCGCAGATCCGTTGACTAAACCTCTTCCGCGAGCAAAACATGATCAACACCAGAACTCTATGGGTGCTCGATTCATCACAATGTAACTAGATTATTGACTCTAGTGCAAGTGGGAGACTGTTGGAAATATGCCCTAGAGGCAATAATAAAAGTATTATTATTATATTTCCTTGTTCGTGATAATTGTCTTTTATTCATGCTATAATTGTATTATCCGGAAATCGTGATACACGTGTGAATACATAGACCACAACATGTCCCTAGTGAGCCTCTAGTTGACTAGCTCGTTGATCAACAGATAGTCATGGTTTCCTGACTATGGACATTGGATGTCGTTGATAACGGGATCACATCATTAGTAGAATGATGTGATGGACAAGACCCAATCCTAAGCATAGCACAAGATCGTGTAGTTCGTTTTGCTAGAGCTTTTCCAATGTCAAGTATCTCTTCCTTAGACCATGAGATCGTGTAACTCCCGGATACCGTAGGAGTGCTTTGGGTGTACCAAACGTCCACAACGTGGCGGGTGACTATAAAGGTGCATTACAGGTATCTCCGAAAGTGTCATTGGGTTGACACGGATCGAGATGGATTTGTCACTCCGTATGACGGAGAGGTATCACTGGGCCCACTCGGTAGTGCATCATCATAATGAGCTCAAAGTGACCAAGTGTTTGGTCACGGGATCATGCATTACAAGATCTGAGTAAAGTGACTTGCCGGTAACGAGATTGAACGAGGTATTGGGATACCGACGATCGAATCTCGGGCAAGTAAAATACCGATTGACAAAGGGAATTGTATACGGGGTTGTTTGAATCCTCGACATCGTGGTTCAACCGATGAGATCATCGAGGAGCATGTGGGAGCCAACATGGGTATCCAGATCCCGCTGTTGGTTATTGCCCGAGAGCCGTCTCGGTCATGTCTGCATGTCTCCCGAACCCGTAGGGTCTACACACTTAAGGTTCGGTGACGCTAGGGTTGTATGAATATGAGTATGCAGCAAACCGAATGTTGTTCGGAGTCCCGGATGAGATCCTGGACGTCACGAGGAGTTCCGGAATGGTCCGGAAGTAAAGATTTATATATAGGAAGTCTTATTTTGGTCGCCGGAAAAGTTTCGAGCATTATCGGTATTGTATCGGGAGTGCCGGAAGGGGTCCGAGGGTCCACCGGGGGTCACCTACCCCGGGGGGCCACATGGGCTGTAGGGGGTGCGCCTTGTCCTATATGGGCCAAGGGGACCAGCCCCAAACGGGCCCATGCGCCAAGGAGACTTGGGAGGGGAGAGTCCTAAAGGGGGAAGGCACCTCCGAGGTGCCTTGGGAGGATGGACTCCTCCCCCTCTTGGCCGCACCCCTTCCTTGGAGGAAGGGCAGGCTGCCCTCCCCTCTCTTGCACCTATATAAAGGGAGGGAGGGAGGGGTGGCCGCACCACAAGCCCTTGGCGCCTCCCTCTCTGCTACACCTCCTCCTCCTCCCGTAGTTGCTTAGCGAAGCCTCTGCCGAGTTCTCACTGCATCCACCACCACGCCGTCGTGTTGCTGGATCATCATCAACCTCTCCTTTCCCTTGCTGGATCAAGAAGGAGGAGACGTCATCCGCTCCGTCACGTGTGTTGAACGCGGAGGTGCTGTCCGTTCGGCACTAGGTCATCGGTGATCTGAATCACGGCGAGTACGACTCCATCAACCCCGTTCCATTGAACGCTTCCGCACGCGATCTACAAGTGGTATGTAGATGCAATCACTCTCCCATGACTCGTTGCTAGATGAACTCATAGATGGATCTTGGTGAAACCGTAGGAAAAATTTTAATTTTCTGCAACGTTCCCCAACTCTACTCCTTCTCTATAAAGATGTGGGTCATCCCAAAAGTAATGTCGCAAATCATAGAAAAACTTTTTCTTTTGTTGGTATGTGAAGCTAGGTGGTATAAATTTAGCAACAATATAATTAGCATAATCAGCATACCATGGAGTGCTACGAGAAGTGCTTATGACATTTAATTGTTCATCAGGAAAACTATCATCAATAGGTAGTGGGTCATCAAGAACATTCTCTAACCTAGATAAGTTATCTGCAACGGGGTTCTCAGCTCCTTTTCTATCAACAATATGCAAATCTAATTCTTGCAGCAAGATAACCCATCTAATGAGTCTATGTTTAGCATCTTTCTTTTCCATAAGATATTTAATAGCAGCATGATCAGTGTGAATAGTTACTTTAGAATCAACAATATAGGGTCTAAATTTATCACAAGCAAACACAACTGCTAAAAATTCCTCTTCGGTAGTAGCATAATTTCTTTGAGCATTGTCTAGTTTTACTAGCATAATGGATAACATTTAATTTCTTTTCAACTCTTTTCCCTAGAACAGCACCTACAGCATAATCACTAGCATCACACATAATTTCAAAGGGTAAATTCCAATCAGGTGGCTGAACAACAGGAGCAGAGACTAATGCTTTCTTAAGTATTTCAAATGCTTCTACACAATCATCATCAAATACAAATGGTACATCTTTTTGTAATAAATTAGTCAGAGGGCGATAAATTTTTGAGAAGTCCTTAATGAACCTCCTATAAAATTCGGCGTGACCAAGGAAACTTCTTATACCTTTGATGTCCTTGGGACATGGCATATTTTCAATAGCATCAACCTTGGCTTTATCAACTTCAATACCTCTTTCAGAAACTTGGTGCCCCAAGACAATACCTTCATTAACCATAAAGTGGCACTTTTCCCAATTCAAGTCAAGATTAGTTTCTTCACATCTCTGCAAAACTCGATCAAGATTTCTCAAGCAATCATCAAAAGAGGAGCCATAGACGGAAAAATCGTCCATGAAAACCTCACAAATCTTTTCACAAAAATCAGAGAATATAGCCATCATGCATCTTTGAAAGGCAGCAGGTGCATTACATAAACCAAAAGGCATACATCTATAAGCAAAAGTACCAAAAGGGCATGTAAAAGTAGTCTTTGATTGATCTTTGGCCGACACAGGTATTTGAGAGAAACCAGAATAACCATCTAGAAAGCAATAATGTGTATGTTTGCATAATCTTTCTAGCATTTGATCAATAAAAGGTAAGGGGTAATGTTCTTTCTTAGTAGCTTTATTTAATTTGCGGAAATCAATTACCATCCTATAACCTATGATAATTCTTTGCGGGATCAATTCATCTTTATCATTAGGGACAACAGTAATACCTCCCTTCTTAGGGACACAATGGACATGACTTACCCACTGACTATCAGCAAGGGGACAAATCATACCTGCCTCCAGAAGCTTGAGTATTTATTTTCTTACCACTTCTTTCATTTTAGGATTCAAACGTCGTTGAGGATCACGAACTGGTTTGGCATCCGCTTCCAAATTTATTTTATGTCGACATAGAGTGGGACTAATGCCCTTAAGATCATCAAGAGTATATCCAATAGCGGCACGGTGCTTCTTCAGAGTTTTCAATAATCTTTCTTCTTCATGCTCCGAAAGGTTAGCACTAATAATAACATGATATATTTTCTTTTCATCAAGATAAGCATACTTAAGATTATCAAGCAACGGTTTAAGCTCAAACACGGGATCACCCTTGGGTGGAGGAGGATCCCCTAGGATTTCAACAGGCAAATTGTGATGCAGAATTGGTTCCTGTTTAAAGAATACTTCATCTATTTCCCTTCTTTCATTCATGAACATATCATTTTCATGGTCTAGCAAATAGTGTTCTAAAGGATCACTAGGAGGTATGGCAATGGAAGCTAGACAAATAATTTCATCCTTACTAGGCGATTCTTCTTCACGATGTTGTTTACTAAATTTAGAGAAATTAAACTCATGAACCATATCATCCAAGCCAATAGTAACAACATTCTTTTTGCAGTCTATCTTAGCATTAACAGTGTTCAAGAAGGGTCTACCAAATATAATGGGACAAAAGCTATCTTGTGGAGAACCAAGAACAAGAAAATAAGCGGGATATTTGGTTTTTTCACACAAGACTTCAACATCTCTAACAATTCCCATTGCAGATATAGTGTCTCTATTGGCAAGCTTAATTGTAACATCAATATCTTCTAACTCAGTAGGTGCAATATCATGCATAATTTCTTTGTATAAGTCAATGGGTATAACACTATCACTAGCACCCATATCACATAAGCCATGATAACAATGATCTCCTATTTTAACAGAAATAACTGGCCTACCACAGGTCTATGTTTATCTTTAACACACGGTTTAGCAATTCTAGCAGATTCACCACATAATTGAATAACATGCCCATCAATATTATCAGCCAAGAGATCTTTAACAATAGCAATATTAGGTTCTACTTTGACTTGCTCAGGAGGTGTATAAGTTCTAATATTCCTTTTACGAACAACAGTTGAAGCTTTAGCATGATCCCTTACTCTAACAGGGAAAGGTGGTTTCTCAACATAAGAGGTAGGAACAATAGGATCATTATAAGTGACAGTCTTTTCTTCAACTTTAATAGGTGCAGCTACTTTTACTTCTATGGGAGGATGATATTTAAACCACTTCTCCTTGGGGAGATCAACATAAGTAGCAAAAGATTTACAGAAAGAAGCTACTATCTCAGAGTCAAGTCCATATTTAGTGCTAAACTTACAGAAAATATCGGTATCCATAAAAGATTTAACACAATCAAACTTAGGTGTCATACCTGACTCCTTACCTTCGTCGAGGTCCCAATCTTTAGAGTTGCGTTTAATTCTATCCAATAAATTCCATTTGAATTCAATAGTCTTCATCATAAAAGAGCCAGCACAAGAAGTATCGAGCATGGTGCAATTGTTATCAGAAAGCTGAGCATAAAAACTTTGAATAATTATTTCTCTTGAGAGCTCATGATTGGGGCATGAATATAACATTGATTTAAGCCTCCCCCAAGCTTGAGCGATGCTTTCTCCTTCGCGAGGCCAAAAATTATATATATAATTGCGATCACGATGAACAAGATGCATAGGATAATACTTTTGATGAAATTCCAATTTCAATCTTTTATAGTTCCATGATCTCATATCATCACATAGCCTATACCATATCAATGCGTCTCCCTTCAAAGATAAAGGGAAAGCCTTCTTCTTAACAACATCATCGGGTATACCTGCAAGCTTAAATAATCCACAAATTTCATCCACATATATTAAATGCTCATCAGGATGCTTTGTTCCATCTCCTGTAAAAGGATTAGGTAGCAGTTTTTCCATCATACCCGAAGGAATTTCAAAAGGAGTTTCATTTTCAATAGGTTCAGTAGGTTGAGGAGCAACTCTTTGCTCTACTGTACGGGGTGAAGATACCCCGAACAAGCCCCTCAGAGAATTACTTTTAGTAGTAACAAGTGACAGTAAATTTCAGCACACTATATAAATTTTTCCTTACCAAATTCCACCTACCAAAAGCGCTACACTCCCCGGCAACGGCGCCAGAAAAGAGTCTTGATGACCCACAAGTATACGGGATCTATCGTAGTCCTTTCGATAAGTAAGAGTTTCGAACCCAACGAGGAGCAGAAGGAAATGATAAGCGGTTTTCAGCAAGGTATTCTCTGCAAATACTGAAATAAGTGGTAACAGATAGTTTTGTGATAAGATAAATTGTAACGAGCAACAAGTAATGAGAGTAAATAAAGTGCAGCAAGGTGGCCCAATCCTTTTTGTAGCAAAGGACAAGCCTGGACAAACTCTTATAATAGGAAAAGCGCTCCCGAGGACACATGGGAATATCTCAAGCTAGTTTTCATCACGTTCATATGATTCGCGTTCGGTACTTTGATAATTTGATATGTGGGTGGACCAGTGCTTGGGTGTTGTTCTTACTTGAACAAACATCCCACTTATGATTAACCTCTATTGCAAGCATCCGCAACTACAACAAAAGTATTAAGGTAAACCTAACCATAGCATGAAACATATGGATCCAAATCAGCCCCTTACGAAGCAACGCATAAACTAGGGTTTAAGCTTCTGTCACTCTAGCAACCCATCATCTACTTATTACTTCCCAATGCCTTCCTCTAGGCCCAAACAATGGTGAAGTTTTATGTAGTCGACGTTCACATAACAGCACTAGAGGTTAGACAACATACATCTCATCAAAATATCGAACGAATACCAAATTCACATGACTACTAATAGCAAGACTTCTCCCGTGTCCTCGGGAACAAACGTAACTACTCACAAAGCATATTCATGTTCATAATCAGAGGGGTAATAATATGCATATAGGATCTGAACATATGATATTCCACCAAATAAACCAACTAGCATCAACTACAAGGAGTAATCAACACTACTAGCAACCTACTAGCACCAATCCCGGACTTGGAGACATGAATTGGATACAAGAGATGAACTAGGGTTTGGAGATGAGATGGTGCTGGTGAAGATGTTGATGGAGATTGCCCTATCCCGATGAGAGGAGCGTTGGTGATGATGATGATGACGATTTCCCCCTCCCGGAGGGAAGTGTCCCCGGCAGAACAGCTCCGCCGGAGCCCTAGATTGGTTCCGCCAAGGTTCCGCCTCGTGGCGGCGGAGTTTCGTCCCGAAAGGTTCCTCTTGTTTTTTTTCTCATCGAAAGACTTCATATAGGAGAAGATGGGTGTCGGAGAGCCACCAGGGGGCCCACGAGGTAGGGGAGCGCGCCCCAGGGGGGGGGGCGCCCCCCACCCTCGTGAGCAGGGTGTGGGCCCCCTTGCCTTCATCTTTGGCGACGATTTTTCTTTATTTATTTTAAGATATTCCGTGGAGTTTCAGGACTTTTGGAGTTGCACATAATAGGTTTCCAATATTTGCTCCTTTTCCAGCCAGAATTCCAGCTGCCGGCATTCCCCCTCTTCATGGTAAACCTTGTAAAATAAAAGAGAATATCCATAAGTATTGTGACATAATGTGAAATAACAGCCCATAATGCGATAAATATCGATATAAAAGCATGATGCAAAATGGACGTATCACTGGATGGAGCTATCCTGGCAAGCTAGCGGTCGCGAGCGCCGGACGGAGCTGGCATCCGGGCTGCCGCAACATGGGCTCCGCACCGCCAGCGGTTTTGACCTCGCCTGCGGCGGCGGTAGCAAAGGCCCCATGGCCGAGGATGACTAGGTGGACGGGCTGGAGGTAGGAGGTCACTCGAGGATTTTTGTTGGTAAGAGCATGTACAATGGTTGATAAGGTAGTCTTATCTTAAGTCTGCCACGTATGCAAGTGGTAGTAGTTTCTTGGCATTTTAGTGGTTTCTTGCATTATTAGAGCAAGTACAATAGAGCTGAGTCAGCGGGCTATAAGAAATAAACTAGTATATTTCTGCTTAGTTGGAGGAAAGAGAAGAGGAGGAGAAGGTAAGCGGGCTCTTCGTGAAGAGCCAGCTCTAGCACGTGCTCCTAGGCACTTTGTGAGAATGAGAAGTGGGCCACACAATAAAAAAGTAGTACACTCTTTTGATCTATTATTGTACATGTTGGCTATAAGATGGGTTGTAGATGACATGGCACTGGCTTATAGCCAGCAGCTGGCTATACTATTAACCATGCTCTTAGGGGTTTCTTGTAAGGAACAATGTATGTACTACTAGCGACAAAAGGTGTTTCTAGGTTGCGTTGTACTCCAACGAGTACTACTAGTGGTCGCGGGAGTGTATACCTCGTTTTGTGGGTTCGATCCCGGCTGAACGCACGGCGGCCTTTAAAAAAAATAGTACTACTACACTTCGCTGCGAGCAATATTTTACGCGAGTAGTTTGAGTTTTGAAGTCAAACAGACATGCGGCCCCACAATCTGGGTGCACTGGACAGCCTAGCCACGTGAATAGGTTTTCCTTCCCAGCATCCCGTGGCTCGCGTGCTCGCCCTAGCCGCACCTCGCTTGCAGCTTCCTCATCAGCTAGTAGCATATTTAAACTAGCGCCTCCCAATTAAGCCCGAGGAGCCGGAAAAGCCTGGCGGGGCATTGGGAACTGTGCAATATGGCTCTGTACGTAAAGTGCTCTACTACTACTCTGTAGCTTGAGGCATTGCACGCATGGACTTCACTCCATTATCGACTCTACTATAAAAGAAATTCCTCTTGACGTGTTTTTTTTGAAACAGAGGCAAAAGCTTTGCTTCATCTCATTCATAAAGAAGGAACTATTAACAAAGTTTGACGAGATCCATTACACCTCCACAAATGGAAGCGAAAAGCCTAGTCTCGCTGTATCAAATAACTCAAATGTTCTGCCCCTGCAGTAACCATCGCTGATAAACATGCTGCTAGTGTGTGCGTGAGAGGAGCGGCTGAGTAGGCCAGCTACATGACAGGAGCCGCTGAATAGAGCACCGAGAGTACCCACTAGGCCACTACGCAGGTGTACTTCCCCTGCATTGATAGTACAGTGATGGTTCTAGAGAACAGTAGTACCCTCCACTTCCAACTGTAGCTCCTTGGCCCTGAGATTCAAGAGTTCAAAACTGGTGCACTATACTAGAGTAGACTAGAAGTACAGTACATCGCACTACTAGTTGAGAAAAGTAGTACTAGTATCGCTAAAGTACGATACGTACTCCTCAAATCACATAATGTAAGACGTTTTTTGACACTAGTTGGCGGTACAAAAATGGCAAAAACATACCCAAAATTTCTTAATCCATGCCAAAAACTACTACCTAGTGCCAAAAATTTCTTACTAGTGCTATTATTTACAGATAATGCAATCCCATAATGTTCCATAATGCTAGTACTAGTAGTAAATAATAGCCTCACCCCTTCCTTGAGGAACGATCTACAGCTTGGAAGGATGAGGCCTCGCGGTTACTACGCCTTATCTCCTCCTCGCCAGCCTCCTCCCCAAGAGAAGGCAGTTCGTCGCTGCTCCCATGGATTCGCCAGCGGTTCTCCTCCTCGTCGGGCTGGGAGACCTTGGACGACGATCCTCTGGGAGAAATCGCACGCCGCTCCGACGTCCTCACCGCCAAGAAGACTCGGTGCTTCCTGCACCAACTTTTTCAAGACGCCGCTTAAACAGGCTTGGGAAAAGGCCATGCTTGTTGGTCTTCCATGCGTCCTCGAGGAGAAGGTTCTTCTATGGGACAATCCTTCAACAGTCCACCGCTCCTGGCCATGGTTGCACGCTGACTCCGCTAGAGTTGTCGACGTTGAGAGGTAGTCGGATTTTGTCCGATGAGCAGGTCAAGAATGGAGTTTGATCATGTAGTACTTAGTTATTCCATTTCCATCCCATAATTTCTCCGCTGCCCACCGCCTTATATATAGGTTCGGGTCGGTGCCAACAAAGATTGGCT
Organism: Aegilops longissima; assembly: GCA_021605205.1. Classification (NCBI taxonomy): domain Eukaryota; kingdom Viridiplantae; phylum Streptophyta; class Magnoliopsida; order Poales; family Poaceae; genus Aegilops; species Aegilops longissima. Next base: position 261,327,876 of record CM038682.1, on the reverse strand, counting down.
TGCATACCTCGGCGGATACCACCATGATTTTGCACAACATCCACAGCAGTGCGGCCGTTCTGGTAGACCCCTTCTCCACCATTGGGATCGGCATTCCGGACTGGCTGGGCAAGAATACGTATGATGATGCCTACATGAGATTAAGAAGATAGCAATTGCGGACCCGCCGACAAAGCGACACGGCTACGACGATTACTATCTCATCGCGGTGGTCGACATAAGGATTGCCATCAATGCAAGATGCAGTAACGGCAGAGGTTGGCGCATGTTGGCGGCGGCAGATTTGTACCCCTACACGTTCGAAGACGCCGTGCGCCATCTAGGCCGCATCTTCGCGATGACAAGCCAGGGGACTTGTTTCATCTGGTTTCCATCCTACGGTACGGTAGATTACAAACGGAATGCACAAACCATCAGTTGCATCCCTAACGGTACTCCATTATTTTGCAGGGACCAGTCATCCCCCGATCAAAATAAGATCGCCGATCCTGGATGTGCATTTGCATCCGCGATTCGGTCTAACCTGGAACCTTGTAGCTGACTTTGGCATATTGGGATCAACTATCTTAGCAGTCGTTACCCATGGTACCACTGATGTGCAACATGGTCACACAATCTACCACGATCGGACCGTCACCATCTACCCAGGTATTCCATTTTTTAACCTCTCGCCTTCTCTTTCATTGTTGTACTAGTAGTATACTTTGTAGTACTAGTAGGAGTACTTTTTACCTTGGAGGACGCGTATAGCTAGCTAGGCCCTTGAAGACTTGAACCCACTACCTGCCACCATTTTTGTTTTTCCATGTCTTACTATCTCATCCATGTAGCCAAGAGTGGTTATATATAATAAGCCGGTTATTTTACTTCCTCTTATACCGGAGTAGTACTATTTGCTACACAGTATTGATGATCGCCATATTTGAGCACAACATTATTATGCATGGACCTTGACTATGTACGTCACCATATGTCCAGATCTGGGATGCCGCGTGTACCAGATGAACGGTGCTGAGTTCGACCCCCGTGATGCTACGTCGGTGCCGAGGAACACTCTTGGAGAGTACTCGCTTTTCATCGGGGACAGCTACCCCATTGTGAAGCGGATGCCACTTTCCGTGCACGACACAGAAGGCCTGCCGTTCATGAAGCATGGTTGTGTCTTCATGCGCATACCGGATGAACGACATCTTTGGGACACGCTATCCTCGATTTATGCCGCTTCAGCTTGGATGAGTCTCCATCATGTGGAACCGACTAGAAAGCTGCGATAATGATTCCGTTGCCCACCGCTATGGATCGTGCCATCCATGAAGAACACCTGGGACTGGAACCTGGAGGAGGACATGTAGCCCATCTATAACGTGTAAGTGGAGTATGGTGATTGTGAACGGTAGCGATGTGAATATATGTAGACTAGTCGTGCACAAATTTATCACATGAATTGGAGATGAACTTGTGTGGCATACTGGCATTTGCCCTTTAGAATTTATTACTAGTAAATGTGTTATGTGTACGTGCAACTTGTGTGGTTGTTGCACGGGCTCCAACACGCTCTTTGAGAAAAAAAGGTGGCACAGCATTGGATATATGTGACGTGACGGCATCATACAGTAGCATCGTTTGCTATAGTTGTAGTACACTCCTACTAGGACGACAACTCCTATAAAACCTTGCGCTTGGCTCTTTGCCTCTTCGGGAGGTTCAACAGTTCGTACTCGTGTGAACCTTGCACTTGGCTCTTCGCCTCTTGGAAGGTCCAACAATGATGATACTACAAGACAATATGCTTCGGCAATCGACACCGATTGAACTGCTGCACGCCCACCGCGAGGGCGAGGGCGAGGGCGAGGGCGAGGGAGAGGAGAGGAGAGGCATCAGAGTCAAACCCTCTCCTCGTCCTGCGAACCACCAAGGCGCTGCGTGGGGAGAGGCGAGTAAGCAAGCTTCTCCTTGTTCGGCGAGTTGACGGGACACATCAAAGCAGTACTAGTACTAGTAGTAGTAGTCCATACTCCGCCCTTTCCGATTAATATGGATTAATTTGAAACGAGAAAATACATTGGCGGTCAACGTATGTAACAATACGCTTTTACGGTCACTATATATAGTTTGCGGCGATTATACGATCACTAGCCCATCGTGAGCAATCAGACAGCACCCTCTTGACCGACCGCCACATAGTCGACGTGGCACTTTGTTGACTGGTTAAATTGTCACCTGGTTTCGGGTCCCACCTGCCGCCAAGGCGAGCAAAGAAATCAGTTAAACAAAACTTTACGCAGCGCGACACGAGTCCAACCCTTGCGCGTGAACCGCCCTGGCTGTGTATGTGAGTGCATGCACGTGTCCTCCCTCGGTCTTCCAACAAAGAGTGTACATCGGCTATAAAACAAAGAGTGTATTACATGATGTACATCTACACTTCCAATGTATTTAGCCTTTAATCTAAATCGATATTGATTGACTAATGCACCAACTTGTGTTGTAGGTATAGGCTACATGTCTATCCTTAATTACAGCATGCAACGGCCTTCATTTAATCTTCTTATCTCAATGGTCGCATGCACACATAAGTATGCTACTAATTTTGGGCGTTAATTATGCCCTGGTCAATGTGAAAATCTCTAAATGTACAGTCTTTCACGGACGTAGGGAGTAGGTTGAGCACTTGAGCGTGAGCGTGTGTGTTGCGCCGTGTGCTGTGTGCCGCATTGGTGCGTGAGTGTTGCGTGCGTCCATGTGTACGTGTGAGTGTTGCATGTTGCATGCATGCATACATGCATGCATGGGGCTTACTCCCTCCCATTGACATGTTCATATTTCAAGCTTCCTCTGTTCCCTCCATATGGTGATACTCCTCTGCTCCCAAATAGTACGGAGTAAAAGCCTCCTCTGCTCCCAAATACGGAGTATTTGTCTTTCTACAGATTTCAACAAGTGACTAGGTACGGAGCAAAATGAGTGAAGTGAGCGTAGAGACATAGGGATACTGTAGAAAGGAAGTCCTCGCGATCCATTATTCCCCATCTCGGTCAGAGAGAACTATTCAACTAGTCTTCGCAGTGAAGTGATAATACACGCTGCAGCAGATGGGACACGTAATTAATAAGCTGAACCAGCGTGTTGGTGTTACTAAATCAGCCTTACCCAGTACTGCCATCATGTTTGCCAGCAGAGCACGCTTCCACAAATACACCTATGCACCTCTGTCCTCCATTAACTGACATATGGGCCCTGTTGTGGTAGACCCACATGTCATCGGTGTAACTATTTACACCAAGGCGACGGTATATCTTGGTAGTAGTACTAGTAGAATTGAGATTGAATGCACTTTCTTCCCGCCTTCCACTCTTCTTCCTCCTCTCTTCTTCTTCCTCCTCTCTTCCCCATCGCCGGTCGCACACCATTTACCCCGCGCCACCGCTTTCGCCTGCCCGTGCCATCTTCCTTGGTAGCTCACAGTACACTACTAGGGAAAAGCCTATAAACAGAATCTTAGCAGCAGCGCTGCTCAAAAGGAGCGCTGCTGCTAATTATTAGTAGCGCTGTCGGGAAACTCGCCATCGACAAGTTTTTAGCAAGAGCGCTGGTGTAAACCGCGCTGCTACAAATATCGACCGGCGGTGTCCACCAAACTCCATTTAGCAGCAGCGCTGGTGCATGAAAGCCGCTATCTGCTATGGATGTAGTAGTAGCGCTTTTCGAGGTCGCTGCTAAATTTCAAATTGGCACACTTTTGGTCCCGGTTAGCGAGGCGCCGTTGCCCAAAGCGCTGCTGCTACTTCCTTAGCAGCAGCGTTTAACTCCCGCCATCGCTAATCCGCACCAACCCACCACCTTTTCCCCACCCGTCCCTCTCCCCCCCCTCCTCTCTTCCCTTTCCCCTACCTCCCACATGCTCCCACTCTCACTCTTCTTCTTCCTCAATACTTCTCCCACATTACTCTCCCTCTTCTATCTACCTTTCTCTCTCTTCATTACTCCTACCTAACTACACCACCTCCATTAATGCATCTCCTTTCTCTTTTTCCTTCCCCCTCCACTAGTTGAAGTTGTCTCCTCCCAAATTAGGTAGCTAGGTAGATGTAGGATTTAGTTAAGTGACCTATTTGCCCCCTAACTAGATCTATCTTTGTCAAGAAGAGCTTTGTGCACTTTTGATCTCTGTACAACATCACATCTCCACCGTGTGCTCGATCTCGAGATAGAGGTGATTAAAATTTCATGCTTTTGCAAAATGGAAATATGTTTATGTGTGTGTGATATGTTTATGGAAATTGTGTGTGTGGCATGAGTTGACGCCAAATTGTGCTTTTGAATTGCCTATGTTTTGCCGAAATGTCGATTTATTTCGTTTGCTAATTCCGCAAACTCTAGATCCATATATGTCCTATTTTTAGGGAAGGTCATGCCGAATTTTTGTATGACTTTGATGCATGCACGCATTTTTATAATAAATTTGTTTTATTATTATCGTGCAGACGTTCATGATGGTCAGTGGAACGATGGTGGACAGGTGGTTGCGGTCGGCGGTGCAAGACATGAAAGAAAATAACCTGACAGAGGTTTTATGTCCGTGTCGAAAATGCAAAGGAATAGTTTGGCTCGACCCCTATGACGATGGTCATGTCGAAGCGCACCTGCTCATGACTGGTTTCATGGATGGCTATACTCGGTGGATAACTGAAGATGAGGATGACGATGTTGAGGATGCCGACGGGGCAGGCAATGATGACACGGGGCAAGACGAAGAGATGATCGATAATGGCGACGGGGAAGAGGCCGGACATGGCGGCAGAGAAGGGGCCGGACATGGCGGAGGAGAAGGGGCCGGACATGGCGGCGGAGAGAACGACATGGACTCCACGCAGCAGAGTTCGTCGGTACTAAGTTCAATCGTGCATGACCCTCATGTTCAAGCATTGCTTCGCAAGGAGACAAGTACCGAGAGAGCTGCTTCTAGAGAGGAGGCTAAGCTGGAGCAACTGGTGGTAGACTCGAACACTCCATTGTATGATGGTTGCAATCCTGAGGTGACCCGCTTGAGTTTCACGCTCCAACTCCTGAAGACGAAGGCTAAAAACAAATGGACCGACACTAGCCTCGATGAGCATCTCAAGTACCTAAAGGATGTTCTTCCCGCGGGTAATCTATGTCCTACTAGTGTTGATGAGGCCAAGAAGATCGTGTGCCCTCTTGATCTGCCACTCGTTAGATACCGTGCATGCATCAACAACTGCATAATTTATCGGAAGGAGCATGTGGAAAAAACAAGCTGTCCGGTGTGCAATGCTTCTCGATACAAGAAGGCCGGGAAGAAATGTCCCCAGAAAGTTGTATGGTACTTACCGATCACTCCCCGTCTCCAGAGGTATTTTGTAGATCCCAAGGAAGCAAAGCTAATGCGCTGGCACACGGAGAGGAAGAAGCCCGACGATGGAGATGATCCGAAGCTGAGACACTTGAAGGATGGAAGCCAGTGGAGAGCGTTGAACAGCTTCTATCGGTATTTTGAATGTGATGCAAGGAACATCGTGCTCGGCGGCGGTACCGATGGCATGAATCCGTTTGGCAACCAGAACACCAACCATAGCACATGGCCCGTGTTTGTATGGATGTACAACCTCCCCCCTGGTTGTGCATGAAATTGAAGTACATTCACATGAGCATGCTTATTCAAGGGCTGAAACAACCAGGAAATAATATTAATTTGTATCTGGGGCTACTTCAAGAGGAGTTAGACACGTTATGGAAAACACCGGCCAAGACATGGGACGCCAACAAAGGCGAGTATTTCAACATGAGAGCTGCGCTGATCACGACAGTGCACGACTATCTCGGTTACGGATATGTGGCAGGCCAGGTGTGCCATGGATATTGCGGATGCACGCGGTGCATGGATGATACGACGTCTCAGCAGCTAACATCAAGGAAAGATGGCGGGTCTGGGAAAATCGTGTACATGGGGCATCGAAGATGGCTTGAATAGGATGACCCGTGGAGAAACCGTGGAGATCTATTCAATGGTCACGCTGAGCATCGAGGACCTCGACGTAAGCGGAGCGGTGCCAAAATCGATGAGCGGTTGAAAAACTGGAAGGAGTGCCCCGCGCCGGGAAAGACGATGAGAAAGGCGCAGGAGCCGCTGCTGAAGGTATGGAAGACGAGGTATGTGTTCTGGGACTTGGAGTACTGGCACAAACTCGATACACCTCATTGCCTTGATCAAATGCATATCTGTAAGAATGTCCTTGAAAGCTTGCTCGCAACACTGATGAACATGCCGGATAAGACCAAGGATGGGCTGAAGGCAAGAAAAGACTTGCAAGATTTGAAAATCAGGGAAGATCTGCACATGCCGCCCCGTAAAATGTTAGACGAGACAGAGACGGAGACAGAGGCACGGGAGAAGAAGGGCAAGAAAATAAAGAAAGAGGATTATTGCCCCCCTTCTTGCTTCACCTTAAGTCAGGCTGAGATCAATCAATTCGTTAAGTGCCTTACCAGAGTCAAAGTTTGTTGCAGTTACTGTGGAAAGATAAGCAGATATCTAGACACGGACAGGAAAAGGTTCAGCGGGATGAAGTCTCATGACTGTCAAGTGATGATGACGCAGATACTACCTATTTCCCTTAGAGGGATAATGGACAAGCACGTCCGTGACACGCTTATTGGTCTCTGCAACTTTTTCGACGTCATCTCTCGAAAGTCGATCAGTGTGAAGCAGCTCCGAAGGCTACAGGAAGAGATCGTTGTGATACTGAATGATCTTGAGATGTACTTCCCGCCCGCGTTCTCGTGATAGTGCATCTGTGTGTCCATATTGTGGATGACATAATAGACCTGGGGCCGTCATTCCTGCACAACATGATGCCGTTTGAGAGGATGAATGGGATCATCAAAGGATTCGTTTCAGAATATGTCCCGTCCGGATGGAAGCATCGTCCTGGGCTATTTGACACAAGACTGCATCTCTTTCTGTGAGAATTTTCTATATGGCGCAGACCAGCCGCCTGGTGTTAGTGTTGGTTTGCCCCGACAAGCACGATGGGAGGCTCGAAGGATATGGTCACTGCAACGGTCGTAGGGAACTGCACGTGGCATACTCAGATCGACGCAGCGACTTTGACAGAGCAAACTTGGTAGTGCTACAACACCTAGACGAGGTAGATCCTTTCGTGGCACTGCACAAATAAATTATCGCAAAGAACTATCGTGACCGGGGGGTATGCAGGACAAACGCCGAAGTTACTAGAGAGCACAACTCCACTTTCCTGCATTGGTTCAAAGAGCATATTATTGCTAATCCCCCGGAGAAGGGCTCTAAGGACGGATTGCTCATATACGCCTTAGCACATGGCCCCTCACCCAACCTCGTAACCTATCATGCATATGATATCAACGGATACGTTACACGGAGGCCAAAGATATGGACAGTGATGATCAGAACTCAGGGGTGACGATGGAATGCATGACCGGCAGCGACAACGGCGCAACTGAACAATTTTGTGGAAGGGTCGAGGAGATCTGGGAGCTTTACTACTCTGGACTGCACAACACGACGATGTTCCATGTCAGATGGGCAAAGAATGTCGAAAGAGAAAACCGGATTTTCACTACCATGACTATACCCGACGCCAAGAGCGCTACCGTGAACGCTATCGCAAAAAACGAGCCATGGGTACACGCTAAGCACGTGGCACAATGCTTCTTCATTACCGATCCATGCAATCCCAGTCGTGTTGTCATGAGGAGAGGCAAAAGGAACATCATTGGAATGGATGGAGTCACCAATGAGGAAGACTATGATCAGTACGGCAACCCAATGAGGGAAGATGACGATGATGATGAAGTATACGTCAAAAGAAGAATCAATACTACATTACCTAAGAAAAATTGTACTCCATGGAAAAGGCAAAGTCACAATGAGGGGCTCAATTATTCTTCGACGAACAAGAAGGGAAAGAAGCTGACTCAAAAACGAAAACGTCAGCGATGAGGTACCATATGTTATCGGCCAAATGATGTAATATATATATATATATATATATATATATATATATATATATATATATATATATATATATATATATATATATGTTCCTATTTTGTATACACACTTAGCCATTATTATGCATGGGTCCAATGATGTAATATATATGTTCCTATTTTGCATACATATTTAACCATTAAATGATGCAATATATATCGCCTCCCTTCGCTCACTGCTCTCGGAAATAAAAGTGGGAGAAAATAAAGGAAAAGAAAAGGAAAACTGGCAGTAGCGAAGGTAGTAGCAGCGCTTTTGTCTAAACCGCTGACTCTTGAAGGTAGTAGTAGCGCATTTCGTATAAACTTCTGCAGCTACTGAAGGTAGTAGCAGCGCGTTTTGTCCAAACGCGCTGCTGCTACGTCCACTTAACCCAAAATTCTCACTCTCCCTGATTCATCTTGTCTTTTCCCCCAAAATCCCCACTCTCTCTTCCCCTGACCCAAGGCCGCCGCGCCCCCCGGCTCGCCTCGACCTGCCCTCGCCCCGACCCGACTCGGCCTCGCCCGTCCGGCCCTCGCCCCCGACCCAGGCGCTCGCCCCCGACCCGTCGGCCCTCGCCTCCCTCCTCTGCTTCCTCCCCTCTCAACCTCGGCCGTCGTCGGGCCTGCCTCCTCGCCCCTGCACCCTCTGTAAACCCCCCCTCTCTCTGCTAGGGTTCTTCGGTTAATTTACTTAGGTTTTAGTTAGGGCAGTATGTTAATTAGGTTATCTATTTAGTTATGAATTTAGCTAGGTTTCAAAATTATCTGAATTTATATGCAAATTTGAACTGGAGATGTGATATGTGGATATGTCATGCTTTGGACATGTCATGTTTGAAAAATGATCCGAGTGGCCTATGTTACGCCGGAATGTTGATTCATTTCCGTTCTGGTGAATTTCAGCGCCGATATGTCCATTTTTAGCAAAGGTCATGCCGAAATTTCCGTGAATAAAGGCATGATTTGTGCTACATAGTTGGCATATCGAGTCTGGCACATAGATTTCTTTTTATGTCATTTCTCATTTATTCATACTTTTAGAAATAAATGAGGACACTTAATCATAGGAAACATGTCGAACAACGAAAAAACTGGGCCTTCTGACCAAGATGCAGATGAGATGGATTATGAGGGTGAACAAGAGTACCTCGACTATTTGATGCTAAGCAAGGTTTGCAGGTCGGCCTCGATGATGGTAATCGGCGCCGACATCGACGGCCCGGCACCGATGGCGGCGCCGGACCGTGGGGAAGGTACCGCAGGAAGATATCAAGGGAAGGTACCGCCCCGATGCCGCTACCGAAAAAGGAAGCATAAGAAGCGGAGGATACGAAAACCTAACAAACTAGGGATTGGACGACTTGTGATCACAAAGATGGCACCGCAAGTTTGAGCCGTTAGAGCGGAAGAACCTCGCAAGTGCTATGGGAACCAAGTAGGATGCATCCTACGGAATGGCGCGAGCATCAACGACGATGACTTAAGGAGTAAAGAACATTTGACGCAGTTGCTCCTAACGAAGTTGCACAAGAGATTCAAGTTCCCCGACCGGGATGATAACATAGAACAACCGTGGGATGATCCGAAGATGAAAAGATTAACAATCACGCCATGGGCATGTTCAGCAATGATTTGGCCTCCTGGAAAGGGAGGGTGAAACGAGCTATTGAGGCTGATGAACCCCTGTCCAAGATTCGGAGGAAAACCGACACTTACGGAAGAGGAGTTCAAAAGTTCAAGGATACTTGCGCTACCGAGGCAGCCAAGGCTAAGGCTGCGAAATTCAAGAGCCTTCACAAAGGAACACGGAAGCATCGCCTCGGAAGCCGTGGCTACCTCGGTAAAAGGCCCATATGGGATAAGGAGGGCGCGAACGTGAAGTCGCGGGTCTCCTGCACCCCTTCACGAAGTTCACCAACCCCTTGGGCGTGACTTCATCAGGGCCCGCTACAAGTGGGACAAGGAGAAAAGGTTTTTACGGACAAGATCACGAGGAAATTGATTGGACTCTTCGGAGAAGCAACACCAGCTTGCAGCCGAAGCCCTACTTCTCCGATGAGGCCCAAGTGGGACACCCTCTCAACCGGGCCTTGAATGAACTTAAGGGACTCCCTTTGGGCCAGCGGCCGCAATATGGTCGTGTGCACGGCGCCGAGACGGCGCCACGTGGAAGGTGTTTTACAACGAGGGCCCGGAGGCCAAGAAGCGAAAAAGAAGTTTTGTCGGCGGACATCGGCGAAGGTGAAGCTTGTGGTCGAGAAAAAGCAGCCGAGGACGCGAAAAAAAGCAGCCGAGGACAAATATGAGTTGCTACAGCGAGCATCAATGCAGCTTGTAAGTGCTCGCAGAAATGATTTCGCTACTAACTTGGTTCGATTATCATCAAGCGGGCGAAGGAAAATCCAGACAAGACGGTACATGATTTCCCATTGCCCAGTTTCATCGGGAGCAACTCCATGAACAACAACACCATCGCACCATCACTTGCTCACGCAACCGGGCCTCCTCTCGCAGCCGCTCCCACTCATAGCAGCCCGTCCTCAGTCTCTGGCGCGCTAGGTGGGCCTTCGTCTTTAGCTGAGCTCGACGCCGTCACGGTAATTACATGTCGCACCAACATATATATATATATATATATATATATATATATATATATATATATATATATATATATATATATATATATATATATATATATATATATTCCATTTTGTTGCCTTTGGTTGTTTTACGCCACGACATATGTGTTTGCGGCAAAAGAAACCCGTGCACCATACTCTACTTGATCAAAGGCCAGAAGGTGGACGTGGGAAAGGGGATGATAATGGACCCCTCGCAACCCACGTTCCACAACCAGCCGATCCCCGTTGTGCACTTCAGGGTTAACTTGACCAGTGTGAAATCGGGGCACGAGGATTTGCCTCCTCCAGTATAGCATGTGGGAGCGGACGACGAGACCCCGCCGCAGATTGGAAGCTGCAAGGGTTGGGTGCTGCTATGGCCGAAGAATCTTATTCGTATGGAGCCGGCCGAGAGCACACCAATAACCACACATCAACAAGCATGTGCGGAGACCACCACCCGCCTACGCAATTACCAGCTCTGTGAGTGTCGGGAGAGGCGGCGGACGACATGATGAAGGGGTGCAATAGTATCGTTCGATGTAATTTGTCTGTAGAACAAAGAATGGATGATGAGGCGGAGGTCGACCCTATGGATTTCCTCAATACAAACACGTATGACTGTGACATAGATATGATGAGTCAACCATATGACTGAATCGGGCTATCGACTTGCTAATGAGGATATGGATGATATGCCCGGGCAGGGTCGTGGCAGGGATTGCAAAAGTCTCTCTTCATGAAATCCTCACAGACACGCTTTGAAGATGCCGCCTCAACACAGGCTCAACTAGCCGGGTGCGAGGTCGTCTGATGCTTAGCCCGGGAACAACTGGGCAGGGGTTAAGGAAGGGTCCGGAAGGTGTGCCCAAGAAAAGGAGAGGAAGAGATCGGGAAGATAACTGCCTCCAAACAAGCGAGCACATAGCAGCCGAAGATGCATTACGAAGAGCATGTACCCGTGAAAGGTGCGGGCATGTTCCATCTCACGGGCGAGCCGATCTTGGCCTTGAAACCGCTGGAGGCACTATCGGGGATCTCGAGGACTGCACGACCATGTCTTGTCGACCGAGAAAAGCCTACTAGCCTCAAAGGATCCAGGATATCCGACATCTGCGGCTCGTGTGCACGAGGGAAGTGCTACGTCGAGAAAACGGCCCGCGGAGGTGTTCTTCCTGTGGTTTGACCATATCTTTGAGATGTTTCTAACAAGGCGGCTCGATTTTACAATCGTCCGCCTTTTTGCGCTACATATGAGCTCCGTCATGAAGAGTGAAGAAGTCTCGCAAATCTGTGTGGCGGATCCGTACTACATGCACGAGTCTTTCTTGAGTCTCGGCGACTTTGAGCATGAAACTGCTAGGGAGTACCTCCAAAACTTCATGGTACAAAATAAGGACCGGGAAATTGTCCTCGTGCCTTATCATCCAAAGTAAGTCAGTTCTGGACAACCCTTTCGTACATTTCAATCATTCCTTCTCTCTCATATGGGGAATAATTTGAGGTGTCTTTTCCCCGCAGCAACGAGCGCGCCGTCCTTATCGTTCTTTACCCGCAAGTCTCCCACGCCGTGTATTTTGACCCTTCTAGAGACTACGAGAAAAAAGACTACACCCACATAATGAATATTCTAGATGATGCTCTCCAAGGCTTGACTTTAGAGGTGGCCACGTGCGGATCAGAAACAAAGGAACAAGAAGATGGGTTTCAGCGCATAAAACTAACTTCTCCTGCATCCATGTCCCAAAACCAAGCAAGAAGGATGGATTCTACATCGTCCATCTCATGATTCAGTTCAACACGGATCACCAAAAGCTTCGCATGAGAAGCAGAAATGATGATCATATCCACAAGTGGCTAGAATCTCATGGAGAAGCGGATTATAAACTTAGAGATGACTTCTTTCGCATCCAAAGCGACATTGCAACGATCATCATGAAAGAAGTCGTCAATGAGAAGGGGATGTTCCACCACGGCCCTATATCGCGAGCTGACGTCCGAACTCGCATAGGCATGCAACGTCTAGGCCTCATGCCGTTCAAGAAGCTAGGGTCCATCCTCGATGATATGGAAGGATGGAACTTCTAGTGATTTATGATGCCGATGATGATGATATGTGTCGGTTGAACTTGTATACTTTTTGTAGCGATGAAACTTTGTGATGTCCACGGTCCCTGCCAAACTTGCGTAACACTACTTTGTTAGTTTGCGTACGATGACCTGCGTACCTCTAGTTAATTAATTTGCATATTGTATGTTGCATCTAGTTGTTAACCCTTTCTTTTTCGGTGTTGCTCTAGTATATTTTGTTGCATATATATGATTGTACATCCTCTTCATGAACATGCATCTCTAACAGGTACCTAGTTTCTTGATGGCGAGATGGAATTGCTATGTCGTGTACAAAGGGAAGGTTCCGGGGGTGTACAACGAGTGGCATGAGTGTCAGGCGCAAGTGAATGGGTTCACGGGCGCCAGCCATAAAACTTCAAGCGGACGAGAAGGAGAAGCTAGTTACTTGAGGTTCACGCTAAGCGAGAGAGGACTCAGTAATCGCCACCTCATGTCTTGCATAATTCGCTCTCACTCATAGTGATAGCTCTTCTTGCGTATACCTTTGTTTAGATGGATGACATTGTTGTAGTTGCAAGTATTGAGACTTGCATGTATTGCTATTTTCGAGATGATGACAAGATACCACTTTGTGTTGGATCATGATTATGATGAGACTATTTGTATGTATATGCTATGATTACATTTGTGGTCTCATGAGCATTTGTATGTGTATCATGATGACATTTCTATGTGCTAAAGATTCTTCTATAAAGCCTGTTCAAATACAAAACAAATATGCGAAAAAAACAAAAATCTACTAAAATTAGCGATGGCGAGTGTATAAAAGTTAGCAGCGGCGCCATGATAGCGATGGCGTCGTCGAGGCAAAGCGCTAGAGCTACTAGCGATGCGAGCTTCCACTAAGCGCTCTTGCTACACTTGTGTAGCAATGGCGCTGTGTGACGCCGCCATCTTTGCTATGTGTTGCTATAGCGCCTTATTAGTAGCGCCACACCCCGCGCTACTGATACACCTAAAACCCACGCTGCTGCTAGCCTTTTCCCTAGTAGTGGTACCATATCCCCCCGCTCACTGCTCGGCCACACTAGGAGAAGCTTCTTCGCTCGCCCGCCTGAATCCACTTCCCCGCGGGCTTGCAGGCACCGAAAACCCCAATGGCAGAACCGACTGACACACAGAGCCGCGATTGGAATTCCCTCCCCGATGTTCTCTTGGAGCAGATCTGTAGTCGTATGGACCTACTCAGCATCGTCCGTCTGTCCGCATGCTCGGTGTCTTTTTTACCATCTACTTGTCTGCAACCGGCCGGCTCTTTTCAAGACACCCTGCTTGCTGATGCCCGATCCTCGCAGGTGGCCCAGACACCGACCTGACGATCCTACGGAGGTTGCCGCCGTGCCCCTCGACATGCTACCACTACCCGTCCACCTGTCCTTCATGCGCGGCCACTACTGGGCGGCATGAAGGCCAACTGGATCGTCCTCATCCACCAAAACGGTAGTCCGTGGCGTCTCGTAGATATCTACACCCAGCGAGAGATCACCCTTCCATCATTGGATACCGCTGCCATCGAGCCTCGCGGCCCGTCGGACACTCCTGCCTACTACGCACGAGACGCGTCAAGCTTTTGGCTCGACCTCTGTTTGCAGAAAGTTGTAATCTGTGAAGTGCCCACGCCATCAGAAGACTACATGGATTACAAGCTCATTGCCTTGTTCAACATGGGATTAGTCTATCTGGAATCCGGTCGCCATACATGGTTATGGCTCATCATCAATCCTGTTGAGGCAACATTTCTGTCTGATGCTATAGTGCACAATGGCATCGTTTACGCGGTCGATGCACAGATTGGCTGCCTATACTGGTGGAATCTATCGTCGTGTAATTATTCTATCTCATCTCATCTTTACCTTATGAATACGACTACCTGTTCATTTGTTACAAATTTAGAATGCATAGCATGTCTATAACCACATCATTGCTATATGTTCCTCTCATTTCCTAGATTTTTATGACCACACATGTTATTGTTAGAGTTGATATGAGAACAATTGGCATCTAATGATTTTTAGAATACATATTATGAGCATAACATCATGATTGCTATATGTTACTCTCGTTTACAAGATTTTTATAACAACGCATGTTATTGCTTAGAGTTGATATGAGAACAATTGGCATCTAATGATTGTTAGAATACATATTATGAGCATAACGTCATGATTGCTATATGTTCCTCTCGTTTACAAGATTTTTATAACAACACATGTTATTGCTTAGAGTTGATATGAGAACAGTAGTAGTAAGTGCTATGGTAGAATATGAGTAGGCGCTGTCATAGCTGTTTTCCTCTCATTGTTACATGATGTTTGAACCATGACATATTGCTAGAATATGAAAGCCATTGGCTTATTTTTTTAACTTGGGGTATGATTATGACCACGGCATTGCAATTCTCTGTCTATGATATGTGTCACTATTATAATAATCTTAATTCCACACATACTCTGAACATGATTGTTTATTTTTGTCCTTTTGGTCTCCAATTTGAATTGTTGCAGCAGACGAAATCGTTGGCCTTCATGATTCAGGACACTGGAATCATACCAGCCGATGGGTGGTGGTTTATCGCTTGTTCAGGTGGCGGCGGTCATTTGATGCTCATTCGCACGTACCAAATTGACCAAACCATTACATCAAACCACATGCAGTACAATGCATGTGGTGTTCGTGACATTGATGGCTATGGCTGCTTCGTGTTCGAAAAGATCCCAGCTCCATTGGGCCAGCGTATTCAAGCGAGGCGGGTTTACAGCCTCGGCAACCACTCCTTGTTCCTCGGGCTCAATTATCCGATCATCCAACCAATCATCGATCATATCACGGCGATGATTACTGTGCTATGCAACTTCCATTCGCGAGGGGGCTGTGTTTACACATCATACCATGGGTTTCATGAATCACCATATCCGGAGATTCGTTGACACAGCTTGTTGCGATAATCTTCATGTGTGAAAGGCATCAAGCTTCCATGCGATGGATGGCTTTTGCAAACCCGACATGCGGCGATGTGGTTCATGCCAACAGCAAATATGCACAACTTGATTCGTGCTGATATCTAGATGAGCCATGTATTCTCTTTGCTGTAGTACGACCCTCTTTTGTTGGATATTATGTATTGTTGTTAGTTTGAAGCACTCCTCTGGTTTGAAGGATAGATACCTTCACGGGATCAAGTGCATCCTAACTCACCTGCATAGGATGTCTTGATAATGATGATGGAGATGTTATGCGGTATATATATATATATATATATATATATCAGCTTAGGCTTCAAGTGCGTATTTGTTAGTTAAACCTATGTATAAATTGTGACACTAAATCGACTAGTAAGTAGTACAAGAGCAGTACTAGTATCGTCGGTCAAATTATTCATCATGTCCACACATTGAATTGGCGTGACAACATGCTTTGCGTGAGGTGACACAAGAATCCGGGCGTGTTCGGGTTTCTGGACTTCAGATTTGGAGTACCACTTATCTGTCGAAATCTTTCATCATTCACTTCAAACAATCGATTGATCATACATTGAGTACCATATAACTGGAATTACCGATGCAAGTCGAAGAAGGATTGGCGGTGCTGCCGGTGGCGTCAAGTTCGATCCCACGGATCAGAGCTGATCGAGCACCTTGAGGCCAAAGTGAGTCTTGACAATATGAGATTTCAATCTCTCATCGATTTGTTCATACCAACCATCGACAATGAAAGCACGGCATATGCTACACCCAAGCTGAGAAACTTCCGGGTAAGACACCGATCGGCCGTCTACTTGCACAAACATATTCCTTTGTTTATAGCTCTATTTTTCTTTTTAGACGCAGACCTGGTGAAGCAATTACATTTGACAGGTTAATAAAAAGTGAAACAAGTGACTGCAACATGCCAAAGATGTTATGAAAATGCCAACTAGGTACACTAAAACCTATATTCCACAATACTGCAGGTATCACACTGAGTGGCCTAAGGAAGCATTTCTTCCAACGCAATTCCAGGGTGTTCAAAAGGAGCAAGAGAAGGAGCGGGAGCTGGTCCTCTACAAGATTTTCTACCAGACGAACACTAGGGCCAGGAGTAAAAAGATTATAAGTTAGTTTGGTATTGGTAGTTGTACTACCTTGTCGTCCGCAAGTTGGTTTTGTTGTTAACGATCTTTTGGTATGAACTTGCATTTGCTTCCAACCATCATGCCGAGGGTCGACGTGGATATAAAGCCGAATCATTTGTTTCGAAATGAATTTTCAGGCACCTGATTTTTATTTGATGGGTAGCATAAGTACCCGCCGTTCGAATTCCCAGTTCTCCAATTTTTTCGAAACAAGTGCATGCACTTATTATCACGATAAAAAAACAATATCCATGCTGCATCCCAGTTATCTCTGTACTTGCAGAATTCTCTCGTTTATTGATTACGTATATTGTTTTTTCAGGTCGAGCAAGTTTCAACTGGGTTGTAGACTGCCCAGGGTTGGTTTTGTTTTTAACAGGCCCAGCCCATGGCGACAACGGGGCACAAAGATCCAGCAGGTATCTATCGGCCTCTGGCCCGCCAAATAAGTAGTTATATTTTGTCTTACAACATCCATGAGCAGTTTTTTTACTGAATCAAACACACAGCCCAGTTCTATTTTCCTCTTGAAACGCATGTCCTACATCCGTTTTCTAATCTCTACCTATAGTTTTACTAGTTCATATACATGTATCATTATATTGAAAACACATAAAATTCCCTTTTCATATTTACATCCTTATTTTTGTTGTTTTTTCCCACCCAGCGCTGATTTTTTTACCACTGGTTTTCCCTTAAACCAACTCAATTGTCCCACGTCTTATTTGCTTACAAAAACAAAATGATTTTTTTGGCAAATCAATAAGTTCTTAAAAAAATGTTTATCATTTCGGGATTACAACAGTTCGGACTCCACCGAAATATGCAAAATAAGGTTGAACTTTTTGACCGTGGTCCTGGGCAGAAAATGGGTTGTAATAAATTACTTAAGAATTAGCAAATGGGCTGCAAATTATAAAAAATAGCAAATGGGCTTTATGTTGTCTGCCACAGATTTGGAGGCTGACTTGTGGGCCTACTAAGTTCATGCATACACAAGGTTTCTCAAAAAATAAACTTAGTCAACAATCGACTCTACCAGCGTCAGACCGTTAGATGTCAATCTAACGGCAATCGTCTTCTTCGATCTCGATCTTCCTGCCTTGACCGCCCAAACCAGCATCGTCGGGACCGCTTTGCTCCGCCTCCGTGGCGGCGGTGCTGCGGGCAGGCCTCACGGCCCCATCATACTCGCATCGCTGGCCTGTCTATCCCTCTACTCACCCACACCTCCTGTTATTTTCCGACGATGTAAGCCGAACCAGTCAACCCTCGTACTCTCCACCGCGTGGGCAGCCACTGCCGTGTCTTCCCCGGCTCCGCGTCGTTCCCTTCATAGGCCTCGCCGTCGTCCACCGCCCTGGTGCTCTCGGCGCGGTGTGGTCAATGATGTCCATCCAACGGCCGTAGTGCTTCTTCAACCTCTGGTCTTCTTGCCCCAGTCGCCCAAAGCAGCGCCGGACGTGCCGCATGCTCCTGCCTCCCGTGGCCAGCTGTGCTGCCGCGGAGGCCTCACCGTCCCCATACTACTCCCACCGCTGGCCAGGCCATCCCTCCACTCACCCACTCCCCCTGTTATTCTGCGGCGACGGCAGCCTCACACCGCAGCCGAACCAGTGAACCCTCGTACTCCTCTCCGTGTGGGCATCCACTGCCGCGTCTTCCCCGGCTCCGCGTCGTCCCCTTCCTAGGCCTCGCCGTTATCCACCGCCGTGGTGCTCTCGGCGTGGCGTGGTCAATGTGGTCAACGACCGACTTCCATCGGAAGAGTACTGTACGTGAAGAGGCTGACAGCTGGGTCCACGGCAGCCGCAAGGAAGTGCCTCCTTACTACGCGCAAAATAATTATTCCTCCACCTGACAGTAGGGACCCACCGGACGGGCCACCAGTATTTCACGGAAAAAACGTTTCCCCCCTGACTGCTGGGACCCATCGGACGGGCCACCGCATTTCGTGAAAAAAACGTTTGCCCCTGACTGCTGGGACCCACCGGAGGGACCATCGTATTTCGTGAAAAAAATGTTCCCCCCGCTGTCAGCTCGGACCCACCGGTTGTGCCTCCTTATTAGGCACAGAAAAATGAATATCCCCCCTGCTAGCTGGGACCCACCATGGTGGGAGGCTGACTTGTAGGCCTACTAAGTTGACGGGGATGGAGGGCTTTGTCAACTTAGTCAATATGAACGATTCAAGCTCCAGTGACCGTACGATGTCCATCCAACAGTCGTCGTGCTTCTTCAATCTCTGCTCTTCCTGCTCCAGCCGCCCAAACCAGCGCCGGTCGTGCCTCGTGCTCCTGCCTCCCGTGGTCGGGTGCGATGCGGCGGAGGCCTCACCGCCCCCTACTACTCCCACCGCTGGCCAGGCCATCCCTCTACTCACCCACACCCCCTGTTATTCTGCGGCGACAGCAGCCTCACACCGCAGCGAACCAGTGAACCCTCATACTCCTCTACGCGTGGGCATCCACTGCCGCGTCTTCCCCGGCTCCGCGTCATCCCCTTCCTAGGCCTCGCCGTCGTCCACCGCCCTGGTGCTCTCAGCGCAGCGTGGTCAACGTGGTCAAGGAACGGCTTCCACCAGACGTGGACTGTACGTGGAGAGGCTGACAGCTGGGTCCACGGTCGCAGCAAGGAAGTGCCTCCTTATTACGTGCAAAATAATTATTCCTCCACATGACAGCGGGGACCCGCCGGACGGGCCACCGTATTTCATGAAAAAAATGTTTCCCCCCTGACTGCTTGGACCCACCAGCTACACCTTCGCACGCAAGGAAGTGCGTTCGGGCAAAAAAACAAAACAAAACGATTCGCCCCCCTGGCTGCTGGGACCCACCAGCTACATCTTCGCACGCAAGGAAGTGCCGGACAGTCGGGACCTACCTGGTCGAAGCGTACGTAGCGTTGTCATTCTGGTCGTGAACGTGTACGTACATACTGGTCGATGTAGAGGCACGCACGTGTCGTAGTAGAGGCGCACACGTGTCGTAGTAGAGGCGTGCACGTAGCATGTACACGTACGTACAGCGGCCAGGGTGCAAGAAAGAAAATACGGCCACGTATGTGTACATACGGGCTGGGTCTCGAATGCCTACTCGCGCATACGTACGGCCAGGGCTCGTGTACATGGCTGGGTCGGAACGGAGAAACAGCATTGTCGTCGTGTTCATGGGGAGGCAACGAAATGCGTCGTGTTCATGGGGAGGCAACAGAATGCGTCGTGTTCATGGGGAGGCAACGGAATGCGTCGTGTTCATCGGGAGGCAACGGAACGCGTGGGAGCCAACCGGCTGGGTTGGAACGGAATGCGTGGTCGTGTTCATTGGGAGGGCTTGGACAGAACAGGCGATGGAAACGAGGCCTGGCGTACCGCACAATGGAGGAAACAGCCTTGTGTTCGACCGACCACGTTCGAAACGGGATCCTGTTCATCGGGAGGGTGCGCGTGCCGCAAAACGGGGATTTAAACGGACCTCCCACGGTCAAACGGGGTCCCGTTGATCGGGAGGGTGTGGCGTACCGCCAAAGCGGACGAGACGGACCTCCTACGGTCGAAACGGGGTCTGTTGATCAGAGGGTGTGGCGTATCGCAAAAGCGGATTTAAACGAACCTTCTACGCTCGAAACGGGGGGTCCTGTTCATCGGGAAGGGTGTGGCGTACCGCAAAACGGGACTCCACGGGATACTGTTCATCTCCACCGTCGACCTCCTCCAGCCTCCATGGGCTACCGTCGACCTCCTCCAGCCTCCACGGGCTCCTGTTCATCCAGCCTCCACCACGCGCTACTCCACCGGCTACTGTTCAACCACCCCTCCACCGTCTACTGTTCATCCTGCCCTCCACACCACGGTGTCCTGTTCAACCACCCCTTCACGGGCACCCCTCCACCGTCTACTGTTCATCCAGCCCTCCACCACACCACGGGGTCATGTTCATCCAGAGGCAACGCCACAGCTCACTTTGTTCATCAACCCCCCCCAACGCCATCCTTTGTTCATCCCGTGAGGCAGCATCGATCGGCTTCAGATTAGCAGCGATGGCGAAGAATCAATCACTTCGATCGAGGTTCGATTAACAGCCATCGATCGATCGCTCGGGTTCGATGAACGCGTAGCCTGCGCAGGTAATCGCCGGGTTCGCTAGAGCCCAACGCCTCGCTCGGGTTCAGTTAGAGCCAACGCCTCGCACACATGCGCGTACGTGTATGAGAGAAACGCGCATCGCTCAGCCACTGACCTCCCACCGTAACCGGGAACTCCCCAAAATTTTCCTCGCCCTTGCTTCTACCATGGTTTTTTCCGTCTTTGACGGCCCAAAGAATGTCATGCAGCTGCATCTCCGGCCCGCCCAGGACGAAAAGCCCATTTTCTGTCATGATTTTTTGTCATAGAAGTAGGAGCCCACCACATCTATGATGATACCGGGTTTTGTCACAATTATCGTCATAGAAGTGTCATATGTATGACAGGAAAAAAATTCGTTCGGCCCAAAATGTCACGGATGTGCCTTTTTTTGTAGTGTGACACTCTGTTTGTCTATGTATTCACACAAGTATTATGTTTCCGGTTAATACAATTCTAGCATGAATAATAAACATTTATCATGATATAAGGAAATAAATAATAACTTTAGTATTGCCTCTAGGGCATATTTCCTTCAGTCTCCCACTTGCACTAGAGTCAATAATCTAGATTACACAGTAATGATTCTAACACACATGGAGCCTTGGTGCTGATCATGTGGAAGAGGCTTAGTCAACGGGTCTGCAACATTCAGATCCATATGTATCTTGCAAATTTCTATGTCTCCCACCTGGACTTGATCCCAGATGGAGTTGAAGCGTCTCTTGATGTTCTTGGTTCTCTTGTGAAAAATGGATTCCTTTACCAAGGCAATTGCACCAGTATTGTCACAAAAGATTTTCATTGGACCCGATGCACTAGGTATGACACCTAGATTGGATATGAACTCCTTCATCCAGACTCCTTCATTTGCTGCTTCCGAAGCAGCTATGTACTCCCCTTCACATGTAGATCCCGCCACAACGCTTTGTTTAGAACTGCACCAATTTACAGCTCCACCGTTCAATGTAAATACGTATCCGGTTTGCGATTTAGAATCGTCCGGATCAGTGTCAAAGCTTGCATCAACGTAACCATTTACAACTAGCTCTTTGTCACCTCCATAAACGAGAAACATATCCTTAGTCCTTTTCAACTATTTCAGGATGTTCTTGACCGTTGTCCAGTGATCCACTCCTGGATTACTTTCGTACCTCCCTGCTAAACTTATAGCAAGGCACACATCAGGTCTAGTACACAGCATTACATACACGATAGAGCCTATGGCTGAAGCATAGGGAACATCTTTCATCTTCTCTCTATATTCTACAGTGGTCGGGCATTGAGTCTTACTCAACTTCACACCTTGTAACATAGGCAAAAAACCTTTCTTTGCTTGATCCATTTTGAACTTCTTCAAAACTTTGTCAAGGTATGTGCTTCATGAAAGTCCAATTAAGCGTCTTGATCTATCTCTATAGGTCTTGATGCCCAATATATAAGCAGCTTCACCGAGGTCCTTCATTGAAAAACTCTTATTCAAGTATCCCTTTATGCTATCCAGAAATTCTATATCATTTCCGATCAGCAATATGTCATCCACATATAATATCAGAAATGCTACAGAGCTCCCTGCTACCTCTTGAGCACTGCGTTGGATTTCCTCGAAGAGGAGAGGATGATGCAGCAAAGTAGCGTAAGTATTTCCCTCAGTTTTTGAGAACCAAGGTATCAATCCAGTAGGAGGCTACGCGCGAGTCCCTCGTACCTACACAAAACAAATAGCTCCATGCAACCAACGCGATTAGGGGTTGTCAATCCCTTCACGGTCACTTACGAGAGTGAGATCTGATAGAGATGATAGATAATATTTTTGGTATTTTCGATATAAAGATGCAAGATAAAATAAAAGGCAAAGTAAAAAAGCAAAGAAAAAATAAAGTGATTGAAGATTGATATGATGAGAATAGACCCGGGGGTCGTAGATTTCACTAGTGGCTTCTCTCAAGAGCATAAGTATTTCTATGGTGGGTGAACGAATTACTGTTGAACAATTGACAGAATTGAGCATAGTTATGAGAGTATCTAGGTATGATCATGTATATAGGCATCACGTCCGAGACAAGTAGACCGACTCCTGCCTGCATCTACTACTATTACTCCACTCATCGACCGCTATTCAGCATGCATCTAGAGTATTAAGTTAATGAAAACAGAGTAACGCCTTAAGCAAGATGACATGATGTAGAGGGATAAATTCATGCAATATGATAAAAACCCCATCTTGTTATCCTCGATGGACCTTGTCGTGCTTGGGGGTTCAGCGCCCGCCAAGCCTTCCCGGCAAGCTCCTCTTGCCGGGGCCTTGTTTTCCTTTTGTGCCCTGAGTGGCCTTCCCGGCAAGCTCCTCTTGCTGGGGTCTTGACTGCTTTGTTCTTGAATGGCTCCAAGGGAGCTGCTGGGGATCTTGGCGGCCATCAAGCCGGCCCGGCCGTGGGGCGCAGCAATTGTCCGTGCTGCGAGTTCGGGTACTAGGGTACCCCTACTCTAGTACACCGGCAGAGCCCCCGGCTCGGGCCACACTGCGCGTAAGCTCTGTTGGGCCAGGCCCAAATCAGTGCACGGGCGCGCGTGGTCTTGATTACGCTGTTACTTGCCTTGGACCCACCACGTCTCCCACGAGCGGCACGCGTCGGGCGTGGCGTCGTGGGGGAGATCGTGGGGCTTTATTTAATGGAAAAATCGGAGCGCCCGTCCCCTCTCCTTTATAAGCGGGGAAACCGGGGCATGACGCCCACTTGCCCTCGCTGTCACATCGGAAAAACCCCCGTCGCTTCCCCCTTCCTTCTCAAGTCCGCAGAGATCGACGCTCCGCCCCCTCCACTGCCACCGGTTCCACCCACGCCGTCGGCTTCCTCCACCACCACCCCTCATGGCTCCGAAGGCCGATAAGGGGAAGGGCATGAAATCCGCCCAGGCGCAGCGGCTCATGGCGCTGCTGGAAAGAGCGGGCTCTCTTGACCCCCCGGCAGAAGGACCTGCGGGATGGGTACTACCTCTTCTGGTCGACGGTGACCCCGGCGCATCCGCGCACGAGGGTCATCTCCGCCGCCACATCTGCCAAGGTCTCCTTCGGGTACCCCTTCTTCGTGATTTTCTTCTGGTGCAGGCTCTGCCCGCCCTTTTCTTTATTTTTCTGTGATGTCATGAACACCTATGGCTTCCGCCTTCTTGACTTCACCCCCAACGCCGTTCTCACCTTGGCTGTTTTCGCACATCTCTGTGAGAACTTTGTCGGGGTCCACCCAAATGTCGCCCTCTTCCGCCATTACTTCTCACCTCGCGTAGAGAGAGGAGAGCCGCTTGGGAGGAATTGCATGGACCTCTAGGATCGGCAAGAAGGAAGTGCCTCGGCGGAGAGTTGCCTGACAAGTGGGAGGAGTGGAGGGCTGGCTGGTGCCGGATCTTAGAGGAGGAGCCACAGCCTTTTACCGCCTCAAGCAAAACCCCCATAGTTCGCGGCAACGATTGGAGCAACTTGGCGCCGGAGGACGACAAGTTAGGATTGCCACGACTAGGATTTTGCGCCTCCGGCAAGCAGGGCTCACCGTAGGAGCAATTGGCGCGGACTTCCTTCGCCGTCGCATTGCACCCTTGCAGGAGAAAGGGAGACCTGCTTGGGAATTCCAGAACGCGGCGGATATCATGAGGCTGCGTCCGGGCCTAAATTGGAACTTCACCACCACGAACTTGGCGGCATCTGCGGAGCTGTTCAAGCTGGGCGGACAACCCCGGATGGTGCATGTTGCCGAGGGAGTTGTGCCCTTGTGCAACAACTTCGGCGATTGATCGCATCCACGCGATAATGCCGTTGTGCGATTCCCATGGGATCATTCCAACTTGGCAGGAACCTGCTGATGACATAGTGCAGCAGTTCTTCGATGACTTGTCTGAAGTGCCGGTCCGCGCCGACGAGAAGAGGCGGCTCACCCGAGACACCACCGCTCAGGAGATGGCGCGCATCGCCACAAGGGTGGAGGAGGCTGCAGAGGCCACTGCCGCCGGCGCGTTTGGGTTCACAATCGAGGAGGCAGAGAGGGCCGAGGCGGCAAGCCTTGCCGATCAAGAAGAGTTCATCGGTGAGGAGGAACAGATCGAGCCCGATGACGACCCAAGTGAGCCCGCTGGGGGCGCCTCTCCTCCGCCGTCAAGTAGCTTGCCGCAGGAGGAGCTTGCCGCCCCGCCAAGGAGACGTCTCCGGAGGACCGGAGAAATGGCGGGGGAGCATACGGTCCAGCAACCGCCTCGCCGCCCGCGCTCCGCCGCGCGGCAAATCTTTATTCCGCGGGAGTATCTCGCTCACACGGCGACGGGCTCGGGGCCTTCTGGAGTCGTGGCCCCTGCACCCGCTAAGCGCCAGAGGGAGTCTTCTCCCCCAATTCGTCGCGCTGGAGCAGAGTTTGATCTATCCGCTCTCAGCTCCGAGGAAGAAGAGGAAGAGTAAGATCTTGCCGCTGCTTTTTGTAGTCTTTCAATTTATTGCTTTATCTTATATCTGACTGGTTCCACTCTGATCTTTCCTCTTTAGGCGACAGCTCGAGGCGCCAAGAGAGCCAAGACGCCGGTGGTCGTCGTCTCAGACGACTCCCCTGTAGCAACAGGGGGCACGTCCGAGACTCCTTTGCCGGACCCGGCAATCCTTCAACAGAGCAGCCCCCAGCACAGCCCCCAGCACAGCCCCCAGCGTAAGTATCTGGTATGCTTCCGTGGTTAAGCGCTTGGGTGCTTTTCGTTACTTATATCTGGTTTGCTGGATTTTGTAGGAGCGGAGCAGCCACATCATGGAGCACCGAGACTACCCCGAGGACCAGCCTCACCAGAGGCCGGAGGCCGCTCGAGATTCTGCTTGCTTCAACTACGCCACCAAGGGAGAATTCTCCGCCAAGGGAGCGCTCTCCGGCAAGGAGGCTTCTCCGACAAGGGGAGCTTCCCGACAAGGACCGGCGCTAACGACCCTCCCGTAACGGAGGCAGCGCCACCGGTCCCACCGCAGTAACCTTCTTGTCTTGATAGTCTTCCTTGGGTTCGCTCTTCCGTTTCTCTCTTTCAATATCTGTTTGATTTGGCGCTTCCTCCTTCGACCATCAGCCCCATCTGCGGAGACCCGATGGAAACCGAGGCCGCCGGCGAGGAAGACGTCGGCGCGACAGTGTCGACGCCGCCAACATGGAGGAGGAGGAAGCTGGTGCCGACAAGCCCGCCGGCGAGGAGGCTGCCGAGGCCGCTGGTGTAGAGGCTGGGGAGGAACCCGGCGGTCGCACTGACGGCCCGGAGGCCACAGGCGCGGGCGCCAAGCCGACCACCGATCCCCGCCACCGACGCCGCACGAGACTCCGAGGAGCCCCAGCCCGCGCCTACCGAAAGCCGGTGAGGGTGTCTTCATCAAGCTCCCATGGGCATCAAGCTCCAGGCGCCACCCGAAGGGAGACCTTCGATCTGGCTGCTTGCCTCTGCTGGGCTGTCGCTGGTTGATGCCCGGCAGCAGCGATGGTGAATCTGAGGAAGAGCAGCTGCTCAGGAGGTTCTTGTCGCTCTACGCGCCCGACAAGCCAAACTGGAATCGAGAGGCGCTTGTCGCGAGGGCGGAGCTGATTTGGAGAAACGCAGCGGAAGAGCTCCAGCGCCAACAAAGAGACTCTCCGGGACATAGCAGAGGCTCGGGAGCAGCTTGCTGAAGAGCGCACAGCCTTTATCTTGGAGAAAGGCGAGGTTGAGGAGCAGCAAAGGCTTGCCGGTGAGAAGATCTCTGCTAGAGAAGGTGAGTGGCGCAGCGGAAGATCAACCTCGGCAGCTTTGAGGAAGATCTCGCTTGTGAGCAAGCGATCGGCGGGCCGCCGGAGGCAAAGGATGCTGCCGCAGCTGCCGAGGCCGCCAAAGGGGAACTGGAGGCGAGGGTGGTTCAGCTGGAGTCCGCCCTTCAAAAGAGTGCCGAGGAGGTCACCGGGTTGAAGCGCGAGCGTGAGAAGGACGCTTATACCCTCGGCGAGCTGCAGGGTTGTTTGGCTGAAAAGATCAAGGAGATCGATGCCGCCAAGGACGTCAAGGCGGATCTGGAGCTGAAATTGACCACCTTGACGGAGGCGTTGAGCGGCGCCAGGGAGGCGGGAGGCGGGCCTGCTGGAGAAGATCAAGGCCACCGAGGAGTTCTTTGTCGAATGCCGTGACCACCCGAATACTCTTCGGGAGAGCATAATGTATTGGACGAGAAGGTCTTGTGGGCGCGCGCCCGCATCCACAACGAACTGATAGAGTTGGGGATGACAGATCTTGGATATTCCACCGACGAGAACCTCCAACCCAGCGTCAAGCTCAGCCTATTCTTCAAAGGCGTGTTGGCGGGTATCCGACGGCTCCGGGATGAGGTTCCGAAGCAGTTGGCGGAGGAATCACGCCAAGTCTGTGCCGAGGCTCTCCAGAAGGTGTTGATGAAGGTGGCCTTCAGTAACCCAAAGTCGACTTCTCCAAGGCCCTCAAGTCCCTGCCGTCCGCCGATGTTGAAGCGCTCAAGACCCTCGTCGCACCCATTGTGGACAGGGTGGCGGCGTTAAGAGGCTCGAGGCGACCCGCGGGACTAGGCCGCCGAGCCTATCTTTCTCTTGTCGTTGTAGATCATGTTTAGGCGAAAAATCTATTAGATCTGCGACAAGTTATTATGTAATATACACTATCTTAGGCAATCGAATGCACTGTTATTTCCTTTACTCGATTTCTTCCCTTGTATGCTTTTACCCTCGCTTTCGGAAACTTGCGGCCTGAGCACCCTTGCCCTTGGCTGAGTGCGGAACTTCAGCAGCTGTTGGCGGGGTCGCTACCGACAAGCAACCTCGTCACGGACTAGTCGCAGCTCACTTAACTTGTTGAGCGGACTCGAAACAAAATAAGGGTGCAACCAGATGCGATTTGGTTCCTCCGCGCTGGGTTTTCCATACAAAGTACTTATCGTTCGAGGAAGATAACTTGAAAATTTAAAACTGGTCGCTTAAACTTAGCAACTTAGCTTTTCTGTTGTCCATTCTCCGGCAAGCGGCGGTTCCTCGGCGGCGCTTGTCGGCCCACACCATTCTTTCCTCCTCCCCGGTTAACTTGTGGGTGGAGGAACCTTCTCCTTGTTTGAGAAGAAAGAAGAAAAAAAAGTTATGGAGCCCAATGGCTCATTGTAAACTTACAAGTGCGGGTGCTGCACAAGATGTTAGTGAACACATGCATATTTAATTATGAAAGCATGTATTAACAAAAATGTGCGCAACCATAGGCTTTACTAATGCACGGGGTCTGCGCTCGGCTTTGTACAAAGGATTACATGCAACAGCGGCAAGACTTGTACAAAAGGGTGGTTGCGGAGCAGGTTCCGCAACAACGCGCTCTCATGGGTAAAACTTGCGAAGATGCTCTATGTTCCAGCAATTGCTCACGGAAAGCCGTCTTCGGTCTCAAAGCGGACAGCGCCGGGCCTAGTGACTTCGTTTTACCCGATAAGGGCCTTCCCACTTGGCGTCAACTTGTTGGAATTCTTGGCGGATTGAGCGCTACG
Source organism: Aegilops longissima (assembly GCA_021605205.1). Classification (NCBI taxonomy): domain Eukaryota; kingdom Viridiplantae; phylum Streptophyta; class Magnoliopsida; order Poales; family Poaceae; genus Aegilops; species Aegilops longissima. The sequence continues at coordinate 261,299,320 of CM038682.1, read as the reverse complement.
AAGAACAAGGTCGCCTTCCTCGAAGCTTTGGCATTAACTGCGGCTATGGTAGCGGCGCAAAGCTTCTTTGGTAACGAGCAGCTCGTCAAAGAGACTGAAGACGATCTTCCTCGAGGAGCAGCGCGTCATCTTGCCGCAGCTGCTCTTGCTCAAGCTCATCATAGCGAGCACTCGAGGTGACCCGTATCTGAGTTCCGTGGGGAGAACTGCCTCTGCTCCGTAGACTAGAGCAAAGGGTGTCGGCGATGGCTCGATTTGGCGTCGTCTGATCGACCAAAGAACCACCGGCAGCTCCTCGATCCAGTTCCTTCCGCACTTGTGCAGCCTGTCGAAAGTTCTGGTCTTGAGTCCTCGCAACACTTCAGCGTTTGCTCTCTCTACTTGACCGTTGCTTCTCGGATGAGCAACGGAAGCAAAGCAGATCTTGGCGCCAAGATCTTGGGCATCTTGCATGAAGGTGCGACTTCGTGAACTGTGTGCGTTGTCGGTGATGATCCGGTTAGGAATCCCAAACGGCAAACAATTGACTGAAGAACTTGACGGCTGATCAGGCGGTCACCTTCCTCACTGGCTCCACTTCCGGCCACTTTGTGAACTTGTCGATTACGGACGTACAAGTATTTAAAGCCCCGACAGCTCGGGAAAGGGCCGAAATATCGAGCCCCACACCGAAGGGCGGGATAAAGGGATCGTCTGGAGAGCTTGAGCTGGCTGGTGTATCTGTTTTGAATGGAACTGCACGCTTCACACTTGGTTACTTGTGCGGTTGCATCTGGAGGGCTTCGGCGGAAGAAACCTTGCCGGAAAGCTCTGCTTGGCAAGTGCTCTTCTTGCCAATGTGGTGACCACATATGCCTCCATGTATCTCCGCCAACAGCTTCATCCATCTTCCCGCAAATACACTTCAATTTCACTCCGTTGAGTCTTCTTACATGCAGGATGTTGTCCACAAACTGGTACATACTTGACTGCCGGGCTACTTTTTCCGCTTCTTCTTGCTCTTGGGAAGTTCTCTGTCTCAAGGAAATGGGCGATCTGCTGTGCCCAAGTTGGAGCACTGTGGCTCAACAACAAGGACTAAAGGCTCGTCTATCACTGCGGGATCATCGGCTTCTCGGCAAAGACCTGCGGGTCAGCCGGAGCTCGATGATCCCGCCAAGCTTCGCCGGAGCTAAACTTGTCGGGGCGTTTGCTTGACGATACAAACCGCATGGTTTGTCGGAGCGAACTGCTCCTCGGCGATATTTGCGTTGGTTTTAGGGACCTTCTTGGCGGCGGCTTGGAGAGCTCTACCGGAAAGTAGTCGCGGAAACCAATTTTCTCTTTTTGCTCTGTCCCTGTTGATGGTGTCACGGTTGGTTGAGTCAGCTTGAGCACAAAAATCCTGGTTCCACAGTAACTTAAGTGCGGCACATTTGGAGAGGCCATCAGCTATATCATTACGTGCTCTTGGAGCGTGTTCCATTTGCGAGCCTTCAAAGTGCTCTTCCAGCTTCCTCACTTCATCGACGTCGCTTCCATCAGCGGACTCTGGTAATCTTTATTTACTTGGCGGACGACAAGTTGTGAGTCTCCCCTGACAATGAGCTTCTTAATCCCAAGGTCCACCGCAATCCTGAGACCGGCAAGCAAGCCTTCGTACTCTGCAGTGTTGTTCGTTGCTTGTTCCTTGGGAAAGTGCATCTGGACTATGTACTTGAGGTGCTCTCCGGTGGGTGCGATAAGCAGCACGCCGGCACCGGCGCCTTGCAGCGAGAAGGCACCATCAAAGTACATCAGCCACTCTTTATTTGCCTCCTTGACGGGGATGCTCGTCTCTGGAATTTCTTCATCTTGTGTCGGCATCCACTCTGCTATGAATTCTGCCAATGCCCTGCTCTGGATTGTGGAAGTGCTTTCAAACTTGAGACCAAAGCTTGACAGTTCCAGCGCCCACTCAACAATCCTGCCTGTTGCTTCTCGATTCTGCAATATCCTCTTCAGCGGAAAGCGAGTGACAACTGTTATCTCATGTGCTTGGAAGTAATGGCGCAACTTTCTCGAGGCCATAAGGAGGCCGAAAAGCAGCTTCACACACCGAGTACCTTGATCTAGCCCCTGCAAAGGGAACCGACAAAGTACACTGGCGCTGCACCATCCTCTTCCGTATCTTGTCGCAACCCTGCGATGATCCGTCCTTATCGGGACGAGCTTGACGGCGGAGCATCTTGCTTGTCGCTGGATCGCGCTTGCCTTGGTTGTCGGCTCATCATCCGCCTCCCTCTCCGCTACTAACGCAGCACTAACCACTTGATTGGTAGCTGCTATATACAGCAACAACTTCTCTTGTGGTTTAGGTGCGACAAGTATTGGAGCGGAGGACAGGTATCTCTTCAAGTCTGCAGGCGCAGCCTCCGCTTCGAAGTCCATTTCATTGGACCTGCCTTCTTCAAAATCTTGAAAAAGGCAGGTAGCGTTCAGCAGTTTTAGAGATGAACCTCTTTGAGAGCAGCCACGCAACCCGCAAGCCTTCCGACATCCTTGACGCGCTTTGGTGCTTGATCTGCTCAATGGCCTTGATCTTGTCGGGATTGGCTTCAATTCCCGCTGAGATACAAAGAACCGAGAAGCTTGCGGAAGGGACTCCAAACACGCACTTCTCGGGGTTGAGCTTGAGATTGATCTTGCGCAGGTTTGCAAGCGTCTCATCAAATCTTGAACTAAAGTCACTCTGTCCTTGCTCTTGACCACTATATCATCCATGTAGGCTTCTACATTTACGTATCTGCGGTCCAAAAGCATCATGGACTACCCTTGCAAAGGTTGAACCAGCATTCTTCAAACCGAAAGACATCCGTATAAAAGCGATCGTGCCACATGGTGTGATGAATGCGGTTTCTCCTCATCCTCTTCGCCATGAAGATCTGATGATATCCTGAATATGCATCAAGAAATGAAAGCGGATCGCATCCAATTGTGGAGTCAACAATCTGGTCGTCTGCGGCAAGGAAATGGGTCCTTGGGACAAGCTTTATTAACATCTGTGAAGTCAATACAAAGTCTCCATTTCCGTTAGCCTTGCGCACCACTCTTTGGATTGGCCAACCACGTGGGGTGGAGGACTCCTCGACAAGCCCTGCTGCTTCCAATTTCTTAATTTCTTCGCTATGAACTCTTGGCGCTCCTTTGCTGTTTCCTAACTTTTTTTTGCTTGACGGGCGGCGTGAGGACGGAACAGCTAGGTGGTGCTCAATTACTTTCCTGGGAACGCCGGGGATATCGGATGGTTGCCATGCAAACACATCGACATTCGCCCGCAGGAAAGCAACGAGCTCGCCTTCCTATTTAGGATCAAGCGTGGCACTAATGGTAAAGGTACCACCAGCGCCGTCCTCCTTGGCGGGCACCTTCTTGGTCTTTGGCGGAGCTGCCATCGTCTTGTTGCACTTGCCGGTGGAGCTCGACGGTGCGTCCTCGACGGTAGCACAGCACTCCGACGAGGTGCGCTTGCCGGAGTGGGCAACAGTGCTCTTGCCGGACCTAGTGGTCTTCTTCCTCCCGGGAGCTTCAGCGGCAAGTGGTTTGCTATCTGTCGCGGCTGCTGCATCCCGGTAAATCTTGTCGGCGCAGATAAGTGAAGGAAATATGCCCTAGAGGCAATAATAAAGTTATTATTTATTTCCTTATATCATGATAAATGTTTATTATTCATGCTAGAATTGTATTAACCGGAAACATAATACATGTGTGAATACATAGACAAACAGATAGTCACTAGTATGCCTCTACTAGACTAGCTCATTAATCGAAGATGGTTATGTTTCCTAACCATAGACATGTGTTGTCATTTGATTAATGGGATCACATCATTAGGAGAATGATGTGATTGACATGACCCATTTCGTTAGCTTAGCACTTGATCGTTTAGTATGTTGCTTATGCTTTCTTCATGACTTATACAAAGTTCACTGCAACTATAAGATTATGCAACTCCGTTAACGGAGGAACACTTTGTGTGCTACCAAACGTCACAACGTAATCGGGTGATTATAAAGGTACTCTACAGGTGTCTCCAAAAGTATATGTTGAGTTGGCATGAATCGAGATTAGGTTTTGTCACTCCGATTGTCGGAGAGGTATCTCTGGGCCTTCTCGGTAATACACATCACATAAGCCTTGCAAGCATTGCAACTAATGAGTTAGTTGTGAGATGATGTATTACGGAACGAGTAAAGAGACTTACGATAGCAGATTGAACTAGGTATTGGATACCGACGATCGAATCTCGGGTAAGTAACATACCGATGACAAAGGAACAACGTATGTTGTTATGCGGTTTGACCGATAAAGATCTTCGTAGAATATGTAGGAACCAATATGGGCATCCAGGTTCCGCTATTGGTTATTGACCGAGAATGGTTCTAGGTCATGTCTACATAGTTCTCGAACCCGTAGGGTCCGCACGCTTAACGTTTCGATGACAGATTCATTATGAGTTTATAAGTATTGATGTACGAAGGTAGTTCGAGTCCGGATGTGATCACGGACATGACGAGGAGTCTCGAAATGGTCGAGACATAAAGATTGATATATTGGAAGCCTACATTTGGACATCGGAAATGTTCCGGTGAAATCGAGAATTTGCGATGCACCGGAGGTTACGGAACCCCGGGAACTATATGGGCCATAGTGGGCCTTGGTGGAAAGGAGAAAGGGCCAGCCCTAGGTGGCCGCGCGCCTCCCCCCTTCCCCTAGTCCTATTAGGACTAGGAAAGGTGGGCCGGCCCCCTCTCTCTCTTTCCCCTCCGGGGAATCCTATTCCAACTAGGATTGGAGGGGGAATCCTACTCCCGGAGGGAGTAGGACTCCCTGGCGCGCCCCCTCTTGGCCGGCCAGCCCCCTCCCCCTTGGCTCCTTTATATATGGGGGCAGGGGGCACCTCATGACACACAAGTTGATCTACGGATCGTTCCTTAGCCGTGTGCGGTGCCCCCTTCCACCATATTCCACTTCGGTCATATCGTCGCGGAGCTTAAGGCGAAGCCTGCGCGGAGAAGTCATATCGTCACGGAGCTTAGGCGAAGCCCTGCGTCGGTGGAGCATCATCATCGTCCTGCACGCCGTCGTCTTGTGGAACTCATCCCGACACTTTGCTGGATCGGTCAGGGATCGTCATCGAGCTGAGCGTGTGCGAGAACTTCGGAGGTGCCGTCGTTCGGTGCTTGGATCGGTCGGATCGTGAAGGCGTCGACTACATCAACAGCGTTGTTATAACGCTTCCGCTTTCGGTCTCACAGTGCGTGGGCGGACACTCTCCTCTCGTTGCTATGCCATCACCATGGTCTTGCGTGATCGTGGGAAAATTTTGAAATTACTCGTTCCCCAGCAATGGCATCGAGCCTGGTTTTATGCGTTGATGTCATATGCACGAGTAGAACACAAGTGAGTTGTGGGCGATATAAGTCATCTGCTTACCAGCATGTCATACTTTGGTTCAGCGGTATTGTGAGATGAAGCGGCCGGACCGACATTACGCAGCGTGCGCTTACGCGAGACTGGTTTCACCGCTCCGAGCACTAGTTGCTTAAAGGTGACCGGCGGTGTCTGCTCTCTCACTTTAGTTGAACCGAGTGTGGCTCGCCCGGTCCTTGCGAAGGTTAAAACAGCACCAACTTGACAAACTATCGTTGTGGTTTTGATGCGTAGGTAAAACGGTTCTTGCTCAGCCCGTAGCAGCCACGTAAAACTTGCAACAACAAAGTAGAGGGCGTCTAACTTGTTTTTGCAGGGCATGTTGTGATGTGATGTGGTCAAGGCGTGATGCTATATTTTATTGTATGAGATGATCATGTTTTGTAACGAGTTATCGACAATCGGCAGAGCCATATGGTTGTCGCTTTATTGTATGAAATGCAAAAGCCATGTAATTGCTTTACTTTATCACTAAGCGATGCGATAGTCGTAGAAGCAATAGTTGGCGAGGCGACAACGATGCTACGATGGAGATCAAGGTGTCGCGCCGGTGGCGATGGTGATCATGGCGGTGCTTGGAGATGGAATCACAAGCACAAGATGATGATGACCATATCATATCACTTATATTGATTGCATGTGATGTTTATCCTTTATGCATCTTATCTTGCTTTGATTGACGGTAGCATTATAAGATGATCTCTCACTAAAATTATCAAGAAGTGTTCTCCACAGTATGCACCGTTGCTAAAAGTTCGTAGTACCCGGACACCACGTGATGATCGGGTGTGATAAGTTCTCGTCCATCTACAACGGTGCAAGCCAGTTTTGCACACGCAGAATACTCGAGTTAAACTTGACGAGCCTAGCATATGCAGATATGGCCTCGGAACACGGAGACCGAAAGGTCGAGCGTGAATCATATAGTAGATATGATCAACATAGTGATGTTCACCATTGAAACTACTCCATCTCACGTGATGATCGGACATGGTTTAGTTGATTTGGATCACGTAAACACTTAGATGACTAGAGAGATGTCTGTCTAAGTGGGAGTTTTTAATATGATTAATTGAACTTAAATTTATCATGAACTTAGTACTGATAGTATTTTGCTTGTCTATGTTTCTTTGTAGATAGATGGCTCGTCTGTTGTTCCGTTGAATTTTAATGCGTTCCTTGAAAGCAAAGTTGAAAGATGATGGTAGCAATTACGGACTGGGTCCGTAACTTGAGGATTATCCTCATTGCTGCACGGAAGAATTACGTCTGGAAGCACCGCTGGGTGCGAACTGCTGCAGGAGCTGCACGAAGTTGTGAGCGTCTGGCAAAGCAAAGCTGATGACTACTCTATAGTTCGATGTGCCATGCTTTACGGCTTAGAACCGGGTCTTCAACGGCGTTTTGAGCGTCATGGAGCATATGAGATGTTCCAGGAGTTGAAGTTAATATTTCAAGCAAATGCCGGATTGAGAGATATGAAGTCTCCAATAAGTTCTATAGCTGCAAGATGGAGGAGAATAGTTACGTCGGTGAGCACATACTCAAAATGTCCGGGTATAATAATCACTTAATTCAGCTGGGAGTTAATCTTCCGGATGATAGTGTCATTGATGAATTCTCCAATCACTGCCACCAAGCTACAAGAGCTTCGTGATGAACTATAATATGCAAGGAATGACTAAGACAATTCTGAGCTCTTACAATGCTAAAAGCAGCGAGGTAGAAATCAAGAAAGAGCATCAAGTGTTGATGGTCAACAAGACCACTAGTTTCAAGAAAAGGGCAAAGGAAGAAGAAGGAAACTTCAAAAGAACAGCAAGAAAGTTGCTGATCAAGAGAAGAAACCCAAGTCTGGACCTAAACCTGAAATCGAGTGTTTTTACTGCAAGCAGACCGGACCTTTGAGCGGAACTGCCCCAAGTATTTGGCGGATAAGAAGGATGGCAAGGTGAACAAAGGTATATGTGATATACATGTTATTGATGTGTACCTTACTAGAGCTCGTAGTAGCACACAGGTATTTGATCTGGTTACATTGCTAATATTTGCAACTCGAAGCAGGGACTACGGAATAGACGAGCACCGCAAAGGGCGAGGTGACGATCTTGCGTGGGAAATGGTTCCAAAGTCAATGTGATCGCGATCGACACGCTACCTCTACATCTACCTTCGGGATTAGTTTTAGACCTAAATAATTGTTATTTGGTGCCAGCGTTGAGCATGAACATTATATCTGGATCTTGTTTGATGCGAGGCGGTTATTCATTTAAATCGAGAGAATAATGGTTGTTCTATTTATATGAGTAATATCTTTTATGGTCATGCACCCTTGAAGAATGGTCTATTCTTGTTGAATCTCGACGGTAGTGATACACATATTCATAATGTCGAAGCCAAAAGATGCAGAGTTGATAATGATAGTGCAACTTATTTGTGGCACTTGCCGTTTAGGTCATATCGGTGTAAAAGCGCATGAAGAAACTCCATCTGAGATGGACTTTTGGAATCACTTGATTATGAATCACTTGGTACTTGCGAACCGTGCCTCATGGGCAAGATGACTAAAACACCGTTCTCGGTTGTATGGAGAACAACAGACTTGTTGGAAATCATACATCTGAGATGTGTGTGGTCCGATGAATGTTGAAGCTCGTGGCGGATATCGTTATTTTCTCACCTTCACAGATGATTTAAGCAGATATGGGTATATCTACTTGATGAAACATAAATCTGAAACATTTGAAAAGTTCAAAGAATTTGAGTGAAGTTGAAAATCATCGTAACAAGAAAATAAAGTTTCTGATCTGATCGTGGAGGAGAATATTTGAGTTCTGAGTTTGGTCTACATTTGAAGCAATGCGGAATAGTTTAGCAACTCACGCCACCGGAACACCACAGCGTAATGGTGTGTCGAGCGTCGTGTCGTACTTTACTAGATATGGTGCGATCTATGATGTCTATTTCGATTTACCGCTATCGTTTTGGGGTTATGCTTTAGAGGCGGCGCATTCACGTTAAATAGGACACCGTCAAAATCCGTTGAGGCGGCGCCTTATGAACTATGGTTTAGCAAGAAACCAAAGTTGTCGTTCTGAAAGTTTGGGGTTGCGATGCTTATGTGAAAAAAAACTGATAAGCTTGAACCCAAATCGGAAAAATGTGTCTTCATAGGATACCCAAAGGAGACAATTGGGTATACCTTCTATCACAGATCCGAAGGCAAGACATTCGTTGCTAAGAATGGATCCTTTCTAGAAAGGAGTTTCTCTCGAAAGAAGTGAGTGGGAGGAAAGTGGAACTTGATGAGGTAATAGTACCAGCTCCCTTATTGGAAAGTAGTTCATCACGAAATCAGTTTACGTACACTACACCAGTTAGCAAGGAAGATAATGATAATGATCATGAAACTTGAGATCAAGTTGTCCTTGAACCGTAGATCAACCAGAATAAAATCCGCACTGAGTGGTGCGGTAATCCTATTACGGAAGTCATGCTACTAGATCATGGTGAACCTACGAACTATGAAGAAGCGATGGTGAGCCCAGATTCCATAAAATGGCTTGAAGCCATGAAATCTGAGATGGGATCCATGTATGAGAACAAAGTATGGACTTTGGTAGACTTGCCCGATGATCGGCAAGCTATTGAGAATAAATGGATCTTTAAGAAGAAGACGGCGCTGATGGTAATGTAGCTGTCTACAAAGCTCGACTTGTTGCAAAAGGTTTTCGACAAGTTCAAGGGGTTGACTACGATGAGACTTTCTCACCCGTGGCGATGCTTAAGTCTGTCCGAATCATGTTAGCAATTGCGCATTTTATGATTATGAAATTTGGCAAATGGATGTAAAACTGCATTCTTGAATGGATTTCTAGAAGAAGAGTTGTATATGATGCAACGAGAAGGTTTTGTTGATCCAAGGGTGCTAACAAAGTGTGCAAGCTCAACGATCAATTTATGGTGCAGTGCAAGCCTCTCGGAGTTGGAATAAGCGCTTTGATAGTGTGATCAAAGCATATGGTTTTATCTGAGACTTTTGGAGAAGCTTGTATTTACAAGAAAGTGAGTGGGAGCTCTGTAGCATTTCGATATTATATGTGGGCGACATATTGTTGATTGGAAATGATATAGAATTTCTGGATAGCATAAAAGGATACTTGAATAAAAGTTTTTCAATGAAAGACCTCGGTGAAGCTGCTTACATATTGGGCATCAAGATCTATAGAGATAGATCAAGGCGCTTAATTGGACTTTCACAAAGCACATACCTTGATAAAGTTTTGAAGAAGTTCAAAATGGATCGAGCAAAGAAAGGTTTTTACCTGTAGTACAAGGTGTAAGATTGAGTCGGACTCAATGCCCGACCACAATGAGAAGATAGAGAAAATGAAAAATGTTCCTATGCTTCAGCCATAGGCTCTATCATGTATGCAATGCTGTGTACCAGACTGACGTATGCTTAGCTGTAAGCTTGGCGGGAAAGGTACCAAAGTAATCCAGAGTGGATCATTTGGACAGCGGTCAAGAACATCTGAAATACACGAAAAGGACTAAGGATATGTTTCTCGTATATGGAGGTGACAAAGAGCTAGTCGTAAATGGTTACGTCGATGCAAGCTTTGACACTGATCCGGACGATTCTAAATCGCAAACCGGATCGTATTTTTATTAAGCGGTGGAGCTGTCGGTTGGTGCAGTTCTAAACAAAGCGTCGTGGCGGGATCTACATGTGAAGCGGAGTACATAGCTGCTTGGAAGCAGCAAATGAAGAGTCTGGATGAAAGAGTTCATTTCCGATCTAGGTGTCATACCTAGTGCATCGGGACCAATGAAGATCTTCTGTGACAATCTTGGTGCAATTGCCTTGGCAAAGGAATCCAGATTTCACAAGAGGACCAAGCATATCAAGAGGCGCTTCAATTCCATTCGGGACCAAGTCCAAGTGGGAGACATAGAGATTTGCAAAATACATACGGATCTGAATGTTGCAGACCGTTGACTAAGCCTCTTCCACGAGCAAAACATGATCAGCACCAAGACTCCATGGGTGTTAGAATCATTCTTGTGTAATCTAGATTATTGACTCTAGTGCAAGTGGGAGGCTCAAGGAAATATGCCTAGAGGCAATAATAAAGTTATTATTTATTTCCTTATATCATGATAAATGTTTATTATTCATGCTAGAATTGTATTAACGGAAACATAATACATGTGTGAATACATAGACAAGCAGATAGTCACTAGTATGCCTCTACTAGACTAGCTCATTAATCGAAGATGGTTATGTTTCCTAACCATAGACATGTGTTGTCATTTGATTAATGGGATCACATCATTAGGAGAATGATGTGATTGACATGACCCATTTCGTTAGCTTAGCACTTGATCGTTTAGTATGTTGCTTATGCTTTCTTCATGACTTATACAAAGTTCCTGCAACTATAAGATTATGCAACTCCGTTTACGGAGGAACACTTTGTGTGCTACCAAACGTCTGGCGTAATCGGGTGATTATAAAGGTACTCTACAGGTGTCTCCAAAAGTATATGTTGAGTTGGCATGAATCGAGATTAGGTTTTGTCACTCCGATTGTCGGAGAGGTATCTCTGGGCCTTCTCGGTAATACACATCACATAAGCCTTGCAAGCATTGCAACTAATGAGTTAGTTGTGAGATGATGTATTACGAGCGAGTAAAGAGACTTACGTAACGAGATTGAACTAGGTATTGGATACCGACGATCGAATCTCGGGTAAGTAACATACCGATGACAAAGGAACAACGTATGTTGTTATGCGGTTTGACCGATAAAGATCTTCAGTAGAATATGTAGGAACCAATATGGGCATCCAGGTTCCGCTATTGGTTATTGACCGAGAATGGTTCTAGGTCATGTCTACATAGTTCTCGAACCCGTAGGGTCCGCACGCTTAACGTTTGATGACAGTTCATTATGAGTTTATAAGTATTGATGTACGAAGGTAGTTGAGTCCGGATGTGATCACGGACATGACGAGGAGTCTCGAAATGGTCGAGACATAAAGATTGATATATTGGAAGCCTACATTTGGACATCGGAAATGTTCCGAGTGAAATCGAAATTTATGGAGTGCAGGGAGGTTACGGAACCCCGGGAACTATATGGGCCATAGTGGGCCTTGGTGGAAAGGAGAAAGGGCCAGCCCTAGGTGGCATGCCCTCCCCTTCCCTAGTCCTATTAGGACTAGGAAAGGTGGGCAGCCCCTCTCTCTTTCCCCTCAGGAATCCTATTCCAACTAGGATTGGAGGGAATCCTACTCCCGGAGGAGTAGGACTCCTGGCGCGCCCCTCTTGGCCGCCAGCCCCTCCCCTTGGCTCCTTTATATCTGACGGCGGGGGCACCTCATGACACACAAGTTGATCTCGGATCGTTCCTTAGCCGTGTCGGTGCCCCTTCCACCATATTCCACTTGGTCATATCGTCGCGGAGCTTAAGCGAAGCCTGCGCGGAGAAGTCATATCATCGCGGAGCTTAAGCGAAGCCCTGCGTCGGTGGAGCATCATCATCGTCCTGCGCCGTCGTCTTGTGGAACTCATCCCGACACTTTGCTGGATCGGTCAGGGATCGTCATCGAGCTGAGCGTGTGCAGAACTTCGGAGGTGCCGTCGTTCGGTGCTTGGATCGGTCGGATCGTGAAGGCGTCGACTACATCAACAGCGTTGTTATAACGCTTCGCTTTCGGTCTCACAGTGCGTGGGCGGACACTCTCCCTCTCGTTGCTATGCCATCACCATGGTCTTGCGTGATCGTAGGAAATTTTTGAAATTACTCGTTCCCCAACAATAAGTCGTCTTTCTTGTCGCCGTGGACAGAAATGACACTTATCGGGCGGGCATCTTGAGTAGGTTGTATGCATAGTGAGGCGGCCATGAACTTGGCAAGTGTCGGACGACCAAGTATGCCATTATAGGGCAATGGGAAATCGGCGACGTCGAGCGTGACCCTCTCGGTTCTGAAGTTGAGCTCACTTTGCCGAAGGTTACCGCAACGTGATCTTCCCTTGGGCTTGCTCCTTCTGGGTTGATTCCTTGGAAAGTACCGGTTTCTTGAGCTCATTGTCGAGGATTTGAAGTTTACGGAGCCTTGTGGAGGAGATCAAGTTCAGGCCGCCCGCCGTCAACCAACATCTTTGTGACCTTGAGGTTGCGGATGGTTGGTGAGACCAACATCGGCAAGCACCCGACCGCAGTGATGCGATCAGGGTGATCCTCAATGTCAAAGATGATGGGCGTGCTGGACCACTTCAGAGGTTTGCGTGACTCTATGGATGGTTCTGCTGCATTGACCTCGCGCATCCATTGCTTGAGTTGGCGGTGCGAGGTATGCAGAGACGCACCATCATCGACGCAAAGGACCTCCGTTGCCTTCTGAAACTCATGCTCATCAGTCTCGTCGTCCTCATCGTCCTCGTCATCTTCATCTTCATCTTCTTCCTTGTCGCGGCCACGGGGAGGTCTGTCTCCTTGCCGCTGCTTGGCCTTGCCGCGGCGTCCTCCCCTACCGGGTCTCTTCTTACTTGCCGCACCTGCACCTTCTTGGGCTTTCTCCTTGTCTCGCCGCTCGTATTCAGCTTTCTGTAGCTCAACAAGCAGCTCGACTTTCTTGCAGCTCTGGAGATCGTGGCCCTTGGTGCGGTGGATTTTCTGATCTTGTTTGTTGGAGCTGCCGGGCTTGTCGGCGGCCGCCACGGCTTGGCGGTCGGCGTCAACAACTAACCTCCTTGCCGGAGCCACCGGCCTTGGCTTGTTGGCGGCACCATCCTTGCCGGACTGCTCGACAACTAGTACTTCTTGGTTTTTCTTCCTCCTGTTGTTCCGCCGCCGGCTACTCCTTGCCGGGGCGATCCCTTCACTGTCAGATTCTGCTCCCACACTCTCTCCCGGGAGTCTTCTTCCTTCTTCAGCGCGTGCACACTTGTCGGCTAGGGCGTACAGCTCGCTGACGTCTTTCACTTTGCACATCGCCATCTCCTCCCTCATCCTGCGATTTCGTACATTACGATGGAATGCACCGATAACCGCCCTTGAGGTGGACATCCGGGATGTTGTAGTGCACTCGATTGAATATCTGGATGAACTTGTGCAGAGACTCCCCCTCATACGGGCAAGCGGATGGAATCACTCTCCAGCCATGAGGCTTGTGGCCACTGTGAAGGCGCCAACAAACTGGTGGCACAAATCTGCCAAGAAGAAATAGAGCCATCCGGCAAGTGCATGAGCCAAGATCGGCGTTTGGCTTGAGCACCAAGGGAAGTAGTTGGCGAGGATCTTGTCGTCTCGTCCCCAGCAGCCTGCACCGTGATGGTGTAGATCTTTGAGAACTCGATGGGTGTGTCCTGCCGTCATACTTCTCCGCACGTCTGGTTTGAAGTTTTTCTTGTCAGACCACCGGACTTGCCGCAGCTCACGAGTGAGCAGGGCAACCCACACAGTCTGGAAAGTCGCTGGTTCCCCTGGCGCATGCATATCGATAGTGGGCCCGGCGCGTTGGTCGGATTGACGGCGCTTCTCTTCGGCGCTCGATACGGGTTCGAGCGTCCTCTTCTTGCCGTTCCCGAAGAACTTGGCGCTGGTCGCGACGAGCTCGCGGATCCGGCAACGCTGTGGAGTCGCTTGTCGAGGTAGATCCGGCGAGTCGGCGATCTTGGCCTTCGGGAAGGGGAGTGTCTGATAAGTGCACCCCACAAGTCTCGTCGCCATCGGCTCGTGCCTTGTCGCCCTTGTGATTCTGCGCCTTCGGTTGCAGCGGGGCGTCGCCGTTAAGCGGCCGATGAGACTTTGGATTGTGGCCCTCCACTCGTCGACCTTATCGGCCGTTGGAGGGTAATCCGATAATGGCGGGCTCGCCAAGGCTTCGGCTGGCGTGGTCGGCGGCAAGGGCGTCGGGCGAAGAATGGGATATGCTCGGACTCCTAACCAAGTTAGGAGGAGCAGCATCCGCCCTAGGGACCGTACCCCTCGTGCACGGCATCTTTGAGGCGCATGCGGGTCTCGATAGCCTCGGGATCCTCGGCAGCCTTGATCCAATGGCGTATGGCGCGCGGGTATCATGACGCTATACATCCGCGCCTCCTGCGAAGGGCGCGTGCAGATTCGAGACGCCGACGTTCGCGCGCGTTGTCCTTGGACCTGGCGGCATCGTGGGCTCCCTCGATGGCGCGGTCCCTCGCCAGCGTTCCCCACCACGGCGGCTCCGGTGGTGGTGGGTTCGACGCGACGGCTCAGCTGCTGCCGAAGGCTTCTTCTTGACGCCATGTCGGCGAAGACGTCGATGGAGTTGCTGGTGCGACCGTCGGATCGGATTCACACAACCTCGGCGCCCCTACCGGGCGCGCCAAAGATGTCGGGGAAGCGCTGATCGTGCCCCACGAGCACCTATGAGACCTGGGTCCCTTTGTGGTTCGGAGGGGGCGGAGATTGCGCAAAGAGAGGATCAAGGCGGTGCGCGAGAGGTTTTACCCAGCTTGAGCTCTCCGGAGAGATAATACTCCTCTTCTGCTTTGTGGATTATCCGTGTTCTTGCTAGGGAGCAATGCGGGCTACAAAACCTAACACGGATGTGATGAACTAAGCTGGAGCTGGACGAAACCAGCCGAACCTCCTCTCGTTGCCCTCGGGCCTCCTTTTATAGGCACAAGGGGTTACAACATATGGCAAGTAGACAAGGTTACAGCGGTAAAAACCTGGTTGGTACACGCTTTATACAGTGTCACAAGAACCTATACCTAACTCGACGGACAAGGGACAAGAGTCATCAATGCCCGTCACGGTCGCCCGAACAGTGTAACAGGGACCTTCAAGTGCGCCTCCGTCCGCCACGAAGGTAGCTTGTCAGCGCTGCTTGTCGCTACTCTCCGCTGGCTGCGCAGCCCGCCGACAAGCGTCCTTGGGAGAGCCCCGTGGTGACACGTTGGCGGGTGAGCTGGAGCGGAGATGGGGAGGTTGCCCGTCCCGGCAAGCGCCTCGCAAGGGCGGGAACCTTGTCGCGCTTGGGGGTTCAGCGCCCGCCAAGCCTTCCCGGCAAGCTCCTCTTGCCGGGGCCTTGTTTTCCTTTTGTGCCCTGAGCGGCCTTCCCGGCAAGCTCCTCTTGCCGGGGTCTTGACTGCTTTGTTCTTGAATGGCTCCAAGGGAGCTGCTGGGGATCTTGGCGGCCATCAAGCCGGCCCGGCCGTGGGGCGCTGCAACTGTCCGTGCACGAGTTCGGGGTACTAGGGTACCCCTACTCTAGTACACCGACAATGTAGTCGTACGTCTTCACGATCCGACCGATCAAGTACCGAACGTACGGCACCTCCGAGTTCAGCACACGTTCAGCTCGATGACGTCCCTCGAACTCCGATCTAGCCGAGCTTTGAGGGAGAGTTCCGTCAGCACGACGGCATGGTGACGATGATGATGTTCTACCGACAAAAGGCTTCGCCTAAGCACCGCTATGATATTATCGAGGTGGATTATGGTGGAGGGGGGCACCACACAGGGCTAAGAGATCAAGAGATCAATTGTTGTGTCTAGAGGTGCCCCCCTGCCCCCGTATATAAAGGAGCAAGGGGGGAAGAGGCGGCCGGCCAGGAGGAGGCGCGCCAGGGAGGAGTCCTACTCCCACCGGGAGTAGGACTCCCTCCTTTCCTAGTTGGAGTAGGAGAAGGGGGAAGGAGGAGGGAGAGAGGAAGGAAAGGGGGGCGCTGCCCCCTCCTTGTCCAATTCGGACTAGAGGGGGAGGGGGCGCGTGGCCTGCCCTGGCCGCCCCTCCTCTTCTGTGATGCCCCCGATTCAATCGTACACTAATCATGCACACAAAAGTGTACGATCAAGATCAGGGACTCACGGGAAGATATCACAACACAACTCTAAAACATAAGTAAGTCATACAAGCATCATAATACAAGCCAGGGGCCTCGAGGGCTCGAATACAAGTGCTCGATCATAGGCAGTCGTGGAAGCAACAATATGTGAGTCTGGACATAAGTTAACAAGTTGGCCTTAAGAAGGATAGCACAAGCTGGGATCAGATCGAAAGAGGCGCAGGCCTCCTGCAGGATCCTCCTAACTACTCCTGGTCGTCGTCCGCGGGCTACACGTAGTAGTAGGCGCCTCGGTGTAGTAGTCGTTATCGGCGGTGGCGTCGGCTCCTGGGCTCCATCGTGCAGTCGCAGCAATCGGGTAGAGGTATGGGGAAAAGGGGAACAAGGCAACCGTGAGTACTCATCAAAAGTACTACTTAAGCAAGGAGTTACACTACATATGCATGGATATATGTGTAAAGGGCCATATCGGTGGGTGAATGCAGAATGCCCGAATAAGAGGGGATAGCTAATCACATCAAGACTACGCTTCTGGCAGCCTCCGTCTTGCAACATGTAGGAGAGAGTAGACTGAAGTCCTCCAAGTAGCATCGCATAGCATAATCCTACCCGGCGATCCCCTCCTCAATGCCCTGTTAGAGAGTGACCACCGGGTTGTATCTGGCACTTGGAAGGGTGTGTTTTATTAAGTATCCTGTTCTAGTTGTCATAAGGTCAAGGTACAACTCCAAGTCGTCCTGTTACCGAAGATCACGACTATTCGAATAGATTAACTTCCCTGCAGGGGTGCACCACATTAGCCGACACGCTCGATCCCATTTGGCCGGACACACTTTTCTGGGTCATGCCCGGCCGCGGAAGATCAACACGTCGCAGCCCCACCTAGGCATAACAGAGAGGTCAGCACGCCGGTCTAAACCTAAGCGCCACGGGGTCTGGGCCCATCGCCCTTAGCACACCTGCACGTTGCGTGGGGCGGCAGCAGACCTAGCCTAGTGGCGTTCGATCCAATCCGGTAGCGCCACTCCGTCGGCAGCGTCAAGAAATGCTTGGTGATACCACGGCGCGGTTGCCCATAACTTGTCCCACGTGGCGGTTAATGCGTATAAGGTCAACGACCCAACTCAGATCAAATACCAAGATCTCGTTAAGCGTGTTAAGTATCCGCGAACGCCGAGCAGGGCAGGCCCACCTCTCTCCTAAGCGGTCTCAACCTGCCTGTCGCTCCCACAAAAAGATCCACTCATGGTGCTCCACAAGCCGACCCGACTTTAGTCACCACATGTATCATGTATAAAGTATATAGTATATACCCATGATCACCTCCCGAGTGATCACGGCCCGATAGTATAGCACAGCAGACGGACAAGAATGTAGGGCCACAGATGGAAATACTAGCATCCTATACTAAGCATGTAGGATTGCAGGTAAAGGTAACAACAGTAGTAACAAGGACAGGCTATGCATCGGGATAGGATAACGGAAGCGATAACATGCTACACTACTCTAATGCAAGTAGTATAGAAGAGAATAGGCGATATCACGGTGATCAAGGGGGGCTTGCACGGTTGCTCTGGCAAGAGAGAGGGTCAACTCCGTAGTCGAACCGGGCGGCAGCAGCGTTGGTCTCGTAGTCTACGGAGAGAAGAGGGGAAGAAATAATGAATACCATGCAAACAGATGCATATCGATGCATGACATGACAAGTAACGATGCTAGGTGTGCCCTAACGTGGTATGAGGTGATACCGGTGAAGGGGGAAAACATCCGGGAAAGTATCCCCGGTGTTCCGTGTTTTCGGGCATAGGAGCTGGAGGGGGAAAGTTGCGAGTTCAATAGGTTAGGGGGGTGTGGCGGACGAACGGGTTGCGTATCCGGAATCGTCTCGTCGTTCTGAGCAACTTTCATGTTGAAAATATTGTAATCCGAGTTACGGATTAAAAGATATGATTCTCTAAAGATTTTATTAATTTCTGGGATTTAATTAATTATTTAATTAATTCGAAAATGATTTAATGACATTAGCATGATGTCATGCTGACATCAGCAGTCAACAGAGTTGACTGGTCAACTTTGATATGTGGGCCTAGTGGGACCCACTTTGTCATTGGTACATTTAATTAGCAGGTTAATTAAACAGGGTCAACTAGTTTAATTAGTGGTTAGGTTAATCTAATCAGGTTTAATTACTTTAATTAATTATTATTTTAATTAATTTTAATTATTATTTATTAATTCATTTTTATTAATTTAATTATTATTATTTCTTATTTCATTTTTGTTCACACGGGGTGGGCCCGTTTATACGAAACACTGAGGGCCTTCTTGGTCGAGGCGTCTTGTGGCGGAATTCTGGTATTGGCGAATAGCGGACTCGGCGGCGGCGGCCCTAGCGGGCGCAGCCGCAGTGGCAAGGCGAGCGGCGGTGGCGCGGCCGGGCGGGCGAGTAGCCTATGGGCACAAGGCTGCACTGCGAGGGGCTTCACGGCAATAGCCGGATAGGGGCGCCGACGGGAGGGCAGCGGCAATGCGCGGGCGTAGAAGGCCGCGATGGTGGTGCGAAAGCGAGGTGGGGAGGCGGCGTCGATCGCCCCAAAGGCGCGATGGGGGCCGCCACGGCGCGGCCGGCGCAGATTGATCAGCGCGGCGTGGCGGGCAAGCTGAGTGGAGGTCGAGGGGCGCTGGAGAGGAGGCGGCAGGCGCATGGCGCGCCAGAGCAGAAACACGGTTGTGCATGGGCGGCGCGAGCTTGAAGCTCGCCCTGGTCTTGTGAGCGAGGACGGGTGCGGCACGACAGCGGTGAGGAGAGTGAGGAGGAGAGGAGGGGCTCACTTGGGGTCGTGGGGTTAAGGCGGTGGGGCGAGGTGGAGGTCGGTGGCGTCTTGCCGGAGGAAGCGATCCAGCCGGGGAAGTCCGTGAAGGCGCTCGGGGCGCTTCAGCGCGGAGTCGGGTCGAGGCGGCGATGGCGAAGCGGCGCCGGTAGGAAGCGAGGCGGTCGGGAGGAGGGGTGGGCGGGCGGCCTCGTGTGGCGGCAGGCGGTCCGGCGTGTGGCGGGACAACACCGAGCCTTGCGGCGGCGTCGGCGGCGACTCCTCTGGATCCCGATCCGGATCGGGAGAGAGGAGGAGGGCGTCGTGGGGAGAGTGGGGTGTGGTGCGGTGAGTGGGTTAGGGTTTGCGGGTGGGGATAAGGAGAGGAGTGGCGGCTGGGCCTTTGCCCGATTGGGCGGTGGCGAATGGGCGGCCGGTTGGGTCGGTGGCGAGAGGTTCTCCTTTTTTGTTTTCTGTTTGGTTTTTCCTTTTGTATTTTCTTTTATTATTTGTTTTCTGTTTTAATTCATTTAAAATTATTTAGGCATTTTATAAAATGTGTTTACTTCACCATAATTACCGATGCAATAATTGACATAGCCCGAACATTTTTATTTTTAATATTTGAAAACTTTTGTCGTTTGACTTATTTAGGATTTAAATTTGAAACGGTTTTGAATTAACCCGAGATTAACTACAGTGACAGAGGTGACGTGTCATCATTAACGTGAGATTATTGTTGCATGATTATCCGGGCATGACAAATCTCCTCCACTACAAGAAATCTCGTCCCGAGATTTAAGAGGGGAGTAAGGGGGAAAGTTCTGGTTACGATATTCTAACGGATCTTCTCGAAGAAGTTAATCCCTTTTGTTGATGTCTTCAATTCTTTGTTCCAAAGCATCATGATGTAGTTGTCGTCCTTTCTTCGGGGAACTCCATCGTACTTACGAATAGGTAAGGGGCAGCTCTACAATGATAGGATGTTATAAGGGAAATTCATCTAGGGGTATCCCAAGAATGAACATATGAGTATCTCTCAAGTTGAACAAATGACACACATCGAGAGCAAAGTAAGACGTTGCAATAAGAAGTTTCAAGCGGATAGGCAATCGTTCATTGCACAAGCAGTCTTGAAAGGGTTTAGAGCAACGGGAATAAGTATTGCGTCTGATACCGGAATGGATCACTAGGAAGTTGGCTCGCGAATTACATACGAATCCAAGCACGAGGAATAACCTTGGAAACAGGGGGTGTACACAAGAGTCAGGTTTCGATCCTGGGAACTGTGAGTTATGGGCCCACCATGTGGTTAAAAGTAGGAAGGTCGGTGACATCTTGTACGATCATGTAAGCCAGGCATGTCAGAGGATAGTCTATCGGTTATGTCGGCAACAACATCGGTACCAAGGGCGAGGGACGAAGAGAACCATTTTCCTGCTCGTTGAAACGAGGCGGACCAATAGGCAAAGTTCTCGTCCATCGGTGGTTACCGAAATGTTATCAACCATAGTAACACAGTCTTACTGACACGGTTGTACACCAAGGTGTTTACATAAGCAGAGAATATTACTGCTTAGATCATATAGATCACAAGAAAGGTTAAACAAAACAATGAAAAGGAAATGTGATCAACAGATAAAACAGAAGAACGCAAAGGAAAATGTGTTTAAACACATATTTCAGGGGGTATATCCTTCCCAAGGACAAGCATAGCATGATATCCCTGACAGGATATAACGTAGAAAACCATTTAGGTAATGGGGAGAGGAATTTTCATGACATTACTGTGACGCCCCAAGACCGGAGCTTCAGTTGCCTTCCAGGGTTTCCGAGTTTTGTCGTGTGTTTTGTTTTGTTTGTGCATTCATCATGTCATCTCTTGCATTGCATCATCTCATCATGCCTTCATATCATTAATTTTTAAAAACTCAACTAAATAAAATCGTATGGATTTTTCGATCCATTTAAATCGAGGGATTCACATGGTGACTTCTCTTTATAACATACCCTCCCAATATTATTAGGGAGCTATATTAAAAATATTCCATTGTTTTGGAATCACCATAACCCACTTGCAAAATAAATCCCATGCCTTTTCTGCTCCGAGTTGACCTCAAAACCTTGCCAATTTTATTTCATCATTTTCCGGAGATCCACCAAAAATCCTCGGGCCATTTTTGTTAAATTCCTCATATTTTTATGAGTCCGGGAAAATTGTCCTCGTTCCCAAATTCTTTCCCTAACCCTCTCTTTCTTTTTGTCTCTCTATTTTTCTTTTCTGCTAAATATAAAGAGTAGAAAGGAGAGAGAGAAGAGATCCCAGCCAGGCCTCTGGCCATTTTCTTTCCTACCCGGGCCGGCCTCTAAGGCACCAGCCCACCTAACCAACCTATCTAACCCTAGGCCCAAGGCCCAGCCTCCCCTCGATCCATCTCTCTCCCTCGACTCCCACCAGCGCCGCCACCCCTCGTTCCTTCCCGATCCCATCGTCCTTCCCATCTCTCCCTCTCGATCCCCTCTCCCTTTCCCCTCGAGCGCCTCCTCCACCCCGCTCCTTCCTCTCCGTGCCCGACCCCCTCCTCGTCACCTCCACGCGGTTCCCCACGCCGCACCTCTCCGAGCAGGAGCTCCGCCTCCCATGTCCCGTCCCGCGCCTCTCCACCTCCTCGCGCCGGCCGCTCGCACCTCGCCGCGCCGTGCCGGTGCCCTCCATCGCCGACGAGCTCCACCAGGAGCCCGCGTCCCCTTTGCTCCGCCCCGCACCTCGCCCTTGCCTTCCTTTGCCTCGACCTTCTCCTCGCTGCCGTGACCGTCGCTCGCCTCCACCACGCGCGTGCCTCGCGCCGGGCCTCCTCTCTCTAGCGCTTGCCCTCCTACCGTGCCCACCGCCTGCCATGGCCTGCGAGGCCATCAGCATCGCCGCGGCCCTTTTCGCGTGAAGCCCCTGCTCCACCACCATCAGCGCCCGGCGTCTCCGTCCCGTTCCGCGCCTAGCTGCTGCTGTAGGCCATGAGCTCACGGCTACCGCACGGACGCCAAGACCAAGACCGCACCGGACCACATCGTCTCACCGGATCGTCAAGACCATCTTGGTTTTTGCGAGTACCTCTACGCCCGAAGACATTGGAAGCGCCAAGTACCACGACGTCTTTGGGAGACCCGTTTTCGTCAAGTTCAACTACGAAATCCGCCAAGTTCGACTCTGAACCTCGAGACCATCTTGTTGCACGCCAACATGAGAACGACCACGGGCGGCTACTGCGGATGGATTTCGTCAAGTTCAACGACGACCCGTGAAGCACATGGGAACATCAAGTTCCTCTCGAGCGTGTACCACTACCGTCGACCCTCGAAGACCCGTGGACCCGAACATCCACGGGACATGAACAACTACTTCCGATGACGAGATGTACCACTACCGCCGAACATGAGCGTCTACAAACCGTGTACGACTACCGTCGCCAAAATCGAGATGTCGACTACCATCGCCGAGATCGCAAGTACCACGACAACCCGAAGGATTCGGACCCGTCAAGTACCTCTTCGAAAACGAACGTGAACGCCTACTTCCCCTACGCCGTGTACGACTACTTCCCTCTACGAAACTCGACCCGTCCCGATTGCTCGCTCCGAAGGTATAACCCCGAGATGCCGCCCGTGATCGAATGCATGAGTTGTATGAGATGCTCGAGTTTTGCACCGTGATCGAATCGACCTTGCGATGCCCCTCTTTGGCCATGCCACCGTTCCGTGGGAACCCGGTAATCGGGATCACCCCACCATCTTGCATGACTCGCTCACGCCCACTCCTTTTGCTTCGGTATCTCCGTGAGCTACCGGAACCGATATGTTGCCGTGGCACCATTTTCGGATTCGTTGCCGTGGCACCCCTTTCTTCCACCACGGTGACACAATGCTTCATAATGCTCTTGTCAACATTTTCATAAAAATTGCATAAAACTTGCACATGTCATCCGCATCATGATAACAACATTTAAATGTTTAAAATTGTTGTTTGCATTAATTTTGCCTAAATGCCATGTTAAAATGATTTATTTCATAACTAAATAACCGTAGCTCGGTTTTAATTAATTCATATATGTAAATGGGGTAGAAAAATGCATAGATTAACATGGTAGCATTACTTTGCATGTTTAACAACTCTAAAATATGCTTTAGGTCAGAACAGTACCAATTCGAAATATGGACATGGGGATTTTCCGGAATTGTTGTTCGTTGTTTCCGGCCTCATTTAACCTTGCCTAAATAGATAGTTTATTTATGCTTCACCTCTTGCCATGTTTAATAACATTTAATATTGTTGAGTACCTAACCGAGAGAGAACTAAATAATTGATGTGGTGTTTTGTCAATATGCAACTCGTTGCATATTGAGCTCCACTTAACGTGTAGTGTTGTTTGTGCATATTGCCATGCCATGCTATTTAAACCGGACATGCATCATACTTGATTGTGCATCATGCCATGTTTATGTGATGGTTGTTTACTATGTTGTTTGCTTCTTTCCGGTTTGCTTCTCTCGTTAGCTTCGGTTTCGTTCCGGAGTTGTGAGAATTCATTCGACTTCGTCCGTTTGTCTTCTTCATGGATTCGTTCTTCTTCCTTGCGGGATTTCAGGCAAGATGACCATACCCTCGAAATCACTTCTATCTTTGCTTGCTAGTTGCTCGCTCTTTTGCTATGCCTATGCTACGATGCCTATCACTTGCTTATCATGCCTTCCCATATTGCCATGTCAAGCCCTAACCATCCTTTCCTAGCAAACCGTTGTTTGGCTATGTTACCGCTTTGCTCAGCCCTCTTATAGCGTTGCTAGTTGCGGTGAAGATGAAGTTTGTTCCTTGTTGGAACATGGAGATGTTGTTCCTTGTTGGAACATGTTTACTTGTTGGGATATCACAATATATCTTATTTAATTAATGCATCTATATACTTGGTAAAGGGTGGAAGGCTCGGCCTTATGCAGTGTTTTGTTCCACTCTTGCCGCCCTAGTTTCCGTCATATCGGTATTATGTTCCCGGATTTTTGCGTCCTCGACGCGGTCGGGTGATTTATGGGACCCCTTGACAGTTCGCTTTGAATAAGACTTTTCCAGCAAGGCCCAACATTGGTTTTACCATTTGCCTCACCTATGCCCTTTTTCCCTTGGGTTTCGGAGCCCAAGGGTCATCTTTATTTTAGCCCCCCGGGCGATTGCTTCTCTAAGTCTGCTGGCCTGAACGAGTAGATCATGGGGCCCCTCGTGGCAACTCGAGGTTTGGTTTTACTCGTAGGATGTCTCATCCGGTGTTGCCTGAGCGAGATATGTGCAGCTCCTATCGGGATTGTCGGCGCATCGGGCGGCTTTGCTGGTCTTGTTTTATTGCTGTGAAATGTCTTGTAGCCGGATTCGAGACTGATCGGGTCTTCCGGGAGAAGGAATATCCTTCGTTGATCGCGAGAGCTTATCATGGGCTAAGTTGGGACACCCTGCAGGGTTTGAACTTTCGAAAGCCGTGCCCGCGGTTATGTGGCAGATGGGAATTTGTTAATGTCCGGTTGTAGAAAACCGAAGTTGATCTTAATTAAAATACACCAACGCGTGTGTAACCGTGATGGTCTCTTCTCGTGGTCCGGGAAGTGAACACGTGTTGGAGTTATGTTTGGCGTAAGTAGTTTCAGGATCACTTCTTGATCATAGTTGTTCGACCGTGCTTTTGCCTTCTCTTCTCGCTCTCATTTGCGTATGTATCCACCATATATGCTAGTCGCTGTCTGCAGCTCCACCTCACTACCCTGTCCTACCTTTAAGCTTAAATAGTCTTGATCTCATGGTGTGAGATTGCTGAGTCCCCGTGACTCACAGATACTTCCAAAACCAGTTTGCAGGTGCCGATGAAACCGTGCAGGTGATGCACCTGAGCTCAAGGAGGAGCTCGATGAAGATCTTGTTCATTGTGTTGTTTCGTTCCACCTGATCAGTAGTGGAGCCCAGTTGGGACGATCGGGGATCTGTGTAGCATTTGGGGTAGTCTTCTTTTATTTTGGTTCCGTAGTCGGACCTTGATTGTATCTGTATGATGTAATGTTTTACTCATGTATTGTGTGAAGTGGCGATTGTAAGCCAACTATGTATCTTTTTCCCTTATGTATTACATGGGTTTGTGTGAAGATTACCTCACTTGCGACATTGCTTTCAATGCGGTTATGCCTCTAAGTCGTGCTTCGACACGTGGGAGATATAGCCACATCGAGGGCGTTACAATTACCCATACAACGGTGTTTGGATAATTTAGCAGGAAACATTTAGCATTGGGCTTCAAATGTTCTTGTTGAAAATCAAAGTACAACCGACATGCTTCGAGATAGCATTGACATGGTCATCAGGTGAAGATCAGACTTTGGAAACACCAAGGATCCATCAGGAACAACTTATAGAATAAGTCTTACAATTTCCTCTCGGAAGAATGACTAACATTGCTAAAAGGAAGAACTATGACAATAGGCCCTCCGATCAAGTGTGCTAGGCATGACATCACCTTACCGGGTCATATAAAGACCAACGTTAAAACTCTTGGAAATATGTTCCAACCATCATATCTGACCGGGATTCAGATCTGATTGGTGTCAGGATAACTCAGACTCGGGATGCCTGAGAAGAAAAGGTGCAACACAATTGACGAGTTGTCATTGTAAGATTTTCAGGAAATGAACTATGGAAGCGAGTTCCAAAACAAGAGTTCATCATTAATCCAAGGAGAGATGAGGAGGTGGCTGATGGATTCAGCAACATCTCGTCAAGATCTCAAAAAAAGATGGATTTCCACAATTATGTGAACAAGGGGATAACATTAGTCAGCTCAAATGATATAATGATGTATGCTCGAGGAAAGACATACACAATTAAACATTGGTTGAAAGGTGCACCTGAAATATGGGCTGGGTTGCACGATCCATGTTAGAATGGTGACTTGACGAACAAGACCATTCACTTCAAAGCAATAGGGTTGCTAGAAGTTTTGAATTCACATATCATAGTTCAATTGTCAGTATTCCGGTTAGAACAACACAGGAACCAAGGAATGATCGAAGATGGCAGGAAGTATCACTTGTACCAAGAATGCATAAGAGGTGGTGAAATTCTCACGACATTATTGACATAAAAGATGGTAATACTCCATCGTAAAGAAGAACAATTGCTGGATAGCATGGATCTCAAGGTATAACACGAAACATGAACAAGTTTGTGTTGAACGGGAGGCAATAAAGTGGTCGATGATAATATAAATCATCGAGGGCAAGGATGGTATTTCTCTTCATGAATTCAATTGATATCCCGGAAGAACTCAGAAAGTTGATGATGATCATGACAAATTTTATCGAGAGGATTCATGAAGATGTAATCAATCAGCGACGACATCAAGTCAAATGAATGAGGTAGCGGAAGGTTATTGGAACCATGGGTAGGACACAAACTTGAAATCAAGATTATTGTTCAAGGCGAACTGATATGACGAGGAAGATCGACGTAAGCTTAGCTTATCGTTGAAAATTTTGTGCTCCGGAAAGAAGGACCAGGTAGCACAGCTAGAAGTTTGCACGATAATGATATAGCCGACAAGGCTAGGAATGACTTGAAGGATTATTAAACTCGTAAGCAACAAGAATTACTTAGAGTTATCGAATCGGAGTGCGGAATTGATTCACATACCGGTGTTCTCGAGTGACCAACCAGTCAGAACCCGGGGATATTGGAATTGGGGATCATTAGTAGTTCGATGAAGGACTCATAAGAAGTTATGTAGTTCCTGCGATATTCCCGAGAAACCAAGGGGTAACACTCGAGGGTAAATCAGAATAGAGTTTGGGCAGGCATATTGGTTTGCAGAAGACAAGTGCTTTAGCTTGTCCGCGAAATGGGATCAAAGAATAACAATCCTGGTCGGGACCATGATTGCAAAGAATCAAAGCAAAATACCAGATGGATTATAACAAGAGTTTATTATTCTTATTTTTACGAGCAGCTTCCATGATAAGTTCTACATCGGGTCCATGGGCATGAACACAAAGGTTCAAGGTCGACTCCCACTTCTTTAATGCGAACCTTTCTGTCACTTCTCGCTTTCGATGGAGTTGTAGTGTTGGAATTTATCTGGTGAAACACCAGAGGAGTATGTCTCGTGAAAACTTCCGAGTTCACACATAGTAAGGAAAGCATAGGTTCAACCCATCAGGGCATCTTACGAACATATACCACAAACTTCGGGGTAAATAATACAAGCTCGAAAGTAGAGCATTGTTCAAAAGCAGATGATACAATTTACCAAAGGCATTATATACCCATGGAAAGGATCTCAAGGTTATTCAATATGAAGGACACTATCGGATAAAATCCAACAAAGGAACCGATGGTCCACAAGGGATCTGATGTGAGCATCGGTACTCAACCAGAGGAAGAAGAATGCATGGGCATCATATTATAGAACATCTGAATAATTCGATGCTTAGATAACAAAGGAATTACGATTTCCAAAACAAAGGATCAGATGCAGTCGCTCTGATCAAGGATGGACAAGCTGGATAGACCAGAGGCACAATTGACGACAAATAGTTTGGTCGAGAACCAGCTCATGTTCAAAAATGATGTCTGAGCCGGAAAGATAATTTAGAAGGGTTGATAGACGATTGTGTGCATTCGCACACAGGTTGAACCAATAGGATCAAAATGACGGTGTCAAAAGATACTAGTGGATATTGCCAGATATATGGGAAGCATCCATAATGCAAGTAGGCAAGTATTTGCAGAGCAATAAAGTTGCTAAGGATTTTCGGAGGATTGAATAGTATTTCAAAGACTTTTGTGAAACATCTGAACAACTGGGGATGAGCGGATACTCGGAAAGTGCGAGAAATTATTCTTAGGGGTATTCAGGTGGCAAAGAACTGCTAGGCAGTAGGTACAAAGTATTCTCGGAACAATAGAGAAAACTTCGGGGTATCTTGTAATGACAAGATTAATGGGGGATGATCGTATGAATGGCAAGTGTAAGTAGTTATCCATAAGGATTTATCGGTGGTCGGGAATAGCAAAAGTGATGGGCACAAAGTCTCGAGAGAATATCAAAGAGTATCTCCGAAATCTTCTGGCGCAGTCAGTGATCATCTGGACTGAAAGGGCTCTCCGGGAGAAAGTATTATTGAGAACCTAGAGTCCGAGTTAGTAAAATCGTTTAACCCAAATAGAAGAGATGTCAGAGTCCCAGAGTATAGGTCGAGGAATAAAAGATCCTAGTGCCACCCAATGGCGACGTGGGCCCGTAAGGCACACAGCCATGTTAGTAAAAGTTTTTGCAATGTCTAGACTCGACTTCGGCCAAGTAGTGTGGAAGGGGGATTCCTACAGGCAGTCGGCTCTGATACCAACTTGTGACGCCCCCGATTCAATCATACACTAATCATGCACGCAAACGTGTACGATCAAGATCAGGGAGTCACGGGAAGATATCACAACACAACTCTAAAACATAAATAAGTCAAACAAGCATCATAATACAAGCCAGGGGCCTCGAGGGCTCGAATACAAGTGCTCGATCATAGACGAGTCAGCAGAAGCAACAATATCTGAGTACAGACATAAGTTAACAAGTTGGCCTTAAGAAGGCTAGCACAAGCGGGATCTGAGATCGAAGAGGCGCATGCCTCCTGCTGGATCCTCCTAACTACTCATGGTGAAATCCGTCCGCGGGCTACACGTAGTAGTAGGCGCCTCAATCTGATAGTCGTTATCGGCGATGGCGTCGCTCTGGGCTCCATCGTCGATCGAACAATCGGGTAGAGGTATGGGGAAAAGGGGAACAAGGCAACCGTGAGTACTCATCCAAAGTACTACAAGCAAGGAGTTACACTACATATGCATGGATATATGTGTAAAGGGCCATATCGATGGACTGAATCGCAGAATGCCGAATGAGAGGGGATGGCTAATCATGTCAAGACTACGCTTCGGCAGCCTCCGTCTTGCAACATGTAGGAGAGAGTAGATCAAGTCCTCCAAGTAGCATCGCATAGCATAATCCTACCCGCGATCCCTCCTCAATGCCACATTAGAGAGTGACCACCGGGTTGTATCCGCACTTGGAAGAGTGTGTTTTATTAAGTATCTGGTTCTAGTTGTCATAAGGTCAAGGTACAACTCCAAGTCGTCCTGTTACCGAAGATCACGACTATTCGAATAGATTAACTTCCCTGTAGGGGTGCACCACATTACCCGACACGCTCGATCCCATTTGGCCGGACACACTTTTCTGGGTCATGCCCGGCCGCGGAAGATCAACACGTCGCAGCCCCACCTAGGCATAACAGAGAGGTCAGCACGCCGGTCTAAACCTAAGCGCACAGGGGTCTGGGCCCATCGCCCTTAGCACACCACTTGCGTTATGGGCGGCCAAGCAGACCCAGCCTAGTGGCGTTCGGTCCAATCCGGCGCGCCCGCTCGTCAGCCGACGTCAAGAAATGCTTCGGTGATACCACGGCGCGGTTGCCCATAACTTGTCCCACGTGGTGGTTAGTGCGTATAAGGTCAACGACCCAACTCAGATCAAATACCAAGATCTCGTTAAGCGTGTTAAGTATCCATGAACGCCGAACAGGGCAGCCCACCTCTCTCCTAGGCGGTCTCAACCTGCCTGCCGCTCGCCACAAAGATCCACTCGCTGGTGCTCCACAAGCCGACCCGACTTTAGTCACCACATGTATCATGTATAAAGTATATAGTATATACCCGTGATCACCTCCCGAGTGATCACGGCCCGATAGTATAGCACAGCAGACGGACAAGAATGTAGGGCCACAGATGGAAATACTAGCATCCTATACTAAGCATGTAGGATTGCAGGTAAAGGTAACAACAGTAGTAACAAGGACAGGCTATGCATCAGGATAGGATAACGGAAAGCAGTAACATGCTACACTACTCTAATGCAAGTAGTATAGAAGAGAATAGGCGATATCTGGTGATCAAGGGGGGGGGGCTTGCCTGGTTGCTCTGGCAAGAGAGATGGGTCGTCAACTCCGTAGTCGAACTAGGCAGCAGCAGCGTCGGTCTCGTAGTCTACCGGAGAGAAGAGGGGAAAGAAATAATGAATACCATGCAAACAGATGCATATCGATGCATGACATGACAAGTAACGATGCTAGGTGTGCCCTAACGTGGTATGAGGTGATACCGGTGAAGGGGGAAAACATCCGGGAAAGTATCCCCGGTGTTCCGTGTTTTCAGGCATAGGAGCTAGAGGGGGAAAGTCGCGAGTTCGATAGGTTAGGGCGGTGTATCCGGAATCGTCTCGTCGTTCTGAGCAAATTTCATGTTGAAAATATTTTAATTCGAGTTACGGATTAAAAGATATGATTCTCTAAAGATTTTATTAATTTCTGGGATTTAATTAATTATTTAATTAATTCGAAAATGATTTAATGACATCGACATGATGTCATGTCGACATCGGCGATCAACGAGTTGATGGTCAACTGACGTGTGGGCCCGATGGGACCCACATTGTCATTAATCGTTTAATTAGCAGGTTAATTAAACAGGGTCAACTAGTTTAATTAGTGGTTAGGTTAATCTAATCAGGTTTAATTACTTTAATGAATTATTATTTTAATTAATTTTAGTTATTATTTATTAATTCATTTTTTTATTAATTTAATTATTACTATTTCTTATTTCATTTTCGTTCACAGGGGGTGGGCCCCGTTTGTCTGAGGCATAGAGGCCTTGCGGGTCGGGCGTGCGGGCGGCGGGTTAATGGCGCCATGAGCTAGCGAACTCAAAGGGCGGCGGCCTAGCGGGCGCAAGTCATGATGGCGGCGGCGGCCTTGCCGGCGGGCAGCGAGTGGCCTTCAAGGGCACAAGGCTGCCGCGAGCGGGGCTTCACGGCGATCGCGGATAAGGGACGCCGACGGAGGGAGAGCGGCAGCGCTGGCGTGAAGGCCGCGTGGTGGTGCGAAAGGCGAGGTGGGGAGGCGACGTCGGTCGCGCCCAAAGGGCGATGGGGGGCCGCCCGGGCGCTGCCGGTCACGATTGATCAGCGCGGGCGTGGCGGAGCGGCTGAGTGGAGGTCGAGGGACGCTGGAGAGGAGGCAGCGAGCGCATGGCGCGGCGAGGGAGCGAGGGCACGGCAGTATGTGCATGGCGGCCTTGGCTCGCTTGGCTTCGGCCTGGCGAGAGCGCTGGACGGTGCGGGCACGACGCGCAGGGAGAGTGAGGAGGAGGAGGGGCTCACTGGGGCCGTGGGGTTAAGGGCGGGGGGGCGAGGTGGAGGTCGGCGACGCGCGCGGAGGGGAGGCATCCGCGGGAAGTCCGCCAAGGGCTCCGGGCGCTTGCGACGGAGTCGAGGTCGAGGCGGCGGCGATGGCGGGCGGCGCCGGGAGGAAGCAGAGGCAGGTCGGGAGGAGGGTGGACGGGCGGCGTCGTGTGGCGGCGGGCGGTTCGGCGTGTGGCGGGACAACACTGGCGCGGCGGCGGCGGAAGGCGACTCCTCTGGATCCCGATCCAGATCGGGAGAGAGGAGGGCGTCGTGGGGAGAGTGGGGTGTGGAGTGCGGTGAGTGGGTTAGGGTTTGCGGGTGGGGATAAGGAGAGGAGTGGCCGGTGGGCCTTTGCCCGATTGGGCGGTGGTTTAATGGGCGGCCAGCTTAGGTCGGTGGCAGGTGTGAGGTTTTCTCCTTTTTTTTGTTTTTGTTTGGTTTTTCCTTTTGTATTTTCTTTTATTATTTGTTTTCTGTTTTAATTCATTTAAAAGTATTTAGGCATTTTATAAAATGTGTTTACTTCACCATAATTATCGATGCAATAATTGACATAGCCCGAACATTTTTATTTTTAATATTTGAAAACTTTTGTCGTTTGACTTATTTAGGATTTAAATTTGAAACGGTTTTGAATTAACCCGAGATTAACTACAGTGACAGAGGTGACGTGTCATCATTAACGTGAGATTACTGTTGCATGATTATCCGGGCGTTACATCTTCTCCACTAAGGCCCATCTTGGCCCATTAAACCCCCGGGGGGGTTCCGGTAACCCCCGGTACTCTGGTAAAATCCCGATTTCACCCGGAACACTTCCGATATCCAAATATAGGCTTCCAATATATCGATCTTTATCTCGACCATTTCGAGACTCCTCGTCATGTCCGTGATCACATCTGGGACTCCGAGCTATCTTCGGTACATCAAAATACATAAACTCGTAATATAACCGTCATCGAACTTTAAGCGTGCGGACCCTACGGGTTCGAGAACTATGTAGACATGACCGAGACACGTCTCCGGTAAATAACCAATAGCGGAACCTGGATGCTCATATTGGCTCCTACATATTCTACGAAGATCTTTATCGGTCAAACCGCATAACAACATACGTTGTTCCCTTTGTCATCGGTATGTTACTTGCCCGAGATTCGATCGTCGGTATCTTAATACATAGTTCAGTATCGTTACTGGCAAGTCTCTTTACTCGTTCCGTAATACATCATTCCGCAACTAACTCATTAGTTGCAATGCTTGCAAGGCTTATATTGATGTGCATTACCGAGTGGGCCCAGAGATACCTCTCCGACAATCGGAGTGACAAATCCTAATCTCAAAATACGCCAACCCAACAAGTACCTTCGGAGACACCTGTAGAGCACCTTTATAATCACCCAGTTACGTTGTGACGTTTGGTAGCACACAAAGTGTTCCTCCGGTAAACGGGAGTTGCATAATCTCATAGTCATAGGAACATGTATAAGTCATGAAGAAAGCAATAGCAGAATACTAAACGATCGAGTGCTAAGCTAACGGAATGGGTCAAGTCAATCGCATAATTCTCCTAATGATGTGATCCCGGTAATCAAATGATAACTCATGTCAATGTCTAGGAAACATAACCATCTTTGATCAACGAGCTAGTCAAGTAGAGGCATACTAGTGACACTCTATTTGTCTATGTATTCACATAAGTATTATGTTTTCGGTTAATACAATTCTAGCATGAATAATAAACATTTATCATGATATAAGGAAATAAATAATAACTTTATTATTGCCTCTAGGGCATATTTCCTTCAAGCCTATCACAAGAGTGCAACTCCACGCATGCAGTCAATAAAACCGTGCCCTCATAGTCCCGTAAGATCATATTGCACCCAGCCTGTCCTGTTGGTGCAACAAACCTGCCATCTGAGTTCAACTTCACCCAGCCCTTTGGTGGCATGCTCCAGCACTGCTCCCCCACATTCCTATTTGTCGAAGCATGAGGAATGGGCGTCCCTTGAATAGATGGCGTCCCGATCGCCATCTTCCCCTTCTCCATATTCCCTTGAGGATAATCTTTGATACAGTACATAACAGCGACGAGAAGTAGCTTTGCAAGAATCTGAAGGAGGCCTCCATGGACCATGGGTAGCATCCCCTTTTCGTGTGTGGTCTCTTTATAAACATGCCAAGAAAGCAAAAAGGTCATGAGCACCACCCTGCGAGTCATTCCTGAAAGGGGCTCCGACACGCCAAAGAGCTACTCTGGCCTCATGTTGCGTAAGTCGTCGATGTCTAGGAGAGACCACTATGTGGACATAGCATGCCATAGCTCCTTGGCACATGGGTATCTGCACATCACATGGAAGTCATCGTTCCGTACTCCCTGCGTTTCTCTTTACTCTGTGTATAAAATTTATTTGGAGTCAAACTAGGTAAAGAAAAGGGATGCATCTTGATGACCCTCAAGGTCCAAACTGTACACAGAATGCTGAAGAGACAGTAATGCATCTTCTCTGGGACTGTCCTTTTGCCCAAGACTGTTGGCATTCCTTAATACCTAGTAAGAAAAGAGGGACTTCACTATATGAAGATCTGGTCCTTGCCTCAGAACATTTTCCCAAGAAATTTTCTACAGAGCTGGTTATTATTGGTTGCTGGAACATTTGGACTCAAAGAAATGGCAAAGTTTTTAGAGGTCTGCAACAGACACTTCAAAGTTGGAGATTTTTCCTAAAGCAAGACATTAACCTTCTTCAATTCAAGATTAAGGAAAAACACATTCATAGCTTCAAGATCTGGGTCAGGAATAATCTGTAATATGTTTGGTTCTATCCCTAGAACAGGTGTAAGTTGATTTCTTTGTTTCCTTTCTTTGGCCTCCTGGCTCTATTTTTGGCTTAATATATCACCGTAGAACGATTGTTCTACGGTTTCAAGGTCAAAAAAAAGTTTGACCAAATTTATCTTAATAACTATCAACATTTATAATACAAAAGTTCTATAGTATGAAAATTAATTTCATGATGCATCTAATGATATTGATTTCATATTATATAGTTGTTCAAACTTTGCGAAGTTTGACTTCAGAAAATTTCATATGGAGACTAAAAATAAATAGAGGGAGTAGCACATAGGAGACATATATTAGTAGGTTCGAGGTTGCTGGAAAATTTATTCGACCAAGTGGCAAGAGAGTTCGACACCACCCGCCATGCGGAGACGCGTAGCTTAGAGGGAGCAGGGCACCTCCATATGGTCTTCCAGATGGCGCGGCGACCATCTGGTACCATGCTCGTCCATGGCAAAGCAATATGCAGAACGGACGATGAAGATGTCGGTATTTTCTGCGGCCCAGGTGAGGACATCTTGATGCGGATGATGGCGTCAATGTCCACAGACGGAAAATGTTGGTGAAGGAGGTCCCGTCCAAGAGCTCGGTGACCTGTGAAGCCTGCTATTCCTTTGGGGCGAGGTGAGCTAGCCCGACGGCCCCAAGGGTAGCCATCTATCACACCAAATTCGGATTTATGCATCATTGCCAATTCGTCATTCCAACCCCTTCTTTGGAAGTTCCAAGCCGTGTTGGATAGCTTTCCAGACTAACGCATTCCTGGAGTAGATAATATACTCAAGACGCTCTTCAGATAGTAGCGAGCTTTTAGAACCTATGCACAAAGGCTATCGTGTTTGGTTATAAGTCTCCAGGCCTACTGATATTATGCAAATACTAGCAATGTGTTTTCCTCTTCCTGTTTGACGACCCCACCAAAATTTTCAAACCATCATGTTTGAATCATCGCACATGGACATGGGAAGCTTGAACATGCCCATCATATATGTGGGGATAGCCCGCGCAACCGCTTTAAAAGTCATCTTCTTTCCTGCCAGAGATAACGTATCTCTCCGTGCAATAACTGTCTTAGTAAGACGAGCTTGGAGATTTTGAAATTTACACTTCAACATTTGGCCATCGAGAGTAGACAGCTCCATAAATTTCTCCTCAAAGGAAGAGGGCTTTCAACATTCGGCCATCTGGACGTCCAGAAGTGATCTTACTGCCGCGGTGCTGGCCAAACCACGACAGTTCCAACATAGTATTTTCATTGCACCCGTCGATCACCCTCAAGGGGAGTCGCCTGGTGATCTGAATAGATGGAGAATAGAACTGCAAAAACTCGCCGAGGAAACAGCCGGAATTGCACTAAAGAGAACCGGTCGCTGCCAACCACGCCAGGACAGAAAACCATCTGAGTAACTTAATGCTGGGAGAGTAGGCTTTACTTTTTCTATGGTGTCGTGATTTGGGTGCTTATCCCTCTGGCTTTGGGCTGCGTATGTGTACCCTCTAACTCCTTAATTAATACTAAATGAAAAGGCAATGATCTGGCCTCCTTTCAAAAAAGAAAAGAAAAACATTAACAAGGAGAAATTGCCTCCAGTCCAAAATATCATTGTAGTTCCGAGTGACATGTCAGGTTTCCCCCGAAAAGATATCATACCTAACCTAATTTATAGCATAGAAAGAAAATAAATTACCCCTAAAAATCAATTTGTTGAAAATAAATAAATTTATATGAATACTTCTATTGCTGTACCACCCTTTTGATTCAGTGGGCTAGCTACGCCACTCATGGAGAAAGTGCAAAGGGTGATGCCTGTATTTTTTTTGACGGGAAAGCTTACTTTATTAATCAAAGGATGGATATATCGTCTGCCAGCAGACTCACAATGAAATCAGGCGGGGCATCAATCCAACGAGATGGATTATTAGCACGTCCCATCTAGCCAGCTCATGAGCTACATAATTTGTCTCTCTAATACAATGCTCAATAGTAAACCTTCCAAAATCTAATAGATAACTACGACATTCATCAAGAACCGGCGCTGTCACCATAGAATAAAGGGTGATGCCTGTATAGTAGCTATACAGTACATATCTACGGCTCATTCCCGTTGTTTTTCAAGGATTTCATGGAGAGTGCAAAGTTGATCCATGTATATATGACCCATTGTGCTAGCAGATGCTTGTACTCGTGGAGAAAGTTTTTCAAGGATTACATATCTACTCCAGCTATACAACATATACACCCCCCGATGCCTTCTATTCCCGTTGTTTTTCAAGGATTTCATAACTACCGCAGCTGTATGTACCTTCTCCTCCAAATTATCTCACATCTATCAGTGGACGTTGCGTTGGGTGATAGTGGAGTGAAAGGATTGGAAAGAGGCAGGATAGCGGTGGTATAAATAGTAAACTCCTCCAAAAGTTGCTTTGATTTCGAGCATACTTTGGTAGGTGATAACTAGGACACCGTTCCACCTCGTAAACCTTATATATCATCAATAAATTTCCGGAAATGTTAACGCCCACACGTGTGGGCGTTTGCACATCGCCCACACGCCTCCATCTCCACTCATTTTGCCACGTATGAATAGATGACATTAGCAGAATTTTTTTTTATTTTCGGCTTAAAAATGTTGTATCTCTTAAATAAAAAAGCGAACTAAAAATCCGTTTTCATCATTAAATCCGTCTCGACGAGATCTTCAAAACTAGACCCCATGTTGATATGTTTTGATGAATTTTTTTTTTTGCCAGAAGTTGCCACGATGTTTACACTGTAGTTGCCATAGGGCTTAAACTAAAGTTGCCATGTGGCAATTTTAGTTTGTAGATCATGGCAATTTTAGTATTTTGATGATGGCAACTCCAGTACTTTGACCATGAAAATTATTTTTTGTATGAACCATGGCAATTTTATGTGCATGTATCGTGGCAATTTTAGTTTATGGTTCATGGCAAGTCTAGTTTCTTAATTCCCCGTTTTATAAATGTCAAAATTTACTTTTAAATGTAGAAGAAAATAGCTGAAACATATCATGGCAACTTCAGTGTAAACATCATGGCAAATCATATACAATAGACATGGCAACTTTTAATCCAAAAAAATTTTCATCAAAACATATCAACATGTAATCTAGTTTCGAAGATCTCATCGCGAGGAATTTAATGGTGAAAACGGATTTTCAATCGGATTTTCGTTTAATAGATAAAACATTTTAAAAACTGAAAATCCAAAAAAATTCCTGCATGCATGCATGCGATGACGTGGCAATCTGTTTACATTAGAGACGTATGGTGCGTCTCCTTTCCTGCCACACGTGTGACAGTTAGCGCGACCCATACATTTCAGCGCTTACAGTGTTGTGAAAAAGGCCAGTTTTTTCAAGTCTCAAGTTTACAAAAGACCGTCTTACAGAGCATGATACATGTAGAACTACTATCGTGGCTTTGTGTTCTACGGTGCTCGCAGGACATAGGCATCCTAGAAAAAATCTTGCAAAAGAATTCACTCAACTTCAGATTGACATTGACTGAACATTGACAAAATTAACTAAAGTTTTATCAACTCAATGAACCTAATTAGTGTATTAACACTGTCGATCAGCTCTTTTTCAAGGAAAAAGGAGCTTCTATTAACTTAGGGTGGAATGCCGCTCATACAGAAACTTAAAATCTCATCTAGCCACACCGCCATGTCTGGCGTGCTTCGGCCATAAGCCCAAGTTTATGACTAACTTTATTCTGCGTGCGACTAACTAAGCTTAAGACAAGCCCGTTTTGTCATCCATCATTGACTGAATCTCCCGCACAACTACCATATACCTGGAGCGGCCACCGTGTCTCAACCTTGTCATCGAGACCGCCTTGAAGCAATCCATCTCAACTACAATGGGCATCTGATCGAGTTATGTGTAGTGCCAGTTCTAATCCTTCTCTGCATGCTTCTAGCTGAGCCTATCACAGGAGTGCAACTCCACGCATGCAGTCAATAAAAACGTGCCCTCATAGTCTCGTAAGATCATATTGCACCCAGCCTGTCCTGTTGGTGTAACATACCTGCCATCTGAGTTCAACTTCACCCACATTCCTGTTAGTCGAAGCATGAGGAATGGGCGCCCCTTGAATAGATGGCGTCCTGATCACCATCTTCCCCTTCTCCATATTCCCTTGAGGATAATCTTTGATACAGTACATAAGAGCGACGAGACGTAGCTTTGCAAGAATCTGAAGGAGGCCTCCATGGGTGGCATCCCTTTTTCGTGTGATCTAGTTATAAACATGCCAAGAAAGCCAAAAGGTCATGAGCACCACCCTGCGAGTCGTTACTGAAAAGGGCTCCGACGGTAAATTTGACAAATTTGACCTCAGAGCGAAAGTATTTCATAAATTAAACTGTTTTTTGAAAATATTTCACACCGTTGATCCTTTTATGCAGCGCCCGACAGCAAGGCGATGCACTGTACTGTGCAACATCTTACAGCTAGGCGATGCATAGTATAGTGCAGCGCCTAGCTGACGGGCGCTGCACATGTGTGGCGCCTGAGTGTTAGGCGCTGCACAGTAGAGTGTAGCGTCTTGCTGTCAGGCGCTGCACATTAGGGGCTAGCTGGATGAAATAATTTCAAAAACAGTTTAGTTTGTGAAATAGTTTCGCCCTGAGGTCAAATTTGTGCTTTTTGCCGGCTCCGACACACCAAAGAGCTACTCTGGCCTTGTGTTGCGTACGGCATCGATGCCTAGCAGTCTAGGAGAGACCACTATGTGGACATAGCACACCATAGCTCCTTGGCACATGGGTATCTGCACATCGGACCGAGATCCGGTGACTTGCCTCTGTCCTGTCACCAGTAACAGCAGTAAGGTAACTTGCCCCCCTCTCTACACCATCGGATCTAGAATCGGTCGACAGATCTGCGTGAACAGTGCCCTATCTACAGTAACCAGTCAACAAGAACTCGTCCAAAGTGGTCGGTCTACATCGATCCGTCTATAATGTATCTACAGTGTCTTCTGCTATAGTGTTTGATCTGGCCTGCTCATCCTTCATCCAACGGCTGGCTGGCCGCCAGTTATGGCGTGACTGGTCAGAGCCAGTCACTGGATCTCGGTCCCTGCTCGAAAATTTATATTAGTTGGTTCGAGGTTGCTAGAAAATTTATTTGACCAAGTGACAAGAGAGTTCGACACCACCCGCCATGCGAAGACGCGTGCCTTAGGGGGAGCAAGGCACCCCAATATGGTCTTCCAAATGGCACGGCGACCTTCCAGTACCTTGTTCGTCCATGGGAAAGTAATATGCAGACCGGACAATGAAGATGCTGGTATTTTCCGCGGCCCAGGCGAGGACATCTTGATGCGGATGATGGCGTCAATGTTCACCGACGGAAAATGTTGGCGAAGGAGGTCCGTCTGTCAGGAGTCATTATCATCCAAGAGCTCGGTGACCCGTGAAGCCTGTTCTTCCCTTGGGGCGAAGTGAGCTAGCCCGACGGCTCCCAGGATAGCCATCTATCGCACCAAATTCGAATTTGTGCACCGTTGCCAATTCGCCATTGCAACCCCTTCTTTAAAAGTTTCAAGCCATGTTGGATAGCTTTCCAGGTGACAGATGCATTACTAGGGAAGATAATATCCTCAAGATGCCCTTCCTGATAGTAGCGAGCTTTTAGAACCTATGCACAAAGGCTATCGTGTTTGGTTAGAAGCCTCCAAGCCTACCGAGCAAGCAGGGCTTGGTTGAACATTTATGTTTCATGATATTATGCAAATACTGGCAATGTGTTTTCTTCTTTCCCTTTGACGATCCCCACATGGGAAGCTTGAACACACCCATCATATATGTGCGGATAGCCCGCGCGATCGCTTTAAAAGTCGTCTCCTCCCTGCCAGAGATAACGTATCTCTCTGTGCAATAACTGTCTTAGTGGTGCTACTATGTGTCATGTATGACAATAAATGAGACCACCTATGATACTATGCACTATAGAGGTAGTAATATAGACTAGTAACATATGCGTGTTACTAGTCTAAGTTACTCCCCACTATGAGTAGGCAGCCCCATAAATTTCTCCTCAAAGGAAGAGGGCTTTCAACATTCGGCCGTCAGTAGTAAGCGGCCCCATAGATTTCTCCTAGAAGGAAGAGGACTTTCAACATTCCGCCATCAGGAGTAGGAAGCCCCATAAATTTCTCCTCAAAGAGGGTTGAACTTGCAGAGCTACACATATACTCTCCCGGTTGTTTCCTTCGATACGCTTTCCCAAACATTATGCTGCACTTGGGATTAATAAGCTACCGTGGCACTCTCACAAGTCCTGATGGACCTCATTAGCATTATGTGCATCTGCCTTAAAGATTAGCAAAGTATCATCTGCAAACAGAAAGTGGGATATGCCACGGAATTTCCGGCACACTAAAATTTCGTTTTCCTTCGCCATCCTTCAACCGTGCTAAGACTAGAAACAAAAAACGGAGGGGGTGCTATTAATAAATTTATCAATGTATCATCGGAGCCACGGTCTGGTTCACCTGAACGTGCCGAGGTTGGTTTCCAGAGCAGCAGACCAATTACGTTGGGCATGAAGGACTCATACGGTGGAGCCACGGCCTGGTTCACGTGAACATGCCGAGGTCGATTTCTGGATTAGCAGCCCAGTTACGCTGGCCATGGAGGGATACAGATATCTGAACTTTTGTATGCTTAAAAAGAAAGAGCTCTGCTCCATCAACCCCATCTTTTGTGTCTAACTAGCATTGTGCACAAGCGAGCACTCAACTATGAGCACAAGTCATGAGCTGCGACGCTGGATATAGGCAATTGGCAGCTTTGTAAATTTGTAGTCGTGGTGTCCCTCTGGAACTGATCGTGCTCAGGACTGATTTTCTATCTCAAGGTCTGGATTCGCAGAATGTGTTTGCTGTTCGGGGGATGAATTGCCCTGTAAACAGCAAGTGAAGTGAACCAGCATAAGTTTTAATACAACAAACCTAATTATCTAAATTGGAAATAAGAAGCAATTCCCCCATTGGTAGCAAATGTTTATCCATTATAAGTGGAGGAAATAGTAATACAAAGAAAAAAAGGGCTTATTCTGCTTATTCTCCTGAATGGATAAGGGCATAGTTGAATAGCACACGAAAACATGGGGTGTACGCCTGTACGGCTCATCATACCATCTCAACGTCTTCGGATTCAGGAGGGCACTCAGATTTTTCAACATTTGCAGTTACAGGTTCTGAACATGGCAAGGCATAATGCTGCATGCATACAAGAGATAAGTGGCTTTATTGATGTGGGTGTAGAGCCAGAGCAAGATTGCACTGTGCTAGAGAATCAACAGAATCAGACGGCTACTTACCTTAAGGGACGGTGGGCTTTGTACTTGATTGCTGCCAGTGTCAATTCCCGACTTACATTCTACATTTGCATTGGCTGTAGAAGAGATTAAAAAGCACGTGATTTCACAGCATTCATATTTCATAAATGAAGCATGCCATGGACACTACAAACGTCAGAGCAGCGGCAGATATATGACTTGATAAATTTTCTATGATGTTTTCTTTCCAAGGATAAAATTTCTATGTGAAGCATGCGGCAGATAAAAAGCACGTGATTTCACAGCATTCATATTTCATAAATGAAGCATGCCATGGACACTTCAAACGTCAGAGCAGCGGCAGATATATGACTTGATAAATTTTCTATGATGTTTTCTTTCCAAGGATAAAATTTCTATGTGGTTGGAAACAACGGACTGTAGTCTGCAACTTCATGAACTATGATTAGAACTTGACACTTGGCAGAAAGGAACTGCAGAATTGCCAGAAAGAACATAACATTTCAGTTCACAGATGAGTACTCCCTTCAGGAAAGAAACTCGAATATCTAGGTTTGTCCTAAGTCAAACTACTTTAAGTTTGACCAAGTCTAGTGAAAAATATACCAACGCCTACAACATCAAATTAGTTTCATTAGATTAAACATAAAATATATTTTCATAATATATATTGGACGTTGTAGCTGTTGATATATTTTTCTATACATGGTCAAACTAAAAGTTTGACTTACGACAAACCTAGAACTTCAAGTATTTTGGATAGGAGGGTTCCAAGATGTCCTTAGTATCTTATGAAAATGTGTCAAGACAAACTTGTATGATCAGTGTAACAGGGAGATCGTTAAAATTAAAGATTTACCTGTTTCATCAATTATGGGTATCATGCTATCCTCATTAGGCAGATCAACTTGACTACCTGGAATGCTATTTACTTTACAATCCTGACTTTCAGAAACTGGCAGAGAACTTTTCATTTCCTATTAGATAGTTAGGAGAAGTAGCTAAGAATTGCAAGACTGATTACAAGAAATGCATAAGTGAGTAATGGCATTTGTGTCTTACCTCATGCCCAAGCCTGCTGAATATGTTTTGAAATTTCTGTAGAGCAGTTTCCATGTTGTGAAGCTCCACAAGCATTTCCTGTATAAAGGACAGACTTGATTGATTTGAGATTTTGGAGTTCCAGAGACAATGGGAAAGCTATGAACATCTTAACAGAACAACCTGCTTATCCGAAATCAACCTCTCGATAATTTCATCCTTCACCAGCAGAGATTTCTTAAGGTAACACCGTTAATGGAAAAGCAACAAACATGATGAGATCCATAGAAATTAAGAATGAATACGTGCAATGCTTTCAACTTCGTATGGATATTTCTTCTAGCTGGGGATGAAAATTGTTTTTAAGCTTCTCAGCGTCAAGTTGCTCCTTCAATCCATATATGATCCTCGCCCTATTTCGAAGTTCAAGCTGGTAACTAGTAATTTTATCTCCCAAGAAACT
Source organism: Aegilops longissima (assembly GCA_021605205.1). Classification (NCBI taxonomy): domain Eukaryota; kingdom Viridiplantae; phylum Streptophyta; class Magnoliopsida; order Poales; family Poaceae; genus Aegilops; species Aegilops longissima. The sequence continues at coordinate 261,256,224 of CM038682.1, read as the reverse complement.
AAGTTTCTCTACATAAATGAAACACCAGAATGAGAACAGAGTAACATGACAAACATTATCACCGTAAGATAATAATCTGAAACTAATGAAGCCTTATTATAAGAAGCAACCATACCAACAAAATCTTTCTCGAGTACAGAAATCCTTTGGACCTTACACTTCAAATCAGAGACTGAAATAGTAATGTAAAGGACATATTAATATTAAATTAGCAATGGAACTGATTGGTCAAACAATATTAGGATAATGCGCTCATACCTACATTTTCCTTCTCACCAACTAGGCATTCCACGTCACCTAGTACTTGTTTTACCGCAGCAACTTCCTTTCCTACTGAATTAAACAAAGCCAGATGGGAATTCAGCTTTTCTGAAATTACGGTAATCTGTTTATCCCTCATCTGGATGGTCCATTGCAGAGAACAAGCAGAGTCCTGCCTATCAAACATAGTATCATGAGCCAAACATCAGACTGCTTCCATACACAGTTCAGAATTCAAGCCTACATTCTTCATACATTCAAAAGTATTGTGGCATCCACAAATTGAAATGGTATTACATTTATAGAAGTTTGTGCACAATACAAATCTTCAAGGAGATTATTGCAGTGTACAGAAGAGCATTTGACAGCTGCTACATAAAATGAAAGAATGTGGTACATCTATCATCTTACACTCCTAGAAGTTATCCATATACATGATGCTGCTAAAAGAAATCTTAAGATAAATATCTGAACGAAGCCTTGCATGAACATGTGAGTTTACACAAACTGTAAGTTCAGTGAAGTTTTATACTGAGAGAATACAATGCAGCAAATTCAACTTAGCAGTAACAACAGCCCAAAAGAAGGGGCAAATGTTAAGGTCGACACATGCCTCGTACTGTCTCATGAATGCCTCCCTTGATTGAAGCAGTCTCTCTATGTTTTCTTTCAAATCCTTTTCGTTTCTTTCCAGCAGCTCATTTTCATTTTCAAGGCACTTCACCTGTAGAGAGCAAAAAAATCGCAATGACTCCCAGCCTGACAGGCACTAATCGCGTACAAGGGGAGGATTCGAGAATTTACTACGGCAATTGCATCATGGGCACTCAAGAACAGTGTTGCTTATGTCTAACCAGTATTCCTCAGATCAAAATTTGTGATGAAACATATGTTTTTTATTGCGAGGTGATGAAACATATGGTTTAAATGGCCCCAAACACAACAACAGTGCAGTTACCAGGATAATCTCTACTGGATGGGCCAAACGGGAGATAATGGGGGCAAAGGGGCACGAACCCTGGACTCAAGCCTTTCCAGCGCGTCGTCCCGCGCCGCCGACTCCGCTCGCAGCTCTCGAGCCTCCCTCCTGCGCTCCTCCTCCGCCTGCTTCCACCTCTGCACAATTCATCCCGTTCCCACCCAAAATCGCGTTAGAAAAACATCCCTCCCAGGACCACCAGAAAGCCCTAAGAGGTCCAACACCGATCGAATCTGTGGGCGGCAGACCTCGCTGGACGCGTGGAGCTCCTCCCGCGCGGCCCGCTCCCGCTCCTGCGAACGTGGGTGGGGGAGAAGGAAGAGGAGGGGAGAGTTAGGACCTGGGAGGCTCTGGAAGGTCTAGAAGGTGGTTCGGTGACTCACGCGGGTGAGCCGGAGATCGGAGACGAGGGCAAGGAGCTGCAGTTGCAGTTGCGAAAGCGCCGCCGCCTCCATCGCATCGACGCTCGGCGAGACAGAACCCCGTCCCTTCCGCTCGGTTGCTCCGGTGATCCAACGGTAGATAGGGAAGCGCTACGGATCGGACTAGTGACCTGTGCTTCCTATCGGACCAGTCGGTGGCCGTAGGATTAAAATCAGGCTACTCGTCCGATCTAGTACGACGAAGATCAGGGGAAAATGCCAATGGTGGCCGGGTTATAAACACACATACACTCACACTCTATAAACGCACGCACGCACATTTTATCTCTATGGGCGCCTTTAAGAGACTGAGCCGGCACATCATCTTGGAATTGACGAAATCATTATTGACGTCTTCGTAGTAGACGGAAATGTCACCTTCCACTGAACACACATCATCGGAATGCCTGCATAAAAAATGTGAACATCAATGCTAAGTCTACAACTTGAATTTTGATGGGCTGGGGATAATGATGAGGTCATGTATCTAGGGTAGGGTCATGAACCTGTCCAAGATACCCTCCCCAAGGACATCTCTAGAAGAAACCACCTTTCAGTCGACCTGGAAAGGTTCCACTCGACGGACTTGAAGACACTCGACCATGAAGCCAACCACTCGACCGCCAGGAGATCTAGAGTCAGTCTGCACGCAAACGGTCGGTCATTAAGTAGCTTTTATGGTCATCATAGCACTTTATGTGGGGCGTTACCAGTAACTCCCGATCTTAATGTACCTTAAACCCTGCATAACTGAGGGCGGGAGGCGCTGGCGAACTCTATATGTCGAAGTAAATGACCATGGGTAGCTTAGCCGGCTCCCCCTGAGACTTCCGAAGAAATTACGAGCCAATCAAGCCTTCCAACGTCCAAGACACAGGGCCGCCTTCCCCCGGCTAACCTCGGCCGGCTCTGGAGGCGGCTGACTACTAGAACCCACGGAAGAAGGTTGACGAGAGGGCCGACTCCCAAGGAGCCGGCCACTAGAAGGCCGGATCCGCGAAGCCGGCCGTGAGAAGGCCGACTCCAAGAAGCCGCCGCCCAGTAAGCGGTCAAGGCCACACCCTCAGAATCTGCACCCACATAACGGTGATGAGACGGGCGTGGCTACATGAAGCCTCGCCACCCCACATCCCGGCACGCCGCCATAGTACGCCGACGGGCAGCCATCACCGTCCGTGGCAAGATCAAGGCCATGTTGACCATGGCGTCACCCATGACAGGTTGTCAGTACGACCCGCGGGCGGCGGGTCCCTCCGGTCAGAGAGATGCCCGAAGGCGGCTCCGCCTCCCCTAGTCGGCCTGAGATATGGCCGGCTTCCCATAGCCGGCAGGCTCCCTCCCCCGGAGGAGGCGCCTCATTAAGGAGACAAGACGAGGAGGGGCTACAGTGATTGCCGCCAAAGCGGCGACACTGTAGCCACGCCTACCCCGACAAAGCCCTCGTCGTCGAGATTGAGGCAACAAGAATCACTCCCGACAAGGCCCTCGGTGGTGGGGCCACTTGTCGACCAAGAGGCCAAGAATGGGTGGGACCCACCAGTCGGCGGGCCCCAGCAGCCGGCGGAGAAGCCGGCGACTATAGGCACTGACAGCTTGGGCCCGCGCCCAGCCGGGTTACCATTGTACCCCTGAGGGGTAGGCCTATATAAACCCCCCAGGGCACCCAGGAAAAGGGTTGATCTCTGAGAGTTTTAGACACCACATAGAGAGAAGAGGAGAGCTAGCCGTGCCCTCCTTCTTCCTCTCACCGAACAGCTCAAGGAGCCTCTTGTAGCCACTTGTTCATCTAGTGATCATGCGGAGACCCCGCAGAGCAGTAGTAGGGGTGTTATCTCCACGGAGAGCCCCGAAGTTGGGTAAGATTCGTCGGCGTGCATGTCTTCGCCTCATCCCGCTTCCAGGCATCGGCGACGTCTTATTGGCTCCCACAATGATAAGCCACCCGTTGGCATATGTCGCACCTATCGCCTCGACATTTGGCGCCCACTGTGGGGCAGTGCACCGTCGCTCGAGACCTGCTCGACGGAACCCTCTTCCTCCCAAACCGAAGCGAGCCAGCCCAAGACGCCTGATGGCGCTTGCCCTGACAAGCGCAAAGCGTCGCCGACGCAAGACGGCGAGCTGCCTCGCCGATCTTCTTGGCGAGGCTCGCATCTCCGACGAGCCCGCCTCCGACGCGGACACAGGCTGCCTCGAGAGCCACCTCGTCAGCCTCCTTGGCCAACTCCATGTCTCCAGCGAGCCTGTTGTGGATTTGGAGTTAGTTGGCTCCACCGATCCGATGCCTGTCGACTCTGACACAGCATCGCTCGACGCTTTCCCCACCAACGTTGTGATCGACAACGACCCGCTCCCCCGAGCCGACAGCTGTGGCAGTGCCATCGCCGAGGTGCTGGTCATCAGTCATGACGGCGCCTCTGGTGAGAACGCCCACGACGCCCTGCAAGCGGCAGTCCACGACTTGTCCGTCCCCCTCCTGCCGACGCCGACGCCGAAGCACTGGAGGCACGCCGCCTCGCCCTCCTCGCGGAGGGCCGAAAGTTAGCTTCCATGAGGTGCCTCACTGAGGCTCACCGGCCACAAGTCGATCAAGGCCGCTTTTGGCACGCCGTCTCGACGGGCGAAGCTGAATCGACGCTGTCAGCAAAGATGGCGCAGCCATCGCCGACATGCTAGGAGTTGACCGCCCGCCACGCCATGCCCTCGAGAACTCGCGCGCTACCAGCGTCAGACGAGCTGAATGGGTCAGGGCGAAGAGCTCCCACATGACCAGACGATCCAAAGAATGATCGATGTACCGCGCGCAGCGCACGGCCGGCGTCCGCACGGAGAGTCCTCCCCCGCGCCGAGAGCACGGCGCAACATCTTGGACGCCGACTGCAGGTAAAACCCACGCGCGGCAAGAGAAAGAGCCGGCTGCCAGCCGCAACCGAACTCGGATCTCCATCGAGCGTGACGCAGAAGGCCGCCCTCGAGCCGTGGAGCGACGAGGCAACCCGCCTCCACCTCCGCCTCGTGGGGAGAGATATCCCACCCCGCTGCCTATCACGCATCCGACTCTCAGCGGCCGACTAGGTCGCCGCGAAGGAGTCGGCGAGAACGATGCTCGCCATCGGATCGACCGCCTAGCGCGATCCCTGGCGCTAGAAGAGGAAGACGATGTCGGCCCGCCTTGCTTCGGCCCCCGCATCCGCGACGAGCCCTTCCCCAAAGGGTTCTCGCTCCCAAGAGACACGCCTAAGTACAACGGCTCTGTGAAGCCGAGGATTGATTGATCGACTCTCCACTGCAGCCAAGATAGTGAACGGCAACAAAGCGCGTTGCGTGAAGTATGTGCCCTCATGCTCCAAGGCACGGCGCGAACTCGCTCAACAAATTTTAAGCCAGATAGCATCAATCAGCTGGCTAGGCTTCACGAAGCCTTCATCCGCAACTTCACCAAAGACCTACAAGCGGGCTCCCAAGCCCGCACAGCTCTCCTTGTGCGTATAAGACCCATCAATCAACTCGCGACTACCTCACGCATTGGGCCGAGCTCCGCAATTCCTGCGAGGGGGTGCACGAGGTTCAAGCCATAGAATACTTCACCGCCGGGTGTCGAGAAGGCACCCTCCTCAAGCACAAGCTCCTCTGCGACGAGCCGACTACCCTCGACGAGCTGCTGGTCATAGCGGACAAGTACGCCACCGCCGACTCCTCAATGAAAACCGAGCTTCGAGTGGACTCCTCCGGGAAGGTACTCAACAGGCGCTTAAGACGCCGGTGGGGACCCCACCGACGCCTGCATTCGAACGACAACAAGCGCAAGGGTTCCATGCCGCCTCAACCACCGTCGGCGGTGGCCACGATCGGCGAACATCCCGGCGCGGCCCGCGCCAAGAAGCGAAGGCGGCAGTCGGCTTGGCACCGACCTTCTCCTGAGCAGGCCCTTGACGCCCATGCAAGTTCCACAAAGGGCGCCGCCGCCCAACCACACAACCCGAAATGCCATCGCTCACGCGAATCTCCAAAGGCGAAGGGCTTGCGCCGCCTCCGCCGCCATCCAGCCTCCGGCTCCTCGGCAGCCCCGCCGCTCGCCAGCCGAGCCGTTCAAGATGAGTTCCTTGACGAGCATGCCGCCTACGTCATCTTTACAAGCCAGCCCGAAGACCGGCGTAGCAGGCACCGACAGCACCAGGAAGTCAACGCGGTCGCCTCCAACACCCCCGAGTACATATATTGGTCAGAAAGGCCTATCAGCTGGAGCCGGGCTGACCACCCAGAGGTGATGTCGTCTCCCGGCTCTTATGCATTGGTTTTGGACGCCACCGCAATGCATGAGACGTGCCGCCCCTGCTTTCTCCAGCGTCTCGATAGACGGCGGAGCAAAGATCAACATCCTGTACCGTGACACCATGGAGAAGCTGAACGTCAAGACGAAGCAGCTCATGCCTAGTCGGACCGTGTTCCACGGCATTGTACCCGGCCTCTCCTGCTCACCCATCGACAAGATCAAGATAGATGTTCTCTTTGGGGACAAGGATCATTTCCGCCGAGAAGCGATCTGGTTTGAAGTGGTGGACCTTGAGAGCCCCTATCATGCACTGCTTGGCCGACCTGCTCTGGCCAAGTTCATGGCTGTGCCCCACTACGCCTACCTCAAGATGAAGATGCCGAGCACCAAGGGCATCATCACCATAGCCCGCGATTACAAGAAATCCTCCGAGTGCGCGGCAGCCAGCAGTCGGCTGGCCGAGTCCCTTGTGATTGCCAAAGAGAAGAAGATGTTGGACCGGGTCGTGGCCATGGCCGGCAAGCAGCCAGCCCTGTCCCCCGACCCCCAGGAGTGTGACGCCCAAGGTTCTTTCCAGCCGGCCAAGGAAACAAAGAAGATACCTCTTGACTCGGAGCACCCAGAAAGGTTTGCCGTCATTGGGGCAAACCTGGACAGCAAATAGGAAGGCGAGCTTGTCGACTTCCTCCGTGAGAATCGGGACATCTTCGCATGGTCCCCAAAGGACATGCCGGGTGTTCCGAAGGAATTCGCCGAGCACAAGCTACACGTCCGAGCAGATGCAAAACCAGTCAAGCAACCCCTCCGCCGACTGTCGGAAGAGAAGAGAAGGATTGTAGGAGAAGAGATAGCCCAGCTTCTGGCCGCCAGCTTCATAATGGAAGTATTCTTTCCGGAATGACTTGCCAACCCGGTCCTCGTGCTGAAGAAAAATAACAAGTGGCGCATGTGTATAGACTACACAAGCCTCAACAAGGCATGCCCCAAAGATCCTTTCGCCCTGCCAAGGATTGATCAAGTGATAGACTCCACAGCCGGATGCGAGCTGTTGAGTTTCTTGGATGCTTATTCAGGATACCACCAGATAAAGTTGATCCGCCGATCGCTCAAGACCGCCTTCATCACGCCATTCGGAGCTTTCTGCTACCTGACTATGACATTCGGCTTGAGAAATGCCGGTGCCACTTTTCAGCGTTGCATGAAAAAATGCCTCCTCAAGCAACTCGGCAGAAATGCCCACGTTTATGTAGACGATATCGTGGTGAAGACGGAGAAGCGCGACACCTTGCTGGAAGACCTCAAGGAAACGTTTGAGAACCTGCGCCGGTTTTAGATCAAGCTCAACCCCGAGAAATGAGTGTTTGGAGTACCAGCCGGCCAGCTTCTAGGCTTCCTAGTCTCCGAACGCGCATTGAATGCAACCAAAGAAGATCAAAGCCATTGAGAGAATGGAGATTCCCACCAAGCTGCGAGACGCCCGAAGTTTACGGTGCCCGGCCTCCCGAACGCTTTATCACCGGCTTGGAGAGAAAGCTCTTCCCCACCGACTCATGAAGAAGACCACTCACTTCGAGTGGAACGACCAAGCCGACCAAGCTTTCATGAAATGAAGAAGATGTTGCACGCCGCCGCCTTGGTCTTGGCGGCGACCGAGAAAGAGCCCATGCTCCTTTACATTGCCGCTACCAATGGGTGGTCAAGACCGCCATCGTGGTCCAGCGCCGGAAGAAGGCTAAGCTCAGCCGGTCCAGAGGCGGTGTATTATTTAAGTGAAGTAATCTACCTCGAAGCGTAACTACCCGCACTACCGTAAGATGTGCTATGGTGTACTTCGCGCCAAGAAGCTAAAGCCCTACTTTCAAGAGCACCCCATCACGGTTGTATGCACCGCCCGCCGCCGAGATCATAGGCAGCCAGATGCATCCGTCGGTGGCAAATGGGCCATTGAGCTGGCCCTTATACGATCTTCTACCACCTCGCACCGCCATCAAGTCCCAAGCATTGGCTGACTTCCTCGTCGACTGGGCCGAGACCCAGTGTCTGCCGCCAGCTCCAGACTCCACTTATTGGCGCATGCACTTCGACGGGTCCAAGATGCGCACCGGCTTGGGAGCCGGCATCATCCTCACCTCTCCCAAAGGCGACAAGCTCAGATACACACTGCAAATTCATTTTGCCGCCTCCAACCATGTGGTCGAGTACGAGGCGCTCATACACGGGCTCCGGCTAGCCAAAGAACTCGACATCCGCCGGATCCTGTGCTATGGCGACTCGGATTTGGTAGTCCAGCAATCATCCGGTGACTGGGACGCCAAGGACGCGAAGATGGCAAGCTACCGCTTCCTCGTTCAGCAAATCAGCGGGTATTTGAAGGATGCGAGTTCCTCCACGTGCCACGGGCCGACAACGAGCAAGCAGATGCCCTGGCACGAATAGGCTCCACTCGACAAGCTATACCAATCGACGTCTCTCTCCAACGTCTCCTCAAGCCGTCTATCAAGCCGTCTCCAGAATCCGATTCCATCATCGTGCCGCCTAACCCCGACGCAGCCGGATCCGGCTTGGGGAACCAAGCAGGCGGCCCGGGGACTTCGATAGGCGGCCCCGAGACTTCAATAGACGGCCCGGGGACTTCAATAGGCGGCTCGGGGACTACCATAGTCGCACCCGGCCCGGGTGTTGGGGAACGTAGTAATTTCAAAAAATTTCCTACGATCACGCAAGATCATGGTGATGCATAGCAACGAGATGAGAGTGTTGTCTACGTACCCTCGAGACCAAAGAACGGAAGCGTTGACGCAACGTAGAGGAAGTAGTCGTATTTCTTCCCGATCCAACCGATCCAAGTACCGAACGACGGCACCTCCGAAGTTCTGCACACGCTCAACTCGATGACGCCCCTCGAACTCCGATCCAGCCGAGTGTTGAGGGAGAGTTTCTTCAACCTGACGGCGTGGTGGCGATGATGATGTTCCACCGCGCAGGCTTTCGCCTAAGCTCCGCAACGGTATATTCGAGGTGTAGTTTGGTGGAAGGGGCACCGCACACGGCTAAGGAACGATCTCAATGATCAACTTGTGTGTCATGGGGTGCCCCTGCCTCAGATATAAAGGAGGGAAGGGAGGGCTGGCCGCCAAGGAGAGGTGCGCCAGGTGTCCTACTCCTACTAGGAGTAGGATTCCCCCAAATCCTAGTCCAACTAGGTTTCCCCAAGTGGGAAGGGAGAGAGAGGGCGCCTCTCTCCTAGTCCTAATAGGACTAGGGAAGGGGGAAGGTCGACCAGCACTATGGCCCCTTTTCTTTCCCACTAAGGCCCATCAAGGCCCATTGACCCCGGGAGGTTCCGTAACCCCTGCTCTCTAAAATTCCCAATTTCACCCGGAGTGATTCCGAGTCCAAACATAGGCTTCCAATATATCAATCTTTATGTCTCGACCATTTCGAGACTCCTCGTCATGTCCGTGATCTCATCCGGACTCAACAACCTTCGTACATCAATATCATATAAACTCATAATAACATCCATCAAACGTTAAGCGTGCGGACCCTACGGGTTCGAGAACTATGTAGACATGACCGAGACACCTCTCGGTCAATAACCAATAGCGGGACCTGGATGCCCATATTGGCTCCTACATATTCTACGAAGATCTTTATCGGTCGACCGCATAACACCATACGTTGTTCCTTTGTCATCGGTATGTTACTTGCCCGAGATTCGATCGTCGGTATCCAATACCTAGTTCAATCTCACATCGGCAAGTCTCTTTTCTCGTTCCGTAATACATCATCTCACAACTAACACATTTAGTTGCAATGCTTGCAAGGCTTATGTGATGTGCATTACCGAGAGGGCCAGAGATACCTCTCCGACAATCGGAGTGACAAATCCTAATCTCAAATATGCCAACCCAACATGTACCTTCGGAGACACCTGTAATGTACCTTTATAATCACCCGATTCGTTGCCAGGACGTTTGGTAGCACCCAAAGTGTTCCTCGGCAAACGGGAGTTGCATAATCTCATAGTCATAGGAACATGTATAAGTCATGAAGAAAAGCACTAGCAACAAACTATACGATCAGGTGCTATGCTAATGGAATGGGTCATGTCAATCAGATCATTCAACCAATGATGTGATCCCGTTAATCAAATAACAACTCCTTGTTCATGGTTAGGAAACATAACCATCTTTGATTAACGAGCTAGTCAAGTAGAGGCATACTAGTGACACTCAGTAGGTTTATGTATTCACACATGTATTATGTTTCCGGTTAATACAATTCTAGCATGAATAATAAACATTTATCATGATATAAGGAAATAAATAATAACATTATTATTGCCTCTAGGGCATATTTCCTTCATCTCCCACTTGCACTAGAGTCAATAATCTAGATTACACAAGAATGATTCTAACACCCATGGAGTCTTGGTGCTGATCATGTTTTGCTCGTGGAAGAGGCTTAGTCAACGGTCTGCAACATTCAGATCCGTATGTATCTTGCATATCTCTATGTCTCCCACCGGACCAAATCCGGATGGAGTTGAAGCGTCTTTTGATGTGCTTGGTTCTCTTGTGAAATCTGGATTCCTTTGCCAAGGCAATTGCACCATATTGTCACAAAGATTTTCATTGGACCCGATACACTAGGTACAACACCTAGATCGGTTATGAACTCCTTCATCCGACTCCTTCATTAGCTGCTTCCGAAGCAGCTATGTACTCAACTTCACATGTAGATCCCAAGAACGACGCTTTGTTTGGAACTGCACCAACCGATAGCTCCACCGCTTAATGTAAATACGATCCGGTTTGCGATTTAGAATCGTCGGGATCGTGTCAAAGCTTGCGTCGACGTAACTGCCATTTACTGACGAGCTCTTTGTCACCGCCATAAATGAGAAACATATCCTTAGTCCTTCTCAAGTACTTAAGGATGTTCTTGACCGCTGTCCAATGATCCACTCTGGATTACTTTGGTACCGCCTGCTAAACTTACAGACAAGGCACACATCAGGTCTGGTACACAGATTGCATACATGATAGAGCCTATGGCTGAAGCATAGGAACATCTTTCATTTTCTCTCTATCTTCTGCGGTGGTCGGGCATTGAGTCTTACTCAACTTCACACCTTGTAATACCGCAAGAACCCTTTCTTTGCTGATCCATTTTGAACTTTTTCAAAACTTTATCAAGGTATGTGCTTTGTGAAAGTCCTATTAAGCGCCTTGATCTATCTCTATAGATCTTAATGCCCAATATGTAAGCAGCTTCACCGAGGTCTTTCATCGAAAAACTCTTATTCAAGTATCCCTTTATGCTATCCAGAATTCTATATCATTTCCGATCAATAATATGTCATCCACATATAATATCGAAAATGCTACTGAGCTCCCACTCACTTTCTTGTAAATACAAAGCTTCTCCAAAAGTCTAGATAAAACCAAATGCTTTGATCACACTATCAAAACGTTTATTCCAACTCCGAGAGGCTTGCACCAGTCCATAAATGGATCGCTGGAGCTTGCACACTTTGTTAGCTCCTTTGGATCGACAAAACCTTCGGTTGCATTATATACAACTCTTCTTCCGTAAATCCATTCAGAATGCAGTTTTAACATCCATTTGCCAAATTTCATAATCATAAAATGCGGCAATTGCTAACATGATTCGGACGGACTTAAGCATCGCTTCGGGTGAGAAGGTCTCATCGTAGTCAATCCCTTGAACTTGTCGAAAACCTTTTGCAACAAGTCGAGCTTTATAGACGATAACATTACCATCAGCGTCGGTCTTCTTCTTGAAGATCCATTTATTCTCAATTGCTTGCCGATCATCGGGCAAGTCAACCAAAGTCCACACTTTGTTCTCATACATGGATCCCATCTCAGATTTCATGGCCTCAAGCCATTTTGTGGAATCTGGGCTCACCATCGCTTCTTCATAGTTCGAGGTTCATCATGTTCCAATAATATGACTTCCAAAATAGGATTACCGTACCACTCAGTGCGGATCTTGCTCGTTGATCTACTGAAGTTCTGAGAAACTTGATCTGAAGTTTCATGATCATCATCATTAGCTTCCTCCTATTTGGTGTAGGTGTCACGTAAACTGTTTTCTCGTGATGTACTATTTCTCAATAAGGGAGTAGATACAGATTATCTCATCAAGTTCTACTTTCCTCCCACTCACTTCTTTCGTGAGAAACTCTTTCTCCAAAAAGTTTCCGAATTTAGCAACAAAATCTTGCCTTCGGATCTGTGATAGAAGGTGTACCCAACTGTCTCCTTTGGGTATCCTATGAAGACACATTCTCCGATTTGGGTTCGAGCTTATCAGGTTGAAGCTTTTTCACATAAGCGTCGCAGCCCCAAACTTTCAAAACGACAACTTTGGTTTCTTGCCAAACCACAGTTCATAAGGCGTCGTCTCAACGGATTTAGATGGTGCCCTATTTAAAGTGAATGTAGCCGCCTCTAAAGCATAACCCCAAAACGATAGCGGTAAATCAGTAAGAGACATCATAGATCGCACCATATCTAATAAAGTACGATTCGACGTTCGGACACACCATTACGTTGTGGTGTTCGGTGGCGTAAGTTGCGAAACTATTCCGCATTGTTTCAAATGTAGGCCAAACTCGTAACTCAAATATTCTCCTCCACGATCAGATCGTAGAAACTTTATTTTCTTGTTACGATGATTTTCCACTTCACTCTGAAATTCTTTGAACTTTTCAAATGTTTCAGACTTGTGTTTCATTAAGTAGATATACCCATATCTGCTCAAATCATCTGTGAAGGTGAGAAAATAACGATATCCGCCGAGCCTCAACATTCATTGGACCACATACATCAAGATGTATGATTTCCAATAAATCTGTTGCTCTCTCCATAGTTCCGAGAACGGTGTTTTAGTCATCTTGCCCATAAGGCACGGTTCGCAAGTGCCAAGTGATTCATAATCAAGTGACTCCAAAAGTCCATCAAGATGGAGTTTCTTCATGCGCTTTACACGATATGACCTAAACGGCGATGCCACAAATAAGTTGCACCATCATTATCAACTCTGCATCTTTTGGTTTCAACATTATGAATATGTGTATCACTACTATCAAGATTAAGTAAAACAAACCATTCTTCAATGGTGCATGACCATAAAAGATATTATTCATATAAATAGAACAACCATTATTCTCGATTTAAATGAATAACCGCCTCGCATCAAACAAGATCCAGATATAATGTTCATGCTCAACGCTGGTACTAAATAACAATTATTTAGGTCTAATACTAATCCGAAGGTAGATGTAGAGGTAGCGTGCCGATCGCGATCACATCGACTTTGGAACCATTTCCACGCCAAGATTGTCACCTCGTCCTTAGCCAATCTTCGCTAATCCGTAGCCCCTGCTTCGAGTTGCAAATATTAGCAATGTAACCAAGATCAAATACCAGTGCTCTCATGAGTATTAGTAAGGTACACATCAATAACATGTATATCACATATACCTTTGTTAACCTTGCCATCCTTCTTATCCGCCAAATACTTGGGGCAGTTCCGCTTCGAAGGACCAGCCTGCTTGCAATAGAAGCACTCGGTTTCAGGTTTAGGACCAGACTTGGGTTTCTTCTCTTGATCGACAACTTGCTTGCCGCTCTTTTGAAGTTTCCTTTTCTTTCCTTTGCCCTTTTCTTGAAACTAGTGGTTTTGTTAACCATCAACACTTGATGCTCCTTTTGATTTCTACCTCCGCTGCTTTCAAATCGCCAAGAGCTCGGGCATTGTTTTGGTCATCCCTTGCATATTATAGTTCATCACGAAGCTCTTGTAGCTTGGTGGCGATGATTGGAGAATTCATCAATGACGCAATCATCCGGAAGATTAACTCCCAGCTTGAATCAAGTGATTGTTATATCCGGACATTACGAGTATATGCTCATTGACAACTGTTCTCCTCCATCTTACAGCTATAGAACTTATTGGAGACTTCATATCTCTCAATCCGGGCATTCGCTTGAATATTAACTTCAACTCTGGAACATCTCATATGCTCCATGGTGTTCAAAACGACGTTGAAGTCCCGGTTCTAAGCCGTAAAGCATGGCACATCGAACTATAGAGTAGTCATCGCTTTGCTTTGCCGACGCTCACAACTTCGGCGCAGCCCTTGCACCAGGCCTGGCACCTAACGGTGCTTCCAGGCGTAATTCTTTTGTGCAGCAATAAGGATAATCCTCAAATTCGGACCCAGTCCGTGTAATTGCTGCCATCATCTTTCAACTTTGCTTTCTCAAGGAACGCATTAAAATTCAACGGAACAACAAAGACGAGCCATCTATCTACACATCATAGACAAGCAAGATACTATCGGTACTAAGTTCATGATAAATTTAAGTTCAATTAATCATATTACTTAAGAACTCCCACTTAGAAAAATATCCTTCAATTCTCTAAGTGATTGCGTGATCCATATCAACTACACCATGACCGATCATCACGTGTGATGGAGTAGTTTCAATGGTGAACATCAATATGTTGATCATATCTACTATATGATTCACGCCGACCTTCGGTCTCCGTGTTCCGAGGTCATATCTTATATGCATAGCTCGTCAAGTATAACTTGAGTATTCTGCGTGTGCAACTGTTTTGCACCGTTGTATTTGAACGTAGAGCCTATCACACCCGATCATCACGTGGTGTCTCAAAGACGAAGAACTTTCGCAACGGTGCATACTCGGGAGAACACTTCTTGATAATTTAGTAAGGGATCATCTTATAATGCTACCGTCAATCAAAGCAAAATAAGATGCATAAAGGATTAACATCACATGCAATCAATATAAGTGATATGATATGGCCATCATCATCTTGTGCTTGTGATCTCCATCTCGAAGCACCGTCATGATCACCATCGTCACCGGTAGCGACACCTTGATCTCCATCGTAGCATCGTTGTCGTCTCGCCAATCTTATGCTTCTCGACTATCGCTACCGCTTAGTGATAAAGTAAAGCATTACAAGCGATTGCATTTCATACAATAAAGCGACAACCATATGGCTCCTGCCATTGCCGATAACTTCGTTACAAAACATGATCATCTCATACAATAAAATTCAGCATCATGTCTTGACCATATCACATCACAACATGCCCGCAAAAACAAGTTAGACGTCCTCTACTTTGTTGTTGCAAATTTTACGTGGCTGCTACGGGCTGAGCAAGAACCGTTCTTACCTACGCATCAAAACCACAACGATACTTCGTCAAATAGACTCCGTTTAACCTTCTCAAGGACCGGCGTAGCCACACTCGATTCAACTAAAGTGAGAGAGACAGACACCCGCCGGTCACCTTTAAGCAACGAGTGCTCGGGCGGTGAAACCAGTCTCGCGTAAGCGTCTGGCGTAATGTCGGTCCGGCCGCTTCATCTCACAATACCGCTGAACCAAAGTATGACATGTTGGTAGGCGGTATGACTTGTATCGTCCACAACTCACTTGTGTTCTACTCGTGCACATGACATCAACGCATAAAACCAGGCTCGGATGCCACTTTGTTGGGGAACGAGTAATTTCAAAAATTTTCCTACGATCACGCAAGATCATGGTGATGCATAGCAACGAGATGAGAGTGTTGTCTCGTACCCTCGTGACCAGCAACGGAAGCGTTGACGCAACGTAGAGGAAGTAGTCGTACTTCTTCCCGATCCAACCGATCCAAGTACCGAACGTCGGCACCTCCGAGTTCTGCACACGCTCAGCTCGATGACGTCCCTCGAACTCCGATCCAGCCGAGTGTTGAGGAGAGTTTCAATCGACCTGACGGCGTGGTGGCGATGATGATGTTCCACCGGCGCAGGCTTCGCTTAAGCTCCGCAACGGTATATTCGAGGTGTAGTTTGGTGGAAGGGGCACCGCACACGCTAAGGAACGATCTCAATGATCAACTTGTGTGTCATGGGGTGCCCCTGCCTCAGATATAAAGGAGGGAAGGGAGGGGCTGGCCGGCCAAGGAGAGGTGCGCCAGGTGTCCTACTCCTACTAGGAGTAGGATTCCCCCAAATCCTAGTCCAACTAGGTTTCCCCAAGTGGGAAGGGAGAGAGAGGCGCCCCTTCTCCTAGTCCTAATAGGACTAGGGAAGGGGGAAGTGCGACCAGCACTATGGCCCCTTTTCTTTTCCCACTAAGGCCCATCAAGGCCCATTGACCCCCGGGAGGTTCCGGTAACCCCGGTACTCGGTAAAATTCCCAATTTCACCCGGAGTGATTCCGAGTCCAAACATAGGCTTCCAATATATCAATCTTTATGTCTCGACCATTTGAGACTCCTCGTCATGTCCGTGATCTCATCCGGACTCGAACAACCTTCGTACATCAATATCATATAAACTCATAATAACTCATCATCGAAGCGTTAAGCGTGCGGACCCTACGGGTTCGAGAACTATGTAGACATGACCGAGACACCTCTCGGTCAATAACCAATAGCGGACCTGGATGCCCATATTGGCTCCTACATATTCTCGAAGATCTTTATCGGTCGACCGCATAACAACATCGTTGTTCCCTTTGTCATCGGTATGTTACTTGCCCGAGATTCGATCGTCGGTATCCAATACCTAGTTCAATCTCGTTCTCGGCAAGTCTCTTTTCTCGTTCCGTAATACATCATCTCACAACTAACACATTTAGTTGCAATGCTTGCAAGGCTTATGTGATGTGCATTACCGAGAGGGCCCAGAGATACCTCTCCGACAATCGGAGTGACAAATCCTAATCTCGAAATATGCCAACCCAACATGTACCTTCGGAGACACCTGTAATGTACCTTTATAATCACCCGATTCGTTGTGACGTTTGGTAGCACCCAAAGTGTTCCTCGGGCAAACGGGAGTTGCATAATCTCATAGTCATAGGAACATGTATAAGTCATGAAGAAAAGCACTAGCAACAAACTATACGATCAGGTGCTATGCTAATGGAATGGGTCATGTCAATCAGATCATTCAACCAATGATGTGATCCCGTTAATCAAATAACAACTCCTTGTTCATGGTTAGGAAACATAACCATCTTTGATTAACGAGCTAGTCAAGTAGAGGCATACTAGTGACACTCTGTAGGTTTATGTATTCACACATGTATTATGTTTCCGGTTAATACAATTCTAGCATGAATAATAAACATTTATCATGATATAAGGAAATAAATAATAACATTATTATTGCCTCTAGGGCATATTTCCTTCACCGGGGACTGCGGTAGTCAGCCCGGGGACTGCATAGACACAACAGGCAGTGGCCGACTCCAGCGTTTCACCACCCAGCCCACCCGCCTTGGTCGCAGTAGCCATGCTGGCAATAGAAGAAGTCACAGCTCCATCATGGGCCCAGCCCATCCTCAACTTCCTGGTAAACAGAGAACTGCCGGCTGACGAGATCGCGACAAGACAAGTCCAACGCCGAGCCGGAGCATACACAATTGTTAACAGAGAGCTCGTCAGGCGCAGTGTCACTGGAGTCTTCCAGCGATGCGTCGAGCCAGAGAAGGGCATAGCAATCCTCAGGGACATCCACCAAGGCGAATGCGCCACCACGCGGCCTCAAGATCACTCGTTGCCAAAGCTTTCCGCCATGGATTCTTTTGGCCGACTGCCTTGGACGACGCCAAGGAGTTGGTTAAACATTGCAAAGGGTGCCAAGTCTTCAGCTCCAAGCAACACCTGCCGGCTTCAGCACTCAAGACCATTCCCCTCACCTGGCCTTTTGCCGTCTGAGGACTGGACATGGTGGGCCCGTTCAAGACGACGCTGAAGGAAATATGCCCTAGAGGCAATAATAAAGTTATTATTTATTTCCTTATATCATGATAAATGTTTATTATTCATGCTAGAATTGTATTAACCGGAAACATAATACATGTGTGAATACATAGACAAACAGATAGTCACTAGTATGCCTCTACTAGACTAGCTCATTAATCGAAGATGGTTATGTTTCCTAACCATAGACATGTGTTGTCATTTGATTAATGGGATCACATTATTAGGAGAATGATGTGATTGACATGACCCATTTCGTTAGCTTAGCACTTGATCGTTTAGTATGTTGCTTATGCTATCTTCATGACTTATACAAAGTTCCTGCAACTATGAGATTATGCAACTCCCGTTTACCAGAGGAACACTTTGTGTGCTACCAAACATCACAACATAACTGGGTGATTATAAAGGTACTCTACAAGTGTCTCCAAAAGTATATGTTGAGTTGGCATGAATCAAGATTAGGATTTGTCACTCCGATTGTCGGAGAGGTATCTCTGGGCCCTCTCGGTAATGCACATCATTATAAGCCTTGCAAGCAATGTGACCAATGAGTTGGTTACGGGATGATGCATTACAGAACGAGTAAAGAGACTTGCGGTGACGAGATTGAACTAGGTATTGGATACCGACGATCGAATCTCGGGCAAGTAACATACCGATGACAAAGGGAACAACGATGTTGTTATGCGGTTTGACCGATAAAGATCTTCGAGAATATGTAGGAGCCAATATGAGCATCCAGGTTCCGCTTATTGGTTATTGACCAAGAATAGTTCTAGGTCATGTCTACATAGTTCTCGAACCCGTAGGGTCCGCACGCTTAAGGTTTCGATGACAGTTTTATTATGAGTTTATGAGTTTTGATGTACCAAGGAGTTCGAGTCCCAGATGAGATCAGGGACATGACGAGGAGTCTCGAAATGGTCGAGACGTAAAGATCGATATATTGGACGACTATATTCGGAGTTCGGAAAGGTTCCGAGTGATCCGGGTATTTTTCGGAGTACCGGAGAGTTACGGGAATTCGTATTGGGCCTCTTTGGGCCATACGGGAAAGGAGAGAAAGGGCCAAAAGGGTGGCCGCACCCCTCCCCTTGGACTAGTCCGAATTGGACTAGGGAGGGGGGGCGCACCCTTCCTTCCTTCTCTTTTTCTCTCCCCTTTCCTAGTCTCCTACTCCTAATACATGGAAGGTCTCCTAGTTGGACTAGGAAAGGGGGAATCCTACTCCCGGTGGGAGTAGGACTCCCCAGGGCGCGCCATAGTAGAGGGCCGGCCCTCCCCTCCTCCACTCCTTTATATACGGGGGTAGGGGGGCACCCCATGACACACAAGTTAATCTACGGATCGTTCCTTAGCCGTGTGCGGTGCCCCCCTCCACCATATTCCACTTCGGTCATATCGTCGCGGAGCTTGGGCGAAGCCCTGCGCCGGAGAAGTCATATCGTCGCGGAGCTTAGGCGAAGCCCTGCGTCGGTGGAGCATCATCATCGTCACCACGCGTCGTCTTGACGGAACTCATCCCGACACTTTGCTGGATCGAGTCCGGGATCGCCATCGAGCTGAACATGTGCGTAACTCGGAGGTGCCGTGACGTTCGGTGCTTGGATCGGTCGGATCATGAAGACGTCGACTACATCAACAGCGTTGTTATAACGCTTCGCTTTCGGTCTCGACAGTGCGTGGACAGACACTCTCCCCTCTCGCTGCTATGCCATCACCATGGTCTTGCGTGTGCGTAGGAATTTTTTGAAATTACTACGTTCCCCAACAAAGGCATCCGAGCCAGGTTTTATGCGTTGATGTCATATGCACGAGTAGAACACAAGTGAGTTGTGGGCGATACAAGTCATACTGCCTACCAGCATGTCATACTTTGGTTCAGCGGTATTGTGAGATGAAGCGGCCCGGACCGACATTACGCCAGACGCTTACGCGAGACTGGTTTCACCGCTACGAGCACTCGTGCTTAAAGGTGGCTGGCGGGTGTCTGCTCTCTCACTTTAGTTGAACCGAGTGTGGCTCGCCCGGTCCTTGAGAAGGTTAAACGAGTCTATTTGACGAAATATCGTTGTGGTTTTGATGCGTAGGTGAGAACGGTTCTTGCTCAGCCCATAGCAGCCACGTAAAACTTGCAACAACAAAGTAGAGGACGTCTAACTTGTTTTTGCAGGGCATGTTGTGATGTGATATGGTCAAAACGTGATGCTATATTTTATTGTATGAGATGATCATGTTTTGTAACCGAGTTATCGGCAATCGGCAGAGCCATATGGTTGTCGCTTTATTGTATGAAATGCAAAGCTATGTAATTGCTTTACTTTATCACTAAGCGATAGCGATAGTCGAGAAGCAATAGTTGGCGAGACGACAACGATGCTACGATGGAGATCAAGGTGTCGCGCGGTGACGATGGTGATCATGGCGGTGCTTGGAGATGGAGATCACAAGCACAAGATGATGATGACCATATCATATCACTTATATTGATTGCATGTGATGTTTATCCTTTATGCATCTTATCTTGCTTTGATTGACGGTAGCATTATAAGATGATCTCTCACTAAAATTATCAAGAAGTGTTCTCCCGAGTATGCACCGTTGCTAAAAGTTCGTAGTACCCGGACACCACGTGATGATCGGGTGTGATAAGTTCTCGTCCATCTACAACGGTGCAAGCCAGTTTTGCACACGCAATACTCAAGTTAAACTTGACGAGCCTAGCATATGCGGATATGGCCTCGGAACACAGAGACCGAAGGTCGAGCGTGAATCATATAGTAGATATGATCAACATAGTGATGTTCACCATTTAAACTACTCCATCTCACGTGATGATCGGACATGGTTTAGTTGATTTGGATCACGTAATCACTTAGATGACTAGAGATGTATGTCTAAGTGGGAGGTTTTAATATGATTAATTGAACTTTAATTTATCATGAACTTAGTCCCGTAGTATTTTGCAGATTATGTTGTAGATCAATAGCTCGCGTTGTTGCTTCCCTATATTTTCATATGTGTTCCTAGAGAAAATTGTATTGAAAAATGTTAGTAGCAATGATGCGGATTGGATCCGTGATCCGAGGTTTATCCTCATTGCTGCGTTGAAAGAATTATGTCCTTAGTGCACCGCTAGGTGATGTACCTATTGCATGAGCGAATCTGAGGCGTTATGAGCGTTTGGATAGCTCAAACCCGGTCCTCGTCTTTGAAGAAAAATAACAAGTGGCGCATGTGTATAGACTACACAAGCCTCAACAAACATGCCCCAAAGATCCTTCGCCACCTGCCAAGATTGATCAAGTGATGACTCCACGGCGGATGCGGTGTTGAGTTTCTTGGATGCTTATTCGGGATACCACCGGATAAAGTTGGATCCGGTGACCGCTGAAGACCGCCTTCATCCGCCATTGAACTTTACGCTGCGACTATGACATTGACGGCGAGAAATGCGGTGCCACTTTTCAGCGTTGCATGAAAAATGCCTCCTCAAGCAACTTTCGGCGAAAATGCCACGTTTATGTAAGCGATATCGTGGTGAAGGCGGAGAAGCGACACCTTGCTGAAGACCTCAAGGAAGCGTTTGAGAACCTGCGCCGGTTTTAGATCAAGCTCAACCCAGAAATGAGTGTTTGGAGTACCGGCCGGCCAGCTTCTACAAACCTAGTCTCGAGCAGCGGCATTGAATACAACCCGGTGAAGATCAAAGCCATTGAGAATGGAATTCCCACCAAGCTCGAGGCGTCCGAGAAGTTTACGGTTACTGGCCTCCACGAACGCTTTATCGGCCGGCTTGGAGAAAGCTCTTCCCTCTACCGACTCATGAAGAAGACCACTCACTTGAGTGGAGCGACCAAACCGACCAAGCTTTAGCAAGCTGAAGAAGATCTTGTACCCGCTTTGTCTTGGCGGCGCCGATGAAAAAGCCCATGCTCCTTTACATTGCCGCTACCGGCCGGGTGGTCGACACCGTCATCGTGGTCAGCGCCGGAAGAAGGCCAAGCTCGGCCGGTCCGAGGCGGTGTATTATTTAAGTGAAATCTTGTCTACCTCGAAGCGGAACTACCGCACTACCGAAGATGTGCTATGGTGTGTGCCGCGCCAGAAGCTAAAGCCCTACTTTCAAGAGCACCCATCACGGTTGTATACCCGCCCTTCGCCGAGATCATAGGCAGCCAGGATGCATCCGGCCGGGTGGCAAATAGGCCATTAAGCTGGCCCTTATCGATCTTCTACCAGCCTCGCACGCGCCATCAAGTCCCAAGCATTGGCTGACTTCCTCGTCGTTGGGCGAGACCCGATTAATACGCGACTCAGACTCCACTTATTGGCGCATGCACTTCAGTGGGTCAAGATGCGCACCGGCTTGGGAGCGGCATCATCCTCACCTCTCCCAAAGCGACAAGCTCGGATACACCTGCAAATTCATTTTGCCGCCTCAACCATGTAATCGATCTGAGGCGCTCATACCACAGGCTCCGGCTAAAAAGAACTTCGACATCCGCCGGATCACATGCTATGGCGACTGGTTTGGTAGTCCAGCAATCATCCGTTGGCGGGGCGCCAGAGGCGCGAATGGCAAGCTACCGCTTCCTCGTTCGACAAATCAGCGGGTATTTGAAGGATCACGAGTTCCTCCACGTGCCACGGGCCGACGAAACAGCGGATGCCACGCCAGCGAATAGGCTCCACTTTCGACAAGCTATACCAATCGGCGTCTCTCTCCGCGTCTCCTCAAGCCGTCTATCAAGCCGTCTCGAATCCGATTCCATCATCGATGCCGCCCTAACCCGTGCGGCGGATCCGGCAGGGGAACCAAGCGAAGCGGCGGGGACTTCGATAGGCGGCCCCGAGACTTCAATAGACGGCCCGGGGACTTCAATAGGCGGCTCGGGGACTACCATAGTCGCACCCGGCCCAGGTGTTGGGGAAGCGTAGTAATTTCAAAAATTTCCTACGATCACGCAAGATCATGGTGATGCGCATAGCGAGATGAGAGTGTTGTCTCGTACCCTCGTAGACCCGACAGCGAGCGTTGGCGCGTGAGGAAGTAGTCGTACTTCTTCGATCAACCGATCAAGTACGAGCGTCGGCACCTCCGAGTTACTGCACCGTTCAGCTCGATGGCGTCCCTCGAACTCCGATCCAGCCGAGTGTTGAGGAGAGTTTCGTCAACTGACGGCGTGGTGGCGATGATGATGTTCCACGGCGAGGCTTCGCCTAAGCTCATAGCGGTATATTCGAGGTGTAGTTTGGTGGAAGGGGCACCGCTTTGCACTGAGAGCGATCTCAATGATCAACTTGTGTGTCATGGGGTGCCCCTGCCCTGTATATAAAGGAGGGAAGGGAGGGGCTGGCGGCCAAGGAGAGGTGCGCCGGGTGTCCTACTCCTACTAGGGTAGGATTCCCCCAAATCCTAGTCAACTAGGTTTCCCCAAGTGGGAAGGGAGAGAGAGGCGCCCCTTCTCCTAGTCCTAATAGGACTAGGGAAGGGGAAGGTCTTGACCAGCACTATGGCCCCTTTTCTCTTTCCCACTAAGGCCCATCAAGGCCCATTGACCCCAGGAGGTTCAGTAACCCCGGTACTCGGTAAAATTCCCAATTTCACCGGAGTGATTCGGAATCAAACATAGGCTTCCAATATATCAATCTTTATGTCTCGACCATTTGAGACTCCTCGTCATGTCCGTGATCTCATCAGGGACTCGAACAACCTTGGTACATCAATATCATATAAACTCATAATAGCATCATCGAAGCGTTAAGCGTGCGGACCCTACGGGTTCGAGAACTATGTAGACATGACCGAGACACCTCTCGGTCAATAACCAATAAGCGGGACCTGGATGCCCATATTGGCTCCTACATATTCTCTGAAGATCTTTATCGGTCGGACCGCATAACAACATCGTTGTTCCCTTTGTCATCGGTATGTTACTTGCGAGATTGATCGTCGGTATCAATACCTAGTTCAATCTAGTTCTTGGCAATCTCTTTTCTCGTTCGTAATACATCATCTCACAACTAACACATTTAGTTGCAATGCTTGCAAGGCTTATGTGATGTGCATTACCGAGAGGGCCGAGAGATACCTCTCCAGGCAATCGGGTGACAAATCCTAATCTCGAAATATACCAACCCAACATGTACCTTGAGAACACACATAATGTACCTTTATAATCACCCGATTCGTTGTGACGTTTGGTAGCACCAAAGTGTTCCTCGGGCAAGCAGGGAGTTGCATAATCTCATAGTCATAGGAACATGTATAAGTCATGAAGAAAAGCACTAGCAACAAACTATACGATCGGGTGCTATGCTAATGGAATGGGTCATGTCAATCAGATCATTCAACCAATGATGTGATCCGTTAATCAAATAACAACTCCTTGTTCATGGTTAGGAAACATAACCATCTTTGATTAACGAGCTAGTCAAATAGAGGCATACTAGTGACACTCTGTGGGTTTATGTATTCACACATGTATTATGTTTCGGTTAATACAATTCTAGCATGAATAATAAACATTTATCATGATATAAGAAATAAATAATAACATTATTATTGCCTCTAGGGCATATTTCCTTGATCTCCCACTTGCACTAAGTCAATAATCTAGATTACACGTAATGATTCTAACACCCATGGAGTCTTGGTGCTGATCATGTTTTGCTCGTGGAAGAGGCTTAGTCAGCAGTGCGCAACATTCAGATCCGTATGTATCTTGCATATCTCTATGTCTCCCACGGACCAAATCCGGATGGAGTTAGGCGTCTTTTGATGTGCTTGGTTCTCTTGTGAAATCTGGATTCCTTTGCCAAGCAATTGCACGATATTGTCACAAAAGATTTTCATTGGACCCGATACACTAGGTACAACACCTAGATCGGTTATGAACTCCTTCATCCAGACTCCTTCATTAGCTGCTTCGGAAGCAGCTATGTACTCAACTTCACATGTAGATCCATAGCGGCGCTTTGTTTGGAACTGCACCAGCTGACAGCTCCACCGTTTAATGTAAATCGTATCCGGTTTGCGATTTAGAATCGTCGGGATCGATGTCAAAAGCTTGCGTCGGCGTAACCGTTCTGACGAGCTCTTTGTCACCGCCATAAATGAAAACATATCCTTAGTCCTTCTCAAGTACTTAAGGATGTTCTTGACCGCTGTCGATGATCCACTCTGGATTACTTTGGTACTGCACTGCTAAACTTACAGCAAGGCACACATCAGTCAGTACACAGACATTGCATACATGATAGAGCCTATGGCTGAAGCATAGGAACATCTTTCATTTTCTCTCTATCTTCTGCGGTGGTGGGGCATTGAGTCTTACTCAACTTCACCTTGTAATACTGGCAAGAACCCTTTCTTTGCTGATCCATTTGAACTTTTCAAAACTTTATCAAGGTATGTGCTTTGTGAAAGTCCTATTAAGCGTCTTGATCTATCTCTATAGATCTTAATGCCCAATATGTAAGCAGCTTCACGAGGTCTTTCATCGAAAACTCTTATTCAAGTATCCTTTATGCTATCCAGAAATTCTATATCATTTCCGATCAATAATATGTCATCCACATATAATATCAGAAATGCTCTGAGCTCCACTCACTTTCTTGTAAATCGAGGCTTCTCCAAAAGTGCATATAAAACCAAATACTTTGATCACACTATCAAAGCGTTTATTCCAACTCGAGAGGCTTGCACCAGTCCATAAATGGATCATTGGAGCTTGCACACTTTGTTAGCTCCTTTGGATCGACAAAACCTTCGGTTGCATCATATACAACTCTTCTTCCAATCCATTCAGGAATGCAGTTTTAACATCCATTTGCCAAATTTCATAATCATAAAATCGGCAATTGCTAACATGATTGAGACGGACTTAAGCATCGCTCTGGTGAGAAGGTCTCATCGTAGTCAATCCCTTGAACTTGTCGAAAACCTTTTGCAACAAGTCGAGCTTTATAAAGCGATAACATTACCATCGGCGTCGGTCTTCTTCTTGAAGATCCATTTATTCTCAATTGCTTGCCGATCATCGGGCAAGTCAACCAAAATCCACACTTTGTTCTCATACATGGATCCCATCTCAGATTTCATGGCCTCAAGCCATTTTGTGGAATCTGGGCTCACCATCGCTTCTTCATAGTTCGTAGGTTCATCATGTTCCGATAACATGACTTCCAAAATAGGATTACCGTACCACTCAGTGCGGATCTTGCTCTGGTTGATCTCTGAAGTTACTGTAGAAACTTGATCTGAAGTTTCATGATCATCATCATTAGCTTCCTCCTATTTGGTGTAGGTGTCACGAAACTGTTTTTGTGATGTACTATTCTCAATAAGGGAGTAGATACGATTATCTCATCAAGTTCTACTTTCCTCCCTCACTTCTTTAGTGAAAACTCTTTCTCAAAAAGTTTCGAATTTAGCAACAAAAATCTTGCCTTGGATCTGTGATAGAAGGTGTACCCAACTGTCTCCTTTGGGTATCCTATGAAGACACATTTCTCCGATTTGGGTTCGAGCTTATCGAGGTTGAAGCTTTTTCACATAAGCGTCGCAGCCCCAAACTTTCAAAAGCGACAACTTTGGTTTCTTGCCAAACCACAGTTCATAAGGCGTCGTCTCAGCAGTTTAGATGGTGCCCTATTTAAAGTGAATGTAGCCGTCTCTAAAGCATAACCCCAAAGCGATAGCGGTAAATCGGTAAGAGACATCATAGATCGCACCATATCTAATAAAATGCGATTCTGACGTTCGGACACACCATTACGTTGTGGTGTTCGGTGGCGTAAGTTCGAAACTATTCCGCATTGTTTCAAATGTAGGCCAAACTTCGTAACTCAAATATTCTCCTCCACGATCAGATCGTAGAAACTTTATTTTCTTGTTACGATGATTTTCCACTTCACTCTGAAATTCTTTGAACTTTTCAAATGTTTCAGACTTGTGTTTCATTAAGTAGATATACCCATATCTGCTCAAATCATCTGTGAAGGTGAGAAAATAACGATATCCATACGAGCCTCAACATTCATTGGACCACATACATCGGTATGTATGATTTCCAATAAATCTGTTGCTCTCTCCATAGTTCGGAGGAGAGCGGTGTTTTAGTCATCTTGCCCATAAGGCACGGTTACATAAGTGCCAAGTGATTCATAATCAAGTGACTCCAAAAGTCCATCGGTATGGAGTTTCTTCATCGCTTTACACGATATGACCTAAGCGGCGGTGCCACAAATAAGTTGCACCATCATTATCAACTCTGCATCTTTTGGTTTCAACATTATGAATATGTGTATCACTACTATCAAGATTAAGTAAAAACAAACCATTCTTCAATGGTGCATGACCATAAAAGATATTATTCATATAAATAGAACAACCATTATTCTCGATTTAAATGAATAACGTCTACATCAAACAAGATCCAGATATAATGTTCATGCTCAGCGCTGGTACTAAATAACAATTATTTAGGTCTAATACTAATCCGAAGGTAGATGTAGAGGTAGCGTGCCATTGCGATCACATCGACTTTGGAACCATTTCCAGCATTGTCACCTCGTCCTTAGCCAATCTTAAGCAATCCGTAGCCCTGTTTGAGTTGCAAATATTAGCAGCAGAACCGTATATCAAATACCAGTGCTCTGCGGTATTAGTAAGGTACACATCAATAACATGTATATCACATATACCTTTGTTAACCTTGCCATCCTTCTTATCCGCCAAATACTTGGGGCAGTTCCGCTTCGATGACCAGCACCTTGCAATAGAAGCACTTTCGATTTCAGGTTTAGGACCAGACTTGGGTTTCTTCTCTTGATCGACAACTTGCTTGCCGCTCTTTTGAAGTTTCCTTTTCTTTCCTTTGCCCTTTTCTTGAAACTAGTGGTTTTGTTAACCATCAACACTTGATGCTCCTTTTGATTTCTACCTCATGACTTTCGGCATCGCGAAGAGCTCGAGCATTGTTTTGGTCATCCCTTGCATATTATAGTTCATCACGAAGCTCTTGTAGCTTGGTGGCGATGATTGGAGAATTACATCAATGGCGCAATCATCAGGAAGATTAACTCCAGGTTGAATCAAGTGATTGTTATATCCGGACATTACGAGTATATGCTCCTTGTGAACCGTTCTCCTCCATCTTACAGCTATAGAACTTATTGGAGACTTCATATCTCTCAATCCGGGCATTACGCTTGGAATATTAACTTCAACTCTGGAACATCTCATATGCTCCATGGTGTTCAAAAGCAGCGTTGAAGTCGGTTCTAAGCCGTAAAGCATGGCTGCTGAACTATAAGTAGTCATCGACTTTGCTTTGCGGACGTTCACAACTTGGCGCAGCCCTTACCGAACGGCACCTACGGTGCTTCGGGGCGTAATTCTTTTAATGCAGCAATAAGGATAATCCTCAAATTCTGGACCCGGTCCGTGTAATTACTACCATCATCTTTCAACTTTGCTTTCTCAAGGCAGCATTAAAATTCAACGGAACAACGACCACGAGCCATCTATCTACATCATAGACAAGCAAGATACTATCGGTACTAAGTTCATGATAAATTTAAGTTCAATTAATCATATTACTTAAGAACTCCCACTTAGAAAAATATCCTTCAATTCTCTAAGTGATTGCGTGATCCATATCAACTACACCATGACCGATCATCACGTGTGATGGAGTAGTTTCAATGGTGAACATCAATATGTTGATCATATCTACTATATGATTCACGCTCGACCTTCGGTCTCCGTGTTCGAGGTCATATCTTATATGCATAGCTCGTCAAGTATAACTGAGTATTCTGCGTGTGCAACTGTTTTGCACCGTTGTATTTGAGCGTAGAGCCTATCACACCGATCATCACGTGGTGTCTCGGCCGAAGAACTTTATAGCGGTGCATACTCGGGAGAACACTTCTTGATAATTTAGTAAGGGATCATCTTATAATGCTACCGTCAATCAAAGCAAAATAAGATGCATAAAGGATTAACATCACATGCAATCAATATAAGTGATATGATATGGCCATCATCATCTTGTGCTTGTGATCTCCATCTCGAAGCACCGTCATGATCACCATCGTCACCGTAGCGACACCTTGATCTCCATCGTAGCATCGTTGTCGTCTACGCCAATCTTATGCTTCTCGACTATCGCTACAGCTTAGTGATAAAGTAAAGCATTACAGAGCGTTGCATTTCATACAATAAGCGACAACCATATGGCTCCTGCCGATTGCCGATAACCGGTTACAAAACATGATCATCTCATACAATAAAATTCAGCATCATGTCTTGACCATATCACATCACAACATGCCTGCAAAAACAAGTTAGGCGTCCTCTACTTTGTTGTTGCAAATTTTACGTGGCTGCTACGGGCTGAGCAAGAACCGTTCTTACCTCGCATCAAAACCACAGCGATACTTCGTCAAATAGACTCCGTTTAACCTTCTCAAGGACGGGCGTATGCCTCGATTCAACTAAAGTGAGAGAGCAGACACCCGGTCACCTTTAAGCAGAGTGCTCGGGCGGTGAAACCAGTCTCGCGTAAGCGTCTGGCGTAATGTCGGTCGGGCGCTTCATCTCACAATACCGCTGAACAAAGTATGACATCTTTGGTAGGCGGTATGACTTGTATCGTCCACAACTCACTTGTGTTCTACTCGTGCACATGACATCAACGCATAAAACCAGGCTCGGATGCCCTTTGTTGGGGAGCGTAGTAATTTCAAAATTTTCCTACGATCACGCCAAGATCATGGTGATGCATAGCGAGATGAGAGTGTTGTCTCGTACCCTCGTAGACCAGACAGCAGGCGTTGGCCTAGCGTGAGGAAGTAGTCGTACTTCTTCCCGATCAACCGATCAAGTACGAGCGTCACGGCACCTCCGAGTTACGCACGTTCAGCTCGATGGCGTCCCTCGAACTCGATCCAGCCGAGTGTTGAGGAGAGTTTAAATCGACCTGACGGCGTGGTGGCGATGATGATGTTCCACGGCGCGGGGCTTCGCCTAAGCTCATAGCGGTATATTCGAGGTGTAGTTTGGTGGAAGGGGCACCGCACTGCAGCTGAGAGCGATCTCAATGATCAACTTGTGTGTCATGGGGTGCCCCTGCCTGTATATAAAAGGAGGGAAGGGAGGGCTGGCCGGCCAAGGAGAGGTGCGCGGGGTGTCCTACTCCTACTAGGGTAGGATTCCCCCAAATCCTAGTCAACTAGGTTTCCCCAAGTGGGAAGGGAGAGAGAGAGGCCCCTTCTCCTAGTCCTAATAGGACTAGGGAAGGGGAAAGTCTGACCAGCACTATGGCCCCTTTCTTTCCCACTAAGGCCCATCAAGGCCCATTGACCCCGGGAGGTTCGGTAACCCCGGTACTCGGTAAAATTCCCAATTTCACCGGAGTGATTCGGAATCAAACATAGGCTTCCAATATATCAATCTTTATGTCTCGACCATTTGAGACTCCTCGTCATGTCCGTGATCTCATCCGGGACTCGAACAACCTTGGTACATCAATATCATATAAACTCATAATAAGCATCGCCGAAGCGTTAAGCGTGCGGACCCTACGGGTTCGAGAACTATGTGAACATGGCCGAGACACCTCTCGGTCAATAACCAATAAGCGGGACCTGGATGCCCATATTGGCTCCTACATATTCTCGAAGATCTTTATCGGTCGGACCGCATAACACCATCGTTGTTCCCTTTGTCATCGGTATGTTACTTGCGAGATTGATCGTCGGTATCAATACCTAGTTCAATCTCGTTCTTGGCAAGTCTCTTTTCTCGTTCGTAATACATCATCTCACAACTAACACATTTAGTTGCAATGCTTGCAAGGCTTATGTGATGTGCATTACCGAGGGCCGGAGATACCTCTCCAGACAATCGGAGTGACAAATCCTAATCTCGAAATATGCCAACCCAACATGTACCTTGGAGACACCTGTAATGTACCTTTATAATCACCCGATTCGTTGTGGCGTTTGGTAGCACCAAAGTGTTCCTCGGGCAAGCAGGGAGTTGCATAATCTCATAGTCATAGGAACATGTATAAGTCATGAAGAAAAGCACTAGCAACAAACTATCGATCGGGTGCTATGCTAATGGAATGGGTCATGTCAATCAGATCATTCAACCAATGATGTGATCCCGTTAATCAAATAACAACTCCTTGTTCATGGTTAGGAAACATAACCATCTTTGATTAACGAGCTAGTCAAATAGAGGCATACTAGTGACACTCTGTGGTTTATGTATTCACACATGTATTATGTTTCCGGTTAATACAATTCTAGCATGAATAATAAACATTTATCATGATATAAGGAAATAAATAATAACATTATTATTGCCTCTAGGGCATATTTCCTTCACCGGGGACTGCGGTAGTCAGCCGGGGACTGCATAGACACAACGAGGCGTTGGCCGACTCCAGCGTTCACCACCCAGCCCACACTTGTCGCGATAGCCATCTTGGCAATAGAAGAAATCCGCAGCTCCATCATGGGCCCAGCCATCCTCAACTTCTGGTAAGCAGAGAGAACTGCCGGTGGCGAGATCGCGACAAGACAAGTCAGCATGAGCGAGGAGCATACAATTGTTAACGGCTCGTCGGTAGCAGTGTCCTTTGGAGTCTTCAGCGATCGTCGAGCGAGGAAAGAACATAGCAATCCTCGGGGACATCCACCAAAGCGAATCACGGCCACCACCTTGACCTCAAGATCACTCGTTGCCAAAGCTTTCCGCCATGGATTCTTTTGGCCATTGCCTTGGGCAGCCAAGGAGTTGGTTAAACATTGCAAAAGGTGCCAAGTCTTGACTCAAGCAACACCTGCAAACTTGACCTCAAGACCATTCCCCTCACGGCCTTTTGCCGTCGAGGGACTTGGACATGGTGGGCCCGTTCAAAGCAGCAGCTGAAGGAAATATGCCCTAGAGGCAATAATAAAGTTATTATTTATTTCCTTATATCATGATAAATGTTTATTATTCATGCTAGAATTGTATTAACGGAAACATAATACATGTGTGAATACATAGACAAGCAGATAGTCACTAGTATGCCTCTACTAGACTAGCTCATTAATCGAAGATGGTTATGTTTCTAACCATAGACATGTGTTGTCATTTGATTAATGGGATCACATTATTAGGAGAATGATGTGATTGACATGACCCATTCGTTAACAGCACTTGATGCGTTTAGTATGTTGCTTATGCTATCTTCATGACTTATACAAAGTTCTGCAACTATGAGATTATGCAACTCCGTTTACGGAGGAACACTTTGTGTGCTACCAAACATCACAACATAACTGGGTGATTATAAAGGTACTCTACAAGTGTCTCCAAAAGTATATGTTGAGTTGGCATGAATCAAGATTAAGTTTGTCACTCCGATTATGGGAGAGGTATCTACAGAGCCCTCTCGGTAATGCACATCATTATAAGCCTTGCAAGCAATGTGACCAATGAGTTGGTTACGGGATGATGCATTCTGAGCAGTAAAGACTTGCGGTGGCGAGATTGAACTAGGTATTGGATACCGGCGATCGAATCTCGGGCAAGTAACATACCGATGACAAAGGAACAACGTATGTTGTTATGCGGTTTGACGATAAAGATCTTACGTAGAATATGTAGGAGCCAATATGAGCATCCAGGTTCCGCTATTGGTTATTGACCAAGAATAGTTCTAGGTCATGTCTACATAGTTCTCGAACCCGTAAGGTCCTTGCAACAAGGTTTCGATGACGGTTTATTATGAGTTTATGAGTTTTGATGTGCGAAGGAGTTCAATCGAGATGAGATCAGGGACATGACGAGAGTCTCGAAATGGTCGAGGCGTAAAGATCGATATATTGGACGACTATATTGGAGTTCGGAAAGGTTCGAGTGATCCGGGTATTTTGGATGCGGAGAGTTACAGGAATTCGTATTGGGCCTCTTTGGGCCATACAGGAAAGGAGAGAAGGGCCAAAGGGTGGCGCACCCTCCTTGGACTAGTCCGGGTGGACTAGGGAGGCGCCTCCCTTCCTTCTCTTTCTCTCCTTTCCTAGTCTCCTACTCCTAATACATGGAAGGTCTCCTAGTTGGACTAGGAAGGGAATCCTACTCCCGGTGGGAGTAGGACTCCCAGTAGCGCCATAGTAGAGGCGGCCCTCCCTCCTCCACTCCTTTATATCTCACGGGGTAGGGGGCACCCATGACACACAAGTTAATCTCGGATCGTTCCTTAGCAGTGTGCGGTGCCCCTCCACCATATTCCACCCGGTCATATCGTCGCGGGCTTAGGCTGAAGCCCTGCGCCGGGAGAAGTCATATCGTCAGCGGGCTTAAGCGAAGCCCTGCGTCGGTGGAGCATCATCATCGTCCTGCGCCCGTCGTCTTGTGGAACTCATCCCGACACTTTGCTGGATCGGTCGGGGATCGTCATCGAGCTGAACATGTGCAGAACTTCGGAGGTGCCGTCGTTCGGTGCTTGGATCGGTCGGATCATGAAGGCGTCGACTACATCAACAGCGTTGTTATAGCGCTTCGCTTCGGTCTCTGATGCGTGGACAGACACTCTCCCCTCTCGTTGCTATGCCATCACCATGGTCTTGCGTGTGCGTGGGAATTTTTTGAAATTACTCGTTCCCCAACGATGGCATCGAGGCAGGTTTTATCGTTGATGTCATATGCGAGTAGAACACAAGTGAGTTGTGGGCGATACAAGTCATCTGCCTACCAGCATGTCATACTTTGGTTCAGCGGTATTGTGAGATGAAGCGGCCGGACCGACATTACAGCGTGCGCTTCTGCGAGACTGGTTTCACCGTTCGAGCACTTTCGTGCTTAAAGGTGGCTGGCGGGTGTCTCTCTCTCACTTTAGTTGAACCGAGTGTGGCTCGCCCGGTCCTTGAGAAGGTTAAAAGCGGAGTCTATTTGTGAAATATCGTT
This sequence comes from Aegilops longissima, assembly GCA_021605205.1. Classification (NCBI taxonomy): domain Eukaryota; kingdom Viridiplantae; phylum Streptophyta; class Magnoliopsida; order Poales; family Poaceae; genus Aegilops; species Aegilops longissima. The sequence goes on along the minus strand of CM038682.1, from coordinate 261,222,477 downwards.
GTGGTTTTGATGCGTGGGTGAGAAGCGGTTCTTGCTCAGCCCATAGCAGCCACGTAAAACTTGCAACAACAAAGTAGAGGGCGTCTAACTTGTTTTGCGGGGCATGTTGTGATGTGATATGGTCAAAACGTGATGCTATATTTTATTGTATGAGATGATCATGTTTTGTAACGAGTTATCGACAATGGCGAAGCCATATGGTTGTCGCTTTATTGTATGAAATGCAAAAGCCATGTAATTGCTTTACTTTATCACTAAGCGATGGCGATAGTCGTAGAAGCAATAGTTGGCGAGGCGACAACGATGCTCGATGGAGATCAAGGTGTCGGCGCCGGTGGCGATGGTGATCATGGCGGTGCTTGAGATGGAATCACAAGCACAAGATGATGATGACCATATCATATCACTTATATTGATTGCATGTGATGTTTATCCTTTATGCATCTTATCTTGCTTTGATTGTGGTAGCATTATAAGATGATCTCTCACTAAAATTATCAAGTGTTCTCCTGAGTATGCACCGTTGCTAAAAGTTAAGTAGTACCCGGACACCACGTGATGATCGGGTGTGATAAGTTCTCGTCCATCTACAACGGGTGCAAGCCAGTTTACTTACCGCCGCGAATACTCGAGTTAAACTTGGCGAGCCTAGCATATGCGGATATGGCCTCGGAACACGAGGCGAAAGGTCGGCGTGAATCATATAGTAGATATGATCAACATAGTGATGTTCACCATTTAAACTACTCCATCTCCGTGATGATGGGACATGGTTTAGTTGATTTGGATCACGTAATCACTTAGATGACTAGAGATGTATGTCTAAGTGGGAGGTTTTAATATGATTAATTGAACTTTAATTTATCATGAACTTAGTCTGGTAGTATTTTGCAGATTATGTTGTAGATCAATAGCTCGCGTTGTTGCTTCCCTATATTTTCATATGTGTTCCTAGAAAATTGTATTGAAAAATGTTAGTAGCAATGATGCGGATTGGATCCGTGATCGAGGTTTATCCTCATTCTTCCTGCGAAGAATTATGTCCTTAGTGCACGCTGGGTAACAGACCTATTGCATGGCGAATCTGAGGGCGTTATGAGCGTTTGGATAGCTCAATATGATGACTACTTGATAGTTTAGTGCACCATGTACTTTAGAATCGGGACTTCAAAGGCGTTTTGAGCGTCATGGACAATATGAGATGTTCAGGAATTGAAGTTAATATTTCAAGCAAATACCGAGTTGAGAGATATGAAGTCTCCAACAAGTTCTATAGCTAAAAGATGGAGAGAATCGCTCAACTAGTGAGCATGTGCTCAGATTATGCAGTACTTCAATCGCTTGAATCAAGTGGGAGTTAATCTTCGAGATAAGATAGTGATTGACAGAATTCTCTAGTCACCATCACTAAGTTAGTAGAACTTCGTGATGAACTATAGTATGCAGGGATGGCGAAAAGGATTCTCGAGCTCTTGGCGATGCTAAAATCGCGAAGGTAGAAATCAAGAAAAACATCAAGTGTTGATGGTTGACAAGACCACTAGTCTCAAGGAAAATGGCAAAGGAAGAAGGGGAACTTCAAAAGGAGCGGCAAGCAAGTTCTGCTCGGTGAAGAAGCCCAAGTTTAGACCTAAGCACGAGGCCGAGTACTTTTGCTGCAATGGAACTGGTCCTTTGGAGCGAGAACTACCCTGAATATTTGGTGGATAAGAAGGATGGCAAAGTGAACAAGGTTATATTTGATATACATGTTATTGATGTGTGCCTTACTAGTGTTTATAGTAGCCCACAGTATTTGATACTCGTTAGGTTGCTAAGATTAGTAAACTTCGAAGCAGGAGTTCTGAGAATAAGCAGAGACTAGTTGAATGGGAAGTGACGATGAGTGTTGGAAGAAGTTCCAAGATTGATATGATCATCATCCTTTACTCCCTATACTTTCGGGATTAATGTGGAACCTAAATAAGTGTTATTTGGTGTTGAGCATAAATATGATTTGATCATGTTTATTGCAATCTGATTATTCATTTAAGTAAGAGAATAAATTGTTGTTACATTTACATGAATAAAACCTTACATGGTTACACACCCAATGAAAATGGTTCATTGGATCTCGATCATAGTGATACACATATTCATAATATTGAAACCAAAAGATGCAAAGTTAATAATGATAGTGCAACTTATTTGTGGCCGTTTAGGTCTATTGCCGTTTAGATCAAGTTGCTACCAAACCTCGTAGATCTTCGGAGTAAAGATCCGCACGAGTGGTCCTTTCTAGATGCGGTAATCATCATGATTTGAGCAGATATGTCATGTTACTAGAACATGATGAAACCTAACGAACTATGAGGAGGAAAATATTTGAGTTCGATGATGAGCCCAGATTCGAGCGAAATGGCTTGAGACCATGAAATCGTTTGGGGTTGTGCATTAGAGATAGGATCCATGTATGAGAACAAAGTATGGACTTTGATTGACTTGCTTGATGATCAGCAAGCCATGTTAAATAAATGGATCTTAAAATGGAAAGGCGGACCTACACGATAGTAGTGTTATATCTACAAAGCCCGACTTGTCACAAAACTAGGTTTCGACAAGTTCAAGGTGTTGACTACAATGAGATTTTCTCAAGCTATGCGATGCTTAAGTCTGTCGAATCATGTTATGTTGCAATTGCCACATTTTATGAAATCTGGCAAATGGATGTAAAAACTACATTCTTTAATAGATTTATTAAAGAAGAGTTGTATATGATGCAACAAGAAGGTTTTGTCAATCCTAAAGGAGCTAACAAAATGCATAGCTCAACGATCCATCTATGGACTGGTGCAAGCATCTCGGAGTTGGAATAAACACTTTGATAGTGTGATCAAAGCATATGGTTTTATCTGAGACTTTTGGAGAAGCTTTGTATTTACAAGAAAGTGAGTGGGAGCACTCTGACATTTCGATAAGTATATGTGAATGACATATTGTTGATCGGAAATAATGTAGAATTATTCGCAAAGCATAAAGGAGTATTTGAAAGGAGTTTTCAAAGAAGGACCTCGGTGAAGCTGCTTACATCTTGAGCATCAAGATCTATAGAGATAGATCAAAGGCGGCGATAAGTTTTCAATGAATACATACCTTGACAAGATTTTGAAGTAGTTCAAAATGGAGCAGTCAAAGAAAGAGTTCTTGCACGTGTTACAAGGTGTGAGATTGAGTAAGACTCAAAACCCGACCACGGCAAAAGATAGAAAAGAGAATGAAAGTCATTCCCTATGCATCAGCCATAGGTTCTATAAAGTATGTCATCTGTGTACGGATCTATTGCATACCCTACCACTAAGCTTGGCAGGGAGTGCAATAGTGATCTAGGAAGTAGATCAATGGGCCGGTGGTCAAAATTATCCTTAGTAGAATAAGGATATGTTTCTCGATTATGAAAGTGGAAAAGGTTAGTAAGTAAAGGGTTACGTCGATGCAAGTTTTAACACTAATCTAGATAACTCTGAGTCTCAATCTAGATACATATTGAAAGTGGGAGCAATTAGCTAGAGTAGCTCCGTGCGAGCATTGTAGACATAGAAATTTGCAAAATACTTACGGCTCACGAATGTGAGCCAGACCCGTTGACTAAAATTATCTCACAAGCAAAACATGATCACACCTTAGTACTCTTTGGGTGTTAATCACATAGCGATGTGAACTAGATTACTGACTCTAGTAAACCCTTTGGGTGTTGGTCACATGTCGATGTGAACTATGGGTGTTAACCACATATAGATGTGAACTATTGATGTTAAATCACATGGGATGTGAACTAGATTATTGACTCTAGTGCAAGTGGGAGACTGAAGGAAATATGCCCTAGAGGCAAGTGGGAGACTGAAGCAAATAGGAAGGCGAGCTTGTCGACTTCCTCCGTGAGAATCGGGACATCTTCGCATGGTCCCCAAAGGACATGCGGGTGTTAGAAGGAATTCGCCGAGCACAAGCTACGTCGAGCGGATGCAAAACCAGTCAAGCAACCCCTCCGCCGTTGTCGGAAGAAGAAGGATTGTAGGAGAAGAGATAGCCCGACTTACGGCCTTGACTTCATAATGGAAGTATTCTTTCGGAATGACTTGCCAACCCGGTCCTCGTCTTTGAAGAAAAATAACAAGTGGCGCATGTATAGACTACACAAGCCTCAACAAAACATGCCCCAAAGATCCTTTAGCCTGCCAAGATTGATCAAGTGATAGACTCCACGGCGGATCACGAGCTGTTGAGTTTCTTGGATCTTATTCGAGGATACCACGGATAAAGTTGGATCCGGTGACCGCTGAAGACCGCCTTCATCCGCCATTGAGACTTTACGCTGCGACTATGACATTCGGCGAAAATGCGGTGCCACTTTTCAGCGTTGCATGAAAAATGCCTCCTCAAGCAACTCGGCGAAATGCCCGTTTATGTAGGCGATATCGTGGTGAAGGCGGAAAGCGCGACACCTTCTTTGGAAGACCTCAAGGAAGCGTTTGAGAACTGCGCGGTTTTAGATCAAGCTCAACCCGAGAAATCGTGTTTGGAGTACCGGCGGCCAGCTTCTAGGCTTCCTAGTCTCGAGCAGCGGCATTGAATGCAACCCGGTGAAGATCAAAGCCATTGAGAGAATGGAATTCCCACCAAGCTGCGAGGCGTCGAAGTTTACGGGTGCTGGCCTCCACTGAACGCTTTATCGGCGGCTTGGAAAGCTCTTCCCTCTACCGACTCATGAAAGACCACTCACTTGAGTGGAGCGACCAAGCCGACCAAGCTTTCCGAGGTGAAGAAGATCTTGTACGCCGCTTTGTCTTAGCGGCGCCGGTGAAAAAGCCCATGCTCCTTTACATTGCCGCTACCGGCCGGGTGGTCGGCACCGTCATCGTGGTCGGCGCCGGAAGAAGGCCAAGCTCAGCCGGTCGAGGCGGTGTATTATTTAAGTAATCTTGTCTACCTCGAGCGAACTACCCGCACTACGAGAAGATGTGCTATGGTGTGTGCCGCTGCCAAAAGCTAAAGCCCTACTTTCAAAGCACCCCATCACGGTTGTATGCACCCCGCTCGCCGAGATCATAGGCAGCCAGGATGCATCCGGCGGGTGGCAAAATAGACCATTGAGCTGGCCCTTATCGATCTTCTACCAGCCTCGCACGCCATCAAGTCCCAAGCATTGGCTGACTTCCTCGTCGGTGGGCGAGACCAAGTGTCTGCCGCCCGACTCAGACTCCACTTATTGGCGCATGCACTTGACGGGTCAAGATGCGCACCGGCTTGGGAGCGGCATCATCCTCACCTCTCCCAAAGCGACAAGCTCGGATACACCTGCAAATTCATTTTGCGCCTCCAACCATGTGGTTAGTGCAGGCGCTCATACGAACTCCGGCTAGCCAAAGAACTTCGACATCCGCGGATCACGTGCTATGGCGACTTCGGTTTGGTAGTCCAGCAATCATCCGGTGGCTGGGGCGCCAGGGCGAAGATGGCAAGCTACCGCTTCCTCGTTCAGCAAATCAGCGGGTATTTGAAGGATGCGAGTTCCTCCGTGCCACGGGCCGACAGCGAACAGCGAGATGCCACAGCACGAATAGGCTCCACTCGACAAGCTATACCAATCGACGTCTCTCTCCAACGTCTCCTCAAGCCGTCTATCAAGCCGTCTCCAGAATCCGATTCCATCATCGTGCCGCTAACTTGGCCTTGGCGGATCCGGCAGGGAACCAGCGGCGGCGGGGACTTCGATAGGCGGCCCCGAGACTTCAATAGACGGCCCGGGGACTTCAATAGGCGGCTCGGGGACTACCATAGTCGCACCCGGCCCGGGGACTGCGGTAGTCAGCCCGGGGACTGCATAGACACAACAGGCAGTGGCCGACTCGAGCGTTTCACCACCCAGCCCACCCGCCTTGGTCGCAGTAGCCATGCTGGCAATAGAAGAAGTCACAGCTCCATCATGGGCCCAGCCATCCTCAACTTCTGATAAGCAGAGAACTGCGGTGGCGAGATCGCGACAAGACAAGTCAACGCCGGCGAAGCATACACAATTGTTAACGAGAGGCTCGTCGGTAGCGATGTCACTGGAGTCTTCAGCGATCGTCGAGCGAAGAAGGCATAGCAATCCTCGGGGACATCCACCAAAGCGAATCGGCCACCAGCGGACCTCAAGATCACTCGTTGCCAAAGCTTTCCGCCATGGATTCTTTTGGCCGAACTGCCTTGGGCGGCGCCAAGGAGTTGGTTAAACATTACAAAGGTGCCAAGTCTTGACTCAAGCAACACACCTTGACTTGGCACTCAAGACCATTCCCTCACGGCCTTTTGCCGTCGAGGGCTGGACATGGTGGGCCCGTTCAAGGCAACGCTGAAGGAAATATGCCTAGAGGCAATAATAAAGTTATTATTTATTTCCTTATATCATGATAAATGTTTATTATTCATGCTAGAATTGTATTAACGGAAACATAATACATGTGTGAATACATAGACAAGCAGATAGTCACTAGTATGCCTCTACTAGACTAGCTCATTAATCGAAGATGGTTATGTTTCCTAACCATAGACATGTGTTGTCATTTGATTAATGGGATCACATTATTAGGAAAATGATGTGATTGACATGACCCATTTAGTTAACAGCACTTGATCGTTTAGTATGTTGCTTATGCTATCTTCATGACTTATACAAAGTTCCTGCAACTATGAGATTATGCAACTCCGTTTACGGAGGAACACTTTGTGTGCTACCAAACATCCTGGCATGCTGGGTGATTATAAAGGTACTCTACAAGTGTCTCCAAAAGTATATGTTGAGTTGGCATGAATCAAGATTAGGATTTGTCACTCCGATTGTCGGAGAGGTATCTCTGGCCCTCTCGGTAATGCACATCATTATAAGCCTTGCAAGCAATGTGACCAATGAGTTGGTTACGGGATGATGCATTACTGAGCGAGTAAAGAGACTTGCGGTGGCGAGATTGAACTAGGTATTGGATACCGGCGATCGAATCTCGGGCAAGTAACATACCGATGACAAAGGGAACAACGTATGTTGTTATGCGGTTTGACCGATAAAGATCTTCGTAGAATATGTAGGAGCCAATATGAGCATCCAGGTTCCGCTATTGGTTATTGACCAAGAATAGTTCTAGGTCATGTCTACATAGTTCTCGAACCGTAGAATCCATGCAACAAGGTTTCGATGGCGGTTTTATTATGAGTTTATGAGTTTTGATGTACGAAGGAGTTGAGTCCCAGATGAGATCGGGGACATGACGAGGAGTCTCGAAATGGTCGAGGCGTAAAGATCGATATATTGGGCGACTATATTCGGAGTTCGGAAGGTTCAGAGTGATCCGGGTATTTTTGAATCTTGGAGAGTTACAGGAATTCGTATTGGGCCTCTTTGGGCCATACGGAAAGGAAGAAAGGGCCAAAGGGTGGCGCACCCTCCCCTTGGACTAGTCCGAATTGGACTAGGGAGGGGGGGCGCACCCTTCCTTCCTTCTCTTTTTCTCTCCCCTTTCCTAGTCTCCTACTCCTAATACATGGAAGGTCTCCTAGTTGGACTAGGAAGGGAATCCTACTCGGTGGGAGTAGGACTCCCAGTAGCGCATAGTAGAGGCGGCCCTCCCTCCTCCACTCCTTTATATCTGGGGTGAGGGGCACCCATGACACACAAGTTAATCTGGATCGTTCCTTAGCCGTGTCGGTGCCCCCCTCCACCATATTCCACTTGGTCATATCGTCGCGGGCTTAGGTGAAACCTGCGCGGAGAAGTCATATCGTCAGCGGAGCTTAAGCGAAGCCCTGCGTCGGTGGAGCATCATCATCGTCCTGCGCCGTCGTCTTGTGGAACTCATCCCGACACTTTGCTGGATCGGAGTCCGGGGATCGTCATCGAGCTGAACATGTGCGAACTTCGGAGGTGCCGTCGTTCGGTGCTTGGATCGGTCGGATCATGAAGGCGTCGACTACATCAACAGCGTTGTTATAACGCTTCGCTTTCGGTCTCACAGTGCGTGGACGGACACTCTCCCTCTCGTTGCTATGCCATCACCATGGTCTTGCGTGTGCGTAGAATTTTTTGAAATTACTCGTTCCCCATGATGGCATCGAGCCAGGTTTTATCGTTGATGTCATATGCGAGTAGAACACAAGTGAGTTGTGGGCGATACAAGTCATCTGCCTACCAGCATGTCATACTTTGGTTCAGCGGTATTGTGAGATGAAGCGGCCGGACCGACATTACGCGTGCGCTTACGAGACTGGTTTCACCGTTCTGAGCACTTTCGTGCTTAAAGGTGGCTGGCGGGTGTCTGTCTCTCTCACTTTAGTTGAACCGGTGTGGCTCGCCCGGTCCTTGAGAAGGTTAAGCGGAGTCTATTTGTGAAATATCGTTGTGGTTTTGATGCGTGGGTGAGAAGCGGTTCTTGCTCAGCCCATAGCAGCCACGTAAAACTTGCAACAACAAAGTAGAGGGCGTCTAACTTGTTTTTGCGGGCATGTTGTGATGTGATATGGTCAAAGCGTGATGCTATATTTTATTGTATGAGATGATCATGTTTTGTAACGAGTTATCGGCAATGGCGAGAGCCATATGGTTGTCGCTTTATTGTATGAAATGCAAAAGCCATGTAATTGCTTTACTTTATCACTAAGCGATAGCGATAGTCGTAGAAGCAATAGTTGGCGAGGCGACAACGATGCTCGATGGAGATCAAGGTGTCGGCGCGGTGGCGATGGTGATCATGGCGGTGCTTGGAGATGGAGATCACAAGCACAAGATGATGATGACCATATCATATCACTTATATTGATTGCATGTGATGTTTATCCTTTATGCATCTTATCTTGCTTTGATTGGCGGTAGCATTATAAGATGATCTCTCACTAAAATTATCAAGAAGTGTTCTCCACGAGTATGCACCGTTGCTAAAAGTTAAGTAGTACCCGGACACCGCGTGATGATCGGGTGTGATAAGTTCTCGTCCATCTACAGCAGGTGCAAGCCAGTTTTACTGCACAGAATACTCGAGTTAAACTTGGCGAGCCTAGCATATGCAGATATGGCCTCGGAACACGAGAGACCGAAAGGTCGGCGTGAATCATATAGTAGATATGATCAACATAGTGATGTTCACCATTGAAACTACTCCATCTCCGTGATGATGGGACATGGTTTAGTTGATTTGGATCACGTAATCACTTAGATGACTAGAGATGTATGTCTAAGTGGGAGGTTTTAATATGATTAATTGAACTTTAATTTATCATGAACTTAGTCTGGTAGTATTTTGCAGATTATGTTGTAGATCAATAGCTCGCGTTGTTGCTTCCCTATATTTTCATATGTGTTCCTAGAAAATTGTATTGAAAAATGTTAGTAGCAATGATGCGGATTGGATCCGTGATCTGAGTTTATCCTCATTGCTGCCTTGAAGAATTATGTCCTTAGTGCACGCTGGGTAACGGACCTATTGCATGGCGGAATCTGAGGCGTTATGAGCGTTTGGATAGCTCAATATGATGACTACTTGATAGTTTAGTGCACCATGTAGCGGCTTAGAATCGGGACTTCAAAGGCGTTTTGAGCGTCATGGACAATATGAGATGTTCGAGGAATTGAAGTTAATATTTCAAGCAAATACCGAGTTGAGAGATATGAAGTCTCCAACAAGTTCTATAGCTAAAAGATGGAGAGAATCGCTCAACTAGTGAGCATGTGCTCAGATTATGCAGTACTTCAATCGCTTGAATCAAGTGGGAGTTAATCTTCGAGATAAGATAGTGATTGACGAATTCTCTAGTCACCATCACTAAGTTAGTAGAACTTCTGATGAACTATAGTATGCAAGGGATGGCGAAAAGGATTCTCGAGCTCTTGGCGATGCTAAAATCGTGAAGGTAGAAATCAAGAAAAACATCAAGTGTTGATGGTTGACAAGACCACTAGTCTCAAGGAAAATGGCAAAGGAAGAAGGGAACTTCAAAGGAGCGGCAAGCAAGTTGCTGCTCGGTGAAGAAGCCCAAGTTTAGACCTAAGCACGAGGCGAGTACTTTTGCTGCAATGGAACTGGTCCTTTGGAGCGAACTACCCTGAATATTTGGTGGATAAGAAGGATGGCAAAGTGAACAAGGTTATATTTGATATACATGTTATTGATGTGTGCCTTACTAGTGTTTATAGTAGCCCTGAGTATTTGATACTCGTTAGGTTGCTAAGATTAGTAAACTTCGAAACAGGAGTTCTGAGAATAAGCGAGACTAGTTGAATGGGAAGTGACGATGAGTGTTGGAAGAAGTTCCAAGATTGATATGATCATCATCGCACACTCCTATACTTCGGGATTAATGTGGAACCTAAATAAGTGTTATTTGGTGTTGAGCATAAATATGATTTGATCATGTTTATTGCAATCTGATTATTCATTTAAGTAAGAGAATAAATTGTTGTTACATTTACATGAATAAAACCTTACATGGTTACACCCAATGAAAATGGTTCATTGGATCTCGATCATAGTGATACACATATTCATAATATTGAAACCAAAAGATGCAAAGTTAATAATGATAGTGCAACTTATTTGTGTACTTTGCCGTTTAGAATCATATTGGTGTAAAGCGCATGAAGAAAACTCCATCTGATGGACTTTTGGAATCACTTGATTATGAATCACTTGATGAACCATGCCTTATGGGCAAGATGACTAAAGACTACATTCTCGGAACAATGGGCGAGCAAATGACTTATTGGAAATAATACATCTTGATGTATGCGGTCCGATGAGTGTTAAAGCTCACGGCAAATATCGTTATTTTCGACCTTCACAGATGATTTGGCGAGATATGGGTATATCTACTTGATGAAACACAAATCTGAAACATTTGAAAAGTTCAAAAGAATTTCAGAGTGAAGTGAAGAATCATCGTAACAAGAAAATAAAAGTTTCTCGATATGATCGTGAGAGGAAAAATATTTGAGTTCTGAGTTTGGCCTTGATTAAAACAATGTGAAATAGTTTCACTACTCCGCCACAGAACACCACAGCTTAATGGTGTGTCGAGCGTCGTAACACTTTATTGGATATGGTGCGATCTATGATGTATCTTACCGATTTACCACTATCGTTTTGGGGTTGTGCATTAGAGGCAGCCGCATTCACATTTAATAGGGCACCATCTAAATCCGTTGAGATGACACCATATGAACTATGGTTTAGCGATAAACCTAAGCATCGTTTCTTAAAGTTTGGAGTTGTGATGCTTATGTGAAAAAGTTTTCACTGATAAGCTCAAACCCAAATCGAGATCGTCTTCATAGAATACCCAAAAGAAGCTGTTGGTACACCTTCTATCACAGATCTAAAGGCAAAACATTCGTTGCTAAGATGGATCCTTTCTAGAGAGGAGTTTCTCTCGAAAGAAGTGAGTGGGAGGAAAGTAGAACTTGATGAGGTAATTGTACCTTCTCCCTTATTGGAAAGTAGTTCATCACAGAAATCAGTTCGATGATTCCTACACCAATTAGTAAAGAAGTTAATGATGATGATCATGAAACTTGAGATCAAGTTGCTACCAAACCTCGTAGATCTTCGGAGTAAAGATCCGCACGGTGGTGCGGTAATCATGTACGGAAGTCATGTTACTAGAACATGATGAAACCTCGAACTATGAGGAAGCGATGATGAGCCCAGATTCATGAAATGGCTTGAGACCATGAAATCGAGATAGGATCCATGTATGAGAACAAAGTATGGACTTTGATTGACTTGCTTGATGATCAGCAAGCCATGTTAAATAAATGGATCTTAAAAAGGAAGGCGGACAACGATAGTAGTGTTATGGGTTCCTTTCCCAAATTGTTCCCCCAAACCCAAGGCCCGGGTTTCCCAAAGTGGGGGAGGGGGCCCCCTTGTTAATTTTGGGGAAAAGGGGAAATTTTTCCCCCCTTTTTTTAAAAAACCCCCCCCTTTAAGGAACCCCCGGTTTCCCAATTTAAAGGGGAAAAAAAACCCCCCCCAAAATTTTTTTTTCCCCGGGGGGGCCCCCGGGCCCCTTTTAAAATTTCCCCCCCAAAAACCCAAAACCGGCGGAACCCGGGGAAAATTTCCCCCCAAAAAAAAAAAAAATTTTTTTGGTTTCCTAAATTTAAAAAAAAAAACCCCCCTTTTTTTGGGGCCAAAAATTTTTTTAAAAAACCGGTTAAAAAAAATTTTCCCCCTTTTTAAAAAACAAAATTTCCTTTTGGAAAAAAGGGGGGTTTGGGGGGGAAAAAAAATTTCCCCCCCCCAAAAAACCCCCCCCCCTGGGGGTTTTTTGGGAAAAAATTTTCCTTGGGGGGGGGGTTTTTTTCCCCCCCCCAAAAAATTTGGGTTTTAAGGGGGGAAAAAAAAGGGGGGGGAAAAAGGGGTTTTTTTTTGGGGGTTTTTTTTTTGGGGGGGGGCCCTTTGGCCGGGGGGGCCCCCCTTTTTGGGGGAAAATTTTCCCCAAATTTGTTTTTTTTCCCAAAAAAAAAAAAAAAAAAAAAAAAAAGGGGAAATTGGCCCCTTTTTTTTTTCCCCCCCCCCTTCCCCGGGGGGGCCCCCGGAAATTAAAACCCCAAAAACCCCCCCCCAATTCCAAAAAACCTTTTGGGGGCCCCCCCCCCCCGGGGGAAAAAAACAAAAAAAACCCCTTTTTCCCCGGGGCCCCCCCCCGGGGGAAAAATTTCCCCCCAAACCCCTTTTTTAATTTTTGGGAAAAAATTGGGGGGAAAAAAAATTTTTTAAAGTCCAAAAAAAGGGGCCCCCCCCCTTTTTTTGGGGTTGGGCCCCCGGGGGTTTTAAAACCAAAAATCCCGGGGAAAATAAAAATTTTTTTTAAAATTTTTTTTTTTTAAAAAAAAATTTTTTTTTAAAAAAATTTTTTCCCCAAAATTTTTCAAAATTTTTTTAAATTCAAGGGGGGGAAATTCCGAAAAAAAATTTTTTTTTTTCCCCAACTTTGTTTTTTAATTTAAAACCTTTTAAAAAAACCCCCCCTTTTGGGGTTTTGGGCCCAAAAAAACCCCAAAAATTTAAATTTAAATTTAAAAATTTTTAAAAAATTTTTTAAAAAGGCCCCAAAAAATCCGGGGTTTTTTTAAAAGGGTTTTAAAAACCCCGGGGCCCCCCAAAAAAAAACCCCTTTGGGGGAAAAAAAAAACCCCTTTTGGAAAAAAAAGGGGGGGGGGGCCCCCTTTTGGGGGGGAAAAAAACCAAATTTGGCCCCCCAAAAAGGGGGTTTAAAATTTTTTTCCCTTTTTTAAAAAAAAAAATTTTTTGGGGAAAAAAAAGGGGGGGGGGGGGGAAAAAAGGGCCCCCCCCCCAAAAACCGGGGGGGGGAAAAATTTTCCCCCTTCGGCCCTTTAGGGGGCCCCCCTTTTGGGGAAAAAACCCAAACCCCCCCCAAAAAACCCCAAAAACGGGGAAAATTTGGGGCCGGGGGGCCCCCCCCCCAATTCCCCCGGGTTTTCCCCTTTTTTGGGGGGCGGGGGGAAAAAGGGGAAAAAAGGGAAAGGGTTTTCCCCCCCCCCCCGGGCCCAAATTGGGGGGAAAATTTTTTTTCCCCCCAAACCCCGGGGGTTTTTTTTTTTTTTTGGGGAAAAAAAAATTTTTTTTTAAAATTTGGGGGGACCCCCCCCGGCCCTTTTTGGAGGGGGGGGGGGGGGGCCCTTTTTTAAAATTGGCCCCCCTTTTTTTTTTTTTTTTAAAGGGTTTAAATTTTTTTTTGGGGGAAAAGGAAAAAAAAAAAAGGGGGGGGGCAAAAGGGGTAATTTTTCCCCAAATTTAAAATTTTTTTAAAATTTTTTTTTCCCAAATGGGAAAAAATTTTAAGGGTTTAAAAGGGGGGTTTGGAAAATTGGGAAAACCCTTTTTAAACCAAGGGTTTTAAATTTTGAAACCCCAAAAAAACCCAAAAATTTAAAATTTTTTTAAAAAAATTTTTTAAAAATTTTTTTTAATTTTTTTTAAAATTTTAAAAGGCCCCAAAAAAAAATTTTTTTTTTTGGGGGGGGGAAAAAAAAATTTTTTTGGGGGGGAAAGGTTTTCCCCCCAAAAACCCCAAAAGGCCAAAAAAAACCCTTGGGGGAAAATTTTGGGGGGGTTTTAAATTTGGGGCCCTTGGGTTTTTAAAAAGGGAAAAACCAAAGGGGGCCCCCTTTTTGGATTTGGCCGGGTTTTTGGGGGGTTTTTTTTTTTTTTTTTTTTTTTAAAAATTTTTTTTTTTTTTCCCTTGGGGCCCTTTTTTTTTTTTTTTAAAAGGAAAGGACCCAAAAATTTTTTCCCCCCTTTTTCCCCCCCTTTTTCCCGGGGGGCCCCAATTTTTTTGGGGGTTTTTTTAATTTGGGGGGTTTTTAAAAAAAGGGGGGGAAAAAAGGGGGGGAAAAAAAATTTTCCAAAAAACCGGGGGTTTGGGCCCAATTTTAAAAAAAAGGGGGGGTTTTTTAAATTCCCGGTTTTGGGTGGGGGGGGGGTTTTTTTCCCTTTTCCCCCTTTTAAAAGGGGAAAAAGGCCCCAAAAAAAAATTTTTGGGGGGAAAAAAATTTTGTTGGTTGGAAAAAATTTTGGGGGGGTTTTTTGGAAAAATTTTTTAAAAAACTTTTTTTTAAAAAACCCCCGGGGGGGGGAAAAAAAGGTTATATTTTGGGTTAAAAATTTTTTTGGGGTTTAAAACCCCCTTAAAAAAAAAACCCCCAAATTTTAAAAAAAGGGGGGGGAATTAAAGGGGTTAAAGGGGTTTTTTAAAAAATTTTTTCCCGGGGTTTTGGGGGTTTTTTTTTTTAAAATTTTTGGAATTTTTTCCCCCTTTTTTAAAAAAAATTTTTTTTTTGTTTTTTTTTCCCCCTTGAAAATTTCATTAAATTTTAAAAAAAATTTTTTAAAAAAGGGGGGAAAAAAAATTTGGAACCCTTTTCTTTTTTTTTAAAAAATTAATGGTTTTGGAAAAATTTTTTTCCCTTGGGGGGGGTTTTTAAAAATTTTAAAAAAAAAGGAAAATTTTTTTTAAATAAAATTTTTGGGCAAAGGGGAAAACCCTTTTTTTAAATGGGGGGGAAGGGAATTCTTAATGGAAAACCAAAAAAAAATTAAAATTTAAATTTTTTTTTTTTTCCATATTTAAAAATTTTTTGTTTTTGGGGTTTTTTTAAAAATTTTTTTTTTTTGGGGGGGGGTTTTCCCCTTTTTTTTAAAAATTTTTTCCCCCCAAACCAAAATTTGGGTTTTTTTAAAGGGTTGCAAAGGGCCAAATTAAAAAATTTTTAAAAACCCCCCCTTTTTTTCCCCCAAAAAAAAAAGGGGTTGGGGAACCTTTAAAGGTTTTTTTATAGTAGCCCCGAGTATTTGATACTGCTCGTTGCTAAGATTAGTAAACTCGAAACAGGAGTTACAGAATAAACAGAGACTAGTTGAATGGGAAGTGACGATGAGTGTTGGAAGAAGTTCCAAGATTGATATGATCATCATCGCACACTCCCTATACTTTCGGGATTAATGTGGAACCTAAATAAGTGTTATTTGGTGTTGAGCATAAATATGATTTGATCATGTTTATTGCAATACAGTTATTCATTTAAGTAAGAGAATAAATTGTTGTTCTGTTTACATGAATAAAACCTTACATGGTTACACACCCAATGAAAATGGTTCATTGGATCTCGATCATAGTGATACACATATTCATAATATTGAAACCAAAAGATGCAAAGTTAATAATGATAGTGCAACTTATTTGTGGCACCGCCGCTTAGGTCATATTGGTGTAAAGCGCATGAAGAAAACTCCATGCCGATGGACTTTTGGAATCACTTGATGCTTATGTAACCATGCCTTATGGGCAAGATGACTAAAGACTCGCTTCTCCTAACAATGGAGCGAGCAAATGACTTATTGGAAATAATACATACCGATGTATGCGGTCCGATGAGTGTTAAAGCTCACGGCAAGTATCGTTATTTTCTGACCTTCACAGATGATTTGAGCAGATATGGGTATATCTACTTGATGAAACACAAGTCTGAAACATTTGAAAAGTTCAAAGAATTTCAGAGTGAAGTGAAGAATCATCGTAATAAGAAAATAAAAGTTTCTACGATATGATCGCAGAGGAAAAATATTTGAGTTACGAGTTTGGCCTTCAGCTAAAACAATGTGAAATAGTTTCACTACTCACGCCACCGAACACCACAGCTTAATGGTGTGTCCGAACGTCAGAATCAAGACTTTATTGGATATGGTGCGATCTATGATGTATCTTACCGATTTACCACTATCGCTTTGGGGTTGTGCATTAGAGACAGCCGCATTCACATTTAATAGGGCACCATCTAAATCCGCTGAGATGACACCGTATGAACTATGGTTTAGCAAGAAACCTAAGTCGTCGTTTCTTAAAGTTTGGAGTTGTGATGCTTATGTGAAAAAGTTTTCACCGATAAGCTCAAACCCAAATCGAGAAGTGCGTCTTCATAGAATACCCAAAAGAAACTGTTGGGTACACCTTCTATCACAGATCTAAAGGCAAAACATTCGTTGCTAAGATGGATCCTTTCTAGAGAAGGAGTTTCTCTCGAAAGAAGTGAGTGGGAGGAAAGTAGAACTTGATGAGGTAATTGTACCTTCTCCCTTATTGGAAAGTAGTTCATCACAGAAATCAGTTCCAGTGATTCCTACACCAATTAGTAAAGAAGTTAATGATGATGATCATGAAACTTCAGATCAAGTTGCTACCAAACCTCGTAGATCTTCCAGAGTAAAGATCCACACCAGAGTGGTGCGGTAATCATGTTCTGGAAGTCATGTTACTAGAACATGATGAAACCTACGAACTATGAGGAAGCGATGATGAGCCCAGATTCCGCGAAATGGCTTGAGACCATGAAATCTGAGATAGGATCCATGTATGAGAACAAAGTATGGACTTTGATTGACTTGCTTGATGATCAGCAAGCCATGTTAAATAAATGGATCTTAAAAAGGAAGACGGACACTGATAGTAGTGTTACTATCTACAAAGCCCGACTTGTCACAAAAAGGTTTTCGACAAGTTCAAGGTGTTGACTACAATGAGATTTTCTCAACTGTAGCGATGCTTAAGTCTGTCCGAATCATGTTAGCAATTGCCACATTTTATGAAATCTGGCAAATGGATGTAAAAACTACATTCTTTAATAGATTTATTAAAGAAGAGTTGTATATGATGCAACAAGAAGGTTTTGTCAATCCTAAAGGAGCTAACAAAATGCGCAAGCTCCAGCGATCCATCTATGGACTGGTGCAAGCATCTCGGAGTTGGAATAAACACTTTGATAGTGTGATCAAAGCATATGGTTTTATACAGACTTTTGGAGAAGCCTGTATTTTACAAGAAAGTGAGTGGGAGCACTACAAGATTTCGATAAGTATATGTGAATGACATATTGTTGATCGGAAATAATGTAGAATTATTCTGCAAAGCATAAAGGAGTATTTGAAAGGAGTTTTTCAAAGAAGGACCTCGTGAAGCTGCTTACATATTGAGCATCAAGATCTATAGAGATAGATCAAAGACGCTTGATAAGTTTTTCAATGAATACATACCTTGACAAGATTTTGAAGTAGTTCAAAATGGAACAGTCAAAGAAAGAGTTCTTGCCTGTGTTACAAGGTGTGAGATTGAGTAAGACTCAAAACCCGACCACGGCAGAAGATAGAAAAGAGAATGAAAGTCATTCCCTATGCATCAGCCATAGGTTCTATAAAGTATGTCATGTTGTGTACTGATCTATTGCATACCCTACCACTAAGCTTGGCAAGGAGTGCAATAGTGATCTAGGAGTAGATCAATGGACGGCGGTCAAAATTATCCTTAGTAGAATAAGGATATGTTTCTCGATTATGAAAGTGGAAAAGGTTCGCCAGAAGGGTTACGCCGATGCAAGTTTTAACACTAATCTAGATAACTCGAGTCTCAATCTAGATACATATTGAAAGTGGGAGCAATTAGCTAGAGTAGCTCCGCAAGAGCATTGTAGACATAGAAATTTGCAAATACTTACGGCTCTGAATGTGATGCAGACCTGCTGACTAAAATTATCTCACAAGCAAAACATGATCACACCTTAGTACTCTTTGGGTGTTAATCACATAGCGATGTGAACTAGATTACTGACTCTAGTAAACCCTTTGGGTGTTGGTCACATGTCGATGTGAACTATGGGTGTTAACCACATATAGATGTGAACTATTGATGTTAAATCACATGGGATGTGAACTAGATTATTGACTCTAGTGCAAGTGGGAGACTGAAGGAAATATGCCCTAGAGGCAAGTGGGAGACTGAAGCAAATAGGAAGGCGAGCTTGTCGACTTCCTCCGTGAGAATCGGGACATCTTCGCATGGTCCCCAAAGGACATGCCGGGTGTTCCGAAGGAATTCGCCGAGCACAAGCTACACGTCCGAGCAGATGCAAAACCAGTCAAGCAACCCCTCCGCCGACTGTCGGAAGAGAAGAGAAGGATTGTAGGAGAAGAGATAGCCCAGCTTCTGGCCGCCAGCTTCATAATGGAAGTATTCTTTCCGGAATGACTTGCCAACCCGGTCCTCGTGCTGAAGAAAAATAACAAGTGGCGCATGTGTATAGACTACACAAGCCTCAACAAGGCATGCCCCAAAGATCCTTTCGCCCTGCCAAGGATTGATCAAGTGATAGACTCCACAGCCGGATGCGAGCTGTTGAGTTTCTTGGATGCTTATTCAGGATACCACCAGATAAAGTTGGATCCGGCTGACCGCCTGAAGACCGCCTTCATCACGCCATTCGGAGCTTTCTGCTACCTGACTATGACATTCGGCTTGAGAAATGCCGGTGCCACTTTTCAGCGTTGCATGAAAAAATGCCTCCTCAAGCAACTCGGCAGAAATGCCCACGTTTATGTAGACGATATCGTGGTGAAGACGGAGAAGAGCGACACCTTGCTGGAAGACCTCAAGGAAACGTTTGAGAACCTGCGCCGGTTTTAGATCAAGCTCAACCCCGAGAAATGCGTGTTTGGAGTACCAGCCGGCCAGCTTCTAGGCTTCCTAGTCTCCGAACGCGGCATTGAATGCAACCCAGTGAAGATCAAAGCCATTGAGAGAATGGAGATTCCCACCAAGCTGCGAGACGTCCAGAAGTTTACCGGGTGCCTGGCCTCCCTGAACCGCTTTATCAGCCGGCTTGGAGAGAAAGCTCTTCCCCTCTACCGACTCATGAAGAAGACCACTCACTTCGAGTGGAACGACCAAGCCGACCAAGCTTTCCGCGAGCTGAAGAAGATGTCGCCACGCCACTGCCTTGGCGGCGCCGACCGAGAAAGAGCCCATGCTCCTTTACATTGCCGCTACCACCGGGTGGTCAAGACCGCCATCGTGGTCCAAATACGGAAGAAGGCCAAGCTCAGCCGGTCCAGAGGCCGTGTATTATTTAAGTGAAGTATCGCTCTACCTCGGCGTAACTACCCGCACTACCAGAAGATGTGCTATGGTGTGTACTTCGCCGCCAAGAAGCTAAAGCCCTACTTTCAAGAGCACCCCATCACGGTTGTATGCACCGCCCCGCTCGCCGAGATCATAGGCAGCCAGGATGCATCCGGCCGGGTGGCAAAATGGGCCATTGAGCTGGCCCCTTATACGATCTTCTACCAGCCTCGCACCGCCATCAAGTCCCAAGCATTGGCTGACTTCCTCGTCGACTGGGCCGAGACCCAGTGTCTGCCGCCAGCTCCAGACTCCACTTATTGGCGCATGCACTTCGACGGGTCCAAGATGCGCACCGGCTTGGGAGCCGGCATCATCCTCACCTCTCCCAAAGGCGACAAGCTCAGATACACACTGCAAATTCATTTTGCCGCCTCCAACCATGTGGTCGAGTACGAGGCGCTCATACACGGGCTCCGGCTAGCCAAAGAACTCGACATCCGCCGGATCCTGTGCTATGGCGACTCGGATTTGGTAGTCCAGCAATCATCCGGTGACGGGACGCCAAGGACGCCAAGATGGCAAGCTACCGCTTCTCGCTCAGCAAATCAGCGGTATTTGAAGGATGCGAAGTTCCTCCACGCCACGGGCCGACAACGAAACAGCGATGCCCCGCACGAATAGGCTCCACTCGACAAGCTATACCAATCGACGTCTCTCTCCAACGTCTCCTCAAGCCGTCTATCAAGCCGTCTCCAGAATCCGATTCCATCATCGTGCCGCCTAACCCCGACGCAGCCGGATCCGGCTTGGGGAACCAAGCAGGCGGCCCGGGGACTTCGATAGGCGGCCCCGAGACTTCGATAGACGGCCCGGGGACTTCAATAGGCGGCTCGGGGACTACCATAGTCGCACCCGGCCCGGGGACTGCGGTAGTCAGCCCGGGGACTGCATAGACACAACAGGCAGTGGCCGACTCCAGCGTTTCACCACCCAGCCCACCCGCCTTGGTCGCAGTAGCCATGCTGGCAATAGAAGAAGTCACAGCTCCATCATGGGCCCAGCCCATCCTCAACTTCCTGGTAAACAGAGAACTGCCGGCTGACGAGATCGCGACAAGACAAGTCCAACGCCGAGCCGGAGCATACACAATTGTTAACAGAGAGCTCGTCAGGCGCAGTGTCACTGGAGTCTTCCAGCGATGCGTCGAGCCAGAGAAGGGCATAGCAATCCTCAGGGACATCCACCAAGGCGAATGCGGCCACCACGCGGCCTCAAGATCACTCGTTGCCAAAGCTTTCCGCCATGGATTCTTTTGGCCGACTGCCTTGGACGACGCCAAGGAGTTGGTTAAACATTGCAAAGGGTGCCAAGTCTTCAGCTCCAAGCAACACCTGCCGGCTTCAGCACTCAAGACCATTCCCCTCACCTGGCCTTTTGCCGTCTGAGGACTGGACATGGTGGGCCCGTTCAAGACGACGCTGAAGGAAATATGCCCTAGAGGCAATAATAAAGTTATTATTTATTTCCTTATATCATGATAAATGTTTATTATTCATGCTAGAATTGTATTAACCGGAAACATAATACATGTGTGAATACATAGACAAACAGATAGTCACTAGTATGCCTCTACTAGACTAGCTCATTAATCAAGATGGTTATGTTTCCTAACCATAGACATGTGTTGTCATTTGATTAATGGGATCACATCATTAGGAGAATGATGTGATTGACATGACCCATTTCGTTAGCTTAGCACTTGATCGCTTAGTATGTTGCTTATGCTATCTTCATGACTTATACAAAGTTCACGCAACTATGAGATTATGCAACTCCTGCTTACGGAGGAACACTTTGTGTGCTACCAAACATCACAACGAATCGGGTGATTATAAAGGTACTCTACAAGTGTCTCCAAAAGTATATGTTGAGTTGGCATGAATCAAGATTAGGATTTGTCATCCGATTGTCGGAGAGGTATCTCTGGCCCTCTCGGTAATGCACATCATTATAAGCCTTGCAAGCAATGTGACCAATGAGTTGGTTACGGATGATGCATTACAGAACGAGTAAAGAGACTTGCCGGTGACGTAGATTGAACTAGGTATTGATACCGACGATCGAATCTCGGGCAAGTAACATACCGATGACAAAGGGAACAACGATGTTGTTATGCGGTTTGACCGATAAAGATCTTCGAGAATATGTAGGAGCCAATATGAGCATCCAGGTTCCGCTTATTGGTTATTGACCAAGAATAGTTCTAGGTCATGTCTACATAGTTCTCGAACCCGTAGGGTCCGCACGCTTAAGGTTTCGGCGACAGTTTTATTATGAGTTTATGAGTTTTGATGTACCAAGGAGTTCGGAGTCCCAGATGAGATCGGGGACATGACGAGGAGTCTCGAAATGGTCGAGACGTAAAGATCGATATATTGGATGACTATATTCGGAGTTCGGAAAGGTTCCGAGTGATTCGGTATTTTTCGGAGTACCGAGAGTTACGGAATTCGTATTGGGCCTCTTTGGGCCATACGGGAAAGGAGAGAAAGGGCCAAAGGGTGGCCGCACCTCCCTTGGACTAGTCCGAATTGGACTAGGAGGGGGCGCACCCTTCCTTCCTTCTCTTTTCTCTCCCTTTCCTAGTCTCCTACTCCTAATACATGGAAGGTCTCCTAGTTGACTAGGAAAGGGGAATCCTACTCCCGGTGGGAGTAGGACTCCCAGTATGCCGCCATAGTAGAGGGCCGCC
This sequence comes from Aegilops longissima, assembly GCA_021605205.1. Classification (NCBI taxonomy): domain Eukaryota; kingdom Viridiplantae; phylum Streptophyta; class Magnoliopsida; order Poales; family Poaceae; genus Aegilops; species Aegilops longissima. The sequence continues at coordinate 261,200,255 of CM038682.1, read as the reverse complement.
CTCCCTCCTCCACTCCTTTATATACGGGGTAGGGGGCACCCCATGACACACAAGTTGATCTACGGATCGTTCCTTAGCCGTGTCAGTGCCCCCCTCCACCATATTCCACTTCGTCATATCGTCGCGGAGCTTGGGCGAAGCTCTGTCCGGAGAAGTCATATCGTCATGGAGCTTAGGCGAAGCCCTGCGCCGGTGGAGCATCATCATCGCCACCACGCCGTCGTCTTGACGGAACTCATCCCGACACTTTGCTGGATCGGAGTCCGGGATCGCCATCGAGCTGAACGTGTGCAGAACTCGGAGGTGCCGTGACGCTCGGTGCTTGGATCGGTCGGATCATGAAGACGCACGACTACATCAACAGCGTTGTTATAACGCTTCGCTTTCGGTCTCACGAGGGTGCGTGGACAGACACTCTCCTCTCGTTGCTATGCCATCACCATCGCCTTGCGTGTGCGAGGGAAATTTTTTGAAATTACTACGTTCCCCAACAGACGCGTGGCGGCATGACACATCTGCTCGTCGCCGTGGACAAATTTACCAAGTGGATTGAAGCGAAGCCGATCAAGAAGCTGAATGGGCCGACTGCTGTGACATTCATCACAGATATTACAACTCGGTACGGCGTGCCACACAGCATCATCACCGACTACGGCACGAATTTTGCCAAGGGAGCATTGGCACGTTTCTGCGCGACGCACGGCATCCGACTGGACTTAGCGTCCGTTGCCCACCTGCAGTCAAACGGCCAAGTCGAGCGAGCCAATGGCCTCATTATTTCCGGCATCAAGCCCCGACCGTCGTACATCGAGCGCTCGCCGGCTGTTGGCTCGACGAGCTGCCGGCCATCCTCTGGAGTCTGCGCACTACCCCGAACAAGTCAACCGGCTTCACCCCTTTGTTCCTTGTATATGGTGCCGAGGCTGTCATCCCAACTGACATCGAGTTTGACTCGCCTCGGTGACCATGTACACAGAGGCAGAGGCCAAGGAAGCACGAGAAGACGGCGTCGACCTGCTGGAAGAGAGACGGCTGTTAGCCCTCAGCCGGTCAACCATCTACCAGCAGGGTTTGTGCCGCTACCACAGCCGGAAGGTCAAGCCAAGATCCTTCCAAGAGGGTGACCTTGTGCCCCGGCTGATCCAGCGAACAGTCGTCCAGCACAAGCTCTCGGCCCCTTGGGAAGGCCCCTTCATCATCAGCAGAGCATTGGGAAACGAATCCTACTACCTGATCGACGCACAGAAGCCGAAGGCACGAAAGAGAGATGATTCCGGCAAGGAGTCGGAACGACCATGGAACGCCAACCTCCTCTGAAGATTTTACAGTTAAAATGCAGTATGTATCACACTACCCTTTGTACTAAGTATGAGACAATAGGCCCCCCGAGGAGCACTCGGGGACTGCCATCTTTTATCTATGAATGAAGAATATCATGCTTATGATTACGTCACTACATTCATCCTTCTCGTCCGGCACCGGGTTCGATCAGTCGGCCCGGGGATTGGCCGCCTTGAGTTATATTCAAAGTCCTACCCGCAGTCAGACAAGTAGTGTGTCGGCACCCAAGCCCTCTCTTGTCGAAAGTCGCAGCTCGGAGAATCGGCTGTCCGGCTGGCAAGAGTCAAAGGCAGGAAAGGATGCCCACATGAAAAACGGCTAAGGACTAACGGACCAATATAACAAAGACCGATTTTTCCCCACCGCCGACTGGCTACCAAAGCAGCCGGCCGGCCGGCTTCCATTCACCTTGCCACAATCTAAGAAAGCTCAAGTACTTGTCTTCCCAAAAATGGCCAAGTTCCTCCCCAGACATAGACTGCAGAGCAGCTGTCCGGCTGGGAAGGCGGCGACCAAGGGAAGGCGGCAAAGGAAACAGCCTAAGGATAAAAAGCAAATACGAATGGAAGCCAAACACATGCATGATTATATTTACACAAAAGCCTTCGAAAGGCCGGCATTCAACATAGTTTGAATACACCCTAGTGGGTGGAACTGCGCGAATTTAATAAATAGTTGTTCGAAAGCATAACGAGCAGGAAAGCAAGGACGGCAGATCAGGCCAAGGGAACAATGGGCGAGTCGGGCAGGTCGGTGGAGGCGGCAGTGTTGGCCCGAGGAGTGGCCGGCTGGCGGGTTTCGGCTTGATCATCGCCTCTGGCAGACGGCGCGCTCGCGCGCACCTCGTTGCTAGAGGCACGATCAGGCTGAAGCTGGCTGGTTGCTTTGCCTCTGGCACGACGCCTTCGCCCCCTTCCCCTTCTTCGTCTTCGCCTTCATCACTGGAAGCGATCTCCTCCGCCAAGTCCTCATCTTCCGCCGGGTTCAGCCCGAACCGCTCCTCCGGCTGGGCGACGCCGTTGTCATCCACCTCAGGAGCGAAGGCGCTGGTGTCGGTATAGTCGGCGATTGCCGAGGCGCGCTAGATGATAGCCGGCCGCACCGCCACCAGCTCCTCGTCAGCCTCCTGCCGCCAGGTGCTCAGCTGGGCTAAGCTCAGCCCAGGATACCAGGCTCGGACGAACTCCAGCGCCGCCTGGTGTCGGACCGAGCGGCGGAAGCCTTCCAGGCCACGAAGCGGCTAACCGCCACCTCCAACCAGTCGGCAGTCCGACTGGGGTGTAGGAATCGCCTCGCCCGAGAGCGGTCAAGACTTGTGCCCGGCCTACCAAGCGGCGGAGCATACGGTGAGCCGGTTGCGTCGGGCTGATCGCCAAGAGCTGCTCCTCGCCAGCCCAGATCCGCGCGATCTCGACCCCTGCTTGCCGGCGTGCCTCGCGGTGGGCCTCGATGGCTTGGGTGGCGGCGATGGAGTAGCCGGGGAAGTAGTCTGCGTGAAGAGCAAAGAAGCAGCACAAAATCAGAAAACAAACCAGAGGGCAAGGGGCAAGCAAAGGAACGAAGAGGAAGGCAGCTTACCATCGATCAGATCCTCGACCCGGCCGTAGCCCTCACTCAGCGCTTGCTTCGCCTCGGCCCAGCCTGCCGCCTCGGTCTCGAACTCGGCTTTGAGGGTGGCCTCGCTGTCCTGCGCCTTCTTCAGGGCCGCCTTATGGCTCTCCTCCTGGTCGGCCAGCTCTGGCCAGCGGTCACGCTCGGGCCAAGGCGCTGCACTCGCCTCCTTAGCACGGCGGCGGTTCGACCCCGCCAAGCTGCTCCCTCAAGTCGGCGTTGGCTCCTCGCAAGCATGAAGAAAAGGAAAAAGCAATAAGGAAGAAGTCGTCGGGAAGATCCGACCCATTGCCAGCAATCGCCCGAATCTCGGGGATTACACTCAGCAGGTACTGACGCCGCCCACATGAGATAAAAGAAATGAAGCACGCGCTCCGGCTATTAGTCAGCTCCGCAGCCTTTTGGCTCAGCTCCTGGGCCTGGGAGTTGAAGGCAGTCGCGTGGAGGTTATGATATTCCTGGAAATCAGACGGAGTGCAAATAAGAATAAGATAGCCGTCAAGGCCTATTTAAAGTTCAAGCCGCTGCCGTCAAAGAGCCGACTCGAACTCGGGAGTACACCAGTGGCACTGACGCAGCCTTACGGAAGAAATCAAGAAAGCGATCGACCAAGGCCAGAAGACTCACCCGGATGACCGCTCACGTCGAGAGAAACTCTTGGGTGTATCGTTGCAGCGAGGCGGCATGGGCTTGAAGCCGGCGCCGGACCTCCTGGGCCGCCACGTTCAGCTCGGTCGTCCCACCGCTGGGCGTCCACTCGGACGTGCTGGCGCTGGCCACTTCCAGATCCTGCGCCGTCGAGCCAGCGCCCGCAGCTCTCTGCGGCTCCGGCACGGAGGTCGTCTCCCCCGCGCACCGGCGAGGCGGCAACTGCACCACGAGATTCGCCCCGCCGACTTCTCGCCTCACCGGCCGCCAGCGCCGCAGCAGCCGGCCCGCCTTGGCCCGTTCCAGTCAGCGCCGACCGTGGCGCCTCCTCCAGGATGACCACGTCGTCCTCCCTCCTCTCCATCATCGACCGGTCGCAGTCGGCTTCCTCTGACGGGGGCACGGGGATGTTGGGAGCCACAGTGCGAAGGGGAATGACGAGCTGCGGAGGCTGATTCACAGGGCCTCCTCCTCCCTCTCCGCGGCCGCTGCCTCCGCCCAGGCCTTGGCCTCCGCATCGGCTTGCGCCTCGGCCGACCTCTCCTTCGCCTCCAGGGCGGCCCTCCGCTCCTCCACTTCCCGCTCCTCCCGCGCCTCCCGTGCGTTCTGCTCCGTTGCCTCCATGAGGTCGGCGCGGGGATCCACGCGGCGGGAGCTCGAAGACCCTCCCGCCGGTCCGACTATGGAGGCGGCAGGAGCCCGCTCGAGGGAAAGCGGCGCCCTGATCAACAAGTCAAGAAGAAGGCTTAGAAGAGCCTCAACCAAAGAAGACAATAAAAAGCACAAGACAATCGACACTTACGCCGAGACCGCCTGCGGCTGCTTCACCACCTTGCGGAAGCGGGCCGCCTTCGCGGCCGCCTTGTCCCGCTTGGTTGCCGCCGCGGAACCCTTGGGCTTCTTCGGCTGGCTGCCGAAGAGAGTCGGCGCGGCCCGACGTTTTTGCGCGCCACCCCGAGCGGCTGGCGCAGCAGAAGGTCATGTGCCTTGGCGATCGGTCGCCGGCTGGCGATGCGGGATGGCCTCGGCTTCATCATCGTCCGGCTAGTCCACGAAGCCGGCCGCGTTTTCAGGGCCGCCCACCTCTCTGCCAGCTCCGCCAGCGGCGTCGTCCATAGCGGCCGCCCCCAGATCCGGGTCGTTGAGGTCATCCACCGTACGGTCGGCCGTGAACTGGCACTCCGGCCCTGTGGCCCCAGCCGCCGGTCGAAGAAGGGGGTTCTTCTCAAGATAGGCCGGTTAGTCAAGAGTCGGCCATCACGAGCCCAGCAACAAGAGAAGAAGAAAAGAGGGAAAACTCACCACAGGCGGGGGATCAGCCCGAGAGTACGGCGCCTTGCCATACTGCCACTCCTCGGTGAGCTTGCAGTTGGAGATGTAGTTCACCATGTAAGACACCTCATCCCGAGGCATCTCCCTGGTGCTCAGCCGGCATGGGTCGAAGCGGCCGCTCGTCTGGCAGATCATGTGCGGCCGGCCTTGGAGTGGGAGCACCCGATGCTCCACGAAGGCAGCGACTAGATCGGCCCCCACCAAGCCCTCTGATTGGACCATCACCCGGAGCCGGGTGACGGCAGCGTTCCCAGCCAGGGAGAGCGACCTGGCCCGATAGGACCAAGACGGCTGCCTCCCAGCCGGCGGGCCGGCTACGTAAGGCGGCAGGTTGACGAAGTCGCCTTGCGGGGCGACGTTCCTCACGTAGAAGTATGATTGCTGCCAGAGCTTCACCGACTGGATCACCGGGATAGGCGGAAAAGGGTTGTTGTCGGCTGACCTCCGCATGGCGATGAAGGCGCCGCAGGGGGCGGGCACGCCCGCAGAGACGGTGCCAAGCTTGCACTAAAAAAACTCCCCGAAGAGCTCAAGGGTTGGGAGGACACCAAGAAAACCCTCGCACAGGTGACGAAGGCCGACGGCAGCATCACCGTGTTGGGGGTGAGATGATGCGGCTGGAGGCCGTAGAACTCGAGGAAGGAGCGGAAGAACCCGCTCGCCGGCAGCCGAGGTCACAGAGCAAAGGCGAGCGGAAGATGACCCGCTCGCCCTCCTCCGGCACCGGCGAAACCTCTGCCTCCGACGCGAGGCGGGTCTTCACGTTGTCCTCGCCCGGAAACCGCCGCGTCTTGCAAAGCCAATCGATGTGGTCCTCGTGGACGTTGGAACCGTCCCACGAGGTAGAGAGCGCCATGGGAGCGAGGAGGAAGCAAGAGAGGCGCGGCGGCGGAGGACGTGCAACCACGCTGCGGCGGAACTACGAGGAACCAAGAAGCCCGACAGCGAAACGGCGCGGCGGTGAGGCGCTGCGGTGGCGGAAGAAAGGAGAAGGAAGTAGAGGGAAGGGTGGAGCGAGGGTGAGCGTGCGAGCGTCTGCCGCTCCCCCTCCTCCCCCTACTTATAGGCTCGTGCGGCGGAGCCGAGGAGGCGAGGCGTGGGGGAATGTGGGATTAACTGCGCCCACTCCCCCACGTCCTGCGATTATTGCGCCTTAAAGGCGTCTTTGAAACCACCGCTGGGAAGGCGAAGCGTCCGCCGGCCGCAGAGGATCCGCCAGGGCGAGGCCTAGGTGTGGCGGGCCCCGGCCTGCGGCGACGTACCGTCGGGCGCGTGGGTTGGCAGGCCTTTTTTTCCATGTCGCGCGCGGAGTAGCGCGCGGTCAACGCGTGAGTCGGCTCGCGTTCTCTCCTTCAAGACCGCAGAGCTTCCCGAAGACGGCGCACCCGCTCAAGGCCGGCTCCTAGCTGCCGGCCCCTCAGGATAGGAAGCTGATCGAGCTTCTCGTCCTCTCTTCAGCCTCGAAGCTCGACCAGCTTCGGGGACTACTATCGGAGTAAATGACCATGGGTAGCCTAGCCGGCTCCCCCTGAGACTTCCAAAGAAATTACGAGCCAATCAAGCCTTCCAACGTCCAAGACGCAGGGCCGCCTTCCCCCTGCCGGCTAACCCTCAGGCCGGCTACCGGGAGGCGGCCCAGCCCTTGAACCCACGGGTAGAAGGCCACGAGAGGGCCGACTCCCAAGGAGCCGGCCACCAGAAGGCCGGATCCGCGAAGCCGGCCGTGAGAAGGCCGACTCCAAGAAGCCGGCCCCCCAGTAAGCGGTCAAGGCCACACCCTCAGAATCTGCACCCACATAACGGTGATGAGACGGGGCGTGGCTACAGTGAAGCCTGCCACCCCCACATCCCGAAGCACGCCGCCACAAAGACGCCAGACGGGCAACCATCACCCGTCCGGGCGCTGCATCGCTGCCATGTTGACCATGGCGCCACCCACGACAAAGTTGTCAATACGACCCGCGGGCGGCGGGTCCCTCCGGTCGAGAGATGCCCGAAGGCGGCTCCGCCTCCCCTAGTCGGCCTGAGATATGGCCGGCTTCCCATAGCCGGCAGGCTCCCTCCCCCAGAGGAGGTGCCTCATTAAGGAGACAAGACGAGGAGGGGCTACAGTGATCGCCGCCAAAGCGGCGTCCCTGTAGCCACGCTTACCCCGACAAAGCCCTCGCCATCGAGGATTGAGGCAACAAGAATCAGCCCCGACAAGGCCCTCGGCGGTGGGGCCACTTGTCGACCAAGAGGTCGGCGGCAAGGGACCCACCAGTCGGCGGGCCCCAAAGAGTCGGGCGGAGAAGCCGCGAACATAGGCACCGACGGCTCGGCCCGCGCCACTGGTTACCATCGCACTCGGGGTAGGCCTATATAAACCCTGTGGCACCTGTGCAAAGGGTTGATCTCCGAGAGTTTTAGACACCACATAGAGAGAAGAGGAGAGCTAGTCGTGCCCTCCTTCTTCCTCTCACCGAACAACTCAAGGAGCCTCTTGTAGCCACTTGTTCATCTAGTGATCATGCGGAGACCCCGCAGAGCAGCAAGAGGGGTGTTATCTCCACGGAGAGCCCCGGCTGGATAAGATTCGCCGTGCATGTTCGCCTCATCCCGCCTGTGCACCGCGACGCCTTATTGGCTCCCACAATGATAAGCCACCTGTTGGCATATGTCGCACCTACCGCCTGACACTATATAAGCCACCCTCCTCGGTCAAGGGTTCGCACTTCAGTAACTCATACGCACATAATACATCGACCGCCTCCGGCCCGAGACGAGGGTTGTTACTTCCTCCGAGAAGGGCCCGAACTCGTAAACATCTTGCGATACAACTACTCCATAGCTAGGATCTTGCCTCTCCATTCCTACCCCCTATTCTCTTGTCGACTTAGAACCACGACGGTTGGCGCCCACCTTGGGGCCGGTGTCTTAGCGATTTATTGGAGAAGTTGGGATTTTTCCGATCTCCTTCATCATGGTTTCAGGTGGAGTTTTGGTTGAGGGCCGCGAGATCCGTCTCGGCGCGCTCACGTTCATCGCCGACGACTCCGCTTGGCTTCAGAAGGCTCCACTCGACGTCGACGCACTTCTCGTCCGTGGGGCGATGCACTTTCGCGCGTGCGTCCGCGGCGTCCTCCTGCGGCAACCGTCGACCTAGTATCGGTCGGTTCCTGTCGTCCTCCCTCCCAGTCTCCCGCCGGCGCAAGCGCTCCGGTCGGTCGAGGCTTCAGCGGTGGGTGAGGCACGCGGTGGCCCGCCAGTCGGCCACTCCCCAAGTCGCGGTAATCGAGCCCGACGAATCTCTATGGCTCGTTGATCTGCCGACTGCTCATGAGATCTGCATCCGAAAAGCGACAAAGAAGGATTCAGCGGCGGAGGTTCTGATGGTCAACGGACCACGCAGTCCTCCTAGCTTTCCCCACACCAATGGAGGTGACGGCAGAGGCGATCCGGCGCAGGTTCACGAAGAGTACCAACCCGAGCCCCTCACTTCACTGCAGAGGGAAGAACTTCGCCGCCGGAACATGGATGTGTTACACACTCCTATCGTTGGAGAAACCCCTGAGGCCCGTGCCTTAGAGGACGCGCGTTTGGCCAACTTGGCTGAGCGCACTCGACTTGAGAACCTCCAGCAAGCACTCGACGAGCGCGCGCGGCAACGGGTTCCAGACTCTAGTTGACGTCAACTCTTTTCACCACCGACTCAGGTATATCGAACCCCGATTCAGAATCTAGCAGCTGTAGCCCGTATAGCAGAATCGATTCAGCCTTCCCAGTCAGAGGCTGGTAGAGGTTTGCTACAGATCAGAGATTTACTCCGGGCAGCAGGAGATCAAAATTCACTTGTATCACAGTCGTGAAATAGGATTCACAGCAGATCCGTCGCTGTGAATTCAGTCCAGTCGGCCCATAGTCCGAGATCGCCCCCGAGGCATGAGGAACGTGGGGGCCGGCGTGATGATCAGTACAAGAGCCGCGAACAGTATGAACACCGATTTGACAGCAATGATCGACATCGAGTGCCCACCCTCCCCCACGGGGTAGATCATACGCTCCTAGACAGCAGGATGCGCCAGCACAGTGTTGGGCGAAGGATTCCAGTCGACCCCAGAGAACCAGGCTTTGATGCGAGATCCATTATCGTTCAAGGTTTGGTCGACAAGAACAGAGCTCACCGAGAAGGCCATGACAGAGATGTGCCCACCAGCAGCAGAGTTCACGTCTCAGGACCAGAGTGTTTTAGCAGAGCCATTAGGGCTGCGGTGATTCCTCCCACCAAAGTTGGCGATCGAGTCGAGAAGTTCATCGTGAGTCCAAGCCCGATACTTGGCTTGAGGACTACCGAGTGGCTGTTCAGATTGGCGGTGGCAATGATGAGGTGGCCATGAAACACCTACCTCTTATGTTGGAGGGCTCGCCGAGCATGGCTGAACTGGCTGGCACCCAAAGCAGATTTACACTTGGGAAGATCTCGCCCGAGTGTTTGTCAGAACATTCGAAGGAACTTACAAGCGACCAGCAGGGTTGACAGAGCTGCAATCTTGTGTGCGAAAGTCGAATGAGACTCTAAGGGATTACATCCAGAGGTGGATCACTTTACATCACACGGTAGAAAATATATCTGATCACCAAGCAGTCTGTGCCTTCAAGGAAGGCGTTAAGAACAGAGAGCTAGGTTTGAAATTCGGTCGGACCGGAGACATGACCCTGAGTCGAATGATGGAGATTGCCACCAAGTATGCCAATGGTGAAGAAGAGGATCGGCTCCGGAGTGGCAAGTACAAGTCAGCCGCTAATGAAGCCGGGAGGGAACTCCAATGGAAGCGTATGGAAAGTCGAGCCGCTTGCTCTGGAGAAGCCTTGGCCGTGACTCGTGAAAGTTCAAGGGGAAACCCAAGGGGTCTTGGAACCCCAAAAAGGTGAAAGACCAAGATGGAAATGATGTATTGGACTTGCCATGTCACATTCACACGAAGAAAGATGAAGAGGGTAAACTCATTTACCCAAAGCATACCACTCGACAGTGTCGGCTCTTGATTCAGCAGTTCCAGGGAAAGCAGCCCAAGGATAAGGAAAAGGAGTCGGACAAAGTTGAGGACAAGTAAGATAGTGATGGTGGATACCCCCAGGTCAATTCCACCCTGATGATTTTTGCTGACGTTGAAAGCAAAAGTCGATTGAAAGTTATCAACCGAGAAGTGAATATGGTCGCTCCGGCGACACCAAATTATCTGAAATGGTCCCAGACTGCCATTACATTCGACCAGTCCGATCATCCGACACACATTGCCACCCCTGGGTGGCAAGCGTTGGTGGTCGACCCAGTCATCGAAGGCACTCGACTGACCAAAGTCTTGATGGATGGTGGCAGTGGCCTGAACATATTGTATGCGGAGACGTTGAAAGGGATGGGCATTCGATGTCCGCACTCGAGACCAAAGAACATGAGTTTCCATGGAGTCATTCCTGGAAAGAAGGCTGAGTCACTTGGCCAAATTGCTCTTGATGTGGTTTTCGGCGATTCAAAGCATTACCGCAAAGAAAAGTTGACGTTTGAAGTTGTGGATTTCCAGAGTGATTATCACGCTATTCTGGGAAGGCCAGCGTATGCACGTTTCATGGCCCGACCATGTTATGTATACCTTAAACTGAAGATGCCAGGCCCCAAAGGTGTGATCACTGACACTGGCAATTGGAAGAAGGCATAAGAGAGTTCTCAGAAAGGCTCTAAGATTGCTGATGCTCAGATGGCAGTGGTAGAGCTGCAGGAATACCAAAAAACTGCAGACCCGAGTGATTTGTTACGAGCCAAGAAGCCCGCCACGGAATCAGCATTTCAGTCGTCCGGTGAGACAAAACCGGTTCACATTCACCCGACTGACCCCAATGCTGCTCCGACCCATATCTCAACAACACTCGACTCCAAATAGGAAGAAGCGCTCATCCAGTTCCTCCGTGAGAACTGGGACATCTTCGCGTGGAAGCCTGCTGACATGTCGGGTGTTCCCAGGGGACTGTCTGAGCATCGTCTACGAGTCGACCCAAAGGTGAAACCTGTCAAGGAACATCTTCGAAGGTCCGCCGTCCAGAAGAGAAAAGCCATTGGCGAGGAGGTGGCTCGGCTCTTAGCAGTAGAGTTTATCCGAGAGATTTACCACTCCGAGTGGCTCGCCAATGTCATCATGGTCCCCAAGAAGGACAAGTCACTTCGCATGTGCATCGACTTCAAACATATCAATCGGGCCTGCCCGAAAGATCATTTTCCTCTCCCTCGCGTCGACCAAATAGTCGACTCGACCGCGGGATGTGAACGGTTGTCTTTTTTAGACGCCTATTCCGGTTACCATCAGATCCGTCTGCATGGACCCGACGAGATCAAAACAGCTGTCACGCCCAAGATGCGACCCTATCCTAAAGGAACTCGATGGTCCCACCAAGGATAGAAGCGCATCTTGAAGACGCTTTTGCAAGGTGGATATCATTACATCAACATTACATAATACATAGGGATACATACATAAGGCATACAATGCCACACGAATACATCAACATCATATACAAGAACAACATCCGACTACGGATGAAACATAAACAAAACTCAAACAATATCCACCTGCTAGCCCAGGCTGCCGACCGAACCTATCCCCGATCAAGAAGAAGCGAAGAAGAACTCCAAAGCAAGCAAACATCGCTCTCGGCCATGATCATCGTGACAACCTGTACCTGCAATCGGTGGTGTAGTAATCAGGAGCCACGAGGACTCAAAGAATCCCATTACCATGGGTATCAAGACTAGCAAAGCTTAAAGGAGAGGAAGGGGTAAAGTGGTGAGGTTGCAGCAGCGCTAAGCAAGTATGGTGGCTAACATACGCAAATGAGAGCGAGAAGAGAAACAAAGGAACGGTCGTCAACTAGTAATGATCAAGAAGTGATCCTGAACTCCTACTTACGCCGGGCATAACCCGAAACCGTGTTCTCCTCTCGATCAACCCCAAAAGAGACACTCACGGTTACGCACACGGTTGGTGTATTTTAGAAGGTTTGCTTCAAGTTTACTACAACCGGATATTAACAAATTCCCATCTGCCACATAACCGTGGGCACGGCTCTCGAAAGTTTATACCTGCAGGGTGTCCCAACTTAGCCCATGATAAGCTCTCGTGATCAACGAAGGATATTCCTTCTCCCGGAAGACCCGATCAGTCTCGGAATCCTGGCTACAAGACATTTCAACAAGAATAAAACAAGACCAGCAAAGCCGCCCGATCGCCGACAATCCCGATAGGAGCTGCACATATCTCGTTCTCGTGGCAACACCGGATGAGACTAGCTACGAGTAAAACCAAACCTCGGGTTGCCTCAAGGTGGCCCATGATAGTAGCTTGTCGTGCCAGCACTTAGAGAAGCACCGCCCGGGGGGCTAAAATAAAGATGACCCTTGGGTTGGCCGACCCAAGGGAAGGGTATAGGTGGTGGTGAGGCAAATGGTAAAACCAAGGTTGGGCCTTGCCGAGGAGTCTTATTCAAAGCGAACTGTCAAGGGGTCCCATAAACCACCCAACCGCGTTAGGGACGCAAAATCCGGGAACATAATACCGATATGACGGAAACTAGGGCGGCAAGAGTGGAACAAAACACCAGGCATAAGGCCGAGCCTTCCACCCTTTACCAAGTATATAGATGCATTAATTAAATAATATATATTGTGATATCCCAACAAGTAAACATGTTCCAACAAGGAACAACATCTCTAGGTTCCAACAAGGAACAAACTTCATCTTCACCTGCAACTAACAACGCTATAAGAGGGGCTGAGCAAAGCGGTAACATAGCCAAACAATGGTTTGCTAGGAAGGGTGCAACAGGTTAGAGGTTCATGGCAATTTGGGAGGCTTGAGCAGCAAGTGATAGGTAGCGCAGCATAGCGATAGAACGAAGCAACTAGCATAGCAATGATAGTAGTGAAATCCAGGGTAGCGGTCATCTTGCCTGAAATCCCGCAAGGAAGAAGAACGAGTCCATGAAGAAGACGAACGGAAGTAGTCGAACGAATCCTCACAATCGCAACATTACCGAACCGAGAAGCAACACCGGAAAGAAACAAACAACATGATAAATGCACAAGCATAAACATGGCATGATGCACAATCAAGTATGATGCATGTCCGGTTTAATGAGGCATGGCATGGCAATATGCAGCAAACAATACTACCAATTAAGTGGAGCTCAATATGCAACGGGTTGCATATTGACAAAACACCACATTGACATATTTAGTTTGATCTCGTTTAAGCTACCAAACAATATTAAATGTTGTTAAACATGGCAAGAGGTGAAGCATAAGTAAACTATCTATTTAGGCAAATTTAAATGAGGCCGGAACAACAAACAACAATTCCGGAAAATCCCCATGTGCATATTTTAGATTCGGTACTGTTCTGCCCTAAACCACATTTTAATGTTGTTAAACAGGAAAATAAAATGCACCATGTTAAACTAGTCATTTTTCCACCCCAAGTACATATAAAGTTTATTAAAATCCGGGCTACGGTTATTTAGTTATGAATTAAATCATTTTAACATGGCATTTAGAAAATTTAAACAAACAACATTTTAAATATTTTAAACATGGATGAAAGTTGGATATTGTGAAACTAGATGAAATTCTAAGCATTTTACATATATAATTTGTTTTAATCCGATGCATGGTTAATTAATTATTGATGCATGAACATTAAGGGGTTTTCTGAAAAACTGGCAATCTCTGGATAAATAGGAAATTCGCAGCACAGAAAAAAACAAGTCACGGGCCGAATCTGTCTGGCCCAAAGTGCACAGGAGAGGGGCGCTGGAAGAGGGCTGCTCACATTGGGCTCTGGGCCGGTTCGGTGGAGGAGCTGGCAGGCCGCTGCCGGGCCTTGGAGGCGGCCGGAGATGGGGCAGGGAGGCCTTGCGCGGGCGACGCGTCAACGGGCACGGGCGAAGCGGTGCTTGAGACGAGCCGCTGGTTGACGCGGGTCAACACGGGCGCGAGACTTGACGGCGGCGGAGAGAGATGGGGGCAACGGCCGCGCCGGACTTGGCGACGGGACGGCGAGGGCGGCGCGAGAACCACCAGATCCGAGGTCGTGGCGGCGGAGGAGCCTCCTTCCCGGCGACGGCAGGGCAACTCCGCAAGGTGAAGACGGGCGGCAGCAGATCCGGCGTGGGGAGGAAGGCATGGCGCGCTGGCGCCGGGTGCTGCTCGGGGTTGCCGGGCGATAACGAGGACGGTGGCGCGAGGTGGAGGAGCGCTCGGGCGCTGCTGCTGCTCCAGGCGGCAGCCATGGCTCCCTGCGAAGAACAACGGACGGGGAAGGCGCTGTCAGGGAGGAGTAGCGTGAGGAGGAAAGGAAGAGCAGGGAGGAAGGGCACGTCGACGCTTGCTGCTGGTTCGAACGACGAGCGGCGGGGCGAAGCTCCGGTGGTGGCTGTCCTCGGCCAGGGAGGAGGCAGGAACCAGGGCGCGAAGGTCAACCGAGAGGGGCGGCGCGCTCGAGCTTCGGTGGCGCGGTGAGGACCTCGAGCAGGGAGGTCGCAGGAGGCCGATGCAGCAGAGGGGCTTGACGCTCGGCTTTGGGCTCCTGCGAGGAGGCGAGGCGACGGGGAACCGGCCGGATACAAGGCTGAGCGACCGGATCAGGGCAGCGGTGGTGGAGATCGACACCGGCGTGGCTCAGCTCCATCGGCTCCGGTCAGTGGTGAGCTTCTGTTCAGAGAAACAAAGAGGAGAGATCGTGAGGGAGAGAGGGAACCGGAGGGAAGGAAAAATTAGAAGAAGGAGACGGCAGGGTGGCGTAGCCTGGTCCTAGACGCCGGTGGTGGTGCTCGAGCGGTTGGGGCCTCGGGCGCTCGCGGCTGCAAGAGCTCCTGCTCCTGCGGTCGCGGACGACAGCGGCTGCAGTCGATTGACGAGGGGATCCAGGGGAGGCGCTGGTTGGTGAGGAGAGATCGAGAGAAATTTTTGGATCGGGGCACGGGCGTGGTTGGTTGGGCACGGAGAGCAAGGGGAAGGTGGCGCGGATCTGGGTGATGGGATGGAGAGCGATGGCGGCGCACGGGAATCAAGGGAGGTTGTCCCCAATTGCTAGGGTTTGGACCGTCTATATATATCAGTGGGATTAGGATAGGGGCATTTAGTCCCTCCGATCGAAATCAAACGACCGGGAATAAATAGGTTAGGGAGTCCAACAAACAAAACGGAGATGTTTTGTAGACGTTAGGGGATGATCCGGACACAACGGTAACGACTGCCCGGGTCGGGTTCGGGGGAGTTTCAGACACGCGTGCGACGGTTAGGCAAAACGCCATGGAGACAAGGGGTTTGATGAGCTCAGAAAAGAGAGAGAAGAGAGCGGTCCGGTTGATCTGAGAGGGGTCAACAGGGACAAGGAAGAAGCGGCAACTACGAGCGAATGCAAGTTTTATGAAAACATGCGGATGCAATGCACATGATGCCATGAGATGAGATGCATGACAAAGAACACAAAGCAAAACAAAAGACAAAACCCAACCACGGAGAAAATAACATAATGCATCTCCGGAAAAGGCAAGAGTTGGAGTTATGAATATTGAAAGTTGGATCCGGGGCGTTACAACACTCCACCACTACGAGAGGATCTCGTCCCGAGATCTAGGATGGCACCGGAGGGAAACGAAAGAGGAAGAGAAGAGGTAAAACTAAGTTGCTTCTACGACAAACGAGTGAAACCACGAACCTTGAGAGGTTAAACAATTTAAAAGAAAGAGTACAACAGAGAAGAACGAGATTGCAAACAATCCTGTCGAAAAGAGGAACAAGGAGTATTACGAGAACTTGAAGGTTGCAAAGACATGAATCAAGAGTTTAATGGACAAGATAGAATTCGAAACCACTCCCGGTTAAAACTAGATAGAGAAGGAATAAGATTGATATAATTTGGGCAGCACTCCGACTGTAAATGGAAGGAATTGAACATGAACTTGACAAATGAGAGGATACTTGATGAAATCAACAACACACTTCAATGGGTAAGAGGGATTTCAGACATCACTCAGGTTGAAAAGAGAGGCAAAACTTGATAAGATGAAAGAACTTGAATGAGAACACAACACTCCGGCTAAACGAATAAGCAAGGAAAATAACATGATCTTGACAAAAGAAGATAATTGGTAGAAAAGAGCAACATCACAAAGCCTCTGGAACGAAAGAATAGAAGCTAGACCGTTGGGATAAAGGGACGGAGAAGAAAATGACAACTTCTACCACAATTTAATTTGGAAGGCATCCTTGCAAGAAGGTTAGAATAGAGTTGTTGGAAGACCAACAACGAAAAGAATAAGTTTGTAGTGGGCTTATGGAAACATCTCAACATTATGAGGTGATAACCGACCACTAAAGGAAACAAATAATATAATTGATAACACCGAAGAGATGAAAAATTTCTTCCACCAAGATGATAGAGAGATAACTTGAATCATTGATAAGCACCACAAAAGCAACATTCCTTAGGGAAGGCTTTAGGTGAAATATGACACAAGATAACTCCAACAACAAGGTTGATGGTTGAAAAGATCTCTTGAACAAAGAGAAAATGATGGATTTAAATATCTCATTCTTAACAACTTGCGAATCATGAAACACGAAGTGAAATTGTCAAGAATGACATAAGACCACCTCAAAAGGTAGAAAGAATTGCACTTTGGAATGCAAGATGAAGAATGCTTGAACTCCTCAAAACAAAACATGTGTTGAACACCATGTTTATTTTAGAGTATAGCTTGGCGGATCATAGCTTCGAGAAAATGTTGAAGAACGATTGAAGAATGAAAAGAATCCTTGACAAACCACCATGTAGAGCCTCCATGAAGAACTCCGGTAATAAAAGGATGATAAAAATTAGGAGAAGTTGAAAACACAAGGTTAAGCCTTGCGATGATTTAGATGGAGCTTCGCGACGAGATAATGCGGAAAACTTGGAACTCCGGAAAAAGAATAGATGAAACACTAGAACCGAGAATTGTGACATGATGAATAACTCTGGAAAGAAGAAACTAGATCACTTGGATGAAACAAAAATAAGAATTACGGTATGCGTATCCTTCACCAATTTACATTGATGACAAGCAATGGATTTGGCATACTACTTATTCCCGTAGTAAGGATTAAGAGAGATATAGCACAAACTTGAGAAGATATTGATGGAACCACCGGTGGAATTTGGAAACAGCGAATGAATTGATATGATAATCAAGAAAAGAGAACTCTTGAACGAACCACCGTAAGAATTGCAAATGAACGTAGCCAAGGCACAATTCACCGGGAAGAATTGGAGAAAAAGAAAACGAAGATACTTGAGAGGATTTAGATACATGAGAACAAAGAGATCATGAACTGATTAGAGGATATTTGAACGATGCACCGATATGATTTGGAGAACGAGAGCTGAAAGCTTGAATGAATAATTCCGAGATAATGGCCTCCGAAGAATCAAACTGAAAAGACTCGTGAAATGCTCCGGATGGGTGAAAAGAATTCCCACAATCAAAAACAATTATGAGAGGATGGCATCAAACTTGAACTACGCATCTTTGGAAGAACGGGTAAGGATTTAAGAGGAACTCTTCTTCGGACTTCACATGCTGAGAATGACGAGGAGAAACAACACCAAATTGTTGAGAAACTCCGGAAAGATTAAACGAGGAAAGGTTGAGCCAGAGATGAAAAGAATTTGAAAGCGGCCTAGGCGAAGGCATGTGACTGATGTGATCCATTCTTACATCACACTTGAAAAGAATTTTTTTAGAAGCTCCGGGAAAATTAGAAGAGTCAGGTAAGATCCTGGGAAAAGACCTGTGGGTTAGGGCCCACTCAAAAGAAACACCGTTGAACGATTGCTAGAAAAAAAGATTGCACCGGTAGAATTAAATGGCTTGAATGGGAAAACAACCTCGAAATATCTTGAATGGATTGAGAATGGAAAACACAAGTCTTGTGAGATATCTTCAGCACTCCAGAAAAATGAATAGGACGAAGTGAATGATTAAGAGGTGCATCGGCAAGAGAAAGCATTAGAAACGAGGAAAGGAATATGATGAATATCGAAATCTTGAATTGGATCCACTGGAGAAGAAACAACAATGAAGGATGATGAACTTGAAATTGTTGAGCATCTTCATGGGAAATCACCGGATAAGAACATTGAAAGAAAAGAATGAAGAGACTTCACATGAATAAAAGGATACATGATTAAGAAATCCGAGTCCTTGAAGAAAAAGGGTGGGAGGGTGGGAAAACAAAACAACTTGGGACGGATGAAACAAACACCGTTGTGAAAAACTTAGAATTGATCTTGCGGATGTTGAAATGATCGGATCCACTTAAAGAGAAGCACGCCGGTTGGAAAAGAATTAACATGACGACCTCGATGATCAAGAAGGATTAGTATTCACATAGAAATATGAGAAAACCGTTTAGGGAAGGTATGGATCAACATTTGACTTCAAAGCAACTCGAATACCACAAATAAAACAAAACAAAGGATTTGGCTTGCAGAATAAGCCGGAACAAATACATATGATAGAGATTTACCCAGTCTCATATCATGCATCTGTCGAAAAGATATTCTAGGAACTACTTGAATTCCCACCTATAAAACTCCCGAAACTTTCTGCTTATGCAATCAGGTGTTGGGGATACAGGGGACACAAAATATATCACCCAAACTAACAATACCTAGATCCAGCTGTATCCATCCGTCAACACATAACCAAGAAAACTCCGGAAATCGTGTACCTCAACCTTCGAAAAGCATCCGTTATACGAGTCATGGCAATACTCCCGAGCTCGCCCCAGTACTGGGTTATCGGGGTTATCTCACCAACAACCGCATAAAAGAGATTTCGATGTCGGCAAATCTCGTATTCCAGAATCTGCAACGATAAAATTGTGACGACAACACCTCGGAGCTCAACTCCCCGGGACACTGCCACAACCCCTAAATGTCAGGAGGCACCAAGAACAATGTTCTCGTCACAAAACCATCGGAACGATTCCAAGATACCCGCGTGATCCTAAAAAAAATTTCGTGAAATTTGAGGAGAGGAAAGACAAAACATCTACGTCATGAGGCCTCACCAAAGCGACGAAGGGACTGAGGAGTAAAAAGAATCCTACTCTCCGATATATATAATCCTAAGACTCAAAACTTTTTATTTCTAGACTCAACAACGGCCAACAAACAAGGGGGCTCCTAAGGTCGGTTGAGGCTCTGATACCAACTTGTCACGCCCAAGATGCGACCCTATCCTAAAGGAACTCGATGGTCCCACCAAGGATAGAAGCGCATCTTGAAGACACTTTTGCAAGGTGGATATCATTACATCAACATTACATAATACATAGGGATACATACATAAGGCATACAATGCCACACGAATACATCAACATCATATACAAGAACAACATCCGACTACGGATGAAACATAAACAAAAACTCAAACAATATCCACCCCTGCTAGCCCAGGCTGCCGACACGAACCTATCCCCGATCGAAGAAGAAGCGTAAGAAGAACTCCAAAGCAAGCAAACATCGCTCTCGCGTCATGATCATCGCATAACCTGTACCTGCAACTGGTGGTGTAGTAATCTGTGAGCCACGAGGACTCAGCAATCCCATTACCATGGGTATCAAGACTAGCAAAGCTTAAAGGGAGAGGAAGGGGTAAAGTGGTGAGGTTGCAGCAGGGGCTAAGCAAGTATGGTGGCTAACATACGCAAATGAGAGCGAGAAGAGAAACAAAGGAACGGTCGTCAACTAGTAATGATCAAGAAGTGATCCTGAACTCCTACTTACGTTAGGCATAACCCAGAAACCGTGTTCTCCTCTCGATCAACCCCGAAAAGAGACACTCACGGTTACGCACACGGTTGGTGTATTTTAGAAGGGTTTGCTTCAAGTTTACTACAACCGGATATTAACAAATTCCCATCTGCCACATAACCACGGGCACGGCTCTCGAAAGTTTATACCCTGCAGGGGTGTCCCAACTTAGCCCTTGATAAGCTCTCGCGATCAACGAAGGATATTCCTTCTCCCGAGAAGACCCGATCGATCTCGGAATCCGGCTACAAGACATTTCGACAAAGAATAAAACAAGACCAGCAAAGCCGCCCGATCGCCGACAATCCCGATAGGAGCTGCACATATCTCGCTCGTGGCAACACCGGATGAGACTAGCTACGAGTAAAACCAAACCTCGGGTTGCCTCAAGGTGGCCCCGCAGGCAGCTCGGTCCAGCCAGCACTTAGAGAAGCACTGGCCCGGGGGGGCTAAAATAAAGATGACCCTTGGGTTGGCCGACCCAAGGGAAGGGTATAGGTGGTGGTGAGGCAAATGGTAAAACCAAGGTTGGGCCTTGCTGGAGGAGTCTTATTCAAAGCGAACTGTCAAGGGGGTCCCATAAACCACCCAACCGCGTTAGGGACGCAAAATCCGGGAACATAATACCGATATGACGGAAACTAGGGCGGCAAGAGTGGAACAAAACACCAGGCATAAGGCCGAGCCTTCCACCCTTTACCAAGTATATAGATGCATTAATTAAATAAGATATATTGTGATATCCCAACAAGTAAACATGTTCCAACAAGGAACAACATCTCCAGGTTCCAACAAGGAACAAAATTCATCTTCACCTGCAACTAACAACGCTATAAGAGGGGCTGAGCAAAGCGGTAACATAGCCAAACAATGGTTTGCTAGGAAGGGTGCAACAGGTTAGAGGTTCATGGCAATTTGGGAGGCTTGAGCAGCAAGTGATAGGTAGCGCAGCATAGCGATAGAACGAAGCAACTAGCATAGCAATGATAGTAGTGAGATCCAGGGTAGCGGTCATCTTGCCTGAAATCCCGCAAGGAAGAAGAACGAGTCCATGAAGAAGACGAACGGAAGTAGTCGAACGAATCCTCACAATCGCAACATTACCGGAACCGATAAGCAACACCGGAAAGAAACAAACAACATGATAAATGCACAAGCATAAACATGGCATGATGCACAATCAAGTATGATGCATGTCCGGTTTAATGAGGCATGGCATGGCAATATGCAACAAACAATACTACTAATTAGTGGAGCTCAATATGCAACGGGTTGCATATTGACAAAACACCACATTGACATATTTAGTTTGATCTCGTTTAAGCTACCAAACAATATTAAATGTTGTTAAACATGGCAAGAGGTGAAGCATAAGTAAACTATCTATTTAGGCAAATTTAAATGAGGCCGGAACAACAAACAACAATTCCGGAAAATCCCCATGTGCATATTTTAGATTCGGTACTGTTCTGCCCTAAACCACATTTTAATGTTGTTAAACAGGAAAATAAAGTGCACCATGTTAAACTAGGCATTTTTCCACCCCAAATACATATAAAGTTTATTAAAATCCGGGCTACGGTTATTTAGTTATGAATTAAATCATTTTAACATGGCATTTAGCAAATTTAAACAAACAACATTTTAAATATTTTAAACATGGATGAAAGTTGGATATTGTGAAACTAGATGAAATTCTAAGCATTTTACATATATAATTTGTTTTAATCCGATGCATGGTTAATTAATTATTGATGCATGAACATTAAGGGGTTTTCAAAACTGCAATCTCGGATAAATAGGAAATTGCAGCACGTAAAAAAAAACAAGTCACGGGTCGAATCTGCAGCCCAAAGTGCACAGGAGAGGGGCGCTGGAAGAGGGCTGCTCACATTAGGCTCTGGGCCGGTTCGGTGGAGGAGCTGGCAGGCCGCGGCTGGGCCTTGGAGGCGGCTGGAGATGGGGCAGAGGAGGCCTTGCGCGGGCGACGCGGTCAACGGGCACGGGCGAGCGGTGCGGGACGAGCCGCTGGTTGACGCGGTCAACACGGGCGCAGGACTTGACGGCGAAGCAGGAGATGCAGGAGCAACGGCCGCGGCCGGACTTGGTGACGGGGACGTGCGAGGGTGGCGCGAGAACCACCAGATCCGAGGTCAGGGCGGCGGAGGAGCTCCGTTCCCGGCGACGGCAGGGCAACTCCGGCAAGGTGAAGACGGGGCGGCAGCAGATCCGGGCATGGGGAGGAAGGCATGGGCGCGCGGCGCCGGGGTGCTGCCTGGGGTTGCCGGCGACAACGAGGATGGTGGCGCGAGGTGGAGGAGCGCTCGGGCGCTGCTGCTGCTCCAGGCGGCAGCCATGGCTCCCTGCGAAGAACAACGGACGGGGAAGGCGCTGTCAGGGAGGAGCAGCGTGAGGAGGAAAGGAAGAGCAGGGAGGAAGGGCACGTCGGCGCTTGCTGCTGGTTCGAACGACGAGCGGCGGGGCGAAGCTCCGGTGGTGGCTATCCTCGGCCAGGGAGGAGGCAGGAACCAGGGCGCGAAGGTCAACCGGGAGGGGCGGCGCGCTCGAGCTTCGGTGGCGCGGTGAGGAGCTCGGGCAGGGAGGTCGCAGGAGGCCGATGCAGCAGAGGGGCTTGACGCTCGGCTTTGGGCTCCTGCGAGGAGGCGAGGCGACGGGGAACCGGCCGGATACAAGGCTGAGCGACCGGATCAGGGCAGCGGTGGTGGAGATCGACACTGGCGTGGCTCAGCTCCATCGGCTCCGGTCGGTGGTGAGTTCCTATTCAGAGAAACAAAGAGGAGAGATCGTGAGGGAGAGAGGGAACCGAAGGGAAGGAAAAATTAGAAGAAGGAGACGGCAGGGTGGCGCAGCCTGGTCCTAGACGCCGGTGGTGGTGCTCGAGCGGTTGGGGCCTCGGGCGCTCGCGGCTGCAAGAGCTCCTGCTCCTGCGGTCGTGGACGACAGCGGCTGCAGTCGATTGACGAGGGGATCCAGGGGAGGCGCTGGTTGGTGAGGAGAGATCGAGAGAAATTTTTGGATCGGGGCATGGGCGTGGTTGGTTGGGCACGGAGAGCAAGGGGAAGGTGGCAGCGGATCTGGGTGATGGGATGGAGAGCAGTGGCGGCGGCGCACGGGAATCAAGGGAGGTTGTCCCCAATTGCTAGGGTTTGGACCGTCTATATATATCAGTGGGATTAGGATAGGGGCATTTAGTCCCTCCGATCGAAATCAAACGACCGGGAATAGATAGGTTAGGGAGTCCAACAAACAAAACGGAGATGTTTTGTAGACGTTAGGGGATGATCCGGACACAACGGTAACGACTGCCCGGGTCGGGTTCGGGGGAGTTTCAGACACGCGCGCGACGGTTAGGCAAAACGCCATGGAGACAAGGGGTTTGATGAGCTCAGAAAAGAGAGAGAGGAGAGCGGTCCGGTTGATCTGAGAGGGGTCAACAGGGACAAGGAAGAAGCGGCAACTACGAGCGAATGCAAGTTTTATGAAAACATGCGGATGCAATGCACATGATGCCATGAGATGAGATGCATGACAAAGAACACAAAGCAAAACAAAAGACAAAACCCAACCACGGAGAAAATAACATAACGCATCTCCGGAAAAGGCAAGAGTTGGAGTTACGAATATGGAAAGTTGGATCCGGGGCGTTACAACAGCTTTCATCATTCCATTCGGATGCTTCTGTTATGTCACCATGCCATTCGGCCTCAAGAATGCCGGAGCCACGTTCATGAGGATGATTCAGAAGTGTTTTCTCACTCAAATCAGTCAGAATGTGGAAGCATACATGGATGATATTGTGGTCAAGTGACGGAAGGGTTACGACCTATTGACTGACCTTGCCGAAACATTTGCCAATCTCAGGAGGTATGATATCAAGCTTAATCCATCGAAGTGCACATTCGGAGTTCCTGGCGGAAAGTTACTCGGTTTTCTCGTTTCTGAATGAGGAATCGACGCCAACCCAGAAAAAAGTTGGTACTATACTCAATGAAATGTCCCGCGCAGTGCACGATGTCCGAAGCTTCTTGGATGCTTGGCGCTTTAAGTCGCTTCATCTCTCGCCTCGGTGAAAAGGCATTGCCTCTTTACCGATCGATGAAGAAGTCGATAAGTTCGAGTGGACTCCGAAGTTGATGCAGCGCTTGCGTAACTAAAAGCTCGCTCTCCACCCAGCCGGTGCTTGCCGCCTAATCAGCGAAGAGCCTTTGCTGCTTTACATTGCAGCCACAGGACAAGTCGTCAAGACAAGATTTACGGCCGAAAGGGAAGAAGAAGGAAAAGCCTTCAAAGTTCAGCACCCAGTATATTATCTTTCTGAAATGTTGACCCCATCAAATCAAAGATACCCTCATTATCAGAAGCTTGTTTATGGGATTTATATGACCGTGAAGAAGGTTGCTCATTACTTCTCTGACCATTCCATTACAGTCGCCAGCAACGCTCCATTGTCAGAGATTCTGCACAATAGATATGCAACTGGTCGAGTGGCGAAATGGGCGATTGAACTCCTTCCCCTTGATATCAAATTTGAGGCAAAGAAAGCCATCAAGTCCCAAGCAGTAGCAGATTTCATCGCCGAGTGGATTGAACAGCAACTTCTGACTCAAGTTCACTCGGAGCACTGGACCATGTTCTTTGATGGTTCTAAGATGCTGAATGGTTCTGGTGCTGGGGTAGTATTGGTTTCCCCCCGAGGAGATAAGCTCAGATATGTGCTCCAGATCCACTTTGATTCCTCCAAGAACGAAGCAGAATACGAAGCACTTTTGTATGGGTTGCGTATGGCCATTTCACTCGGCGTCCGTCGCCTCATGGTCTATGGCGACTCAGATCTGGTGGTTAATCAAGTGATGAAGGAGTGGGACGTCAGAAGTCCAGCCATGACTGGTTACTGCAATGCAGTGAGGAAGCTAGAGAAGAAATTTGAGGGGTTAGAGCTTCATCATATACCCCGACTGAAAAATCAAGCGGCTGATGATTTGGCAAAGATAGGGTCCAAGAGAGAAGCCATTCCCAGTGTGTTGGAGATATTACTACTGGGCGTAAACCGGCCTATCTGGGCCGGGTTAACTTCATCAGTAGGTCTACGGTATAAAAGCCTAAGAGGCATGAAAGTCAGGGCCCAAGGCCTGTAGTCGGTTTAGCACCTGTAGCCGTAAACCGGCCTGGTATGTAAACTTGTATTGTAAGTTAGGAATAGAGAGAGACCGACCCGGATACGAGTATGAATCGGAGATTGGGACTCTATGAACCGACGGGCGTCACCCGTGTATATAAGGGGACGACCCGGGGTGGTTCAAGGACAACAAACTCGAGGCCTAGGCGAAGCTTATTTGCTCCCTAGTCATTGAGACCGCATCAATCCCATCACAACTAGACATAGGCTTTTACCTTCATCGAAGGGGTCAAACTAGTATAACTCTTGTGTCTTTGCATCCGCTTTAACCCCTTCAAGTTAAACCGTAGCGATGGCTCCACGACTAAGTCCTTTCATGAGGACATCTTCCGTGACAAAACCACGACAGTTGACGCCCACCGTGGGGCCATCGCACGATGGTTCGATGATCTTGGAGGGTAAGTTTGAAGGACTCGAAGGCTATGTTGTGGGCCGGATGACCAAGAGTCGTCGCGGCAAGCTCTACATCGACGATGCAGGATGGGGCTCCGAGACCGGCTCAATTGAGTACGGATACCGGGTCCCCTTTGGTGGCATACACGTTTTCATCGGCAAGATCGGTGAGCCAGGGCCTGAGCCGGACATCTGCACCGACCTCGTCGAGACGGCTCAGCGTACGAGATCTGCCCAGGCTAAACCGGCCGTGAAGCGTGCCTTTGTGGGAGTCATCCACGGAGGAAGTTATGAAGGCGGATCAGAATCTGGTGCCGAAACCGTCGTCTGCTCTGACGGCGAGTCGTCAACCGGAGAAACTGAATCTCTGTATCAGCTACAAGACGGCCGGATTGGAGGCTGTTCCGATGGTGACAGTATTCCGGACCCCTCCGATCTACCCAACCGGGTTGGAATATTCATGGCCGGTACACAAGCAGTGCTTCACTGTTCGACTGCTGCGGCAATGATTGCCGGTTCAACAGCGGTGACGGCTGCCGGGGCAGGAGGCCCCGTGCGCCCACCGGCTCAAGTTTTATCAGATCTGTTCGATGCGTTGGCCGCGCTCATGTCAGAGGTTAACCCGGCGGATCAGGACGCTCATAATGCGGAGATTGCGAAGGTGAAGGAACAAATCACTCAGGCTAAAGTGGATCTAGCGGCTGCAGACGCCAGGATGACGGCAGAGTGGGCCGCTTTAGATGCGCAGGCTTATAGGCTCATGTTGGATCAAAACGCATCACATGAAGTGATGAAGAGGAAATACAGACCCCGTTTGCCTTCAGGTTTCGGAGGAAGAGACCTCTTCAACACCCCCGTAGCGGGAACCAGTAACCCGCCGGCGGTAAACCGGGCGGAAGCACCTGGGACGGGCGCACTAGTTCAACCCCGTTTAATAGATATACCTCGCTATAACGCCAGTGCGCCTCAGGCTGTGCAAACACCTCCGGGTCACTACTCCAATCCGATGGATAACCTTGTTGCAGCTGCGGCACGGCTGGAAGCTATTCCAATTGAAGGTGATTCACCACAGGCAGTGGAGACGCGCCGGGTCAAGGAGCTCCTTAGGACAGCTTTAGTTCAACGGGAAGCGTATTCATACAGCCGCGACCGGATCCACTCTACCCCCCGCCCAAGCCGGAGCTATAGCAGGCACGTGGATGAACCGGCCGTATCAAGTAATGCACGGCGTGGTGCGCCCCGTGGCAACAACCCGACAGGTGGTGTCGATAACGCCCAGAGGTGGTGGACCGGGCCCGAGCGCGCAGGGAGGCCGAGTTAGCAGCACAGGATCAGGCTTATCAGCCTACGCCGATTCGTCCGACCATCTCGGTCGAGCCTGGAGTTGCCTCTAGTTCTTTGGGGGTACCTTGCCTTGTCCCCGCTTTACGCAATGTACGCTTGCCCAAAGACTTCAAGGGTCCGCGCAAGGTGCCAAATTACACTGCCGATTTAGCTCCAGAAGCATGGATAGAAAGTTATGAGATGGCCATGGAGATGCTGGACGTAGACGAGGCTGCGTGTGCAAAATATTTCACCATGATGCTCGAAGGCACGGCCCGTACTTGGTTGAAAAGCTTGCCACCCAATTCTATCAATTCATGGGCCCAGTTGCGGGCCCGGTTTATCCAGAATTTCAAAGATACCTATAAGCAGCCCATGTCCGTAGTAGACTTGGCGGCTTGTGTCCAGGGGGAAGGAGAGTCAACAACCCATTGGGTACGCCGCGTTTCAAAAATCTTGCATTCATCAGACCGGATCAACGCTGACTCTGCGATCTTAACCCTGGAGGGTAATTGCCGGTTTCAGCCTTTAAAGTTGAAGTTGGGGCGCATGAAGCGTTTTTGTAATGACATGGGCACTCTCATGGGTGCTTTAGTGAAATATGCTGATTCTGATAGTACCAAGGATCCCGAGTCTGACGATGACGAGACAGGGAAGGGAAAGAAGAACAGCAGCTCCAAGGGCCAGCAACATCACTCGGCAGGTAATGGTGGAGGCAAGCGTAAAGCGAATGGCAACATGGACTTCGTAGCCAACACCAGCGCGCAGGACAAGGGCCAGCGGCGCAAGGGTAAACGGCCGAATCGAAGCGGAGCGCCTAATCCCAATCTGGACCGCTTGAACTATCTATTGAATCAGCCCTGTCCGAAGCACGAGACGACGGAGACGCTAGCAAACCACCTCTGGAAAGATTGCTACATTATGCAAGAATTCAAGAATTCTAATGCTTTCCGGTATGATCAAGGTTCTGGCGGCGGTTCAGGATCCGGGCCAGGTTTCGGTGGAGGAAATTCCGGTTCAGGATTTAATGGTACTCCGGGCGGACATAGCAATCAGAACAATCAGAATAACCAAGGTGGTTACAACCAGCAGCAGCAACAGTCCGGTTATCAGAGCCACCCAAAGCAGTTGAATAGTGGGCAGTACCATGTCTTCACCACCAGTTTAGACAAGCGAGACCGGAAGCTTCAGAAGCGGGCAGTCAACACTGTTGAACCGACCGTGCCTCATTACTTACGCTGGTCAGAGCAGCCCATTGTATGGAGTAGAGAGGATCATCCTCCCCGGGTTGACAATCCGGGTCAGCTAGCCCTGGTGGTGGCACCTCAGATGGGAGGTTATAAGTGTTGGGGAACGTAGTAATTTCAAAAATTTTCCTACGATCACGCAAGACCATGGTGATGGCATAGCAACGAGAGGGGAGAGTGTCCGTCCATGTACCCTCGTAGACCGAAAGCGGAAGCATTATAACAACGCGTTGATGTAGTCGACGCCTTCACGATCCGACCGATCCAAGCACCGAACGTCGGCACCTCCGAGTTCTCGCACACGCTCAGCTCGATGACGATCCCGGACTCCGATCCAGCAAAGTGTCGGGGATGAGTTCCACAAGACGACGGCAGGACGATGTTGATGCTCCACCGACGCAGGGCTTCGCTTAAGCTCCGCGACGATATGACTTCTCCGCGCAGGGCTTCGCTAAGCTCCGCGACGATATGACCAAGTGGAATATGGTGGAAGGGGCACCGCACACGGCTAAGGAAAGATCCGTAGATCAACTTGTGTGTCATGGGGTGCCCCTGCCCCGTATATAAAGGAGCCAAGGGGGTGCGGCCAGCCTTGGGGAGGCGCGCTGAGGAGTCCTACTCCCACCGGAGTAGGACTCCCCTCTCTAGTTGGATTAGGATTGGAGGAGGGGAAGAGGGAAGGCGCCCCCTCTCCTTGTCCTATTCGGACCAGAGGGGAGGGGGCGCAGCCCACCTGGCCGCCCTTCCTCTTCTCTCTTATGGCCCATTAAGGCCCATAGTCCTCCCGGGGGTTCCGTAACCTCCGGTACTCGCAGAAATTCGATTTCACCCTAACACTTCCGATGTCCAAATGCAGGCTTCCAATATATCAATCTTTATGTCTCGACCATTTTGAGACTCCTCGTCATGTCCGTGATCACATCCGGGACTCAACAACCTTCGTGCATCAATACTTATAAACTCATAATGAACTGTCATCAAACGTTAGCGTGCGGACCCTACGGGTTCGAGAACTATGTAGACATGACCTAGAACCATTCTCGGTCAATAACCAATAGCGGAACCTGGATGCCCATATTGGTTCCTACATATTCTACTTAAGATCTTTATCGGTCAAACCGCATAACGACATCGTTGTTCCCTTTGTCATCGGTATGTTACTTACCCGAGATTCGATCGTCGGTATCCAATACCTAGTTCAATCTCGCTACGTAAGTCTCTTTACTCGTTCAGTAATACATCATCTCACAACTAACTCATTAGTTGTAATGCTTGCAAGGCTTAAGTGATGTGTATTACCGAGAAGGCCTCGAGATACCTCTCCGACAATCGGAGTGACAAAACCTAATCTCAAATACGCCAACCCAACAAGTACCTTTGGAGACACCTGTAGTACTCCTTTATAATCACCCGATTCGCTGTGACGCTTTGGTAGTACCAAAGTGTTCCTCCGTAAACGGGAGTTGCATAATCTCATAGTTATAGGAACATGTATGGGTCATGAAAAAGCATTAACATACTAAACGATCAAGTGTTAAGCTAACGGAATGGGTCATGTCAATCAGATCATTCAACTAATGATGTGACCTTGTTAATCAAATAACAACTCTTTGTTCATGGTTAGGAAACATAACCATCTTTGATTAACAAGCTAGTCAAGTAGAGGCATACTAGTGACATACTGTTTGTCTATATATTCACACATGTATTATGTTTCCGGTTAATACAATTCTAGCATGAATAATAAACATTTATCATGATATAAGGAAATAAATAATAACTTTATTATTGCCTCTAGGGCATATTTCCTTCAGCCTCCCACTTGCACTAGAGTCAATAATCTAGATTACAAAGTAATGATCCTCACACCCATGGAGTCTTGGTGCTGATCATGTTTTGCTCGTGGAAGAGGCTTAGTCAACGGTCTGCAACATTCAGATCCGTATGTATTTTGCAAATCTCTATGTCTCCCACTTGGACTTGGTCCCAATGGAATTGAAGCGCCTCTTGATATGCTTGGTCCTCTTGTGAAATCTGGATTCCTTTGCCAAGGCAATTGCACCAAGATTGTCACGAAGATCTTCATCGGTCCCGATGCACTAGGTATGACACCTAGATCGGAAATGAACTCTTTCATCCGACTCTTTCATTTGCTGCTTCAAGCAGCTATGTACTCCGCTTCACATGTAGATCCCGCCACGACGCTTTGTTTAGAACTGCACCAACCGACAGCTCCACCGCTTAATAAAAACACGATCCGGTTTGCGATTTAGAATCGTCCGGATCGATGTCAAAGCTTGCATCGACGTAACCATTTACGACTAGCTCTTTGTCACCTCCATATACGAGAAACATATCCTTAGTCCTTTTCGTATTTCAGATGTTCTTGACCGCTGTCCAGTGATCCACTCCTGGATTACTTTGGTACCTTCCTGCCAAGCTTACAGCTAAGCATACGTCAGGTCTGGTACACAGCATTGCATACATGATAGAGCCTATGGCTGAAGCATAGGGAACATCTTTCATTTTCTCTCTATCTTCTGCTGTGGTCGGGCATTGAGTCTGACTCAATCTTACACCTTGTAATACAGGTAAAAAACCTTTCTTTGCTTGATCCATTTTGAACTTTTTCAAAACTTTATCAAGGTATGTGCTTTGTGAAAGTCCAATTAAGCGTCTTGATCTATCTCTATAGATCTTGATGCCCAATATGTAAGCAGCTTCACCGAGGTCTTTCATTGAAAACTTTTATTCAAGTATCCTTTATGCTATCCAGAAATTCTATATCATTTCCAATCAATAATATGTCGTCCACATATAATATTAGAAATGCTACAGAGCTCCCACTCACTTTCTTGTAAATACAGCTTCTCCAAAAGTCTCAGATAAACCCATATGCTTTGATCACACTATCAAAGCGCTTATTCCAACTCCGAGAGGCTTGCACTGCACCATAAATTGATCGTTGGAGCTTGCACACTTTGTTAGTACCCTTTGGATCGACAAAACCTTCTGGTTGCATCATATACAACTCTTCTTCTAGAAATCCATTCAAGAATGCAGTTTTACATCCATTTGCCAAATTTCATAATCATAAAATGCGCAATTGCTAACATGATTCGGACAGACTTAAGCATCGCTTCTGGTGAGAAAGTCTCATCGTAGTCAACCCTTGAACTTGTCGAAAACCTTTCGCAACAAGTCGAGCTTTGTAGACAGTTATATTACCATCGGCGTCGGTCTTCTTCTTAAAGATCCATTATTTTCAATGGCTTGCCGATCATCGGGCAAGTCAACCAAAGTCCATACTTTGTTCTCATACATGGATCCCATCTCAGATTTCATGGCTTCCAGCCATTTTATGAATCTGGGCTCACCATCGCTTCTTCATAGTTTGTAGGTTCGCCATGGTCAAGTAACATGACTTCCGAATAGGATTACCGTACCACTCACAGTGCGTATTTTACTCTGGTTGACCTCACGAGGTTCATAGTAACTTGATCTGAAGCTTCATGATCATCATCATTAGTTTCCTCACTAATTGGTGTAGTTGTCACAGAACCATTTCTTGTGATGAACTACTTTCCAATAAGGGAGCAGATACTGTTATCTCATCAAGTTCTACTTTCCTCCCACTCACTTCTTTCGAGAGAAACTCCTTCTCTAGAAAGGATCCGAATTTAGCAACGAAAATCTTGCCTTCAGATCTGTGATAGAAGGTGTACCCAACAGTCTCCTTTGGGTATCCTATGAAGACACATTTTTCCGATTTGGGTTCGAGCTTATCCGGTTGAAGTTTCTTTACATAAGCATCGCAGCCCCAAACTTTAAGAAACGACAACTTTGGTTTCTTGCCAAACCACAGTTCATAAGGCGTCGTCTCAACGGATTTTGACGGTGTCCTATTTAACGTGAATGCGCCGTCTCTAAAGCATAACCCCAAAATGATAGCGGTAAATCGGAAATAGACATCATAGATCGCACCATATCTAGTAAAGTACGACACGACGCTCGACACACCATTTCTCTGTGGTGTTCGGGTGGCGTGAGTTGCTAAACTATTCCACATTGTTTCAAATGTAAACCAAACTCGTAACTCAAATATTCTCCTCCACGATCAGATCGTAGAAACTTTATTTTCTTGTTACGATGATTTTCCACTTCACTCAAATTCTTTGAACTTTTCAAATGTTTCAGATTTGTGTTTCATTAAGTAGATATACCCATATCTGCTCAAATCATCTGTGAAGGTGAGAAAATAACGATACCCGCCACGTGCCTCAACATTCATTGGACCACAAACATCGGATGTATGATTTCCAACAAATCGCTTGCTCGCTCCATAGTTCCGAGAACGGCGTTTTGGTCATCTTGCCCATGAGGCACGGTTCGCAAGTACCAAGTGATTCATAATCAAGTGATTCCAAGCCCATCAAGATGGAGTTTCTTCATGCGTTTTACAATCGATATGACCTAAACGGCAATGCCACAAATAAGTTGCACTATCATTATCAACTCTGCATCTTTTGGCTTCAACATTATGAATATGTGTATCACTCTTTCGAGATTCAACAAGAATAGACCATTCTTCAAGGGTGCATGACCATAAAAGATATTACTCATATAAATAGAAAAACCATTATTCTCTGATTTAAATGAATAACCGTCTCGCATTAAACAAGATCCAGATATAATGTTCATGCTCAACGCTGCACCAAATAACAATTATTTAGGTCTAAAACTAATCCGAAGGTAGATGTAGAGGTAGCGTGCCGATCGCGATCACATCGACTTTGGAACCATTTCCAACGCGCATCGTCACCTCGTCCTTAGCCAATCTTCGCTAATCCGTAGTTCCTGCTTGAGTTGCAAATATTAGCAATGTAACCAAGATCAAATACCAGTACTATCATGAGTATTAGTAAGGTACACATCAATAACATGTATATCACATATACCTTTGATCACCTTGCCATCCTTCTTATCCGCCAAATACTTGGGGCAGTTCCGCTTCGAAGGTCCAGTTTGCTTGCAAGAAAACACTCGGTTTAGGGCTTAGGTCCAGACTTGGGTTTCTTCTCTGAGCAGCAACTTGCTTGCTGTTCTTTTGAAGTTTCCTTCTTCTTCCCTTTGCCCTTTTCTTGAAACTAGTGGTCTTGTTGACCATCAACACTTGATGCTCTTTCTTGATTTCTACCTCCATGCTTTTAGCATTGCGAAGAGCTCAGAATTGTCTTAGTCATCCCTTGCATATTATAGTTCATCACGAAGCTCTTGTAGCTTGGTGGCGTGATTGGAGAATTCATCAATGACACTATCATCCGGAAGATTAACTCCCAGCTGAATTAAGTGATTGTTATACCAAGACATTTTGAGTATGTGCTCACCGATGAACTATTCTCCTCCATCTTGCAGCTATAGAACTTATTGGAGACTTCATATCTCTCAATCCGGGCATTTGCTTGAAATATTAACTTCAACTCCTGGAACATCTCATATGCTCCATGACGCTCAAAACGCCGTTGAAGACCCGGTTCTAAGCCGTAAAGCATGGCACATGAACTATTGAGTAGTCATCACTTTGCTTTGCGACGCTCATAACTTCGGCTCAAGATCTCGCAACAGTTCGCACCCAGCGGTGCTTCCAGGCGTAATTTTTACGTGCAGCAATGAGGATAATCCTCAAATACGGACCCGATCCGTAATTGCTACCATCATCTTTCAACTTTGCTTTCTCAAGGAACGCATTAAAATTCAACGGAACAACAACACGAGCCATCTATCTACAATAAACATAGACAAGCAAAATACTATCGGTACTAAGTTCATGATAAATTTAAGTTTAATTAATCATATTAAAACCTCCCACTTAGACAGACATCTCTCTAGTCATCTAAGTGATTACGTGATCCAAATCAACTAAACCATGTCCGATCATCACGTGAGATGGAGTAGTTTCAATGGTGAACATCACTATGTTGATCATATCTACTATATGATTCACGCCGACCTTTCGGTCTCGTGTTCGAGGCCATATCTGTTATATGCTTGGCTCGTCAAGTTTAACTTTGAGTATTCGGCGTGCGCAACTGTTTTGCACCGTTGTATTTGAACGTAGAGCCTATCACACCGATCATCACGTGGTGTCTCAACGAAGAACTTTTGCAACGGTGCATACTCGGGGAGAACACTTCTTGATAATTTTGGTGAGAGATCATCTTATAATGCTACCGTCAATCAAAGCAAGATAAGATGCATAAAGGATAAACATCACATGCAATCAATATAAGTGATATGATATGGTCATCATCATCTTGTGCTTGTGATCTCCATCGCCAAGCAACGCCATGATCACCATCGCCACCGGTAGCGACACCTTGATCTCCATCGTAGCATCGTTGTCGCCTCGCCAACTATTGCTTCTACGACTATCGCTACTCCTTAGTGATAAAGTAAAGCAATTACATGGCGCTTGCATTTCATACAATAAAGCGACAACCATATGGCTCTGCCAGCCATTGCCGATAACTCGGTTACAAAACATGATCATCTCATACAATAAAATATAGCATCACGCCTTGACCATATCACATCACAACATGCCCTGCAAAAACAAGTTAGACGCCCTCTACTTTGTTGTTGCAAGTTTTACGTGGCTGCTACGGGCTGAGCAAGAACCGTTCTTACCTCGCATCAAAACCACAACGATATTTCGTCAAATAGACTCCGTTTAACCTTCTCAAGGACCGGGCGAGCCACACTCGATTCAACTAAAGTGAGAGAGACAGACACCGCCGGTCACCTTTAAGCAACGAAAGTGCTCGGGCGGTGAAACCAGTCTCGCGTAAGCGTCGCTGTAATGTCGGTCCGGGCCGCTTCATCTCACAATACCGCTGAACCAAAGTATGACATGCTGGTAGGCAGTATGACTTGTATCGTCCACAACTCACTTGTGTTCTACTCGTGCACATGACATCAGCGATAAAACCAGGCTCGGATGCCATCGCTGGGGAACGAGTAATTTCAAAAATTTCCTACGATCACGCAAGACCATGGTGATGGCATAGCAACGAGAGGGAGAGTGTCCGCCCACGCACCCTCGTGAGACCGAAAGCGAAGCGTTATAACAACGCTGTTGATGTAGTCGACGCCTTCACGATCCGACCGATCCAAGCACCGAACGACGGCACCTCCGAGTTCGCACACGCTCAGCTCGATGACGATCCCGGACTCGATCCAGCAAAGTGTCGGGGATGAGTTCCACAAGACGACGGCGTGATGACGATGTTGATGCTCCACCGACGCAGGGCTTCGCCTAAGCTCCGCGACGATATGACTTCTCCGCGCAGGGCTTCGCTTAAGCTCCGCGACGATATGACCAAGTGGAATATGGTGGAAGGGGCACCGACACGGCTAAGGAAAGATCCGTAGATCAACTTGTGTGTCATGGGGTGCCCCCTGCCCTCGTATATAAAGGAGCCAAGGGGGTGCGGCCAGCCTTGGGAGGCGCGCCTGGAGGAGTCCTACTCCCACCGGGAGTAGGACTCCCCCTCCTAGTTGGATTAGGATTGGAGGAGGGGAAGAGGGAAGGCGCGCCCCTCCTTGTCCTATTCGGACCAGAGGGGAGGGGGCGCGCAGCCCACCTGGCCGCCCTTCCTCTTCTCTCTTATGGCCCATTAAGGCCCATAGTCCTCCCGGGGTTCCGTAACCTCCGGTATTCCGATAAATTCCGATTTCACCCGAACACTTCCGATGTCCAAATGCAGGCTTCCAATATATCAATCTTTATGTCTCGACCATTTCGAGACTCCTCGTCATGTCCGTGATCACATCCGGGACTCCGAACAACCTTCGTGCATCAATACTTATAAACTCATAATGAACTGTCATCGCCGAAACGTTAAGCGTGCGGACCCTACGGGTTCGAGAACTATGTAGACATGACCTAGAACCATTCTCGGTCAATAACCAATAGCGGAACCTGGATGCCCATATTGGTTCCTACATATTCTACGAAGATCTTTATCGGTCAAACCGCATAACGACATAACGTTGTTCCCTTTGTCATCGGTATGTTACTTACCCGAGATTCGATCGTCGGTATCCAATACCTAGTTCAATCTCGCTACGTAAGTCTCTTTACTCGCTCCGTAATACATCATCTCACAACTAACTCATTAGTTGTAATGCTTGCAAGGCTTAAGTGATGTGTATTACCGAGAAGGCCTCGAGATACCTCTCCGACAATCGGAGTGACAAAACCTAATCTCAAATACGCCAACCCAACAAGTACCTTTGGAGACACCTGTAGTACTCCTTTATAATCACCCAGCTTACGCTGTGACGCTTGGTAGTACCCAAAGTGTTCCTCCGTAAACGGAGTTGCATAATCTCATAGTTATAGGAACATGTATGGGTCATGAAGAAAGCATTAACATACTAAACGATCAAGTGTTAAGCTAACGGAATGGGTCATGTCAATCAGATCATTCAACTAATGATGTGACCTTGTTAATCAAATAACAACTCTTTGTTCATGGTTAGGAAACATAACCATCTTTGATTAACAAGCTAGTCAAGTAGAGGCATACTAGTGACATACTGTTTGTCTATATATTCACACATGTATTATGTTTCCGGTTAATACAATTCTAGCATGAATAATAAACATTTATCATGATATAAGGAAATAAATAATAACTTTATTATTGCCTCTAGGGCATATTTCCTTCAATAAGTTCACCAAGGTACTCATGGACGGAGGGAGCAGCATTAACATCCTGTACTATGAGACTTTCCGTCGTATGGGGTTAACAGATAAACATCTCAAACCGTCCAATACAGTGTTCCATGGTGTGGTACCTGGCAAGTCAGCATATCCGGTCGATAAGATAGCCCTGGAAGTGGCTTTCGGAGATGAATATGATTCCAGATAAAAAACGTTGACGTTTGAAGTGGTAAAAATCCAAAGTCCATATCACGCCCTATTTGGGCGGCCGGCTTATGCCAAGTTCATGGCACAGCCTTGTTATATCTATTTGCAGCTCAAGATGCCGGGTCACAAGGGGACGATAACGGTTCATGGGAGCCGCAAGATTGCTTTGGAATGTGAGGAAGGTGATGCGGCTTACGCAGAGTCGGTTTGTGCCACCGAGGAGCTGAAATACTATAAGGACAATGTTGATCCGACGGACATGACTCCATTGAATAAGCCAACTACAGAGCATGATCCGGCCCTGAAATTCAAATCGGCAGCTGAGACTAAACTTGTTGACTTCGTGCCCGGCGATTCGTCCAAGCAGTTCAGCATCAGTGCCAACCTGGATCCGAAATAGGAAAGCGCGCTCATCGAGTTCATCCGTGAGAATCGGGACATTTTTGCATGGAAGCCTTCTGACATGCCAGGTGTACCAAGGGAACTCGCTGAGCACACTCTTAATGTTGATCTCAAGTACAAACCGGTGAAGCAGTTTCTCCGCCGGTTTAACGAAGAAAGGCGCAAGGCCATTGGAGAGGAGGTGGCGGGCTCCTAGCAGCTGGTTTTATCGCTGAAGTCTTCCATCCGAGTGGCTTGCTAATCCGGTGCTGGTTCTTAAGAAAACGACACTTGGCGCATGTGTGTGGATTACAGATCTTAATAAGGCTTGTCCGGCAGATCCTTTGCTCTCCCCGCATTGACCAGATTATTGATGCCATCGCGGGTTGTGAGCGTTGAGCTTTTGGATGCATATTCGGGTATCATCAGATCAAGATGGCAGTTAAGGACTAGGAGAAGACAACGCTTATGACTCCTTTGGAGCCTACGCTATGTGTCTATGCCTTTTGGGCTCAAGAGCGCCCAAGCAACTTATCAACGCCATGTACAGAATTGCTCGTGATAAACAGATCGGCCGTAATGTGCACGCCTATGTGGATGATATTGTGGTCAAGTCAAGGGAGAAGGAGACACTGATTGACGATTTGAAGGAAACCTTTGACAACTCTGGGTTTACAAGATGATGCTCAACCCGCCAAATGTGTTTTTGGCGCCCGCAGCAAGTTATTGGGTTTTCTCGTGTCCAACAGGGGAATTGAAGCTAATCCGGAGAAGATTACGGCTATTACTTCCTTGGCTAAACCGAAGTGCATTAACAATGTCCAGCGTTTGGCAGGCCGAATTGCCGCACTGAGCCAGTTTATCAGCCGCCTCGGAGAGAAGGCCATCCCTTTGTACCAGATGCTGAAAAAGACAGATCAGTTTGTCTGGAGTCCGGCTGCCGACGAAGCGTTGGAGGACTTAAAGCGGCAATTGTCCAACCCGCCTGTGCTCGCCGCTCCCATTGACAAGGAGCCGCTTCTGCTGTATGTTGCTGCTAATGCAAGGGCGGTTAGCGTGGCCATTGTGGTGGAGCGGAAGGAGGCAGGGAAGGAGCATCCGGTTCAACGTCCGGTTTATTATATCAGCGAGGTACTTATTGAATCTAAGCAAAGGTATCCGCATTGGCAGAAGCTGGTATATGGAGTTTTTATGGCAAGCCGGATGCTGAAGCAGTATTTCCAAGGGCACCCCATCACGGTGGTCAGTTCGACTCCCTTAGGCGATATCATATAGAACCGGGAAGCGACTGGCCGGATTGCTAAGTGGGGTATAGAGCTTGGGCCGCACGGTCTGAAGTACGTGCCTCGGACGGCGGTAAAGTATCAAGCACTTGTGGATTTCATTAATGATTGGACGGAGCTGCAAGCACCTGAAGAAAAGCCGGATCACACATATTGGACCATCCATTTTGATGGATCCAGGCAGTTGGAGGGCTCGGGGGCTGGAGTTGTACTAACTTCCCCACGAGGTGACAAGTTTTGTTACGTTCTTCGCTTAATGTTCCCTTGTACTAACAATGCAGCTGAGTATGAAGCCTTGCTCCATGGTCTCCGGATGGCTAAGGAGATGAATCTAAGCCGGGTTAAGTGCTTCGGTGACTCGGACCTAGTGGCTCAACAGGTGTCTGGCACTTGGGATTCCAAGGGCCCACTCATGGCTGCATATCGTCGTGAGGTGGATATCGTCGCAGGTCATTTCAAAGGCTATCAGGTGGACCATGTGGACCGTCGGAAGAATGAAGCGACGGACGCTTTAAGCCGGTTGGGCTCTCAACGCAAACCGGTCCCGCCGATGTTTTTCTGGACGTGCTGCACAACCCGTCGGTCAAGCTCCCTGGTGAAGCGGATTTGGCTATTCCTGATCCGGAGGCTCAATTGGTGGCAGCTCTTGACGTCACTCCGGATTGGACGCTCCCTTATCTTGCATACATGAACCGGGGCGAGTTACTAGAAGATGAGACGTTGGCTCGGCAGATAGTCCGGCGATCTAAGTCTATGACCATTATTAATGGTGAATTGCATCATTGCAGCGTATCAGGGGCGTTTCAACGCTGTGTGTCCCCTGAGGAAGGCTATGAAATATCGCGTTAGATCCACGAAGGAGATTGTGGCCACCACGCCGGTTCAAAATCCTTGGTGGCTAAAGCGTTCCGCCACGGTTTCTATTGGTTGACTGCCCATGCTGATGCGGAAGATCTGGTCAGACGATGTGATGGTTGCCAAAAGTTTTCCAGACATGTTCATGTACCGCCCAAGAATTGATGATGATTCCAATTACTTGGCCGCTTTGCATTTGGGGTGGATATGGTTGGACCTTTTAAAAGGTCCAAGGATAAAAGACCCACCTCCCGTGGCGGTTGACAAATTTACAAAATGGGTGGAGGCGAACCTGTTAGCAAGTGTGACGCGCTACGGCGGTTCAGTTCATCAAAAGGTGATTTTCCGTTTGGCTTTCCACACAATTATCACGATAATGGTACCAATTTGTCCAAAGGTGCCATGAAAGAGTTC
Organism: Aegilops longissima; assembly: GCA_021605205.1. Taxonomy (NCBI): domain Eukaryota; kingdom Viridiplantae; phylum Streptophyta; class Magnoliopsida; order Poales; family Poaceae; genus Aegilops; species Aegilops longissima. The sequence continues at coordinate 261,160,407 of CM038682.1, read as the reverse complement.
TCGCGAACGTGAGCACATCCACAGACGTTTCTTGAAGAGCCCACCCACAGTCCAATGGTCAGGCGGAAAGGGCTAATCAAGAGATATTGAGAGGCATCAAGCCCCGGCTTATGGTCCCTTTGCAGAGGACGCCGGGTTGTTGGGTAGAAGAGCTACCATCGGTGTTATGGAGTATCAACACTACGCCTAACAGATCCACGGGATACACACCGTTCTTTATGGTCTATGGAGCGGAGGCGGTTCTCCCCAGTGACATCCGTCATGATTCACCTCGTGCGGCGGCTTATGTTGAAGCGGACAACGAGACGGCACGGCAGGACGCTTTGGATCGGTTGGATGAAGAGCGTGACATAGCAGCTGCCCGCTCGGTGATTTACCAACAGGATCTTCGCTCGTTACCATAGTCGCCGGTCGAACCGAACTTTTCAAGAAGGAGATTTGGTGCTTCGCTCATCCAAGACCAGATGATATGCACAAGTTATCCCCACCTTGGGAAGGACCTTTCGTGGTCAGCAAGAATCTGCACAATGGGTCGTATTATCGATCGATATTCGAGAGCATAAAGACTCACGACGCCGAGGAGGAGACCAACAGCCGTGGAACATAGCTCATCTTCGCCTTATTATACCCGAGCCATCGGCTCTACTTATGTACATATTATGACAGTCTTTATATTATGAATAAAGTAATAAACCGAGCCTCGCTAAAGCGGGTATCTGTTCTGTTACATCATGTGTGGTTACATGGAGTTGTTCTGCATTTTAAAACGGCCTCCGTTTACCCCCGAGTTTGCTTTTCAAAAGCTTTGTGATATCACTTGGGGGCTTGGTCGTGTCCAACCAATGCAACACCTTTTGATAGGCGAAAGCCAACAGATCACTTGGGGACATGGTCAAGTCTGAACCAACACGCCTCTTGATCGCCTAAGGCCATAGAGTCACTTGGGGCTTGGTCGAACCCAACCATTGCCATGCCACTTGATCGGCATAATGCCACGGTTTCAGTTGGGGACCTGGCTGACTTGAATCATGGCTACACCATATAGGGAGCTCGATCCTGTCCGACCATGGTAACACCATCTGATCGGCTCAGTAAAGCCTTCCTTTTTTGCAAACGGTTTATCATTGCCTTTGCTTCCATGTCTTTTCATAATTGTTATTTGATTTTTGTTGTATTTCTTAAACCGACAACATTTTTAAACCAGTTCAAGTTGTCAATTGACGAAATTCGATCCATTTTTTAATCTGGAGATACTTTCACCGGTTTGACTTTTTCTGTTAACATCCCATTATGGAGTAACATGGGGGCTCGTCATGACCCGGCACGGTTTACACTGTAAACCGGCATTATAAATATAGGAGCTGTTTTCTCCTTTGACGGTAAGGGTTTATATAACCTCCGCTTCAAGATTGGCTAAGCCAACCTTATGTCCAGCAATGGCAGGTATTTTGATTGGATACCTCCATATTTCATTTCATACATATATGGACATCACAAGCCGGCTGGCGGCACAAACCGCCGTGGCGGTTTAAGACTTTGTGACTGCAGGCAATATAGATTGAAAATTTCGATCATTCAAGCAAAGGTATCGGCACTTATGCACGAAGGCATATTCAAAGCAAGAGTATTGGCTATCCTATTACAAGGCAACATGGTGCCCACATAAGATCATTGTTTTTCGGCGGAATATAATGAAGCATCTACTTAAACCGGCTTCCGGTTCATGCTTGATCGCCACCGGGTTTGATGGTTGTGGGTCGCCTTTGCGCCGCTCAGCCTTCTTCATCTCTACTCAGCGGCCGAAGTCAACAAAGGGTCCAAATGATTCCCATTAAAGCTTGAAAGACAGCCTCCTCATGGATCAGGGAAGATGGTTCAATATCAGGAGCGTAAGTGTGCTTACGGATTGGGGGGACCAGGTTCTCCGCTTCAGGAACAGGTGCAGTTACTCGCTTGTTCTGATCATCATATTGAGCTTGGTAATGTGACAAGTTTGCCTCTTCGACCAATTGGCAAGCCAGAGGGCAAACTGCCCGGTTTATCGCTCTCAGATCATGCTCGTTGAATTCTGAACCGTCTTCCTTCAAACTAGGATAGCCCTGCGCTGCTTCAACAGGATCGAAATCTGGCACCCATGCTTTGGCTCGGATTAAGGCATTAATGGCGCCAGTTTGAGCAGCAGATTTTTTCAGCTCTTCAATCCGGGCGGGAAGCATTTACAATCTTCTAAGAGTATCTTGAATTAAGGAGGGTGCTGTATTGTTATGTGATGCAGTGGAGATGATCCGCTGCGCTCCAGTGTACAGCTGCTCTATTAAGGTGTAGGCAGCTTTCAATTTCATCCGAACATCTGATCCCAAGTGACCAATACGTGTGCCTATGGCAATACAAGAGCAATCACAAACCGGACTTATCATAAAAAGGCCAAGTCATTACAGAAGTCAAAAGAAGCTTACCAAAGATAGCAGCAGTCATGGCGTGCACTTGCCGCTTCACGGTGGTCAGCTCATCCACCACCGGTTTAAGGGCAGCTTCAGCGTTTTCATCCTTTTTGGTTAAAGCGGCCTTTTCAGTATCCCACCCGGCCCGATCAGACTTGAACTACTCCTTGAGCTGCTCCATAGTAGTCAAGGCGGTTTTCAGCTCATCTTTGGCCTTGCAGGTTTCTGCTTGTTGAGTTTTCAGATTTTCTTGAAGATCATTGATTTGTACGGCTTGTTGGCGTATGTCACTCTGCAACAAAAAGGGAGCATGTTAAATATCTTCATTACAAGTCCCAAGTGCATAACCAGTTATACACTTGGTACTTGGGGGCTAATGCATATTTGATTTTCATCTACCAACGGAATCACAAAGTCCCAAGCTCAATACAGGTATTCAACTTGGCACTTGGGGGCTAATGGCTATTTGATCGAACATGTTCTGATGCGGTGATAGGAATTACAGTCCCGGTTTAACTACGCTAAACTTGAACTGACCCTTGAGGGCTACATCACTGGATTCTGAAGCATTGAGTTTATGTTAAGTCCCGGTTTAACTGTACTAAAGTTGAACTGGCCCTTGGGGGCTAGGAGAGTTAATCAACATTGAAAAATCCTAGCGGAAAAGAATATGGAGGTTACTTTGAATTTTTCTTTCATCATCTTCACCAGGCCAGCTTCATAATCACGGCTGGTATACAGCCGGTTCAAATAACCAGAATGAAGGTCTTGGGGGTTCAGAGCGGCGTAAGTTGCCAGATCAACATCCCACTTGCCCTTGTTCATGGTGGCAGATTCATCCTTGGCAGAATGTTTGGCTAAAGCAACCGGATTACCCGGTTCACTGTGGCCGAAGCCCGTAATCACAACGTCATCGTCTTGGCTATCACCGGTTTGACCAGGAACGGTCGTTTTGTCGGCAGGCCGGACTGGATTGGTGGATTTTTCAATCCGGGTCGGGCTTCTGGGCTGGTCAGCAGGAAGGGAGGTATCAATAGGCCTGTCTTCAGTAACAAAATCGTCATCTTGCAGTGGCGGATCATTGGGCGTATCTTCACAGATAACCGCTTCAGGATTTGGAGCGCTGTCCGGTGCAGGGCAGTCTCTTCGTCGGCCGTTTTATCCAGACGAGCCTTTTTGCTTGGCCTAGGCTTGGCCCTGAAAAAGCACAATAAACAGTCAAATATGGCATATACTACGCAATGATGCAGTATAAATAATATGAAATGTATAACTTACCCAAGCACCGTTTTCAGCGGTGGCAGCTGAGTAGCTGATGACTCGCCAGATGAGGAGTGGGGTGTGAGCTGATAATCGGAGTCAGATGGATTAAGGGGTTGACGAAACCAGCCCGCTTTAGGGTAAGCACTGACAAGCAAATTAGAGACCTCTGAACGACGTTTCCGAACCGGACTGTTCGGTAAACCGGCGGAGGTAACTACTCGGCCGCAGCCGAAGTTGTGCGGCGAACTTCATGTTGTTGAGTCTTCATAAGAAATTTGGGATCCAAGTAAGCAAGGGGATGAGAAAACTTAATTTTCCGGTTTGCCCGACGGGTTTTTAATGAAGGCAAAGGACTTGAGTCAGAGGAGAGAATAATTACCTCTACATCATCAGCATTGCTGGCTTCAGCATCATCCTGACAAATATCATCATTAATTAGGCGTGTGAAAAGTAAGCCAAGTGAATCAAGTTCTACCTCAAGGTCTGGATTACCCACATCATCATCCACAGCCGGATCAGAAGATGCAGTGGTTTTTCTCTTATAGGCAGTCTTCTTAACAATCTTGGTCTTTTGCCGGATTGGTTTTTCCGGTTTGTCTGTTTTCTCCGGTTTCTCTTGTGGATGTTTCTTGCTCCAGAATGGATCATCACCCTGATTAAGCAGCAGTTGATGTTACAAAATGATGTCAGAAATAACAGTAATATATTCAGTAAAAAATAGTCAGAAGTCTTACAGATGGTGGTTTGTTGATAGCGCAGAAGGGGAGCAGACCGGTTCGGGCACAGAGGTGTTCCGGTTCATTCAACATTTTCTTCACCGCTTCAGTGACCTCGTCATTGGTGAGCTGGATATTAATGTGTCGGAGGGGGTCGTCGACACTCCCAGTATATTCACACATTAAATCGAGCGCTGGAGAGGGGCAGATGCTCCATGATATCCAATAGCGTCAGTAGATCAATTCCGTTAAACCATTGGCCATGAAGGCTCGAGCTTGGAGAGTTGAGGAGCATATTTACTTCTCTCATTGGCGGTTAATCTTTATGGAAGGGATGTGTTATCGAGTCGCTCCGCCGAAAACCGGGCAAAGGATTCTCATTGGCAGGCGAGGTGTCTCTGCAATAAAACCATGTTTGATTCCATTCCTTGGGGTGGCTGTGCAGTTTGACATGAGGATAAGTGAGCTCCTTTCTCTTTTGAATCGCCACACCACCCAATTCTGTGTTGGGCCCGTCGGTAAATTCTGTGCGGCGGTTTAGATGGAAGCAGTCTCTAAACAGTTCAACTGTGGGTTCTTCTTGAAAGTATGCCTCACAGAGCACTTGGAAGTGACAAATGTTGGTAATGTAAATGGGGCCCAGATTCTTGGACGGAGTTGAAAATTGGCTAACACATCCCGGTAAAATTTTGAACCGGGCGGATTAAAACCCCGGGCTAAGTGATCTGCGAAAACTACAATCTCTCCCTCTTGAGGTGTGGGTGAACATTCGTTGCCAGGAACCCTCCAGTGGATAGTATTTTTGCTGCTTAAAGCGCCAGTCAGGACAAGATTGTTTAACTGAGTTTCGGTGACACGGGAAGGCGCCCAGTTGCATTCATACACTTGTTTGGCCATCTACAAAAAATATGAATCCGTTCAAGGAATGTGTTGGGACAAAGAGAGAACCGGTGTACAATGCTAAATCGGAGACAAATGCATCTAAACCGGAGTTCTACGAAGTGACAATATCTGGTTAAGGAGTTCTGGCGGTTCAACAAGGGGACTAATGGTGTATACCGGTTTATTTGATTTTTTCTATGTTAAGTTAAACCGCCTGGTCTAAATACTGAAAGCAATTGAGGTTGCGAACGGTTAAGTGTGCATAAACAGGTTTCACAAGATCTCTCTACAATGAAGGATCTGAAGCCATATCAGAAAAGAAAGAATAAAGCAGAGCAGTATTGATATGATGAGCAGGTGATGATACGCGAGATCTATGAACGTGAGCACGAGACTACAGGCGGATGTTAAAACTCATTACTAATCAGAGCAAGGTGTCACAGATCTATCCAGGAGTCTGGTATGAGCATGAAAGGTTCACGGAGCACGACAAGAACGAGAAACCCTAGAACGGATCTAGATCGAGGGGAACCGAGGACTTACCTGAGTCGAGGAGATGCGGAAGAGTGCTGCGTATCTCTGGTGCGTTCAGGTTGATGCAGCGGCTCAAGACGGTGCAGAGGTCGACGGCGGCGGCGGAGCTCTGAGGCTAGCGACACGAGGAAGACGAAGAGAAAGGGGTCGGGGGAGAAAAGAAATGACCCTTCGGTCCTATTTATAAGGCCAGATACCCGTGTCAGGCGCGTGAATCAAGGAACCACAAATCTAGGAAGCAGAGCTGTCGCCTCAATTATTGCGGATCTGTTAAAAGAAGATATCATGAATACTATCTTTATGAGGACGTCATGCCGGTTTACAGCGACCAGCGAAGGTGACATCACGGCGGTTCAACGATTTCAAGAAGGCATTGAAGATGAAGGTTTTTTATCAAAGGATTGACATGAACCTGTTCAAATCAATCTGGGGCCTAATGTTGGAGATATTACTACTGGGCGTAAACCGGCCTATCTGGGCCGGGTTAACTTCATCAGTAGGTCTACGGTATAAAAGCCTAAGAGGCATGAAAGTCAGGGCCCAAGGCCTGTAGTCGGTTTAGCACCTGTAGCCGTAAACTGGCTTGGTATGTAAACTTGTATTGTAAGTTAGGAATAGAGAGAGACCGACCCGGATACGAGTATGAACCGGAGATTGGGACTCTCTGAACCAACGGGCGTCACCCGTGTATATAAGGGGACGGCCCGGGGCGGTTCAAGGACAACAAACTCGAGGCCTAGGCGAAGCTTATTTGCTCCATAGTCATTGAGACCGCATCAATCCCATCACAACTAGACGTAGGCTTTTACCTTCATCGAAGGGGCCGAACTAGTATAACTCTTGTGTCTTTGCGTCCGCTTTAACCCCTTCAAGTTAAACCGTAGCGATGGCTCCACGACTAAGTCCTTTCATGAGGACATCTGCCGTGACAAAACCACGACACAGTGGGTGTTTTTGGAGCACATCCACTCGCCATCAGTTCAAGAGGATCCTTTCACCGAAGAAGCCCCACAGCCAAAAAGTGTCACTGATCTGACTGAAGTTGAGGTCCCAGCTGTGATCGACCTGATCATGGAAGTTGTGGTCATCACTCCCGACCGACAGGCCCACATCGCGCGATATCCTAAGGAAAGAGCTCCCAGAGAACAAAGAAGAGGCTCGACGATCGCTCGCCGATCCAAGGCCTTTATCAGAATCAAGGGACAGTTATACGAGAAAGCGCGACTAGAGTCAGCCGTAAATGTATAACGCCGTAAGAAGGTCGATAATTCTTGATGATATCCACTGGGACCTGTGGTCATCATCGCCCTCTCGACCATTGTGGCTAAAGCATGCCGAAAGCGGGATTTTACTGCCAAGAGCAAATGAAATGGCAAAGGAAATAGTCGACAAGTGTGAAGGATGTCAGTTCTATTCCAATATGTCACACAAACCCGCCTCAGCTTTGAAGACCATTCCACTCGTCTGGCCCTTCGCTGTTTGGGAATTGGATATGATTGGACCACTGAGAACTGGCAGGAGCGGCTTCACTCACTTGCTGGTGGCATTCGACAAGTTTACTAAGTGGATCGAAGCTAAGCCTATCAAGAATCTTGAAGCGTGCACTACTATCAGTTTCATCAGAGAGTTGATATTCAGATATGGAGTTCCGCATAGCATCATCACTGACAATGGGTCAAACTTCGATTCCGACAAGTTCAAAGCTTTTTGTGCCTCTCAAGGAACGCGAGTCGACTACGCATCAGTTGCTCACCCCCAGTCAAATGGACAAGCATAATGAGCGAACGGTCTAATTCTCAAAGGACTGAAACCCCGGCTGATGCATGATCTCAAGCATGCACCAGGAGCGTGGGTCGACGAACTTCCATCAGTTCTTTGGGGATTGAGGACCACTCCTAATCGGTCGACTGGGAGAACTCCATTCTTTCTGGTCTACGGAGCTAAAGAAGTTCTACCGAGTGACCTGCTTCACAATGCACCTCGAGTCGAACTCTACTCTGAAGATGAAGCAGAACAAGCCCGGTAGGATGCAGTCGACCTCCTAGAAGAGGAGAGAGAGATGGCCCCGATCCGCTCGACTATCTATCAGCAAGACTTGCGTCGATTCCATGCCAGAAATGTGAAGAGTCGAGCCTTCCAAGAAGGAGATTGGTCCTCCGAGTGGATCAACAGAAACCACACAAGCTCGCTCCTACTTGGGAAGGTCCCTTCATCGTCATCAGAGTTCTCCACAATGGAGCATACCATCTTTACAACATCGATCGCCAGATTGATGAGCCTCGAGCTTGGAATGTGGAGCTGCTCCGCCCCTTTTATAGTTAAGTACTCACTCGGATGAGATGTAATAAAAGTACCTATGTAGTTTGTTTATCAAAGACAAGAATAATATAATTTTCCCAGTAATTGTTATCACTTTTTGTTTTCATGAGAACCCCCCCCCCCCCAAGTGGGTGGCTTAGCTGCGTATCCGTTTCGCCTAGGTTTGTAAAAAAATCTCTGTCGAGTGGTGAGACAGCCTCCCACTCGGGGGCTTAGCTGCGAATCCGTTTCGCCTAGGTTTGTAAAAAAAAATCCCTGTCGAGTGGTGAGCCAGCCTCCCACTCGGGGGCTTAGCTGCGAATCCGTTTCGCCTAAGTACTTGAAAATCCTACCGAGTGGTGAGCCAGCCTCCCACTCGGGGGCTTAGCTGCAGTCCAAGTACTCGCCTAAGTGTTTAAAAATCCTACCGAGTGGTGAGCCAGCCTCCCACTCGGGGGCTTAGCTGCAGTCCAAGTACTCGCCTAAGTGTTTAAAAATCCTTGCCGAGTGGTGAGCCAGCCTCCCACTTGGGGGCTTAGCTACGAATCCGTTTCGCCTAAGTACTTGAAAATCCTACCGAGTGGTGAGCCAGCCTCCCACTCGGGGGCTTAGCTGCAGTCCAAGTACTCGCCTAAGTGTTTAAAAATCCTACCGAGTGGTGAGCCAGCCTCCCACTCGGGGGCTTAGCTGCAGTCCAAGTACTCGCCTAAGTGTTGAAAAATCCTACCGAGTGGTGAGCCACCCTCCCACTCGGGGGCTTAGCTGCAGTCCAAGTACTCGCCTAAGTGTTTAAAATCCTACCGAGTGGTGAGCCAGCCTCCCACTCGGGGGCTTAGCTGCAGTCCAAGTACTCGCCTAACTGTTTAAAATCCTACCGAGTGGAGAGCAAGCCTCCCACTCGGAGGCTTAGCTGTAGTCCAGTACTCGCCTAACTATTTAATACAATGTGCGCTTTGCAAGGACGACGAGGTGCAGGTCGACTGCTGCCTTCTCCTTCGGAGCTACTCCACAAAAATCCTACCGAGTAGAGAGCAAACCTCCCACTCGGGGACTTAGCTGCAGTCCAAGATCGCCTAAGTTTGAAAAATCCCACCGAGTGGAGAGAAAACCTCCCACTGGGGCTTAGCTGCAGCCCAAGACTACCTAAGTTTGAAAATCCCACCGAGTGGAGAGCAAACCTCCCACTCGGGGGCTTAGCTGCAGTCCACTACTCGCCTAAGTATTTAAAAATCCTACCGAGTGGAGAGCAAACCTCCCACTCGGGGGCTTAGCTGCAGTCCAGTACTCGCCTAAGTATTTAAAAATCCTATCGAGTGGAGAGCAAACCTCCCACTCGGGGGCTTAGCTGCAGTCCAGTACTCGCCTAAGTTTGAAAAATCCTACCGAGTGGAGAGCAAACCTCCCACTCGGAGGCTTAGTTGTAGTCAGAGTACTCGCCTAAGTATGAAATCCATTCTGATCCGCAAGGACGACGAGGTGCATGTCGACTGCTACCTTCTCCTTCGGAGCTGCGCCACAAGTACAACGTGCCGTCCATCCCTACCCGCAAGGACGACGAGGTGCAGGTCGACTGCAATCTGTGCTCCATCCTTACCTACAAGAATGATGAAGTGCAGGTCGACTGGATTTTCCACCTCAGAGCCGCGTCTCAAGCACTGAAGTATATTCTGAGTGAAGAACAAAGTTCGCTCGAAGGCAAACGAAAGCATATTCAATGATAAGCCAAGTTTAGTGTCACGCCCAATATGCGACCCTATCCAAAAGGAACTCGACGGTCCCACCAAGGATAGACCCGCATATTGAAACACTTTTGCAAGGTGGATATCATTACATCAACATTACATAATAGTGGGGATACATACATAAGGCACAAATGCCACAAGAATACATCAACATCACAATACATAAGAGCAACATCCGACTACGGATGAAACATAAACAGAAACTCAACCGACATCCACCCTGCTAGCCCAGGCTACCGACCTGGAACCTATCCCCTGATCGAAGAAGAAGCGTAAGAAGAACTCCAAAACAAGCAAACATCGCTCAAGGCCATGAGCATCGCAAACCTGTACCTGCAACTGGTGGTGTAGTAATCTGTGAGCCACGAGGACTCAGCAATCCCATTACCATGGGTATCAAGACTAGCAAAGCTTAAAGGGGAAAGGAAGGGGGTAAAGTGGTAAGGTTGCAGCAGCGACTAAGCATATATGGTGGCTAACCAACGCAAATGAGAGCGAGAAGAGAAACAAAGGAACGGTCGTCAACTAATAATGATCAAGAAGTGATCCTGAACTCCTACTTACGTCAAACATAACCCAGAAACCGTGTTCTCCTCTCGATCAACCCCGAAAAGAGACACTCACGGTTACGCACACGGTTGGTGTATTTTAGGAGAGTTTGCTTCAAGTTTACTACAACCGGATATTAACAAATTCCCATCTGCCACATAACCGCGGGCACGACTCTCGAAAGTTTATACCCTGCACGGGTGTCCCAACTTAGCCCATGATAAGCTCTCGTGATCAACAAAGGATATTCCTTCTCCCCGGGAAGACCCGATCAGTCTCGAATCCTGCCACAAGACATTTCGACAAAGAATAAAACAAGACCAGCAAAGCCGCCTGATGCGCCGACAATCCCGATAGGAGCTGCACATATCTCGCTCGTGGCAACACCGATGAGACAGGCTACGAGTAAAACCAACCCTCAAGTTGCCCTAAGGTGGTTCAAGAAGGCTCGGTTCAACAGCACTTAGAGAAGCACCGCCCGGGGCTAATAAAGATGACCCTTGGGTTAATTACTCCCAAGGGAAAGTAGGTGGTGGTGAGGCAAATGGTAAAACCAAGGTTGGGCCTTGCTGGAGGAGTCTTACTCAAAGCTTAACTGTCAAGGGGGTCCCATAAATCACCCGACCGCGTTAGGGACGCAAAATCCGGGAACATAATACCGATATGACGGAAACTAGGGCGGCAAGAGTGGAACAAAACACTGGCATAAGGCCAAGCCTTCCACCCTTTACCAAGTATATAGATGCATTAATTAAATAAGATATATTGTGATATCCCAACAAGTAAACATGTTCCAACAAGGAACAACATCTCCATGTTCCAACAAGGAACAAACTTCATCTTCACCGCAACTAGCAACGCTTATAAGAGGGCTGAGCAAAGCAAAGAATATAGCCAATTAACGGTTTGCTAGGAAAGGATGGTTAGGGCTTGACATGGCAATATGGGAGGCATGATAAGCAAGTGATAGGCATCATAGCATAGGCATAGCAAAAGAGCGAGCATCTAGCAAGCAAAGATAGAAGTGATTTCGAGGGTATGGTCATCTTGCCTGCAAAGTTCTCAGAGTTGTCGAAAGCTTGATCCTCGAAAGCGTTCTCAACAGGTTCCTCGCTCACGCACTCGCCTCCGGCTCTACCCAAAGCAAGAACACAAGCAAAGGAACCACAATAAATCACGGTGCAATGCACAAGCAACATGATGCAAAACATGGCATGATATGCGAGATGTGATATGCAATGCGTATGCATGCTCCGGAAGGAAAATGATGAACCAGGCATCAACTTGGCAAACTAAGTATGCCGCTGGAAAGGTGAGATGATTTCGGTTGAAATCGATATAAAGATCACCGGAATCGGACGCACGGTTTGCAAATGACAATCAAAACAAGAATGGCACAAATCTGCCATTAACAGCATGATACCACATAGCAAGCAACAAGAAATTAAGCTACTGCACCCAAACGTACCAACAAAGCATATGGCAGTGATCTACTCAAGATTCTTGACAAAAGATGAACACTGAGCTACGGCTAATTCCCAACATAACAGGTCCAAACAAGCATGGCAAAAGTGCAAAATATATCAGCTTCACAGACAAAGAAAATACTGAACATGGCAGAATCAGCATCAGGAAGCAATGTTCAGAGCAAGCAAACAACATGCTACAGGAACTTATAATAGCAAAACAAGGCATGGCATGAATCTACTCAAAGCATAGAAGAAAAATCACTTACTGACCATGAGCCAAAAAGGATCAGAAAATATGATAGCACCCATTTCAATATAGCAAGTTTCGTTAACAGATTCAGCAACAGGGCATGACAAAACAGATAACAAGTAGGCATGTTTACGAGCTCGATGCACTCACTACAGAGCATTTCATGATAAACTAAGAATACATCCATCAAGAAGACATGGCATAGAAGCTATACATGGCCAGAACAACATCATAGCATACACGGATCAACTACAACAACCTTGGCAAAATTGAATAACATGTAAACAATCTGCCAGGAAACATTTTATAGCAAAAGTAGAGCTCGATTGACTCAAGCTATAGCACTCCATAATTGCAAACAAGGTCATGGATGGATAGAGCATAACCATATGTCCAAAACATCCTTACTGAAGTATCTCAAAATATGCATGGATCTCTCTGTAGCATCAAGTTAACATGGCATAAAAATATCAGCAAAACAGGGGCTGAAATCGGCAACATCATGAAGCCTAGTTTGCATGCTTGTGCTAGTCACCACAGAGATCACAAAAATACATGGAATGCACCCCTGTAAAGATGGCATGGCATATTACAAAACACATGTAGGACTCAAGATCATAGGGTGCACACATCAAACATGGCAAAAATGACAAAAGTGCATGTTCTGATAAGAATCTGAAACTAACATCACATAGCCCTCTTCTAACAGCATTTCGGGCATCAAGATGATCTCAAATTAAAATGATGTAATGATATGCAATGATGTACTCGTCGAGATGAACAATTTGACATATCATACGCACGAAACGGAGCTACGGATGCAGAGATACGATGGCATGAACATGGCATGAAAATAGAGAAATTTGGAGGGGGGAAAAGTCAACCTCAAACGGATCCAGGTCCGGGCGGCGCGGATCGAGGCGGGCCGGGCTCCGGTGAGGTCGGGCGGCTTCGGGGACGAGGGAGGAGGCCGGGGAGAGGCTGGTTCGCCGGATCCGGCGCGGGCGACGACGGAGGGCGGCGGCACGACGCGAGGGCGAGGGCGGCGCGAGGTCGGCGGGCTTTGCCGCCCGGCAGCGCAGGCGCGCCGGCATCGGCTGGGGCGGCGGCCCGTGGCGGCGATCCGCGGCGGCGGTCGGAGCGGAGCGCCCTCGGCGCGGCGGCGACTGGCCGGGCGCGGAGGCTGCGGGCGCGCGGGCGGGCGGGCGGCCGTGGCTCGCAGGCTGCGCGCGCGGAGGAGAGAGAAGGCGCGTGGGTGAGGTGGCGGCGCGATTGGGGAGAGTGGCGGCGGGTGACGTGGCGCGACGCCATTGGACGGAGGGACGGGCAGCGGACATGTCCGCGCGATGGACGTGTCCGGCGCGCGAGGAAAACTGCTAGGGTTGGACCGCGCGAAAATCCGGAGGGGATCACATATTTATAGGTAGAGGGAGCTAGGAGAGTCCAAATGAGGAGCGTTTTGCCACGCGATCGTGATCGAACGACCGAGAGCATGGAGGGAGTTAGATGGGTTTTGGGCTAGTTTGAAGGGTGTTGGGCTGCAAAGAGAAGGGGCTTTGACGATTACCGTTAACTGCTGAGTACCGACGACCTCCAAATGGCACGAACTTGATAGGCGGTTCACCGGTGGTATACCAAGGCCGCTATAAACCTCAGTCAATTCCGAGACCGTTAAACACCCGCATTACCTAAAAGAGGCAAAAGGGGGCGCCGGAGACATAGGAGTGCCGGATTGCAAAACGGACAACGGGAAAATGCTCGGATGCATGAGACGAACACGTATGCAAAATGAGATGCACAGGATGACATGATATGAAATGCATATGATGACATGGCAAAGTGCAACACGCAAGCAAATGACATGGCAACGATGGCGAATAACTGGCAGACACCTGGCGCATCGAATCCGGGGCGTTACATTTAGATAACATCCTACGGATTCAGGAGTGCTCAGGCGTCAAGCTTGTAAAAGTTTATCGGTTACAAAACCACTCGGCATTCCGAGGCAAATTTAAGATGAAACACAGAAGTTTTTTACTCCTCAGGTGGAGGACCGGAAGGCGTGACAAACTGGTCCAGGTCGATTCCATCAGCAATCCGGGTGGCAGCAGCAATGAAGGTCTCCATGAAAGATTGGAAATCGCATTTTGGTATTGGCAACTTTGATGGACGCCAGCTTTTCTTCTCGCGCCTTGCAAAGTGAACACGACCAGGACAGAGCAACATCGGCACCACACCCGGCAGAAGACTTTTTCCATTCCTGCACTCGACTTGGAACGTCATTCAATCGAGTCATTAAAGACTCGAGGTCATTTTGAAGCGTCTCGCCTGGCCAGAGTGTCGAGTCGATTCGCGACACCGCAACCTTCAGTCGAGCGAGGTAGTCCACCACACCAGCAACACGAGACTCCAGTAGGAGCACGTTCATAGCGGCTTCATCCTTCACAGAGAGTTAATGGGGTCCAGGCTTGTCTCCACTCGACTGGTCTCCTCCTCGAAGTCCTGGCAGAATTCTGTAAACACAACTCGAGTTCAAGCTAACGGTTCTATGATGAGTCGGTGATAACAAGTCAGTTGGATAAAAGGGATTACCTTCAATCATGAGGAATAACTTCTTGGCGAGCCCTCCCAGATAAGCCTCCAGATTGTTCTTCTTCCCCGCCATTCGCCAAATTTTGTCACTCAGAGCTATCTTGTCATTCTTCACTCGGCTAACCTCCTTGTTGGCCGCGTCGAGAGCAGCTTTCAGATTGGCGTTCTCCTCTTCAAGTTTACCGACTGAAGTCAGTTTTTCTTCCGCGAGCTTTGTTTTGTCCAAAGCCGCTTTCTGTGCCTCGGCAAGGTCATGGTCCTTCTTCTTCAGAGCCTCCTCCATTTTATCTGCAAAATGACAATGAGATCAGAATTAGGAATGGGCAGAAAGACAAAGACAGTCGTCAAGTTCTCACCAGCCATACCTTTTGCTTCGTCTCTCGCCTTCTGCAAGTTCTCCTGAGCAAGCTTCAAGTCAAGGTTGAGTTGGATCTGTTTGTTCTCCAATTCAATATAGTGAGCTATAAGCTCACAGAATTTCTGCGAAGAGTCAATCGACAGACATCAAAGATAGGTCTCTTCAGAGTGACTAAGAAAAAAAAAAGAATCGTAGCATTTCTAAGACTACAGCTGAATCAAAATATTCAACAGTAGTCTCGGGGACTACACCCAGTGGGTGCACTCAGCGTGCCCCCACAGGTTTTACCGACTCGGTTCGATCAGTCGACCGAAAGAGGCAAAAAGGTTATGATCCTAAAACCATAGCTAACTCGCCGCCAGCCAGCCACGGTATCATCATGATCTAAAAAAGGAGTTCTTCAGACTATAGTCGATCGCCAAAGAGTCCACCATAGTCTCGGGACTACACCTGGGGTGCACTCAGCGTGCCCCCACCGATTCCAAGATTCCATTCGACATGGTCCAAGCAGACCGAGGAAGAAGTTAGCAAAGAAATTAAAGTATAAAGACTACAATGATCGCCAGAGTCCACCATAGTCTTGGGATTACACCTGTGGGTGCACTCAGCGTGCCCCCACCAATCCAAAAATTCAATCGACACACCCAAAGGTGTACAGACACGAAGATCTTCGTAAAGAAGAGTTTTCAGTAGCATATCCTAACAGTAACAAGCGGTGACCAACTAACCTGGACGTTGTTCAAGAGCTGAGCTAGCATCATAGGTCACCGCCTAGCTTCCCGGACCACCTTCACCTGTTCCATCATGATCCCCGCCTGGCGTATAGCCTCCTTAGCAGCACCTACTTGGTCCTCTGGGACGTGGTGTGTGGCGAAAAGGGAGGGCGGATCAACAGTCAACGATGAAGGCCGAACACTCGTCAGCGGCATAGCGAAAGACACAGAAGTCCGAGCGATGTTGCCACCCTCATGAACCAGCGTCTCAGGCACCGATGCAACCTGAGCAGTCTTGCCAGCAGGTGCCTTTTTATTCCTCCTCTGCCTCAGCGGCGCCTCATCATCATCGTCAGGGAGATCAATGACATGAGTTGGGGCTACAGGAAAGATTCAAAGTTAAAAATGAAGATCCAATCGACCAAAAGCGAAACCACAGAGATCATACCGGGTTTGGAGGTGGCAGCGTCTTCCATTTCTTGGTCTTCGTTCCTGGCTGAGGTCTCGGAGGTAGCAGCACTGCGGATGTCAGAAATCAGTCGGTTAGCCAACGAGTCGACCAAGAGTCTATCCATGCTAAACAAGAAAACGCAAGTTCTACTGTTACCCAGAAATGGTGGGAATAGCCATTCTCATCTTGGGCAGGGCCTTCGGCGGCTTTGATGACGCCGCCGGGATGCTTCGCGCTTTTCACCGGCGCCGAGAGGCTGTCCGAGGGCGCTTGCCGATCGCCTAACGGGCACAGCCGCTTACACGCCGACCGTGGGGTCATGGGTGAGTCTGATCGCCTCCGCAAGCGAGGAGGGTCAACTTCCTCCTCCTCCTCCTCCTCCTCCTCTTCCGAGTCGCCGCCATCTTCATCCCTCGCCATCGATTGCCACCTCCCGACTTTCACCACCGCTTCCTCCTCTTCCTCGACTTGTTCTTGCGCCTGCTGGGCATCGAGTACATCTCTGTGGTCGCCTGGAAGACAATGAACAAGACAAAAGTCAATCGACTGATTTTAAGCAAACAGGATAAAGAAAACAAGGCACATTCGGAGACGCAGAATCAGACCTTGTCCACTTCATACGATTGGTCGAGTGGAGGAATCCTCCTGGCCCCTCGAGGGTTGTCCTTGTTCCCTGTGATGGCAGCCAGCCACCTCTCCAAATGCGGGCCTCATCGACCTCCTCCGGTGGATCCGAGTGGTGTCCTCGCCCGTAATACATCCACATCGGATGATCTCGATATTGAAGCAGTGGATGCATCATTGAGGAAGACTCCAAGAGATCCATGCCGTGACCCCGCCACGGATAAGCTGGACTACACGCCGACCAATACCTTAACTCCGCGCTTTCTCCTCCGGATCACCTTCAAAGAGGAAGGCTTCCTCACTCGGTCCATAGAAAAGCGGAAGTCCAATGACCGCCCAGACGCTGGCTGGTCTTTGCAAAGAAACCAGGTCGATCGCCATCCTTGGACCGAGTCGGAAGGATCATGGCCGAAAAACACTTTTTCCCTCATCTCAACCCCAAGACCCCTGACATCTGAATCACTTGTGTTCTCTCACACTGGATTGGCCTTTTTCACCGCCCGAGAGCGACAAGTGAAAATGTGCTTGAAAAGACCCCAATGAGGCCGACAACCCAAGAAATTCTCGCACAAAGACACAAAAGCAGCGAGGTACACGATGGTGTTGGGTGTGAAGTGGTGGAGTTGCGCCCCAAAGAAGTTCAGAAATCCTCGGAAGAAAGGATGTGGTGGCAAAGAAAATCCACGGTAAACATGAGTGGCCAAGAGAACGACCTCACCCTCCTCAGGCTGTGGCTCAGACTCCTTCCCCGGAAGCCGCGCAGATCCATGGGGGATCAGTCCTCCATTGGCCAGGTCGTCGAGATCCGCTTGACGAATCGTCGATCGGATCCAGTCACCCTGGATCCAGCCCTACGGCAGGCCGGCCCTCGACGAAGATCCACCTCGACTGGTCGCCCTTCCTTCGCCTTCGCCGTCGCCTTCTTCGCCCGCTCCAAAGCCACCGTATTCTCTTTCACCATTGTCGCCGGCGAAACGCGCGCTGAGCAGCAGCACTGAGATGGAGGCGAACGCGGTGGATAAATCTGGAGAAGGGAGGAGAAAATGAGAGCGATCGTTCAAAAACCCCGTCCGGGCCTTATATGAGGTTGCTTCCGAGTGATCGATCGTAGGCCCAGCGATCCTGTCAAATCTCGCAATACCGCCTGCGGCGATACATGGCGAAAAAGGTGGCGCCAAGATCGAGGCGCCCCTGCCTTATCCCGTCTGACATCGCGCTTCCTCCGCCCCGCCACTTCCCAAATTTGAATCCCACTAAATCAAGGCCGCAGAGCAAATCGTCGACAGAAGATTTCTCCGTCCCGTCATTCGGAGTTCTCCAAGTACGAAAAACACACTCGACGGATACAAAGAATGGATCAAGGCGATCAAAAAGAAGTTGATGCCGCCACCTAAGTTCATTGATCCAAAACGAGACACACTCAAAAGACAGAATGGGTCGAAGTATGTTCAACTTCTTCCCCACTCAAACCTCGATCCATTCGGGGCTAATGATGAGGTCATGTACCTAGGGTAGGGTCATGGACCTGTCCAAGATACCCTCCCAAGGACATCTCTAGAAGAAACCACCTTCACCGACCGAAGGGTTCCACTCGACGGACTTGAAGACACTCGACCATGAAGCCAACCACTCGACCGCCAAGAGATCTAGAGTCGGTCTGCACGCAAACGGTCGGTCATTAAGTAGATTTTATGGTCATCATAGCACTTTATGTGGGGCGTTACCAGTAACCCCCGATCTTAATGTACCTTAAACCCCAGATAACTCAGTATGGAGGGTCCGCGAACTCTATATAAGCCACCCTCCTCAAGGTCAAGGGTTCGCACCTCAGAACTCATACGCACATAATACAATGACCGCCTCCGGCTCCGAGACGAGGGCTATTACGCCCTCCGAGAAGGGCCTGAACTCGTAAACATCTTATGATACAACTACTCCATAGCTAGGATCATGCCTCTCCATTCCTACCCCCCTATTCTACTGTCAGACTTAGAACCACGACAGATAACACTGTCCTCCTAATAACTATCCAACCATAGATTGACTGGCTTAGGAGCCCACTAATAAAATAACAGTTCCCATAGCAAAATAAAAATTGAAAAAAAATCTGAGTACAAATACACATGTATATACTACATATGTTCAAAATTTTATAATATTATTGTCGTGGTTTTGTCACGGCAGATGTTCTAGAGAAAGGACTTAGTCGTGGAGCCATCGTGATGGATTAGCTTAAAGGGGTTAAAGTGGACAAAGCACGCAGAGAGTTTATACTGGTTCGGCCCCTTGTGGTGAAGGTAAAAGCCTATGATCCAGTTGTTGTGGAATTGCTGAGGTTCCGATGACCAGGGAGCGAATCCGCTTTGCCTGGTTCTCGAGTTGTTGTTTGTTGTCCCTAAACCGCCGCCGGGTCGTCCCCTTATATACATGGGTTGACGCCCGCCAGTTTACAGGATTCCGAGGCCGGCTCATAAACGTGTCCGGCCCGGTCTCTACTATTTCTGCCTTACAACACAAGCTTACATATCAATATCGGTTTATGACTACAGGCCTTAATCCACCTTTGGGCCCTGGGCCTTCATAAAGCGCCATCATCTTTGTCTTTATGGGCTTCAAATATAATAACTCATTATGGGGATAACCCGGCCTCTCCTGGCCGGTTTACGCCCAGTAGTAATATCCCCAACATTAGGCCCCAGATTGATTTGAACTTGTTCATGTCAATCTTCAATACTTAAGAAAATTTCTTCTTCAGCACCTTCGCATAAATCTCGTAAACCGCCATGACATCATCTTCCAGGATCATGATAAACCACCATGACGTCATCTGTTATTAAAAATTGCATATAACTCACCTTCATTAATGAGCCTCCGACAATCGAGGCGACAGCTCCGCCACATACCCAACTTTTGGGCTCCTCAATTTTTGCGCCTGTCACTTATCCCTTTGCCTTTATAAATAGGACCAGGGGGTCTTTTCCATTTTCCCCCCGTGCCTCTTCACTTCTTCTTCTTCCTCGAGCCGACCTAACCCTCACGCACGGCCGCTGTCGACAAGCTTCGCAATCGACCTCAACTTCAAAATTGACCTGAACTCACCAGGGAAATGCGGCGCTCCTCCGCTGCTCTGTCAGCATCAGTAAATTTTCTTTTCCCTTGCTTTAGATCTATCATTAGGGTTTCGGTGTTCCTCGAGGCTTGAAACTGTTCTTCCCCGTTCTTCTTCATAGTGTACATGATGACTTCAGATCTGCTACTTTCTTACACAGTTGTAGTTACAATCCCCTTTTCCATCCTTAAATCATCTGTCTCGTGTAGAAAAACTCATGTGGATCTGTTAAACTTGCTTAAGCACCTGCGCTTTAAGTCTGAATATAATTTGATTTACCAACGCACTGCAGATCTGAAATTACCATGCCAAGCTGTCAAACTTGTTTTTCCTTCACTTATGCATCTTAGATCTGTATCTTCTATACCAGAGTAGGCGGTTTAATCTCATAGAAAAATGATGATCCGGTAGGTACCATTAGTCCCCTGTTGAACCGCCAAGCCGCTTTATCTTTGTTCCATCTCCCATGTCCGATTCCCGTTTAACAATGTGTATATACTTCTGTCTTCTTCTGCTCTTGCATCGCTTTATACTTGTCCATTATAAACCTTAAACCGGCAATAACCATGTTTCAGTTTTCCATTGAAATGGCCAAACAAGTCTATGAGTGCAACTGGGTTCCTTCCCGGATCACTAAAGAACAATTAAACAGATGTGTCGCAACTGGCGCTTTAGCCAAGAAAGAGGTCATCCACTGGAGGGCCCCTGGTCCGGAAAATCCTCCTGAACCCAAGGACGGAGAAGTAGGCATTTTCGTTGACCATCTGGGTCGAGGCTTTAGCCCTCCCGGTTCAAAGTTTTTCCGAGATGTGCTTGCCAGTTTTCAACTCCACCCTCAGGACATCGGCCCAAATTCTGTGTCCAACATCTGCCATTTCCAAGTCTTTTGTGAGGCTTATCTTCTAGAGGAGCCCACAGTTGAATTGTTTAGGGATTTCTTCTATTTAAACTGTCGCACAGAGTTCACAGATGGACCCAATACTGAGCTCGGTGGAATGGCGGTTCAAAAGAGGAAGGATGTCAGCTTCCCTCACGCCAAGCTTCACAATCACCCCAAGGAGTGGAACTAGACTTGTTTTATTGCAAAGACACATCTCCAACTGATGAAAACCCTTTGCCGGGTTACCGCCCTCACCGTCTTAGCAATACACATCCCTTTCCTCAGAGGTTAACTGCAAAGGAAAGGTCTAACTATGCTCCACAACTGTCAAAGCTTAGAGCTTTTATGGCGAAAGGTTTAACAGGTGTTGACTTTGCTCGTTCTTGGATAACTTGGAGCATATTGCCCTTATGCCGACGCCCCGGTTTAATGTGTGAATACACCGGGAGTTTGAAAGACCCTCAACGACACGCTGATATTCAGCTTACGATGTTGAAGTTACTGAGGCCGTGAAGAAGATACTAAATGAACCGGAGGTCGTTCAGAGCTGACCGACTAAGTCCTTTCGCTTCCAACAAACCGCCAACCGTAAGGATCACATAACTTTTTTGCTCTAACTTGCTTCTTTCAAATATTCTCTCAAAATTTTGTCCATCCTCAACAGGGCGATGATCCGTTCTGGAAGAAAAACCATAGGATAAACCGGCAAAACCAACTCGCCCAAAGACCAAAGTTACTAAAAAATCTGCCAAGAAGAAAACCACTGCGTCTTCCGAGCCAATTGCTGATGCTGACTTGGCTAATCCGGACTCAGAGGTAGAACTTGACTCTCTTGGTTCATTTTTCATACACCTCATTGACAATGACTATTATCAGGATGACGCTGAAGGCAGCAAAGCTGATGATGTAGAGGTAATTATCCTTTCCTCTGATTCAGATCCTCTGCCAACACCAAAAATCCGCCGAGCAAACCGGAAAGTAAAATTTTCTCACCCCCTTGCTCACTTGGACCCAAACTTTCTTTTGAAGACGCAGCAACACGAAGCTTGCCGCACAACCCGGCACAGAGGCCAGGTAGTCACCTTAGTCGGTTTACCGAATACTTTGGTCTGGAAATGTCAATCAGAGGTCTCTTACATTCCTGACCCTTCTTGTCTCAAGGCGGATTTTTCCATCAGCCTCTTAATCAGTCTGATTCAAATTATCAGGGCACGCCACACTCATCCTCTGGCGAGTCATCGGCCACATAGCTTCCACCCCTCAAGACAGTTCCTAGGTGAGTCATACCTTTAAATTTATTTTCAATGCCTTATGTTTTACACAATATATTGACCTTTATATTTGTTCTTCTCAGTGCCAAACCAAGACCCAACAAGAAAGCTCGGTTAAACAAACCATCAGACGAAAATGTGGTTATTGAACCGGAGAAACCCCCAGATCCAGTAGAGTCCAATGCTGATGCTCTGCTTGATGATCCGCCACCACAAGATTATGACTTTGATGAACGAGTGGAAGTTGACATCACAGGTCACACTGACAAACCGACTAGTCCGGCTCGCACGGATGACAAACCGGCTAGTCCAGCCAAAGTTGCTGATAAACCGTCCACTCCAGTGAAGGCTGCTGATAAACCGTCCACCACAGTAAAGGCTGCTGATGATAAAGAAGATGACATTATGATTACTGGCATCAGCCACACCGCTCCTGGCAACCCGGTCGTTTTATCCAAACATAGCGCCAAGGATGAGCTTTCTGCTATGGGCAAAGGTAAATGGAACACCGATTTGTCTAGCTACGCCCATCTCAACGCCCAAGACATTCACTCTGGCTTCTTGAACCGTCTGTACACCAGCCACGACTATGAAGCCGGTTTAGTAAATCTGATGAAGGAGCGATATGAGGTAACCATGCAACTGTTTCTCTTATGTCCAATTTCAAATGTCAACTCCAGTAGCCCCCAAGGGTCAGTTTATGATGTTATTCTAAACCGGGACTTTGTAATATCTTAAGTTTGCATGTTTAGCCTCCAGGGACCGGGTTATCTCTTTAAGATGAACCGATACGTTAGAATTGTAATGTTGTATCTTTTCGCTGGTGTAGTCCCCAAGGGCCGGTTTAACTTATGAAGATGAACCGAGACTTTAGAAGAATACCCATAACATTACTTTGAGCAAACATACATTAGCCCCCAAGTGCCAAGAGTAATACTTGTATTGCGCTTGGGACTTGTAGAAATTTTCGAGAACAAGCAAATATGCATTAGACCCAAGTATCGGGTGCATAACTTGTTATGTGCTTGGTACTTCAAATATATACCATCAACTCATGATATGTCTGTCTCTTATAGGCTGAGCTGAGCAAAAAGGAAACTCAAACCGCTGATCTGCAAGAAAACATCAAGTCCCAACAAGCAGAAACTTCCAAAGCCAAAGATGAGCTGACCAGTGCTTTAGCTGCTATGGAAAAGCTTAAGGAGAGTTTCAACAAGGAGCAGGCGGATTAGGAGATAGAAAAATCTGCATTGCAAAAAAGAGCTGGGGACGCAGAAGCAGCTCTTAAATCGGTGGTAGACGAGCTGATTGGTGTAAAGCGGCAAATACATGCCATGACTGCTGCTGTGTTTTGTAACTATCCTGTCTTTAAGTTTTCAACATATCATCCATACATCGCCGGTTTACTGACACTTGTAATGATACAGGAACTCGCATTAGCCATCTATGCTCTGACGTACAGAAGAAGCTGAAAGCTGCCTATACTCTTATAGAGCAGTTATATACCGGCATGCAACGGATTATCTGCACTGCTTCTCACAACAAGCCGCCCCAACTTTAATCAAAGATACCTTAGAAAGGTTGTCAATGCTGCCTTCCCGGGTAGAAGAGCTAAAGAGATCTGTTGCAAGGGCTGGTGCTCTGACCGCCTTAACCCGGGCAAAAGCATGGGTGCCTGACCTTGATCCGGTGGATGTGGGTAAAGGCTCTCCGAGCTTAAAAGAAGACGGATCAGAATTTGGCAATGATGACCTCCGAGCCATAAACCGGGAAGTGCGTCCACTGGCTTGTCAATTGGCTGAAGAAGCCAATCTTTCATATTACCAGGTGAATTATGACGTCAACAACAAATGGGTCGCTGCACCAACTCCTGAGGCTCAAAATCTTATCCCGCCAATCCGTAGGCACACCTATGCCCCTGACATTGAACCGTCCACCCTTATAAGCGACGAACACTACAAAAAAAATACACTTCCGTGATGATACGTGTTTGTCACAGTAGGTCGCGTTTTTTGTCATGCATGTACATCCATGACAAATTTATGATGTAATCAAGATAGTCATACATGTGCTGTCGAGAAGTGTTCCATGACATTACCAAAATTATCATCACGGAAGTGTCCACTTCCATGACGATAAATCGCGCGTCACGTAAGTGCTTTCGCCAAGGGTGACCGACACGTGGCATCCACCGTAACGAACGCCGTTAAGCTATCGGGTCGGGTTTTGATCCGATAACCTGTTAACAGCCCCGACCAATGGGAAATTTCCACGTAAAAATCTTATTGGCCGGACGAAACACGGTCACCGCTGGGTCGATAGGCGCCTATGATAGGTCGACATGTGGCACGCCCAACAGAGGCCCATTCTCGTGAAAAGGCCGCCCGCTTGACTTGGTCAAAAGTGGCGGGCCGCCCATGGAAAGCCCGTTAACGGCATGTTCGATATAGCCCATTTATAGCCCGCTAACCCAAGGCCCGTTATTCCCTATTCAATTAGGCCCAAGAGCATCATCTGGGCCATCCAATATGATTTCAGCCCGCCACTTCGCCCATGTATGGCCCATGACGCCTTTTCGCCCATATGAGGCCCTATGTAACTCTTGGCCTATTAACGCCCGTGGTGAAATCGCCCATAAGAACAAAGTATCACTTTATACCCATTAACGGCCCGTTATTCCGCTGGGCGCTTCAGCCCATGTTATCTTTCGCCTTCTCGCATCCCATTTATTCTTGGGCTATTTTCCGCATTCGCTTACTTACGGCCCGTTCATCGCTATTTTCGCTTAGGGCCAAATTCAGCCCATGGTTACATTCGCCCGCTTGTGGTCCGTTAATATGTTGGGCCGTTTTCATAACGCCATCAACACGGCCTATTAACGATGGCCCGTTATGGTCGACCCATGAACGGACGATTCCAACTCTAGCCTGCTTACGGCCGACGCGTCTGTTTGGCCCATGTTTGTGTCGATCATATGGCCCGTATAAGGCCCATTGATGATACGGCCCGTAGAAGGCCCATTGATGATACGTCCCATAGAAGGCCCATTGTTTCTACGGCCCGTAGAAGGCCCATTGTTTCTACGACCCATAGAAGGCCCACTGTTTCTACGGCCCGTAGAAGGCCCACTGTTTATACGGCCCGTAGAAGGCCCAATGTTTCTACGGCCCGTAGGAGGCCTAGTGTCACTACAGTAAATATTATCCCATGGTTATTGTGGCCTAGTTTTAAAAAATAGGTTATTGCAGCCACTAGCAAACCACAGAAAAAGAACTGCACTGACTACAAGCAAACAAATAAACAAGACAACAAGGAAATAAATAAGCAAGCAACTTACACTAGGCTATCACGGCTATTACACATATTACATCCATCGGGCATCAAAGTTCGCCACCAAAGCAAATATAGGGAACACAGCAGAGATATAAATGCCGCAGCAAAACAAGTCCATAATGAAACCACTTCAAGAGCTCAAGAAACAATATCCCGGTACCCATAATGTCGGCAAGATGCTTAGCAAGCTTATTAACTTTCTCTTGTTTGGCGCTTAAGTCCTCCAAATATTGTCAAGTTGCACCGTAAAGTATGCATCTGAATTCTGCAGGACTTCCTCGGTCCTTGCTTCTCGTCGATAACATCCGATCGATGTCTTTCAACTTGAAGTTGAGACTCAAGAAGTCGAACTGATTCAGCAACGAGTTCAAGAGCTGGTGCCAAAGAAGGGTAGCCAAGAATCGAACACTACATCAAGACAGACTTTGGGGTTGTCTCGTGTCTTCAATATAGTTTTTATCAGCTTTCTTGGAGACCAACAGGATGTCTCACTATCTTGAACCTTATCTGCATTACTTCCTTTACCATTGCATAACAGGTACTCTTCTCCAATATTTTATCCGCGTTCTAAAAGAGAAACAAACAAACACATCTCAGGTTTACAATGTAGTATATGAAACTCATTTTGGTAAACCAGTTCAAGAGTAAGGTGGACAGGATAACAGCATGAAACAAACATATATCTATGTAGTATGGTCATTTGATGGTCTATATCATTCTAGTTTATGTTGCCAAATCAAGATAGATACAGTTCAAATCATATCTATTTAAGACAAAGCAGCATAGACAGAATATAAGTGTGGGAAACTACACAGAATAACAACACTTGTAATGTGCATGGCATGAGAACATAACTGTTTATTCAATTGAAACTGAAATCAACATAGAGCAAGTTACAACAGCAAACAGCCAAACACGTTGAAGAAACAGGTTTAAAACATACCATTAAGCGCCATTGGAGTTTCAATTGCATCCTTCAAATTTGAAATTAGTTGGTATCCAGAAATATAGTGATGCAAGAGCAAAGTAGTATGAACCATAGCTACGGAACCTGACCTGAGAACAATTCTTCTTCGCTTTAAGCGTTGACTTGGGTTCGGAGTGGTGGTCCTCGTGATTTGGGCACCGCAGTTGCCTTACTAACTGCTCGTGTTTGGGTGCTCTGTGGTGGAGACGGTGTTGTGTCAACGGAACCGGGTGTCTATCTGCTGGGTTGGGGTTAGAAGGGGTGTAGCTGGTTCTCTGTCCAACCGGGTAGGGGTACAATCTGCATGAGTGTGGGTTATGTGTGGTGGGGCTGGTTCTTGGGCAAGTACAACCGTGGTTCTATCTGCATCGACAGTAGCACGATCTTTTCTCAAGACCGTGTTTTACTCCCATAGATACTGCCATCACTCCCTCCAATTGAAATGGCTGATAAACAAGAAAAGTAATTGAATGTACAGACATTGTAAGATAGACAGTGCAATGGATAGTAGGGAAGAAAACAGGCATGAAATAATTCACATTTATGTTGTCTAAGCAAATGTAATAGCAGGACATAATTTCACATATATGATGGCTAATTAAACAGATAGCATGACACAATTTCACATGTATGATGGCTAACTAAACAGGATAGAATGACATACTTCAAAATATGATGACTATGTAAACAGGATGACATGATATAACTATACGATGTGTCTATTAAAGTGGTTGGCATGCCATAAATCACAAACATGTCGTCGATGGAAACATGATGGCATGATATAATTCACGGATAGAATGACATAATTTAAAATATGATGACTATGTAAACAGGATGAGATGATATAACTATATTATGTCTTTAGAAAATGGGTTGGCATGCCATAATTCAGATACATGCTGTCTATGTAAACATCATGGCATGACATAATTCAAATATATGATTTATATACTAAGGAAGTGAGCAGAGGGCAATCGCATATATGATGTGTCAACTAAGGAGATGGCATTCAATATTGTGTATATGATGTAAAACTAAGCATTGCAATACAACATATGCATTATATGAGTAATATAACCCTGCCAAGTTTGAGCATACACCTCGTGGGGATAATAGGACTGGTCATCCGCCTCTAAATCCTCCTCTAAAGAGCTATCTCAGAATCAGCAAGATATCTGCTCAGCAGTAGCATTGTCTCGCTCAAGACCTTGTTTTCACTCCAGATTTCTCCATCACCAATTCAAATGGCTGATGCACAGGAAGAGCAGTTGAATATACAAACATTGTCGATAAAAGCAATGAGAAATACAAAAAGGACGACATGATATAATTCACATATATGACGCTTGCCTAAACAGCATGGCATTGCATAATTCACATACATAATGCCTTGCAACAAGATAACATTGCATAATTCACATATATAATGTCTTGCAACAAGATGGCATTGCATAATTCACATATATGGTAATTAGACACTAAACAGGTGGCATTCACACAAAGCATGTCTAAACTAAGCAAATGACATAGCAATGCAAGATACCATACGCACGATATGAGCAACATAACCCTGCCAAGTTAGGGCATGCACCTCGGGGAATATGACTGGTCATCTGTCTCTAATCCTCCTCCGAGGAGCTACGGTAACCAAAGAAGACATGCGCTTCGTCGATAGCATTGTCTACTCAAGACCTTGTTTCCACTCCAGATTTTTCCATGACCGTGCCAAATGGCTGATGCACAGAAGAGTAATTGAATGTACTAAAATTGTTGACAAATTTAACACGTAATAAAAAATGATGGCATGATATAATTCACATATAAGATGACCGCTAACCAGGTGGCATTGCAAAATTCACATATATGATGCCCGGCTAGACAAGATGGCATTGCATGATTCACATATACGATAAAGAAACTAAATAGATGGCATTGACACAAAGCATGTCTAAACTAAGCAGATGACATCTTTAATGTATACAGAAGCAATGCAAGGCACCATATGCATGATATTACCAACATCAAGATGCCAAGTTAGAGCGAAGACCTCATGGGGTAAATAGGAGTGGTCTTCTCCTTCAATCCCCTCATAATAGTTATCTTCCTCTTGATTACGATCCAAATGGGTGGAGGGGGGCTGCTTTGCCCCACCATGGAACGACGCCTCGCATGAAATTTTATTGCCACGCAAGGCTCGTCTCTGTACAATAACTGGCATGCATAGGAATAAAACATAGTGAGATTATGTAAGGAGTGCATGCACAAATCCAGAGTGATGGTAGCAAACTGTGGATAGACCCAAAACCAATGATAGCAGGCAGATAATAGCTTTAGTTAAAAAATTTAGATAATGGCTCCTTTAATGTTTGTTTGCACCCAACATGAAACTCTTAGTAGACACCGGAGATTAACCAGATAGTAGACAGATAGTACTGATTGCTGCCCCAATATGTACCCCACAACCATTTAAAAACTCAAGTTTCAGCATTAGTTTGGACCTGACTAAGCATGTCATCATATTAAGTGATGCATAACGTAAGTAGACAGAGTGCGACCTCTCTTGCGGACCCGTGTAGTCCTCAAGGTCATCTGCTCAGTTGATGATGGTAATGTAGTTGTGGCTGCCGTGGCGGGAAGAAGATCTCGAGGTGGCGAAGACAGTCCGAGAGCGGATCCTGGTGTGGTGAACCCTTCCGTCGTTGGAGCAGCTGAGCTGGGTGGAACACAGCCACAGAGCGGGACAAACCACACAAGGTTTTTTTGACACATATCTGTAATGAAGTAATTGAGTAAGGGCTTGTTTGAATTTGAGGATTCTAACAATGCAGGATAGGAAATAGACAGAATAGGATAGGAATGCATGTGCAAAACAGAGAATTTAAAACACAGGATTTCGCCAACTGGGTGTTTGATTCACAACAATTGAAGATCACAGATGCAAAAAGCATGGTGAGATTAAGTCAAACCACAAGAAAATGTACGATTATAATGCTATTATGCTACTATCTCTTAGTCTTGTGCTTGATGAATAGGAATATGAAAAGGAGGAGAAGTGGAAATTAGAATTCCTACGGTTTTTCTTTCAAGGAGACACTAAAGGAACAAATCCTACAGTTTTCCTTTGCTCCATTTCTTTGCACCAAATTCATGAAAAGTAGTACCATAGGAAACTTTCCAATTCCGATGTTTTTCATTCACTTTCCCTTTCAAGCACTGGCGATTCTAGTAAGCAGGCTTGAGCAAGGAAAATCCTACACTAAAAAATGTTTTTGTGCTACTTCTATTACTTTGGACCCACGCCACTGCCATACTAGCTCAACTCCGAGGCCCATCGACAAATGCACAGCTCAAACGCGCAGAGATAAATAATGATGGCGTTCAAGAGAGTCCATCACGGATAGCTAAGTTGCCTGGTACCTCACCGCTTGTCATATAGTAGGATAAAATAATCATATTTCCGTTACTACGAAAGTGCTCAATGGACAATATATATAACATGTAGAGTAAAAAGAGATGCAACAAGTGTACAACCTCTTTGGCGAAGCCATGTCGATCTCAGCGTGATTGGGTTGGCGGTGAGGATGCTCCGCTGACTTGGCTGTCGGAGGAGGGAAGAAGATCTTAGGCGTCCGGAGATGGAGCCCGAGGTACTGCTCCGCTGTGATGGAGGGTTTCGCTGTTGGAGCAGCTCCGTGAGTTGTACGACGCCGAGGCTGAAGCAGACAAGAGAGACAACGAACAACGTTAACCTGAGTGGAATTCTAATAGCATCTCCAATACATGACGAAAATACATAACCACAAAGTGCTAGATGTAAAATACATCAGCCGCTCATCTCTGAACTTAACTGTCAAACTGAATTTAATCGTCAAACTGAACTTAACTCGTCGAAATTGAAGTTAATCGTCAAACTGAATTTTGTTGTCGAAACCGAACGCACTAGCAAGGTGAGGCTACACGCCGGTCGATCGACTTTTTCATCTCTGGTCACCGATTTTGCAGCCGTTGGATATGAAATCAAGGGCCATGGTTCATCTTCAACCTCCACCCCCGAGCCAGCCAAACAGCAGCCCCCCGCCGCCATGGCCGGTGGTGCACCGCCCCGCCCACCCTGAAAACACTCCCTACCGTCGGTCCGCCGCCGCCCCAGCCATCCTCTAGGCCCCCCATGCCGAAGCTTTTTCTCCGGCGATCCCCACGCCACCGCCGCCAATGCCCCGCCACACGGCGACCACCGCCCCATCCTGAACCCTAAGATAGATAGTGGGTACCTCTCCATGAGCCCCCTCCCTCACAAGGCTGGTTCTTCCTTCACCCCGCGAGCCCCCCACCCCTGAAAATCGATCGACCCAAAAGTCGATTCAGTCGATCAAGTGTAGCTAAATCGAGCAGCATCGCAAGCAAGAGCAAGAGCGAGAGCACCAGCGAGAAAGCAAGAGCAATAGCAATACCAGTGCAGGGACCGAGAGCAAGAGCAGAGCAGCAGCGAAGCGAGAGCTAAAGCAGCAGCAGCTTCATCGATGTGGACGTCGCCGCCGAGGGAGCGACGCCGTGGAGGAAGTGGCCGGCGACGCCGCCGTGGATGGAGCCGCGCCGTGTCGGCTCGGGACCGAGCACCGGCAGCACCGTGAGATCGAATCAAGAAGAAAATGTGGCGATTAGTGTACAACCTCTTTGGTGGCGCCGATTAGGCCGCAGCTTCATCCGAGGAAACGGTGATGATGATGCTCT
Source organism: Aegilops longissima (assembly GCA_021605205.1). Classification (NCBI taxonomy): domain Eukaryota; kingdom Viridiplantae; phylum Streptophyta; class Magnoliopsida; order Poales; family Poaceae; genus Aegilops; species Aegilops longissima. The sequence goes on along the minus strand of CM038682.1, from coordinate 261,129,231 downwards.
TCCGTGGTGCAGGTGAAGACGGCGTGTGGGAATGGAGGTGGCGCGAAAGACGAGGGGAACATCGGGCAGCTCCTTGGAGGTGGAGGACGGGTGGCTGAACCGGCGGGACGATGAGATCGACGATGGATCCTCATCCGCACGGTGGATGAGGGACGCCGAGGTGTTGCTGTGGACGACGCCGTCGGGGAAGAGGCTCCGGCTGGGTGGCGGACGGAGCAGGTGTGGGTTTCGCGCTGGTTTTCGCGGCCTCGGTGTATGAATGGGTGGTCAGATGGGATGGCAGTGGGGAACCATGGCTTAGAGACGCGCTTGTCCGAAATGTGGGTAAGTTACAAAAGTACCCCCACCGATTTGAGCCGGTTCTTTCGGTTCAGGGGTACCACGGGCATTTCGCGTGTCGGGATTTCACAGAGGTGGGAGTTTTCGCGCGCATTGTAATTTCGGAATAGCAAGGCGCTGGGTTGAGATGGAGGAGTTGTCGAGCACAACGAGACAAAGATATATCTTAAATATTTCGGCTAACAAGGCGTGGGTTGAAGAGGCGGAGTTTTGCAAAGACGATAGATGAGACGCTTAGCTTGAATTTTCAGCATAACAAGGCGCTGCTTGAAATTTCGAAGAACAAGCTTAACGTGTACCAAAAAAGACAATTTGCACCTCAACACGCACAACACACACACAAACACCATTTAGACTAGAGTAAGGTACACGTGCATTGCACGCATGAGATTTGGCAACCAAATTATGAATAAATACCACATTATAGCATGCAAGCTTTGAGTCATATATGCATGATGTAGATGTTTGTTTAATTTTATAGTTCATTTCATTCAAAATCATCTAGTTTTTATAAGAAAGCTAATCTATTTTAAGATTCATGGAATTGTGCGTTGTAAGACATAAAGTAAAAACAAATAATGGCAAATCATGTAGAAAACATTTGGGCAATTCTGATACGGAAGATTCTAGAACAAATAAGAAGTGCTTGTGTTTTGATGTTTGTGCATTATGCTTAAGTTCAACCATGGAGTCTTCTAGATTATACATGTGGCGAAATCTGGTGGAATCTAGATGATATCCAACGGCAATAGTGCTCAAATTTGCCATCTTTGGACCATCGGATTCGCCTCATCCAACGCACCATCTTTCAAAGTTAAAGTTACCCGCACACAATATAAAAAAATATAAAATATAATATATATATATAGGGTATAGATATAGATATGTGATGCAAAAGCCGCCATCATCTCCAATTAGAATAGTGTGTCCATGCACGGATGCGACGTGGCCAAATGATGTCCGCCATCGGTATCTCAAATTCAAATCAGTCGACCTTGTTCAATGTGTATACATTACAACATGCTCGCTTCCAAACCACACCGCGCAGATCTCCATTATATTCATGCATGCATGGGTTTCAAACATCGGGATCTCTTATTCAAATATTTGAATTCAACTTTACATTGATTATGACCTCACCTATTCAGCTATTCTTTACACCCACACAAGAGTCTTCTCTTTATAATTGTACCACTAACTTTCTCTCGTGCATGCATGCACACACACTACCAATCGGCATTATCCATCGCACGCATGCAATCTTTTTCTTCAGGTCGGTCTCCCATGAAGGCACACACCACACACATCCCCTCTCCATCATATCGGGCATTCTTTATCTCTCACGCTGCATGCACAACGATCGATGTTCCTCTATGTATGTGTGTATATAGCTAGGTCTTTCATAGTTTTCCACACAAACCGATCAATCGATATATCCAAAGGAGGTCTCACCCTCTTTCCCACGCCCACATCGATCAATCTATACCTCTCTATATAGGATTAACATATATAGCTAATACACCCACATTAATTATATATCCAACGCCCCTCTCATCATCCATGCCTTCCGCTTCATCTCTCAAACGCATGCACAATGGCGAAGACAAGGCGTAAGGGCCCTGCCCCTCCCCTAACATCACTATATATCGAGGCTAATATGAATGTGATCATTAGACAATTGCTGCTAAAAATGGTTTAAGTTCATGAATTGACCCTCCTCGTAAAGGATTAGCAATGCTTGGCCCCTAGCTCATTTATTTTTCATGGCTCACCACTCACAACAAACAGCGCATGTGTTCGCCTCTCTCTAAATATCGATCTCGCACTTGTGCATTCCTTCATAGTCTCCTCCACTCGCCCTCGCACCATCTTCTAGCCCCCGGATTTTGCCACATGTACAATCTAGCAGACTCCATGGTTGAACTTAAGCATAATGCACAAACCTCAAAACAATAGTGGTTCTCTTTTGTTCTAGAATCTTCCGTATCATAACTGCCCAAACTTTTTTTCTAGTTGAATTGCCATTATTTGTTTTTACTTTATGCTTTACAACGCACAATTCCATGAATCATAAAATAGATTAAGGGCTTCTTTGATTCAAAGGATTCTCAAAGGAATTTTGGAGGATTCTAATCATTAGGAATTTTTCCTATCTTGGTTGTTTGATTCGTAGGATTGTAAACCATAGGAATTTTTCCATATGATTCATTTGCACTAGATTTCATAGGAAACATCCCATCCACTCAAACCTCTTTGAAAGAATTCTGCTTTTTCTATGCACAATCAAACACTCGTACAATCCTAGGATTCAAGACGACATTCCACTATAATCCCATGTTTTTCCTATTCCCGCTTCTTAGCTTTTTTATAAAAACTAATTGATTTTGAATGAGATGAACTATAAGAATTAAACGAAGGGCTACATCAGGCATATATGACTCGAGCTTACATGCTATAGTGTGGTATTTATTCATAATTTGGTTGCAAAATCTGATGCGTGCAATGCACGTGTACCTTACTAGTACTTCGAGTATGTGCAAAACACGTAAATTAGAATACCAATGGCACGCTACACAGTGTCTCTATTACAGTTCATGAAGCCACGTGGCACATGTGGAGGCGTTGTCGCGACCTCCGTGCGTGGATTGATCACAGTGACGTGCTGCTTGTTCCAGAAGAATGTACTCGTCCTCCCTGAGCCATACTGGCGGTACATGCACGAAGCGAAGATGTGCACGCACGCCACGCACGCATTCATTCCCTCGCACACACATGCGGGTACACAGGCAGACGCAATTTTGTACCAAGATCCACCCCATGTGATAATTTGACGCGTGTAAAGTCGTTCACTTCATTGATGGTCAATTAATACATCGCATGCAAATTGAGTGGAAGTGAGGGCGGAAGAAAGACATTATTACTCCACTGCACGCATGCGAGTAGTTAAATCATGGGTTAATAATAGTACTCCCATTGGTCTCCTTCGTGTTTTGTGCCAATTTTTGACAGTAACATAATATTTACGCATTTGAGCAGTGTAGTACTTGAAATTTATGTTCCGCTAAACTCATCGGGAGCCGCTTTCGGCCTCAAACCAAAACCATCAATTAATCTTTACCTTGTTCCCATCACATTCAAAGCCTGCTCACACCTACTAGTACGTACCAAACCTGAACGTGTTCCCACTATGCAGGTATTAGTACTAGTGCTAGTACTTAGGTTATAAAAAGGGGAACTACCTAACCGAAAATTACTCTACCTTTCCTCCTCATAAGTGCTTCTTCTTCGTCCGTCGTTGCCATGGATGGTGAGCCGAGCTCTAGGTCGAGAACTACTCGTAACAAGGGAGCGGCAACCAAGGCTGCGGAAAAAAAAAGAGAGGGCTCGCCGCCACGCAGAGACCTCGAAAGATCTCTCACGGGCAGGCGATGGCTCCCAGGAGCGCCCTAGCCGCGGAGGCGAACATGCCGAGCCGGCGGAGCTGGAGTCGTTATCCCTCGACGGCTGCCCGATCAGGTCAATAAGAAGAAGGAGTTCATCCAAGGCTTGATGGAGTTGATGAAGGAGAGCCTCGACGACATGCCCGCTAAGCTCAATCAGCAGGGGGAGTTGACCGCCGGCTTGGTGATGCTGCTGAAGAAGAGCATTGCCTCGGAGAAGAAGGCGACCGGCGAAATCCTGCGACTTCGGGAGGACAATGCGAAGCTCTGCCACAAGATCGACCTGTTGAAGGAGAAGAATGCCGGCTGGAAGAAGCTGCATGAGAATAGTAGTTCCTCAATGAAGATGTTGCAGGCCCTCGTCATGGAACAGAAGGAAGAGTTGGCGAAGCTCCGCATCGAGCACCCAGCTGCTGTCAAGGTACGTAATATGGCCGTGGAACAGATGATGAAGGCTCGCGTCGAGAAATGCCACGTCATGGACACAATGATGTAGATGGCGGAGGAGACGCGCAAGGAGATGGAGGTCGTGGAGGCGATGAAGAAGCAGTTACAACTCCGCGGCGAATTAGATCATTTGGGGTGATAATCTTCCTTCTTCTTTTGCTCCTGTGTTTCATCTTTTGCTTCGGGTATTTCGCCGCACGTGTCACGTTCTCTGTGAGGCATGAATAGAACAATGGTTTTTTTAGGGAATGAATAGAACAATGCTAACAATGAGATGACTAGCAAATTAGATCATTTTTTATCGCCATATGGCACTGGGCTGCCGTGTTTCGTGATCCTCCGTCGCAGTACTAATCTAGTGGAAAACTTGAGTATACCGCATGGTTCTTTGCTCCTCCTCGATCAGGTCGTCGGCGCATTTATACGAGCAGTCAAATCACAAGGCCCCGCCTTCCAGCAGTAATGAGCCATCAAATCACAAAGGCCTCGCCTCTCGTGAAACCGACCAAGCTAGACTGCCCGCCTCTAGCCTTTTAAAAATGTATACTTTTGTACAACAAGAGTATCGATGGATTGCGCCATGGAGCAAAACTTGAAATTAAAAAAAGGTGGTACATATAGGGAGCGCCATCGCCAAATTATGCATATAGTACTATTAAAAGGCTAGTCACAATAATGGTGTCCAAAGACAACCCACCCTCAAATAAAACTAAGAGGGTGTTGATACGCTTTTAGTCCCATGACTAAAAGTAGTGGGACTAAAACATGCTAGCCTCACCCATGCTTGGATCCAAATACTAAAAAGGCTAAAATCAAGTTAATGAGCATTTATTATCCTCCAAACCCTCCAATCCAGAACTCGCCTGTGTTAAAGGAGAGGAGTTAAATGAGTAGAGAGAGGACTAATCCACATTTTAGTAGGGGTACCCCTGACTAATAAAATTTAGTCTCAAGACTAGTTTTAGCCCCTCTTTAGTCAGGGGTGAGGGAGTCCTGGATTAGGGGGTGTCCGGATAGCCGGACTACCATCATCAGCCGAACTATCATCTGCCGGACTATCATCATCGACCGGACTCCAAGACTATGAAGATACAAGATTGAAGACTTCTCCCCGTGTCCGGATGGGACTTTCCTTGGCGTGGAAGGCAAGCTTGGCGATACGGATATGTAGATCTCCTACCATTGTAACCGACTCTATGTAACCCTAGCCCTCTCCGGTGTCTATATAAACCGGATGGCTCTAGTCCGTAGGACTATCATCACAACAACCCTTACAATCATACCATAGGCTAGCTTCTAGGGTTTAGCCTCCTTGATCTCGTGGTAGATCCACTCTTGTAAACATCCACAATATCAATATCAATCGAGCAGGACGTAGGGTTTTACCTCCATCAAGAGGGCCCGAACCTGGGTAAAACATCGTGTCCCTTGTCTCCTGTTACCATCCGCCTAGACGCACAGTTCGGGACCCCCTACCCGAGATCCGCCGGTTTTGACACCGACATTGGTGCTTTCATTGAGAGTTCCTCTGTGTCATCACCGATAGGCTTGATGGCCTCTTCAATCAACAACGACGCAGTCCTGGGTGAGACTTTTCTCCCCGGACAGATCTTCGATTCGGCGGCCGCAAGATCGGGGCCAACTCGCTTGGCCATCCGAGCAGATCGAAGCTACGCCCCGGCCGTCGTGTCAGGTTTGAAGCCTAAACTTCACGGCGATACCGCGGGGACTTGATCTTCGATGGATCTGAGCCACAGCCGAAGCGTGCTGCTGCTGTCACGATGGGCATGACCTAACTTTCTCGCCACGACAGCACCTTGGAGGCCGCACACGATCCGCCTCGACCCATAGTCCGGAGCCGATCGCCGGATCGAGGACGGATGGCTGGACACCGCCGAGCTGCGACTTACGGCGATGGAGCCAACACTTACCGTGTCCCGCATAAAGCTCATGACTCGAGGTGCCGGACTCTGCGGACTCCGAACCTCCTGCGCCCGCCAATCGAATCCGATTGGCGCCGATCATGGAATTCACCGCTGCGGACATCTTTTCAGCACTCGCCCTTCGGGCGATACATCATAAATTCATCAAGCATCTCTCGCTATCCGAGAGCCCCGGCCGAACCACGGCCAGGACGGTTGGGACGCGGACGACGAAGAAATTCAGAGCCCACCCACCACCCACTTCAGAGCCACCGCCGACGATTTAACCGACGATTTCGACTACGACTCAAGACATCGACGGTATGGACGACGATGCCGGAGACTACTAAGAACCAAAGTGCCCACAGGACACCGGAAGACCACCTCGTCATACGACATATACATGGTGGACACCCCAAAAGATGGGGACGACAAAAGAAGCAGCGGAGGCCGATTCCTTAAAGAAACAGCCCAAGCGCCAACGCCGCGGCGCCGCTCTAAATCCCGCCACGGCAAGAATGGAGATTCCGCACAGAGATAATAACACCCCGTAAAGTGCCGAAGACAACTCCCTCCAAAGACGATCCAGCCAGCAGGAGGAGGCGAAGCAAGCCCTCACGAGAGGCGGCATTTAAGAGGTCGAGGATGACAATTACTTACCTCCTCCGAGACGAGGCAAGCCTCGACGACGATTTAATTCGTCGTGCCCGAGGATCCCGTCGAACAAGAGCGTTTCAGACGCAGGCTAATAGCCACGGCAAACAGCCTAAAGAAAATGCAGCAACAGCTTCAAGCTGATCAAGACCTACTGGCCGACAGATGGACCGAGGTCCTCGCAGCCGAAGAGTATGAACTCGAACGCCCCTCCAAAAGCTACCCAAAATGCAAGTTGCTCCCCCGATTAGAGGAGGAGGCATACAAACCTGCATCACCAGCGCACAATACGGCAGACCGGCCACCTCGTGGCCGCGACAGAGAGGCGTGCAAGCCCTCCACCAAAACCGTACCCTTGCATCGCTCAAAAAGCATGAAGCCACGGGGAACGCGCCGGACTTATGGATATATTGGAGGACAAGGCAAGACAATCCAGATCTATCTATGGATCACGTGGGCGCCCTAAGACCCACGCATTTAATACCGTCGCTACCGATATAACTACTCCGCCGGGCGAACACAGCAGACAATGCTCTCTCGAGCTACGTCGCGATATTGCTCAATACAGAGGGCCGCACACCCACTATGCTTCACTGACGAAGTAATGGATCATCAAATCCCTGAAGGGTTTAAACCCGTTAATATCGAATCCTACGATGGCACAACAGACCCGTGGTTTGGATTGAGGATTATCTTCTCCATATACACATGGCCCGCGGCGGCGATCTTCACGCCATCAAATATCTCCCGCTTGCTTAAAGGACCAGCTCGGCATTGGCTTAACAGCTTGCTCGCAGAGTCAATTGATGTTGGGGAAGACCTGGAAGCCGCATTCCTCGACAACTTCTGGGCACGACGCGCGACACCGGACGCAGATGACCTAAGCCACATTATCCAGCAGCCGCATTTAATCGGCCGTGCAATTCCGGACACGGTTCTTAACAAAGAAAAATCAAATCGCCGATCGTCCGGATGCGAGGGCACTCGCTGCCTACAAACATAACATCCGCGACGAGTGGCTGGCCCGCACCTAGGACAGAGAAGCCTAAATCCATGGCAGCCCTCACATCACTCATGACCCGCTTCAGGCGGGAGAGGATAGTGGCTAGCTCGCAGCAACAACCTCAAAGAAAATGCTGGCAGTCCGGATACCAAGGACCGCAATGGCAGGTTGCGTTGAAACAAAACAAACGCCGCGTTAACGGCGACAAAGAATGAGGATCGGCAGTCAACGCCGGATTCCGAGGCTCCAAGCCCGTCAACGGAAGAAGCCATTCAAAAGAACCACTCCGGCCCGCCCAATTTGGACCGAATACTCGACCGCTCTTGTCAAATACATGGAACCCCCGAAAAGCCAGCTAACCACACCAACAGAGATTGTTGGGTATTCAAGCAAGCAGGCAAATTAATCACCGAAAACAGTGACAAGGGGCTACACAGCGATGACGAGGAAGAGACCCGGCAGCCGAACAACAGAGGACAAAAGGGATTCCCCCCTCAAGTTCGGACGGTAAACATGATATACGCAACGATATTCCCAAGAGGGAGCGAAGTGCACTAAGGGACGATACGCGATGGAGCCAGCCGCCCCAAAATTCAACCCATGGTCCTCTTGCCCAATCACTTTCGATCAAGAGACCATCCGACCAAGATCCGCCATGGCGGATTCGCCGCATTGGTTTTAGACCCAATCGCCGATGGATTTCACTGACGAGAGTCCCGATGGATTCGGCGGCGAGCTCGAACCTGCTTTATCGGGATACAAGTCGCAAGATGGGCATAGACCCTTCAAGGATTAAACCTACAAAGGCAACCTTCAAAGGTGTCATACCAGCGCCGAGGCCAATTGTACGTGCTCGCTTACATCGAAGTGGTCTTCGGATCCCGGATAATTTCCGGCGAGGAGTTAATCTTCGACATAGTCCCATTCCAGAAGCGGCTATCATGCTCGCTTTGGACGACGGCGCTTGCAAAATTCAACACGGTGCCGCATTATGCATACCTTAAGCTCAAGATGCCAGCCCTCGTGGAGTCATCACGGTCAATGGAAACACGGAACGCTCCCTCCGAACGGAGGAACATACAGCGGCTCTCGCGCGAAGTACAAAGCAGCCTTTTAAGGAAATTCTCGAGTCCGCCGTTAAACGACCGGACACGCACCAAACGCGCCGGAGCAACATCAACCAAGACCACCGCACACGCCCGAGCATCGCCAGAGTAATGCGGCCTCAACCCCAGCCCTCGCAAAATTGTAAGACAAGCTCTCCGCGTACATAATTACGCCTTGGAGATACCATGGGCATAGGGGAGGCACAACCACAACAGACCAGAGCGGTTCGACCACACCAGGGCTCCCAAGTGTGTCGCTCTTTTTTCTTTTATTTTTCTCTTCTTTATACAGAACTATGTCCGGCGGCGACCCTGCCGAACTCATGATGCAACAGCCAGGGAAGGACAAAGGCCGCGACGAACACTCAGGTGGTCTCCATCACGAGCATTAAATTTGTTAAATACAAACATTCCGCGGCCTACCCCTGGAGGGAGACGCCTTTAATTCGTCCAATCCCTTGCTTTCGCACTATTTGTATCATTCCGCACTCATAGCATATCTTCTCGAATAAAATGCAGCACTTTTTTGCCTATAATTGCATTACCTTATATATATACATATATGTTCATTTATGACATGGTGCATCCGTACATTCTGGTACGGCCAAATACACCAGGGGCTTATGTCCTCCGCATTATGGTGTGATAAAGTCCGCACAATTTCACAAGTGCGGCACCCCGAACTTATAGCATTGTATGAATCGGCTCCGAATCATGTCTTGGGTCAATAGTTGGGTTTGCCCGGCTCCCATGTTTGGCACCTTACGCCCGCTCTATCGGCTAAGGTAGCATCGGGAGAACCACGCGATTGCGCCCGGTTGAGCCGGGTTAACGCCTCGATGGAGAAAGCTAAAACTGACTGTCATGATAAGGCGAGAGACTGGTCGCTGTTCGAGAGGTCCTTCGGGTCCTTAAAGACCTCGCCGCTTGAGCGAAGTTCGGATTATGTCCGATGAAGGCGTGGATAGCGCCCCAATTCGGTCCTCCGAATACTAGGGGCTTCGCCGAAATTTAAAATTATAGAATTCTATGGCTAAGTGAGAATATTCAAGCACTATAAGTCCGGTTGCCTGGTTCGTTGTGTTGAGCGCCTCCCTCGATGGACCCAAAAATGGGAACTAGAGCGCTCATGTTTATCCCGAACACCCCAAAGACTCTCTGGCATGGGGGCTGAAGCCGACGACTTGCCATCTCTCGATTTAATAAACGGCCGCAAAGAAGGTAATATTTTAAATTAACAAGCGTTGCTTAGCGATATGAACAAAGTTTTCAGCGCACAAGATAACACATTGCTAATTTACTAAAAATTACATCCACAGGGCACTCATCCGCAATCTTGCGGGCACCCTTCAGATAGCCTTATAGTACATTTTGGGCGTCGATGTTCCTTGCCTACCGGCGGCGCGTCGCTGATTAGCTTCTCGCATCCAGCCTTCCCCAATGCACCTTTGCGCGGGCAAGGGCCCGACGAGCACCTTCAATACAAAGCGGAGCGCTGATAACCTCCACCCGAGGGCACGATCCACCAGCCGTCGCAGACGAGGCCGTAGCTCCCTGTGCATGGCCTCTCCAGCCACACCGGACTATGAGGCCCTTCATGGCCTGCTCGGCCACCTTGGAAGCTCGACCAGCTGCTTCACCGGTCGCTAGGGGCACCGGATGGCCGGCCTCAAAGATATTGAGACCGTAAGACCTTCTCCGCTGAGCTCCCTCCTCGGCTCGGTAGAATGCGGCGGCATCGTACACGCCATGAGGCAGATCTACAAACGCCTCGAAAGCTCGAATTCGGGTAAGTAACACGTAATTTACATTCACATGCTTGCTTTGCATGAAAAATGCCTTACCCGCCGCTATCTTCCTCATCAACTCAATCTCTGATGGGACTTATGGGCCTCGGCCTTGGCGGTTTTAGCACTTTCGAGAGCGAGGCAAGCTCGGACTCTCGAGTCTTTGAGTCACGCCCAAACTCTCATGCTTTTCCATGAGAGCCTCGAGCTCTTGCTGAACCACCGCCACCAGCGCCTCCTGCTTTCTCGCTCTGCCTGCTCCATGGCCGCATTATGTTCGGCCACGGACACGGCCTCCTCGTGGTCGCCACCTCGTTCGTGGCCCCCGCAGCACCCATGTTATCCTTGTTATTTTTGTTGCAACCTAAATCCTTTTCTCAGAAGGTACAAGTTCAAAGTGGTGTTACTCACCTTCTTTGTCCCGAGCTGCTTCTGGCGCGGCCGAGCTCTTGCTCGGACCGCTCGAGCTCTGCTTCACAGCACCGACCTCCAGCCATCGGTCTTGGCAGAGGTCAGCAGCAGCCTGCAACCCATATTGACATAATTTTTAGCAACCTCGTATATCTTTTTTTCAGATCCTCATCCGGCTTTTCTTTCCGAACACCGAACCGAGCATCAGGGGCTACTGTCTATGCGGTATCACATTGCATATTTTTAACTTCTTACCTCAAAGCCTGATAGAAGGCTACTGCAGGCTTCGGTCAGCCCGCTCTCGGCGAGCTGCACCTTCTGGATCACCTGTCACAGCCCTAGAGCTTGCTTGTAACTAGTGGCATTGCATCCATGCATCATGTTTAATTTTCATGAAATTTGAAATGGGGATTACCTAAACCCTAGCATTAAAGGAATTCAAATAGGCTCAACCAAAAATATTTTTCAGTGATTTCAAATGGCTTTAGAAAATGTTCATCATTTTTGGAAAAATGCTTTAAACCAAAACCAGAGGTGCTGCACATTTTTCTTGTCATATTTGGTCACTGGATTAATTCATAAAGTATTTGCATTTGGGCATTTAATGCTAATAAATAATTTAAATGCTCAAATAATCCCAAACTGAAATGTTTACTGTAGGATATATTTCCAACAGTGGTCATGAGCAGTGGCATGAATTTTGGGATTGATTTAGTATTTTTAATAAAGCCCAACAGTTTACAGAAAAATAGAAAACAGGATTAAATAGAAATAGGAGAGAGAGAGAGAGAAGCCACTTGGGCCAGTTACCTGGCAGCCCACTTACCTGGCCCAGCTCCTCCAACCGGCCCAGCCCACCTGGCAAGTGCCAGTCGTCGCCTACCTCTGCCAGTAGGCAGAGGAGGGACACGACGCACGTGCCCGAGCTCGCCACGCCTCCTCCCTGCTCGCCTGCCTCACCGAAGGGCCTCGAAGCCCTCCTCGGCGCCGCTCTGGACCCCCTGGACCCCCTCTGCTTCTCCCTCGCTCTCTGGTTCCCTCTCCCCTTCCCTGGCTCTCTCCCGAACACACGCCGTCGCCGCCGCTCGCCACCACCGCGGCCACAGGCCCTCCCTCGCCCATCCAACATGCCCTAGAGACCCGCCGTGCCTCCCTCGTCCTCCCCGACGGCTCACGCGACCGGAGAAGCCCCGAGGCACCGCCCCGCCGCTTTTCCCCTTCTCGGTCCCGCCGGTCACCGTCGCCCGATTCGTCGAACTCCGGACGCCCCCGAGCCCGCTGACCACCTCTCCCTCTCCACGGTGAGCTCCTCTTCCTCTCCCCCTAGCTCCCGTGCTTGTTTGGCCTCCGTAGCCGCCATTTCCACCTCACCCGAAACTCCCCGCCGCCGGCCATGGCGCCGTCGTGGCTAGAGCCACAGTTGCTCGAAGCCAACCCCACTTTTGTGCTCAGCGCAGCACCAGGAGCTCATAGCCACCACCCGCTCCTCCTCCCGTGCACCGTAGCGTCAAAACCGATCCCGCCCGAACTCCGGCCGCCGCCTTGGAGCTCGCCGCCGTCGATTCCGACCACCGCAGCTGCTGCCGCCACCACCACTAGATGCGCGAGTCTTCCAGCTCGCCGTAGCCGCAAACCCCGAGCAAAATGGTGCACCGTAGGCGAAACCCGAGCCACTCCGGTGCACACCCGCCGCGGATTTGGTCGCCGGCGATCACATGCCGGTGGTGATGACGTGGCATCGTCATTAGGTGCTAATGACCAACTTAATTACCCCCTGACCCACTGACATGCGGGCCCCGCCCGGTTAGTTAAGTTAGGTTAGTACTAACTAAGCTAGGTTAGTTTAGTTAGACATTGACAATCGGGACCCACAGGTCAGATTTGACCTGGGCAGCGCCCGTTGACTTGCTGACGTCACCGTGAGGTTATGCTGACGCAGTAATAGGTTTTCTGGATTTATTATAACTCAGGAAATTCCAGAATATATCCAAAACTTCTAAAATTCATAGAAATTCAACCGTAACTCCAATGGAAATAAGTTATATATGAAAAATGATCAGAAAAATATGAGGAATCTGTTTATGCCATGATCATGCATGTTTGAACAAGTTAACCTCACTGAATAGGACAAATGATGATTAGGGAAAATTATGAAATAACATTTGGAGTTGGAAGTTGTTCTTGTTTGAATTCCACTTCAATTAACTTGGCTAGATATTGCATTAGGTGAATTCAGTACCTTAACATGACATGTCATTCATATGAATGTGCATTGCATTGATGGTGTTCTTTCTCAGTTGCCGGTGTTTGTCCCCTCTCAGTAGACGACGTTTCGACGATGAGATCGATGACACTAATGAAGAGCTATATTATCTTCAGAAGTGCCAGGCAAGCAAAACCCCCTTGTTCATTCCGATATAATCCCACTCTCTCGCTCCTGCTCTATTTTACTGCATTAGGACAACAACGACTCATGTGTTACTTGCTGCGGTAGCTGAACCCCTTTATCCTCTGCATGACCTGTCATTCCACAAGAATTAGATGAAACCCACTAGCATGAGTAGGAGTTGTTTGAGCCACGATGTGCCTACTCATTCATGCTTGTTTGTCATGCCTGCTATTGCTTAGAGTTGTGTCAGTCTGATTCATCGGGGATGAATCGGAGGTGTATGAACATGTCCTCTTGTTGAGAGCTAAGTGTGTGAACACGATTTGGTAAAGGTAGCGGTGAGAGGCCATGTAGGAGTACATGGTGGGTTGTCTCATTACAGCCGTCCTTAGGAACTGAGTTACGTGTTTGTGATCCATGATCAGCTACTACCACGCATTGGAATGCTTAGGTGCCCTCTCGGCTTATTAATCAACTTGATCTCTGTCCGGTGAGTTGCAACTAGTTTACGTGTTTGTAGGTAGTGTTAGTAGTCTACCAAGTGGCACCGGTGCAGGTCGGCTTGGGACAGATTAGGCACCTTGGCACGGTGTACCAAGCGTAGAACCACCCGTCGAGGTGGGCTTGGGAACCCTCACACACATCGTTTGGGGCCGTGGCGACACCCGGCCGGATCTCCTTGCGGATGGAACCCGAATAGGCGATAAACCCGGACTAGAGACTTGTGTGGTTAGTCGGTCGTGGCCGACACCCTCGCTGGGCTTCCGCTTGAAGGTTGCCGAGTACATGTCGTAAACGGCGGTAAGTGGTGAGAGCGTGTGAAGAAGTACACCCTGCAGGTTATTATGATCTATTCAATAGCCGTGTCTGCGGTAAAGGACTTCTGGGTTGCCTATATCAGTTCATAGACAAGTGAAAGTGGATACTCTAAAATGCGCAAGATAAGCGTGAGTGCTATGGATGGCGTTCTCGTAGGGAGACGGGAGCGGGTCCATAGTGGTGTATTGATATGGTGAATATGTGGACTCGTGTGCGCCACCTCAAAAGAGTTACTTGCAGTCGTAGTTCAATATAGCCACCGAGTCAAAGCTGGCTTGCTGCAGTCAAACTCCACCACCCCCTTTGTTGATAATGATGCATATGTAGTTAGTTCTGATGTAAGTCTTGCTGAGTACGTTTGTACTCATGTTTGCTTATTTTATGTTTTGCAGAGAGACGTCAGTCTCGCTAGTAGTTCCGCTTGGACTTCGACGTTTAGCTTGTTACCTCAGCTACGATCTTGTGCCCTCGGCAGGATCTGGTAGATAGTCAGGCTTCGCAGCCTTTTCCATTTTATAGTTATGCGTACTCAGACATGTTTAGCTTCCGCTTGTGCTTTGACTTGTATGCTCACGAGTGTTGGGTCATGAGACCCATGTTTGTAATATCTCGCTCCTCGGGCCTAATGAATAAATATTTGAGTTGTAGAGTTATGTTGTGATGCCATGTTGTATTTACACATATTGAGCATATTGTGTGTATGTTTGAAATGCTTGGTATGTGTGGGATCCGACAAACTAGTTGTTTATCCTTGGCAGCCTCTCATATGGGGAAATGTAGTCTCGTGCTTCGAGCGATAGTAGTCCGCTACTGCCCGGTTCACCGAGTCCTGCTAGCCCAAAGACTACTTGCTTGGACACTTGATCGGCGGCATGTGTTTCACTTGTTCCTATGTGTGTCCCTACGGGAAATGTCACGCGGTGATATTCGAGTCCTGCCTAGCCTGCTACAGCCCGATACCGGAGTCCTCATAGCCCCAAGGCTACAGCCCGAATTCATACGTTGATGACCGACATGCTCGATATGGTTCATGTATGCCTGTCCCCATGGGTTAGTGCCGCTTTGGGTTCACGACTAGCCATGTCGGCCCGGGTTCTTTGTCATATGGATGCTAGCGACACTATCATATACGTGAGCCAAAAGGCGCAAACGGTCCCGGGCCATGGTAAGGTGACACCCGTGGGAATACCGTGCGTGAGGCCGCAAAGTGATATGATGTGTTACCGGCTAGATCGATGTGACTTGGAATCGGGGTCCTGACATCACCGCACTCATAATAGTGCGGTGTTCTTCCTCGATGGAAGCGCTCTGCAGCGCCTCCAACAAGTTGTCCGGCGCCTCCGGTTGGACGGAAGCCGCCGGCGTCACGGTCTTGCCCTTCGTTCGAAGGGGCTGGGCGGACCCCGAACCACTGCGGTTTCTGCTGTGGAGTCCGCGCAAAGTCCGGAGGACGCCTTGTGGCGCCCGAGCCTCCCCGATGGGTCCTTCTTGGGATCCCACCTCGGCGTCCTCGGTGTCGCGAGGTGTGGAGGCGGTCGGGATGGAGTCTACATCCGACGGAATAACGACCCGCTTGATGAAGCGGGAGATCATCACCGGCCGGACTACAGCAGCATGCGGCATTAGAATGACACTATGTGACACGTAAAAAAAATTATAAATCATTCAGAATCCGGATATTTACGATCTCGCCGGAGGCCTGGCCCTTGAAGGCCATTCTTCCTCGCCAACGTTGATGTTGGTGGAGCTGTCCGGGGAATAGTCCTTCCCTCTTGGACCCTTCGCCTCCCCCTGCTGGGGAAGCCTTCCTCTTCCTCTCTCCCTCCTCTGGGAGAGAGTCCTCTTCCTCCACCTCATTTTCAGGGGAGGAGTCCGCCCCGGAGTCGTCGGACACCTGAAAACGGGAGCCCTTTCGACCACCCGTGGCCTCCTTCTTGGCCTTCTTCTCCGGCACCACGTGCGGTGCCGGAACCAGCAGCCTCGCTAGACGAGCGTTTAATGCCCTCGATGCGGCTATATCTCCCACGTGTCGAAGCACGACTTAGAGGCATAACCGCATTGAAAGCAATGTCGCAAGTGAGGTAATCTTCACACAACCTATGTAATACATAATGGAAAGAGATACATAGTTGGCTTACAGTCGCCACTTCACACAATACATAAATAAACATCCATCATTCAGATTACACTCAAGGTCCGACTACGGAACCAAAATAAAAGAAGATACCCCATATGCTACACAGATCCCCGATCGTCCCAACTGGCTCCACTACTCGATCATCGGGAAAAGACACATAGTAACGACCACGCCTCATCGAACTCCCACTTGAGCTCGGTTCGCCACCTGACCGCATCGTCGGCACTGCAACTGTTTTGGTAGAATCTGTGAGTCACGGGACTCAGCAATCTCACACCATGAGATCAAGACTATTTAAGCTTATAGGAAGGACAGAGTTTTGAGGTGGAGCTGCAGCAAGCGACTAGCATATATGGTGGCTACATTCGCAAAAGAGAGCGAGAAGAGAAGCAAGGCACGGTCGTGAAGCTAGTAGTGATCAAGAAGTGATCCCGAAACTACTTACGCCAAACATAACTCCAACACCGTGTTCACTTCCGGACTCCGCCGAAGAGACCATCACGGTTACACCTGCGTTGATGTGTATTTTAATTAAGGTCAACTTCGGTTTTCTACAACCGACATTAACAAATTCCCATCTGCCTCATAACCGCGATGCACGGCTTCCAAAGATAATACCTGCAGGGTGTCCCAACTTAGCCCATTATAAGCTCTCACGGTCAATGAAGGATATTCCTTCTACGGAAGACCCGATCAATCTCGAATCCCGGACTACAAGACATTTCGACAACAATAAAACAAGACCAGCAAAGCCGCCCGAATGTGCCGAAAAATCCCGATAGGAGCTGCACATATCTCGCTCTCGGGGCACACCGGATGAGCAGTCCGCACAACTAAAACCAGACCTCAAGTTTCCTTGAGGGGCGCTACAAAGCACTCTAGTTTGGGCCAGCACTCGAAGGAGCACTGGTCCGGGGTTAAATAAAGATGACCCTCGGGCTCGCGAAAACCGGGGAAAAAAGGCTTAGGTGGCAAATGGTAAAACCAAAGTTGGGCCTTCTTTGGAGAGTCTTATTCAAAGCGAACTGTCAAGGGGGTCCCATAAATCACCCAACCGTGTAAGGAACGCGAAATCAAGGAACATAACACCGGTATGACGGAAACTAGGGTGGCAAGAGTGGAACAAAACACCAGGCATAAGGCCGAGCCTTCCACCCTTTACCAAGTATATAGATGCATTAATTATAACAGATATATATTGTGATATCCCCAACAAGTAACCATGTTCCAACAAGGAACAACATCTCCATGTTCCAACAAGGAACAAACTTCATCTTCACCTGCAACTAGCAACACTATAAGAGGGGCTGAGCAAAGCGATAACATAACCAATCAACGGTTTGCTAGGAAAGGATGGTTAGGGGCTGACATGGCAATATGGGTGGCATGATATAGAAAGTGATAGGCATCGTAGCATACGCATAGCAAAAGAGCGAGCAACTAGCATAGCAAAGATAGAAGTGATTTCGAGGGTATGGTCATCTTGCCTGCAAAGTTCTCAGAGTTGTCGAAAGCTTGATCCTCGTAAGCGTTCTCAACAGGTTACTCGTTCACGTACTCGTCTCCTGGCTCTACCCAAAGCAAGAACACAAACAAAGGAACCACAATAAATCACGGTGCAATGCACAAGCAACATGATGCAAATCATGGCATGATATGCGAGATGTGATATGCAATGCGTATGCGTGCTCCGGAAGGAAAAATGATGAACCAGGCATCAACTTGGCAAACCAAGTATGCCGCTGGAAATATGAGATGATTTCGGTTGAAATCGATATAAAGATCACCGGAATCGGATGCACGGTTTGCAAATGACAAGCAAAACAAGAATGGCACAAATCTGCCATTAACAGCATGATACCACATCGCAAGCAACAAGAAATTAATCTACTGCACCCAAACGTACCAGAAAAGCATATGGAAGTGATCTACTCAAGATGCTTGACAAAAGATGAACACTGAGCTACGGCTAAATCACATCATAACAGGTCCAAACAAGCATGGCAAAAGTGCAAAACATATCAGCTTCACAGACTTAGTGAAATTACTGAACATGAAAAAATCAGCATCAGGAAGCAATATTCAGAGCAAGAAAATAGCATGCTACAGGAACTTATAATAGCAAAACAAGGAATGGCATGAATGTACTCAAAGCATAGAACAAAAGTCCCTTACTGACCATAAGCCAAAAAGGATCAGAAAATATAGTAACACCCATGTCAATATAGCAAGTTTCATTAATGATTCAAAGAACAGGCATGGCAAAAACAGATAACAAGTAGGCATGTTTAAGAGCTCGATGCACTCACTACAGAGCATTAAATGATAAACTAAGCATACATACATCAAGAAGACATGGCATAGAAGATATACATGGCAAGAACAACATCATAGCATACACGGATCAACTACAACAACCTTGGCAAAATTGAATAACATGTAAACAATCTGCCAGGAAACATTTTATAGTAAAAGTAGAGCTCGATTGACTCAAGCTATGGCACTCCATAATTGCAAACAAAGGCATGGATGGATAGAGCATAACCATATGTTCAAAACATCCTTACTGAAGTATATCAAAATATGCATGGATCTCTCGGTAGCATCAAGTTAACATGGCATAAAAATATCAAGAAAAGCAGGGCTGAAATCAGCAACATCAGGAAGCCTAGTTTGCATGCTTGTGCTAGTCACCACAGAGATCACAAAAATACATGGAATACACCCCTGGAAATATGGCATGGCATATTACAAAACACATGTAGGACTCAAATTCAAGATGAGCTCAAATGAAAATGATGCAATTAGATGAAATCTACTCTTCGAGTCGAACATTTTTACATATTACACGCACGAAACAGAGCTACGGGTGCAAAGTTATGGCACGATGAAAATGCAACAAATATCACCGAAAAAAATAACTTAGAGGATTTGGGGGGGGGGGAGAAAGTCAACCCCCTCATGGACTGGATCCAGATCCGATCGGGCGAGGGTGGAGTCGGCCGAGCAAATGCAGCCGGAGCGGTTCGAGGCCGGGAGGAGAGGGGAGACCGGGCCGGCCGGAGGAGGCGGCGGCGGGCGGCGGGCCTTGGCCAGCGGAGGCGGCGACCGAGCTGCCGGGCGGGCGGCGGCAAGCGGGCGACAGGCGGGCGGCGGGAGGCGCGGGAGGGCCCCGCCGGGGGTTCTCTGGCCGGTAGCGGCGGCGCAGCGGGGGCGGCGGCGGGCGCGTGCCACGCCCCCCCTGATTCGCCGGGCGCGGCGGGGACGCAGCGTCGGTCCGATCCGGACGTGTCCGTGGCGCGCCAAGGGATTTCGCCTAGGGTTTGAAATGATCCGGATTTGAGAGGAGATGCATATTTATAGGTAGAAGGAGCTAGGAAGCTCCAAATGGAGTGTAGTTTTCCCACACGATCGTGATCCGACGACGGAGAGCATGGAAGTGACTTAGATGGGTTATTGGACTAATTTGAAGGGTGTTGGGCTGCAACTTAAAAGAGGCCTTTGCGAGAGTGCGGTTAACCGTTGGAGTACCAAACGAGCTCCAAATGACCC
The DNA here is from genome assembly GCA_021605205.1 of Aegilops longissima. Classification (NCBI taxonomy): domain Eukaryota; kingdom Viridiplantae; phylum Streptophyta; class Magnoliopsida; order Poales; family Poaceae; genus Aegilops; species Aegilops longissima. The sequence continues at coordinate 261,109,225 of CM038682.1, read as the reverse complement.
GAAACTTGACGGTGGTCTACGGTGGTATACCAAGGCCACTTGACAAACCTCGGTCCATTCGAGAAAGTTTAGTACCCGCTCACGGAAAACGTAAAAGGGGCGCCGGGGACATAGGAGTGTCGGATTGCAAAAGCGGACAACGGAAAAATGCTCGGAATCATGAGACGAACACGTATGCAAATGAGATGCGCATGATGACATGATATGAAATGCATGACATGGACAAAAATGCAAAATGAAGAAAAACCCAACCACGGAGGGAATATCATATCACAATGCCGAAAATGGCAAGAGTTGGAGTTACAAATATGGAAAGTTACATCCGGGGTGTTACAACACTCCACCACTACAAGAGGATCTCGTCCCGAGATCTAGGACTGAAAGAACTCCGGATATTCGGAACGGAGGTGATCCTCGCGCTCCCAGGTGGCTTCTCGGTCGGAATGGTGTGACCACTTCACTTTCAGGAATTTGATTGACTTGTTGCGAGTCTTGCGCTCGGTTTCTTCAAGAATAGCAACGGGGTGCTCATGATAAGAGAGATCTTCTTGGAGGTCAATTTCTTCGAAGTTGATAGTGCGCTCAGGAGTCTTGAAGCACTTGCGAAGCTGTGACACGTGAAACACATCGTGCGTTCGCGAAGTTGGACGGAGCTCAAGTTGATAGGCGAGATCGCCTCTTTGCCAATGATCTTGAAAGGACCCACGTATCTAGGGGCAAGCTTCCCTTTGATACCGGAGCGACGAGTGCCTTTCATTGGAGAGACGCGGAGGTAGACATGGTCTCCGATTTCAAAAGCCACATCACGGTGCTTGTCATCATAATAGCTCTTCCGCGCGATTATGCGGCTTTGAGATTCTCACGAATGACTTTGCACATTTCTTGACTTCGTGATCAAGTCATTGCCAAGAAGTTGGCGCCACCTGTCTCGGACCAATTGAGAGAGTAACGCACTTTCGCCATAGAGAATTTCGAATGGGGCCTTGCCGAACTCGCTTGGAAGCTGTTGTTGTAGGAGAACTTCGGCATATGGAAGACAATCTTCCCATTTCATACGAAGGAAATGACACAAGCCCCGAGCATATCTTCAAGGATTTGATTGACTCGCTCGACTTGGCCACTTGTTTGAGGATGGAAAGCTGTCTGAAACGAATGTTGGTGCCCATGGCCTTCGAAAAGAATCCCAAAACTTGGAGGTAAAGATGCTGCCACGGTCTCAAGAGATCACTTGTGGAATGCCGTGCAAGGAGACAATCACGAGGTGTATAGCTCGCCAATTGAGCTGCTGTGATAGATTCTTTGATAGGAAGAAAATGAGCCACTTTAGTAAGCTTGTCAATGACAACGAAGATAGCATCATTTCCACGCTTGGACTTAGGAAATCCAGTCCACGAAGTCCATTTCAATATGATCAAACTTCCATTCGGAATAGCAAGAGGTTGGAGGAGACCAGCTGGTCGTTGGTGTTACCTTTCACTCTTCTGCAGACATCACACTCATTCACGAATTGAGCAATTTCTCGCTTCATTCGAGTCCACCAATATGACTGCTTGAGGTCATGGTACATCTTCGTACTTCGGGATGAATGGATAGAAGCGAATTGTGTGCCTCGTTCATAATGACTTTACGTAGATCACCCTTTGGAACCACAATCCGGTCCTCGAAGAAAAGAGTATCTTTGTCATCAATGTGGAAGCACTTGTACTTGAAATGCCCTTGTCGATACCACGTTTCACCTTTTTCACCATGGTATCCGGGAGTTGAGCCTCACGAATTTGGTCTTCCAAAGTAGGAGAGACTATGAGGTTGGCAAGAAAGCCTTGAGGAACAACTTGAAGATTCAGCTTGCGGAAAGCTTCACAGAGATCCGGTTGGAAGGGCTTGAGGATTAAGCTGTTGCAATAAGCCTTCCTGCTCAAAGCATCTGCAATCACATTGGCCTTGCCCGGAGTATATTCAATACTTGGGTTGTACTCTTGAATCATTTCAACCCATCGAGTCTGCTCGAGGTTGAGGTTGGGTTGAGTGAAGATATACTTGAGGCTCTTGTGATCGGTGAATATGTCCACTTTCCTTCCCAACAAGAGATGTCTCCATGTTATCAATGCATGGACAACTGCCGCCAACTCAAGATCGTGAGTGGGGTAGTTCTTTTCGTTGGGCTTCAGTTGGCGAGAGGTATAGGCCACAACTCTCTTCTCTTGCATTAACACAGCACCGAGACCTTGAAGAGAAGCATCACAGAAAACTTCGAATGGCTTGGATTCATCAGGAGGAGTCAAGACAGGAGCTGTGACGAGTTTCTCTTTGAGAGTATTGAAAGCAACGTCACACTCAGGAGACCAGACATACTTCACATGCTTCTGGAGGAGGTTGGAAAGAGGCTTTGCAATCTTGGAGAAATTCTCAACGAATCTTCGGCAATAGCTTGCAAGGCCAAGAAAACTGCGAATCTGCTTGACATTCTGAGGAGGTTCCCAATTCACAACTGCAGACACCTTCTCGGGATTAACAGCGATGCCCTTGGCGGAGATGATATGACCAAGATAAAGCACTTCATCAAGCCAAAATTCACATTTGGAAAACTTCGCATAGAATTGATACTCTCTGAGTTTGTCTAGCACCAATCGCAAATGTTTGGCATGATCCTTCTTATTCTTGGAGAAGACCAAAATATCATCAAGATAGACCAAAACGAATTCATTGGTGTAGGGGTTGAAGATGAAGTTCATCATCCGAGAGAATGTTGGAGGAGCATTGACAAGGCGAAAGACATGACGGTATATTCATAAGAACCAAAGCTTGTTCGAATGCTGTCTTGGGAATATCTTGTTCACGAATCTGAATCTGATGATAACCCATCTGAAGGTCAAGCTTGGAGAACACTTTAGCACCTTTGAGTTGCTCGAAAAGCTCATTGATGTTGGGAAGTGGATACTTGTTCTTGATTGTCTTCTTATTCAATGGGCGGTAATCGACGCAAAGTCGGTCCGTGCCATCCTTCTTCGGACAAAAGAACACCACAACCCCAAGGAGATGAACTCGGTCCGATCAAACCCAGACGCTCTTGTTCATCGAGCTGCTTCTTCAATTCCTTCAGCTCATTAGGTCCAAGCTTGTATGGGCGCTTGCAAGCGGGTTCGATGCGGGCTCAAGATCGATAACGAACTCAAGCGGCGGTGAGGAGGCATTCTGGAAGCTCTTACGGAAAGACATCTTGGTACTCACAAGCGATCGAATCGAGAGATAGCATCAATTCGCCCTTCTCATTGAGAGAAAACAACCAATGGTTTCATCACGAAGCGGCATAGATGATCACATCATTAGAAGAGTGAGTCAATTGAATTTCCTGGCAGCACAATCAAGCTGAGCTTTGTCTTTAAAGCCATCCATCCAAGAATAAGATCAATATCCGAGTCACCAAGAACAATTGGTTTAGCCAGAAATCTATAATCGCCCATCTTGATAGAAACATCCGGGACGTAATTATTAGCTGTCATTTGCTTACCTGGGGACACAATTGATAAGGAACTAGGCAATTCTTGATAACCCAACTCATGCTTAGATGCAAAAGGTCTTGAGATGAAACAATGCGATGCACCAGTATCAAATAAGACTTTTGCAGGAATATCATTAACTGAGAGATTACCCATTATCACATCAGAAGATTCCTCCGCTTGAGCTGCATTCATCATATTCACCTTTGCAGACTTTGGATTATGCTTGACCACTTTGCATTGCTGGAAGATTTCACGGAGGAGGAGGCGGAAGCGCCTTTGGTTGAAGCACTTGTTAGCATAGTGACCTTCTGCCGACACTTGTTGCAAGTCACCTCTGAGAGCGGACGATGGTAAGGAGCATTTGACCTTGGAGCTTGAGAATTAGACTTGTTACGATAGCTTGGGTTGGGCGGGTGGGAAGATCCACGACCACCTGAGTTCTTCTGGCGATAAGGCTGACGGAACGGAGGAGGAGGAAGGTAGAACTTCTGCTGCTTAGCTGCCACTTGAGAGGAAGAAGAAGACTGAACTGCATCCTGATTCTCTTCTTAGAAGCCTCACATTTGAGCTGGGCAGCTTCTTGCTTGATGCCATGTTGTAGAATTCATCATACTTTTACGGCTCAAAAGCACGAGAGCTAATTGCAGATCTTCTCTGAGACCACCCCTGAATTGATAGATCATACTCTTTTCATCGGGGACGTCTTGCTTAGCAAAGCGAGCGAGTTTACAGGCTGGATATTGTATTGATACACGACATGTTGCCTTGCTTGAGATTGCGGAACTCCTCACGCTTGCTCTCAACAACACTTTTGAATGTGGTGAGCTCAAAATCTCGGCGGAACTCATCCTGTAATGACACGACCTCCTCTGGAATCTTTGTATTCTGGTACCACTCGGCAGCTTGGTCCTTGAGTTGAAGCGATGCAAACTTGACAAAGTCCTCGTGTCGACATTGCTACATTCAAAATGTTTGCAGATGTCCACAAGCCAATCGTCGGCGTCTGTGGCCTCGACACGAAACTGAAAGACTTCGTCTGATTAGCGAGGAACTAACTGAGAGTAGCAAAGTGCGGCTGGTTGTTGCCTTGACCTTGATTTCCTTGACTGCCTTGCCCTTGACTACGCTCTTGCAAGAGTTGCAAAATCATCTGAGCATTGGCATTGGTGGCTGCCATGATAGCTTGCCAGGCCTCCGGAGGCGGAGGTGGAGGTGGAGGGTTCGACTGATTCCCATCATTTCGTTCCGGATTCTGATGCGTTGGCGGAGCCATCCTGAAGCGAGTGACATCCGTTAGCACTTGATAGACAGATAGACAAGTTGAATCAACGGATATAAATTGCAACATATAGTCTTCACAATAAACATTCGAACAATGATGAGCGAATGAATTCCAAAGTTAACATCACACGTCCATTAAGGTGAGAAGCCACTTGATTAAGGGTTGATGAAAAAATAACAAGGTACAATGGAACAAATAAGTGGTAAGGATTACCCAATCACAAACCAAATATCTGCGGGAAGAAATGCTAAGAGCTACTTGAATCCCACCTATAAACTCGAAACTTTCGGTTATGCAATCTGGTGTTGGGGATACGAGGGACACAAAATATATCACCCAAACTAACAATACCTAGATCCAAATTGTATCCATCCGTCAACACATAACCAAGAAACCTTGAAATCGTGTACCTCGACCTTTGAAAAGCATCCGTTATACGAGTCATGGCAATACTCGAGCTCGCCCGATCTTTGGGTTATCGGGTTATCTCACCAACAACTGCACAAAAGAGATTTCGATGTCGGTAAAACTCAGGTATTCGAAATCAGCGATAAAATTGTGGCGACAACACCTCGGAGCTCAACTCCCGGGACACCGCCACAACCCTAAATGTCGGGAGGCACCAAGAACAATGTTCTCGTCACAAAACCATCGAACGATTCCAAGATACCAGCGTGATCCTAAAAAAATTTAGTGAAATTTGAGGAGAGGAGAGTCAAAACTTCTCGTCGGAGACCTCACCAGAGCGACGAAGGGACCGGGAGTAAAAAGAATCCTACTCTCCGATATATATAATCCTAAGACTCAAAACATTTTCCGTTCTAGACTCAACAACGCCAAACAAACAATCAGCGGGGGCTCCTAAGTCGGGGATGGCTCGATTACCAACTTTTAGCGCCCTCGATGCGGCTATATCTCCCACGTGTTGAAGCACGACTTAGAGGCATAACCGCATTGAAAGCAATGTCGCAAGTGAGGTAATCTTCACACAACCCATGTAATACATAAGGAAAGAGATACATAGTTGGCTTACAATCGCCACTTCACACAATACATAAATAAACATCCATCATTCAGATTACACTCAAGGTCCGACTACGGAACCAAAATAAAAGAAGATACCCCAAATGCTACACAGATCCCGATCGTCCCAACTGGCTCCACTACTGATCATCGGGAAAAGACACATAGTAACGACCACGTTCCTCATCGAACTCCCACTTGAGCTCGGTTCGTCACCTGGCATCGTCGGCACCTGCAACTGTTTTGGTAGAATCATGAGTCACGGGGACTCAGCAATCTCACACCAGCGAGATCAAGACTATTTAAGCTTATAGGAAGGACGGAGTTTTGAGGTGGAGCTGCAGCAAGCGACTAGCATATATGGTGGCTACATTACGCAAAAGAGGCGAGAAGAGAAGCAAAACACGGTCGTGAAGCTAGTAGCGATCAAGAAGTGATCCTGAACTACTTCGTCAAACATAACTCCAACACCGTGTTCACTTCCGGACTCCGCCGAGAAGAGACCATCACGGTTACACACGCCGTTGATGTGTATTTTAATTAAGGTCAACCGGGTTTTCTACAACGGACATTAACAAATTCCCATCTGCCTCATAACATGGGCACGGCTTTGAAAGATAATACCTGCGGGGTGTCCCAACAGCCCATTATAAGCTCTCACGGTCAATCAAGGATATTCCTTCTACGGAAGACCCGATCAATCTCGGAATCCGGACTACAAGACATTTCGACAGCAATAAAACAAGACCAGCAAAGCCGCCCGAATGTGCCGACAAATCCCGATAGGAGCTGCACATATCTCGTTCTCGTGGCACACCGGATGAGCAGTCCGTACAACTAAAACCAGACCTCAAGTTTCCTTGAGGGGCGCCAAAAGCACTCTAGTTTGGGCCAGCACTTTCGAAGGAGCACTGGTCGGGGGTTAAAATAAAGATGACCCTCGGGCTCGCGAAAACCGGGGAAAAAGGCTTAGGTGGCAAATGGTAAAACCAAAGTTGGGCCTTCTTTGGAGAGTCTTATTCAAAGCGAACTGTCAAGGGGTCCCATAAATCACCCAACCGTGTAAGGAACACGAAATCAAGGAACATAACACCGGTATGACGGAAACTAGGGTGGCAAGAGTGGAACAAAACACCAGGCATAAGGCCGAGCCTTCCACCCTTTACCAAGTATATAGATGCATTAATTATAACAGATATATATTGTGATATCCCCAACAAGTAACCATGTTCCAACAAGGAACAACATCTCCATGTTCCAACAAGGAACAAACTTCATCTTCACCTACAACTAGCAACGCTATAAGAGGGGCTGAGCAAAGCTGTAACATAGCCAATCAACGGTTTGCTAGGAAAGGATGGTTAGGGGCTGACATGGCAATATGGGTGGCATGATATAGCAAGTGATAGGCATCGTAGCATAGGCATAGCAAAAGAGCGAGCATCTAGCATAGCAAAGATAGAAGTGATTTCGAGGTATGGTCATCTTGCACGCAAAGTTCTCGAGTTGTCGAAAGCTTGATCCTCGTAAGCGTTCTCAACAGGTTCCTCGTTCACGTACTCGTCTCCGCTCTACCCAAAGCAAGAACACAAACAAAGGAACCACAATAAATCACGGTGCAATGCACAAGCAACATGATGCAAAACATGGCATGATATGCGAGATGTGATATGCAATGCGTATCGTGCTCGGAAGGAAAATGATGAACCAGGCATCAACTTGGCAAACCAAGTATGCCGCTGGAAAGATGAGATGATTTCGGTTGAAATCGATATAAAGATCACCGGAATCGGATGCACGGTTTGCAAATGACAAGCAAAACAAGAATGGCACAAATCTGCCATTAACAGCATGATACCACATAGCAAGCAACAAGAAATTAAGCTACTGCACCCAAACGCGTACCAAAAAGCATATGGCAGTGATCTACTCAAGATGCTTGACAAAAGATGAACACTGAGCTACGGCTAAATCACATCATAACAGGTCCAAACAAGCATGGCAAAAGTGCAAAACATATCAGCTTCACAGACTTAGTGAAATTCTGAACATGGCAAAATCAGCATCGAGGAAGCAATGTTCGAGCAAGAAAACAACATGCTACAGGAACTTATAATAGCAAAACAAGGCATGGCATGAATCTACTCAAAGCATAGAAAAAAAGTCCCTTACTGACCATAAGCCAAAAGGATCAGAAAATATAGTAACACCCATGTCAATATAGCAAGTTTAGTTATGATTCAACAACAGGCATGGCAAAAACAGATAACAAGTAGGCATGTTTAAGAGCTCGATGCACTCACTACAGAGCATTAAATGATAAACTAAGCATACATACATCAAGAAGACATGGCATAGAAGATATACATGGCAAGAACAACATCATAGCATACGGATCAACTACAACAACCTTGGCAAAATTGAATAACATGTAAACAATCTGCTAGGAAACATTTTATAGCAAAAGTAGAGCTTGATTGACTCAAGCTATGGCACTCCATAATTGCAAACAAAGGCATGGATGGATAGAGCATAACCATATGTTCAAAACATCCTTACTGAAGTATATCAAAATATGCATGGATCTCTCGGTAGCATCAAGTTAACATGGCAAAAAAATATCAGCAAAACAGGGGCTGAAATCAGCAACATCAGGAAGCCTAGTTTGCATGCTTGTGCTAGTCACCACAGAGATCACAAAAATACATGGCATACACCCCTGGAAAGATGGCATGGTATTACAAAACACATGTAGGACTCAAATTCATAGGATGCACACATCAATCATGGCAAAAATGACAAAAGTGCATGTTCTGTTAAGAAACAGAAAATAACATCACATAGCCCTCTTCCAACAGCATTTCGGGCATCAAGATGAGCTCAAATGAAAATGATGCAATGGTATGAAATGATCTACTCTTCGAGGCGAACATTTTGACATATTACACGCAAGAAACGGAGCTACAGGTGCAAAGTTATGGCACGATGAAAATGCAACAAATATCACCGAAAAAAAAAACTTACGAGGATTTTGGGGGAGAAAGTCAACCCCTCGTGGACTGGATCCAGATCCGATCGGGCGAGGTGGAGGCGGCGGGCAGCTGCTTTCGCCGGGCGGTTCGAGGCGGGAGGAGGAGGCGAAGACCGGGCCGGCGGAGGAGGCGGCAGGCGGCGGCCGGCGGGGCGGGAGGCGGCGACGAGCGGGCGGGCGGCAGGCGGCGGCAGCGGCGACGGCAGCCGAGGTGGCGAGGCAGCGGCCGCGTCTTGCCGCCGCCGGGCGCTGGGCCTGGCCGGAGGCGGCGGCGACGGGCGGGAGGGTTTCGCCTGGCCCCGCGGGCCGGCAGCGGGAGGCGGCGAAGTGGGCGCGGTGCCCGTGGCAGCCGCTGATTCGCCAGACGCGGTGGCGGACGCGTCGGTCCGATCCGGACGTGTCCGTGGCGCGAGAGGATTCGTCTAGGGTTTGGGAGAAATGATCCGGGATTTGGAGGAGATGCATATTTATAGGTAGAAGGAGCTAGGAAGCTCCAAATGGAGTGTAGTTTTCGCCCACGATCGTGATCCGACGACGGAGAGCATGGAAGTGACTTAGATGGGTTATTGGACTAATTTGAAGGGGTGTTGGGCTGCAACTTAAAAGAGGCCTTTGCGAGAGTCACGGTTAACCGTTGGAGTACCAAGCGAGCTCCAAATGACCGAAACTTGACGGTGGTCTACGGTGGTATACCAAGGCCACTTGACAAACCTCGGTCCATTCGAGAAATTTAGTACCGCTCACGGAAAACGTAAAGGGGGCGCCGGGGACATAGGAGTGTCGGATTGCAAAGCGGACAACGGGAAAAATGCTCGGAATCATGAGGCGAACACGTATGCAAATGAGATGCACATGATGACATGATATGAAATGCATGACATGGACAAAATGCAAAATGAAGAAAAACCCAACCACGGAGGAATATCATATCACAATGCGAAAATGGCAAGAGTTGGAGTTACAAATATGGAAAGTTACATCCGGGGTGTTACAGAGGCGTGTCTTTGGATTTTTACGGCATAGGAGCCGGACAGGTAATCTGCTCCGCCTTCCTTATCCATTCCTGTCAAAGGAAAAGGGGAAATTAAAACCCGCATAGAGTCAAACTATGTAAAACAAGTGTCCCGTAAAGGGGTAGAATCACTTACCTCGTCGGCCTGGCGCTGCGAGCGAAATCCGCGATCTTGATCAGCGGATGTGAAACTTCAGCGCCCTTGAACAGCACCTTCTAAGCGCCTTTATGCGTTGTGTCGAAGAGCTTGTTCAGCGCTGGTGCTGTTCGGATCGAACTCCATAGATTGAATGCCGCTCTTGGCATGGGAGAATCCGCGGACGAGCATGACTGGACCACGTTAACCAGCTGAGCTTCTTTACCAACTTCTTGATCGAGGGCTTGGAGTCCGTCAACTCCTTGAACTACCCCAGCAAAGCCCTTCTCTTTCCGGGAGGTGAGCTGCGTGGGGATGCAGATCTAAACTTCGGGGGCCGCCCATTTAGGGTCCGCAGCGGCTCGGTGATATAGAACCACCCGATTGCCACCCCTTGGCGGATTCCACGAAGGCCCCTTGAACCAAAGGGCGTTGGGCATCTTGCCCAACATGGCGCCTCTGCACTCCGCAGAGTGCCCTTCACTACCTTCGCTTGACATTGAAGGTCTTGAGCCACAAGCCTAAGTGGGGCTGGATGCGAGAGGAAGGGCTCGCTACACGACGATAAATGCCGAGATCTTGAGGATGAAGTTGGCGCGGATCATGGAAATCCAGGCCGTAGTAGAACATGAGCCCCGGACAAAGGGATGCAGTGGAAAGCCCGTCCAGCGGAGGAAGTGGGGAAGAAATCGGCCCTCTCATGGGGCACAGGGGTGGGGATGAGCTGCCCCTCGTCAGGGCAGCCGGTCTTGTGATGTCGCGGAAAGGTATCCGGCGCCCGCGCGGTTGGCGATTGCTCCTCCTTGGCGGTGGAGGCCAACCATTTACCTCCCGCTCCGGACATGGTCGGAGAAGGTTGAGGCGAGATCTGCGAACTTGGGCGCTGGAGCTCAGTCTGTGGAGATGGATAAGCAAAGGAGGAAGAAGGCGTGGGTGAGAAGGTGAATCCATTATCCCTTATATGGGTGGGCGAAGTCTTACGCGTCCCCACCGGCTTGGTAAAACTCGCTTATCTCCCAAGCGTCACCATCAATGGCGCGGTTGGGTTACCCACCCGTATTGATGAGAATCCCGGATTAAGAAACACGGTCTCTGCCCGACAAGGCGTGCCAAGGAAACCGCTTCGCTAAATCTTGCTGAGGTTGTAAAGTAAAAACAATTCGAGTAATGGCTTGGTAGTGGTGTGGCGTCATGCACAAAAAAAAGCGTCGAGCAGATTGAACTTGTGTATATATTATTATTCTCTCTACGGTGGAATGTGGAATTTATTTTGCGAGCCGGACACTATCTGGTGTTCACAATCTTCTATTATTTGGAGGAGGAACCCGCCTTGCAATGCCAAGCAATATCTGCGTCGGACTTATCGTCATTGAAGCCTGGTTCGGGGACTCTTGAGGAGTCTGGATTAGGGGTGTCCGGATAGCGGACTACCATCATCACCGAACTATCATCTGCGGACTATCATCATCGACCGGACTCCAAGACTATGAAGATACAAGATTGAAGACTTCTCCTGTGTCCGGATGGGACTTTCCTTGGCGTGGAAGGCAAGCTTGGCGATCTGGATATGTAGATCTCCTACCATTGTAACCGACTCTATGTAACCCTAGCCCTCTCCGGTGTCTATATAAACCGGATGGCTCTAGTCCGTGGGACTATCATCACAACAACCCTTACAATCATACCATAGGCTAGCTTCTAGGGTTTAGCCTCCTTAATCTCGTGGTAGATCCACTCTTGTAAACATCCACAATATCAATATCAATCGAGCAGGGCGTGGGTTTTACCTCCATCAAGAGGGCCGAACACAGGTAAAACATCGTGTCCCTTGTCTCCTATTACCATCCGCCTAGGCCTTGATTCGGGACCCCTACCGAGATCCGCCGGTTTCACACCGACAAGGGGTGCTTGGAACTTTAGCCTCTTAAAGAGACTATTTTAGTCGAGACTAAAATAAGTCCCTTGGATCCAAGCACCCTCTAAGCATCTGGAATTCTTTGACAAAACTAAGCACCTGAAATTCTTTGACAACTAAACTGCTGGCTATATGATGTTGGCCATATATATTATGCGTATATAATGTGAAGAAACAGTGGTAGTACTATACCAACTAAAAGATGAAATGTAAGAAATACTAGTATGTGCGTCTTGAAGAGTTAAAGTAACGGAAGAAACATAACATAGTTACATTGGGGGCTCAAAGACAACACACCCTCAAATTAAATTAAGCACACCTGAAATTAAACTTTGCAACTATTCCGGTGAACCTTTGCATTAGAACCACCATGAGCAACGATCGCCACCTTACTCGGGTCCTCGTCCACATCCTCGACTTCATCCTTGTCCCTCTTCCTCTTGGCGATACTTCTTTGCTTGAACCTTTTGCTTGGCTGTTGCTCTTCATCCAACCCTTGTAGATATTGAAGCAAAGGTAGCCATCCATTGCAGCGTAGTGGATGTGGTCTATATCTAGTACATTCCGCTACCATGCATGACGATGAAAGCGTGTAATGAGGTTTCTCCGGTTTACCGTATGAAGGATGAACCATGGCTCTGCCGGTGTCGACGTGAAAGGTGACGAGAGGGCACCGACCGATTCTTACGGAGGTCGAAGGGGTTGCCTACAACGAGGCCGATCCGACCCAGGACTTATTCGTCGTTCTTAAAGTCTATAGTAATGAATTTCACTATTTTGTCCTTGAGGAAGTTCTTAAAATCCTGGCACTCAACGTCGGCATGGCATATGTGGTAGACCAAGCAAACGTTATGTACGCAAACCTACATCACGGCGGGCTTCTTCCTCTCGTCATCCTTTAGATCCTTCTCTCGTCCCAGGACTATGGTGTACTCAACATCTAGCCCAGCGACCCACTCATCATCAGAGTTTTCGAACATGCGTCTGAAGCGAGAAAGGCATCCTTTCACCGTCGCGGAAGAACGGGTGTAGATGACGTCGAACTCATCTCCGGTGATGGTTCTAACCTTGTACTCACCACCGATCGTGGACATTTGGGACGCCATGGATTTGGGAGGAGGGTTAGGATTAGTGGAACTGCCGTAATGTGAATGGGCGGGGCGACTAGGAAGCGAACCGCCGTAGTATTGAAGGGCGTGCGGGGAGCAGTAGGAAGCGAACTGCCGCGTCACGAATGGCGGGGTAGTGGCTTTCCATTCTCCCATGATCACGGGCTTCGAGAGCCCTTGGATCTGAGATCGAGCGGTTGCATGGCGTGATTCTAGACCTATGGGTGAATATCCTATCCTAGAGGTTATTCGCAAATTTTTAGCAACTTAGCATGCGACCGTTTGATCTCAGATCCAAGGGCTGCCAACAGCCGTATCATGGTCGCGCCTACCACGACCGTCGCGTCGCTTTCATGTGGTCGCGCCTTTGGAGATTTAACACGATCGTTAGGCTATCGATGTTGGCATGTCATACATAGTCATCACTTAGTCACTCATACTACAACAAGGTTTTGGCTATAAGGTTGGCTATAAGTGTATTTATTTTTACTTCTCTCTATCTCTTTCTTCGTACTCCCTCAGTCCCATAATATTAGAGCGTTTTGACACTAGTGTAGTGCCAAAACGTTCTTATATTATGGGACACAGAGCTACTAGTATTATTGCATTTGCCAAGGGTGACCACTTCCAATGAAATGGTGTTGCTAAGTTTGCTTCATTTAATTAGCTATACACTCAAAATTGTCTTTTCACCTAGGTACACGCGCTTAGCACTGTTTTTTCCTTGGGTCACCAAACTAGTCTCTCTCTTCTTGATTAACTTGCCAAATCAGACTTTATGCCTATGTGGCAAGCTTAAGCACCTGTAGGAGCAAGTAAAAGTAAGTACAATAGTGCGCTTTACATAGCATTTTTGCATATGTGGAGGAAAGAGAGGTAAGGAAAAAGTGGAGAAGTGGGCTCTCATGCAAGAGCTAGCCTCTACTACATGGTGAGCATTGGGAGAGGCACCTGTATGGAGGTGGTCAGGAATCTGGGAGACTCACGCCGGTCGTGGCCTTGATTAAAATGATAATGGCAAGTCAAATCACGGGCCCCACCTGTCCAGCATAACTTCATTGTCAAATCACACAGCCCTCGTTTGCAGCATCCTACTCCCTCGTCTTCTCGCGTCTCTGTCGAACCGACTAGGCGGAACTGCCCGCCGCCTACCACGCAGGAAAAGCCCCGCCCTCGACTTTTAAATAGTATACAGTATACTAATTTTGTATCCATGGATTGCGCCCGCGCCATGGAGAAAAGCGTCTAAAAGCGGAGGAGAGCGGCGGTCTTGCAATAGAGAAGAGGAGAGGCGAGATGGTGGTTTTGGAATGGAGATGATGGAGAGGAGAGGAGGTGGTTTTGCAATGGAGAAGATCGAGAAGAGGAGAGGCGAGGCGATGGTTTTGGAATGGAGATTATGGAGAGGAGAGGAGGTGGTTTTGCAATGGAGAAGAGGGAGAGGAGGCGTCTTGCAGCGATTTAGGATTAGACGAGAGGGCTGGCTGCTGTGGATGGATCAAAATCAAAATCAATTTACCCTTCAATTAATAAGCGACCCCACATTAACTAGTCTCCCTTTTATTACGGGTCATAATTGACCATGATTTTCGCTTTATAAAATATATGTTATACATTGCAAAAATAATATAATTTGAAAGTACATTCGAATCTGAACCAAAGCGATACAATTTTTGGTGACATGCATTCACATTTGCTTGTCAAATCGATGCGTGGTCAAACTTTGACCCAAAATCATAAAACAACAAAAAAAATACTTCCAAGACCAGCGCCGCTCTTCCACTCTTCTCCTCTTAAACCACCGCCGCTCCTCTCCTATTCCAATCTAAATGCAGCGCCGCTCCTCTCCTCTTCCATTTCAAAACCACCGCCCCTCCTCTCCTATTCTAGTCCAAAACCAGCGTCGCTCCTCTCCCGTTCTAATCCAAAACCAGTGCTGCTCCTCTCCTCTTCCATTCAAAAACCACCGCCGGCGAGTGAAGGTGCTGTGGAGAAGTAGATCGATGAAGGAGTACAACCGATATGTGAGGATCGCAGACGGCGACCACTGTGAAGCTAGCTAGGATGTTGGAGATCTGATCTTGGTTTGACAACAAGACTAACTAAGCGGCGGCAGCGACATCCATGGCCAAATATCTGCAATAGGCGAATAGGCGGCGATACTCCGGAGGAATCGCACTAAAGTACATAGAGCTGCTCCTCAGGCCATGGAGCAAAGAGATTCACGAATCCGATCGTGAGGAAGCGGTGGTGGGAGTACCGATCCTAGATGGAGCATCCACCAAAGATTGAAGGATCGAGCATCTCTGGTGCCGTTTGTGAGGTGTCTGCCGGAAGCGAGCGGTGGAGTCTTCGTCGACCGGACCCAACTGCAAGAGGAGAAAAGCAGTTGGCACGACGATGCTTCCTCTCCATCGTCTCCCTCGCCATTCACATCGTCTCACAGGCGGCTTTACGCGCCGAGGAATAGGAGGGCTGCCCCCCCAGCCCAATAGTCGGGCAGGTTGTGAATTGTCGGGAGGAGCTTAGGGTTGTCGGTGTTTGCAAGTTGTGAATTGTGTCTTGTGTTGTGTATTTTGAGAGTACTTTCATATATGAATGTCTTTTGAATTTCAGATTTGCAGTATTGAGCATATGAAGTATTTTATGAATTCTAGAGATCTATTTTAGCACTTAAAAAATGTAGTTTCATAGGAGTATAAAAGTGCGGACAATGTGATTCTCGGAGAAAAGCGCAAGTTTCGATTTGAGATAAGCGCAACTTTGAAGCGAGCATTTATATTAACACGGCCTTTTCAGGACATGGTTAACATCATGTTGGATGTTTTATTCATGGTCGAAAATGGAACTACCAGCCGATTAACATCATGCTGATCAACATTCATGCATAGCACATCTTCATATGATGCAGTCAAAATGCCCACACAATGTCAGTGTGCGAAACACGGAGAAAAGCGAGGGGCGAAGTTTTGGCAAGTGTTGGGCGTGGTTTTGGGCTGCCTCGTCTAGGCTTTCATTTTAACATCGCAGCCCACGACCTCGGATGGGAGGTCCATAGGCCTGTTTGTATTTTCTTAGGGCCATCATGTATCGACCGGCCTATGGACCTCCCATCCGAGGTTTTATTTTGGCAGCCCAATTTATGTATTTTTTGAAGAAAGCAGAGGTCTGTTCTATTTTTCTATATAAGAATAGGAGCATGAGGTCCAACTTATGTTTCCTTCTAACTATATTATATATATTTAAATTATTTTATATGTTGACTGTTTAGTTCACATACTCCCTCCTTTTCGGTTTATAGGGCTTATCTCAAAATTTTAGTTTTTCCATTTTATAAGGCTCAATTTGGTTGTTTTCCATCATGCATTAAATCATTGCATGCAAGTATTAAGAGAAAATTGACCAATGCATGTACTTTATGCATGCATGCATTGCAATTTATGCATTGATAAACATAAATTTTTGAGGAAAACAAGTGCATTAATTAGGTGCTTTTGCAAACTACAAAAAAGTATTCCATCATTCATCATCTACCTTGATTGGTGAGATTTTTGAATTGAGCCCTATAAACAAAAAAGGAGGGAGTAATTAGCAAATAGATGACCGCTCTCACGATCCCCTTCACCCCCGCCACCACCTCCACCCTCGCCGCCGCCCCCGCCACTACCTCCACCCTCGCCGCCGCCATAGATCTCGCCTCCACCCCCTGCCTCCTGACTCTGGGCGCGCCTGCCCCCCTCAGCAAGTCCACTCGCGTGCCCCATGGAGTCGCCGGCCATATCCACTGGGGCATGGCTAGAAGACAGGCAGATGTACAAGATGCATCTCCCACATGTCTACAAAGCCTTCCTGCGGATGCTCCAGCCGCTCGACTCCGTCGCGCCGGCGGTGCTGCGGGAGACTCGAGGAGGAGATGGAGGGAGGCGAGGCGTCTTGGATCATGACGGCGCTCTCTCTGGACCCAGTGCACCGCGAATGGAGGAAGCGGAGGAGGAAGCTGGGATGGAGGAAGCCGAGGAGGGACCGAATCCGTTCTCTCACTCGCGCAGGTATGCTCGGATGTGCAAGGATCATGTGGATTGGGAGCTGCTGAATCTAGCCTGCGGATCTACTTCGAAGGAGATTTCTCGGAGAAGCACAGGATGCCCCACCCCAGTGAGCCGCCGATTGCGTTCGTTCGATGGGCGAAAGGAGAAGTGAATTTAGGAGATCCACGCCCGTCTTTGCGAGTTGGGAATGCTTGGTGGGCTCCCCACCCACCGCCACACCGGGCCGGGCAGGTGGATCCCCTACCTCTCCCCAAACCTGCGGAAGATTGAAATTAGGCTTGCAATCTGCTTCAATTGAGCTGTCTGGTGGTTATTTACGCTACGAGAGACAACATCTGGTGGAGGATGAGAAGGAACCAGGAACTCGATGAATTTCCCCTATCACAATGGGGGAGCGCCGGTTGGGCGGTGGTGCGGCACACCTCCGCCCCAAATGGGGGCACAATCTGGGCAGGCTCTGTAATTGCCCAAGATCAATCTGCTGGTGGTTCGACTCTCGGATCGGTGGGAAATCTCAAGGCAAGAATCAGCAAAAGAAGAGATAGGACATCGAAATCTGCTCCTGCCTTGCCTTGGACCTTATAGCATACTCGAGGTGATCTGCTACAAGCTGTGGGGGAACAAGGCATCATTTGGATAAATGTGTCAAGCTCAAGAGTTGTTTTATCGCAAAATGGTTATCCATAAAGTTGAGAATTTCCCTATCGGAAGGAAAACCCACAGGATTACGCTAGATATGTTGGAAGTCTTGCTCGAGGATTATGTCCACCATTGGCGAAATTTTACGTGACACGAGAATTAGATAGTTTCTTTCCCTTTCTAGTTGTAGAGCTCTGCCTGAGATGTGGTAGTGACCACACTCCTTTGCTCTAGGACTCTGGTCTTAACCAAACTCCAAAGAGCAATAGTTTTAAATTTGAAAAGTGGTGGTTGCTTAGAGAAGATTTTCTTGAGCTAGTCGGGAAAATCTGGAATGAACCTCTTGGGAGCAGCTGCCCCTAGAAAATTGGCGAGATCAAAATCAGGAGATTTAGAAGAACTACCAAAGGTGGAACTCCAATGAGGAAGCTAATCTTAGAAGAGACAAAAGGCTTCTCCTCCTTGAGTTTGATTCTCTAGATATTAAAGCGAAACCACTTGACCTCTCCGAAATTGAGACTAATAGATTAAACTTTGTCCATGGAAAGCTCAAGAAAATTTGGCTTCAAGAAGAAATCAAAGCCAAACAAGGTCTAGAGATAGGAACATTAAGGAGGGTGATAGAAATACTGCTTACTTCCATGTAGTAGCTAACGGAGGAGGAGAAAACCCTCATTCACTCCTTGATGGCCCTAATGGCCTGATTCTTGAGGTAGATGAGATCTTTGAAAGTGGCTAGTGACTTCTACAAAGACACATTTTAATAAAGAAAACCCTTACGGTTCTCTCTACAAAACAATTTTTCTCTGCTTACGAAAAAGTCTCTCCTGCTGAAAATGAGCTGCTAGAAGCCCTTTTTGAGAGGAGTGAAGGAAGCCATTTTAGCTCTTATCTGATGGGGCTCCTGGTCACGATGGGATTCCTTCTTGTTTTACCAGCATTTTTGGGACTTGGTGAAAAATGATCTCTTAGATCTTTTTCAAGCCTTTCATAGAGGAGAGTTGGATCCAGCAACTTACTCATGGGGGGGGGTCTATTGGGGTCAAGTTAAATAACTGTGAAAGTGATTTTTTTCCTTACTGGTAAAGGCCTTAGGCAAGGTGACCCCATCTCCCGCTTTTTTAATTTAGTAGTGGGCGTTCTTACTAAAATCTGAGCAAAGCTGCTGATCATAGTCGATTGCGGGGCTCATCACGAGTGCCTGCCTGGTGGCATCATCTTCCTTCAATATGCAGATGATACCATCCTTTTCTTAGACAATGACTCCACACATGCTAGGAATCTGAAAATTGTTCTAACCTGTTTTGAACAAGTCTCAGGCATGAGAATCAACTACTCTAAAACATAACTCATCCCTATCAACATGGATGATCAGGAGTTGGCTGACTTCCTCTCTATTCTAGTCTGTAATAAAGGTAACTTCCCCATTAAGAACCTAGGTATCCCTTTCCACTATGATAAACTGAGGAGAGAGGATATCCAACCCCTTCTGGGTAAAATCATTAAAAGGATTGCTGGGTGGAGGGGCAAACTTCTCTCTTACAGAGGTAGATTGATCCTCATACAAGCTTGTTTGGCTAGCATTCCAGTGTATCTCCTCTCCTTCTTGAAGTTCCCTAAATGGGCAGTGAACCTCATCAATTCTCAGATATCTCATTGCTTGTGGAATGATTTTGAGGGAAATAGGAAGCTACACCTTGCTAATTGGGCCCTAGTCTCTATGAAAAAAGATTTTGGAGGCATAGGCATGCCTAACCTCCAAGAAATTAACATCTGTCTTCTAGGGTCTTGGATTAAAAGATTCTATGAGGAAGACCTGAAACCCTGGAAGCTTCTTATTGCCCATAAATACCTAGGAAATAAACCTAATATTTTTGTCCCTTCCTCTAACCCTAAGACCTGTAAATTCTGGAAAGGATTAAAATCTATTATACATGCTGTGAAATTTGGCTATAGATGGAACATAGGGGATGGGAGCGAGAACCAGGTTACAGGGAAGATACTTGGTTTGGCACATCCCCTAGCAGTCAATTTTGGCCTATTTACTCTGCTGCAATGAGCTTAACAAAAGTGTCAATGAAGTTTGGGACGGTCGATGCCTAAAATTCTCTTTTAGAAGGAACTTTAGTGATACTCTCATGGAACAATGGTTCGGTTGGAGAAATTGCCAAAAGCATTACCTTTCTTGCCGAGCGGATGCCTGATTTGGCGGTTGGACAATAAGGAAGTATTCCTCCAGCTCCCTCTATCATGTTATCAACTTTAGAGGTTCAACCCATGTTTATCCTGCTGTCTGGAAATTGAGAGTTCCCCTAAAATTCATGTATTTCTCGGCTTCTCTCCAAAAAAATTGATGACTAGGGATAACCTTAGGAAGAGACACATCATCAAACCCCTTGATTGTGTTTCTTGCTTGGAACATGAGTCTTGTTCTCACCTATTTTTGAATGTATAGTTGCTAAACATCTACGGGCCCACATTGAGGAATATTTCTCTAGTCAGATTGGCTCATCCTTGAATCTGTCACGGATTCTGGATTGCTACCAAAAGTGCTCGATTTTAAACACTTTTAGCTCAGCTGTCCTTTGGTGCCTCTAGAAATATAGAAATGCTATGATTTTCAGTAACACCTCCTGGATTTCCATTCCATGAGTCTTGAGTTTGATCGGGAACATGGTGAGGCTGGGCGATTCTCTCCTCCGGATCGGACAAGGACAAGTTGATGAGTTTCATGGAAACCCTAACAAGATCCCTCCAGAAACCGTTGGCGATCACTTGTGGCTGAACAAGGCTCGACCTGCTCTGGGGCTGGACCCGTGGACTCGTCTCAAGATCTCTGATGAAGATGATGGGCACTGGCACCGAAAAGAGGACATCCACCATGCTCGCCTTCCAGCCGGTGTCTCCGCTTGCTTCTTGGTGCAGCAGGTGACCGGCCCCTCGGTGAAGACCATGAAGGGTTATTTGGACCCTCCTTGTGTCATTTGAGTGCTCTATCCGCTCTTCCTTTGGCACCTTTCGGGTGATTTGTGTTGTTAGAGAACTTGTTCATCCACCCCACCTAGTTTGTAGCTTTTCTACCTTTGCTTTGAACTGCTCTTTGAGCTCTTTGTATCGAGAATATGTTGTGGTTTCGTTCTCAGCAATGGAACAGGGAGATGCTCCATGTTTTTCTAAAAAGAATATTTTATATGTTATTATATATTATTTTATTGACATCATATATTTAGAGATACTTACATATGTAAGAAAACAATATCCCACATCCTATTAACTTATAAAAATAATTTCTTAACAAATAAAATCTTGGATTGTTTTGGCACGAAAATCCTTGTGATTGTGTACAAAAGCTTGGTAAGATTTAAGGACGAATGTAATAATATCACTAATTATTTAAATATATTTATAACAAAATGCTCAGCCCCTTTTTATTTTTTGATAACATTGCTGGCCCAACCCAATATTATAATTAGAATCAGCCCAGCAAAATCGTGTATTTCGAGAAAGTGCAAATGGCCTGTAATTATTTAGGAAATAAAATAAATTGGCCGCATGGACGTTACATTATTTGTTCACCCAGCCCAGCTAATGGCTGTAATTCAAAAAAAAAGATCAAATTGACTGTAAATTCTACCGCACAAAAAGAAAAGACTGTAAATTCTGAAAAAATGGGTTGAATACGTGCCACATTTTTGGAGGCTGAAATGTGGGCCAATAGGTGAAAATAGCATAAGCCGTTGTCAATTTAGTCAACAAATGATTACGACATGTTAGCGTTGGATTTACATCCAACGACCGGCATCCATCTTCAATCTTTAGTCTTCTTCCTCCGGCGCCGCTGAGACCACCTCCGCCTCCTGCTGCTAGCAGCTCTGCTTGCAACCGCTATGAGCGCTACTCCACCGTTAGCCATGCCATCCTCCACCCCTCCACACCTCCTGTTCTTCTCCACCGACTACCGAACCACACGCACTAGAACCAGTTAACCCTCGTACACCTCTCCGTGCAGTGACTCTACTCGCGTCTTCCCATCTCGGCTCGTTGCTGTCCGGGGCCTCGCCGTCGTCCACCACCTTGGATGCGCTCGGCAAGCGTGGTCAACATGGTCAACAAACGACACCATCGAGTAGGCGTGCGTGGAGAGGCGACAGCTGGGTCCTTGAAGGAAATATGCCCTAGAGGCAATAATAAAGTTATTATTTATTTCCTCATATCATGATAAATGTTTATTATTCATGCTAGAATTGTATTAACCGGAACATGATACATGTGTGAATACATAGACAAACTTAATGTCACTAGTATGCCTCTACTTGACTAGCTCATTGATCAAAGATGGTTATGTTTCCTAACCATAGACATGTGTTGTCATTTGATTAATGGGATCACATCATTAGGAGAATGATGTGATTGACTTGACCCATTCCGTTAACAGCACTTGATCGTTTAGTATATTGCTATTACTTTCTTCATGACTTATACAAGTTCCTATAACTATGAGATTATGCAACTCCGTTTGGGAGGAACACTTTGTGTGCTACCAAGCGTCCTAGCAATGCGGGTGATTATAAAGGAGCTCTCTGGTGTCTCCAAAGGTATATGTTGGGTTGGCGTATTTGAGATTAGGTTTTGTCACTCCGATTATCGGAGAGGTATCTCTGGGCCCTCTCGGTAATGCACATCACTATAAGCCTTGCAAGCAATGTAACTAATGATTTAGTTACGGAATGATGCATTACGTAACGAGTAAAGAGACTTGCCGGTAACGAGATTGAACTAGGTATTTGTAGGACCTTGAAGTATGTCTAGAGGGGGGGTGATTAGACTACTTGGCCAATAAAAACCTAACCTTTTCCCAATTTTAGACTTTGGGATATTTTAGCTATCTTTGAACAAGTCAAGCAATCATCACACAATTCAAGCAAGCATGCAAAGAGTATATTGGCAGCGGAAATTAAAGCATGCAACTTGCAAGAAAGTAAAGGGAAGGGTTTGGAGGATTCAAACGCAATTGGAGACACAGATGTTTTTGTCGTGGTTCCGATAGGTGGTACTATCGTACATCACGTTGATGGAGACTTCAACCCACGTGAGGGTAGCAGTTGCTTGAGTCCTTGAGGCTCCACCCGGAAGGGTCCACGAAGAAGCAACCTTGTCTATCCCACCATGGTAAATAAGCCCACGAAGGACTTGCCTCACTAGCGGTAGATCTTCACAGTAAGCGATCTCCTTGCCCTTACAAACTCCTTGGTTCAACTCCACAATCTTGTCGAGGCTCCCAAGTGACACCTAGCCAATCTAGGAGACACCACTCTCCAAGTAACAAGCGGTGTGTTGATGATGAACTCCTTGCTCTTGTGCTTCAAATGATAGTCTCCCCAACACTCAACTCTCTCTCACAGGATTTGGATTTGGTGGAAAGAAGGTTTGAGTGGAAAGCAACTTGGGAAGGCTAGAGATCAAGATTTATGTGGTTGGAATGGAATATCTTGGTCTCAACACATGAGTAGGTGATTCTCTCTCGAGGCGGTAAGTTGGAAGTGTAGGTTTGTTACGATGGCTCTCTCCACGAATGAAGAGGAGGTGGAGGGGTATATATAGCCTCCACAAAAATCTAAGCTGTACACACAATTTACCAAACTCGGTGGGACCGACTCAACAAACTCGGTCGAACCGATTTAGTAAACCTAGTGACCGTTAGGGTTTTCGGTGGGACTGACATGCATCTCGGTAGGACCGATATGGTTAGGGTTAGGGCATAACGTAATCTCGGTGAGACCGATTACACAAACTCGGTGAGACCGATTTTGGTAATTAGCTAACCCGAGAGTTGGTCGGAGTAAACTCGGTGGGACCGATTAAGCTCTTCGGTGAGACCGAAATGTTACGGAAGGAAGCAGAGAGTTTACATTGCAATCTCGGTGGGACGATCACTCACTTGGTTAGACCGAAGCGTTCTGAAGGGAAGCAGAGATATTACAACCCCATCTCGGTGAGACCGAGATCCCTATCAGTGAAACCGATTTGCCTAGGGTTTATGGCGTTGGCTATGACATTTGAACTCGATGGCGCGGATAGAAAGAATCGGTGGGGCCGAGTTTGACTTTGGGTTTAGGTCATATGTGGATGTGAGAAAGTAGTGGAGGGTTTTGGAGCATATCACTAAGCACATGAAGCAAGAGGCTCATTAAGCAACACCTCATCCCTCCTTGATAGTATTGGCTTTTCCTATAGACTCAATGTGATCTTGGATCACTAAAATATAAAATGTAGAGTCTTGAGCTTTTGAGCTTGAGCCAATCCTTTGTCCTTAATATTTTGAGGGATCCACTTTCATCATCCATGCCATGCCAATCATTGAGCTTTCCTGAAATATTCATCTTGGAATAGTATTAGCTCAATGAGCTATATGTTGTTATGAATTACCAAAACCACCTAGGGATAGTTGCACTTTCAGTATTGAGATATCGACGATCGAATCTCGGGCAAGTAACATACCGATGACAAAGGGAACAACGTAGGTTGTTGTGCGGTTTGACCGATAAAGATCTTCGTAGAATATGTAGGAGCCAATATGAGCATCTAGGTTCCACTATTGGTTATTGACCGGAAACAGTTCTAGGTCATGTCTACATTGTTCTCGAACCCGTAGGGTCTGCACGCTTAACGTTACGATGACAGTTTTATTACGAGTTTATAGTTTTGATGTACTGAAGGTTGTTCGGAGCCCCGGATGTGATCACGGACATGACGAGGAGTCTCGAAATGGTCGAGACATAAAGATTGACATATTGGAAGCCTATATTTGGATATCGGAATCGTTAGGGGTGAAATCGGAGTTTTACGGAGTGCGGGGTTCGGAACCCCCGAGGGTTAATGGGCCTACATGGGCCCTAAGGGAGAAAGAGGAGGGCGGCCGGGCAGGCCAGGCGGCCCCCCCTAGTCTGAATAGGACAAGGAAGGGGCGGCGCCCCCTCCTCTTTCCCCTTTCCTTCCTTCTCCAACAAGGCAAGGGGAGTCCTACTCGGTGGGAGTAGGACTCCTCGGCGCACCCTAGGGGGCAGCACCTCCTCCTCTCCTCCTTTATATATCACGGGGCAGGGGGCACCCCATGACACACAAGTTGATTTTCGTGATCGTTCCTTAGCCGTGTGCGGTGCCCCTCCACCATATTCCACCTCGGTCATATCGTGGCGGTGCTTAAGCGAAGCCTGCGTCGATGGAACATCATCACCATCACCACAGCCGTCGTCTTGTGGAACTCTTCCTGACACTTTCTGGATCGGTCCGGGGATCGTCATCGAGCTGAGCGTGTGCTAGAACTTCGGAGGTGCGTAGTTTGATTGCTTGATCGGTCGGGCCATGAGGCGTGCGACTACATCAACAGCGTTGTTATAACGCTTCGCTTCGGTCTCGAGTGCGTGGACAATACTCTCCCTCTCGTTGCTATACATCACCATGATCTTGCGTGTGCGTGGGAAATTTTTGAAATTACTCGTTCCCCAACATCCACGACGCACACAAGGAAATGCCTCCTTATTACAGCATAAAATAATGATTCCTCCACGACATCCGGGACCCACGGAAGGGCCTCTCATAATTTAGCGAAAATAGCGTGCCCCGCCGACATGTTGGACTCACCACTATCTTCGCATGCAAGGAAGTGCCTCCTTATTACGCACAAAAAATGAATATTCCCCACCTTCATTGGAACCCGGCATAGTGGGAAGTTGACTTAATGGGCCTACCAAGTTGGCGGGGACGGAGGGCTTTGTCAACTTAGTCAATATGAGCGATTCTAGCTCCTATTACCGTCGATGTTCATCCAGCGGCCGTGGTGCTTCTTCAACCTCTGGTCTTCTTGCTCGGCCGCCCAAACCAGCGGCAGTCGTGTCGCGTGCTCCTGCCTCCCGTGGCGGCTGTCTTTGCCTTGAGCCTCACCGCCCCTACTACTCCCTACCGCTGGCGAGGCCATCCCTCTACTCACCCATACCCCTGTTATTCTGCGGCGACAACAGCCTCACACCGCAAGAGAACCGGTGAACCCTCGTACTCCTCTTGGCGTGGGCATCCACTATTACATCTTCCCGGCTCCGAGTCGTCCCCTTCCTAGTCCTGCGCGTTGTCCACCGCCCTAGTGCTCTCGGTAGCGTGGTCAGCGTGGTCAATGACCGACTTCCATCGGAAGAAATGCAGTGCGATGGAGAGGTGACAGGTGGGTCGGTGACAGGAAGTGCCTCCTTATTACATAAAAATTATTCCTCCACGTGACAGCGAGGGACCCACCGGATGGGACACCTTATTTCCGCGAAAAAACGTTTCCCCGACTTCTAGGACCCACCGGACGGGCCAGCGTATTTCCCGAAAAAAATGTTCCCCCGCTGTCGGCTCGGACCCACGGAAGTGCCTCCTTATTACGCACAAAAAATGAATAATCCCCTGCTGGTGGGACCCACCATGGTGGGAGGCTGACTTAATGGGCCTACTAAGTTGGCTGGGGCGGGGCCTTTGTCAACTTTAGTCAATATGAACGATTCTAGCTCGAGTGACGTGCGATGTCCATCCAGCGGCCGTAGTGCTTCTTCAACCTCTGGTCTTCTTGCTCCGGCCGCCAAAGCGGCGCCCGGTCGTCTGCATGCTCCTGCCTCCGTGGCCGGCTGTCTTTGCGCGGAGGCCTCACGCCCCTACTATTCCCACGGCGGCCAGGCCTGCGGCGACGGCAACCTCATACCGCGGCCGAACTAGTGAACCCTCGTACTCCTCTCCGCGGGCTTCCCGCGCGTCTTCCCGGCTCCCGTCGTCCCCTTCCTAGGCCTCGCCGTCGTCCACCGCTCTGGTGCTCTCGGCGTGGCGTGGTCAACTTGGTCGAGCGACTTCCACCGGACGTGGGTACATGCGTGGAGAGGCTGACAGCTTGGGTCCGGCCCGCGACAAGGAAGTGCCTCCTTATTACGCGAAAATAACGTTCGACCGGCCACGTTGAAAGCGGGATCCTGTTCATCGGGGAGGGTCTAGCGTACCACAAAGCGGAGAAATGAAACTCCTCGGTCGAAGCAGGGGTCTGTTATCGGGAGGGTGTGGCGTACCGCAAGCAGGACTCCACGGATCTGTTCATCTCCACCGTCGACCCCCTCCGGCCTCCACGGGCAACCTTTGTTCATCCACCGTCGACCTCCTCCGGCCTCCACTGCATTTGTTCATCCACGGGCTCCTGTTCATCCAGCCTCCACATGCGCGCTACTCCACCGGCTCTTTGTTCAACCAGCCGTCTCCACGGGCTCTGTTCAACCACCCCTCCACAGACTCTGTTCATCCTGCCCTCCACAGGTGGTCCTGTTCATCCAGCCCTCCGGGGTCCTGTTCATCCAGCCCCAACCGGCTCGTCGTCGAGTCTTGTTCATCGGAGAGCAACACCACGGGGTCCTGTTCATCCACCCCAGGAAGCTGTTCATTCAACCCCCCACAATGCTCACTGATTCATCCAAAAGCGGCATCGATCGGCTTGATTAGCAGCGATAGCGAAGAATCGCTCGATCGGGTTCGATTAACAACCATTGATCGATCGCTCGGGTTCGATGTAGCGTAGCCTCTGATTCAATCGCTTTCGGGTTCGATTAGAGCCCAACGCCTCGCTTAGGGTTGATTAGAAATAACGCCTCGCTTTTACACGCGTCGTACAAGAAAGCGTGCATCGCTCGGCCCCGACCACCCACCGTAGCAGGGACTTCCCGATATTTTCCGCGCCCTCGCTTCTACCACGGTTTTTTCCGTCATGGGCGGCCCAAAGAATGTCATGCAGCTGCATCTCGGCCGCCGGAGAAAAGCCCATTTACATCATGATTTTTGTCATAAGTAAGGCCCACAACATGTATGATGATACGGGTTTTGTCACAGTTATCGTCATAGAAGTGTCATATGTATGAAAGAAAAAAATTTCGTTCGGCCCAAAATGTCACGGATGTGTCTTTTTTTGTAGTGGAAGCTGTGTTCCAAGCCCTAACTAGGATCGACTGGGCAACTATTGACTTCCAGCCGCTGGGTAGAGATGAGGAGGATGAACCAGTGCAAGATGATCCGTAGCCATCAAGTCAACCTAGTGACGAATCATGATCCGGAGGCCGGGTTAGCCTTCTGCGAACCGCCACACTTGCTGAAAAACAATTATTCTTTTGGGCACTGAAACGCCTTGTAATAGGCTAGTTAAAACACTTGGTCTACTATGCCATCGTGCATATTTATTTTCGCCTGACGCTTGTTAATCCGCCATGCTTTAAGACATATGATGTTCATAATCCATAGCGATTTATTCAATCTGTTCCTGCATACAAGAAGTTGAAAGTGTCACGGCGGTTTACCACAGACGGGTCATGATACCCATATATATATATATATATATATATATATATATATATATATATATATATATATATATATATATATATATATATATATATATATATATATATATATATATATAGGACAAATATTTCCTACAAGCAGTGGTAGTTACCATCACTTGCGTTTTGTGTATGTTGTATGTAGTATCTGTCGAAACCGAGGTAATATGCGTGTAGTATGTAGTATATAATAATGATTAGGTAGTATATATACTAATTTTTAGGTAGTATGTACCATTTTTTGAGTATGCTCTTTTTCACATACAAATATATACGTATTTCACAAATATAAAAAAACTATGGGTTCATATGCAATTTTTCATATAACTTGCTTTGAAATATCTTAGATATATTATATGAACATATTTAAAATAATAAAATAGTATATATAGTACCACATGGTAGTATATGAGACATGTAGGGTAACTACCACGGGTGGTAGGATGAATTTTCCTATATATATATATATATATATATATATATATATATATATATATATATATATATATATATATATATATATATATATATATATATATATATATATATATATATATATATATATATATATATATATATATATATATATATATATATATATATATTTTAGAACCAAGGCTGTAAAGATAATCAAATATGAAAATAAATGATACCTATGATATTGAATCACATCGTTGGTTGACCAACTTTTGTAGTGAGGTGATAACCCCAATCTTGAGTAATGATAACTCCTTTCATACGTGCGGTTTATGATAAAAAACCGTCTTAGGGTTGTGATAAACACGGTTTATCCATATTCAATCTTGGCGACTTATAGTGAAACCAGACCCGGTTTAATAAACTCCGGATTATGGCGATCATGTCTTGACAACTTTGTAGTTGAAAGCGAACCCGGGTTAAAGAGCGCGGTTTATCAAAAGCGTCATAAATCTCGCCGAAGGAGAAAAAATTGGCAAATAAAAGTCATATAAAAACTTGTAGTCGAGGCTTTTCACGGGCTGCGGGCCCCAAATTGAGCTTTTCATGGGCTGCCAGAGCCAGAGTTAAACCATTTACAAAGCCTTTTAAGATGGACCTCAATCTTTAACCAATAATCGTTTTAACTACTGACAAGTTCAGGTCTTATGAGATTGACTTGTCAAAGTTAGACCAGAATCATATCAGAGTTTACACAGACGGGTTGACTTACTTAAAAAAGCAGGCTAACCGGGGTTTTAGGTGTATACACGGGCTTCCAAGCCGTGGCTTGATAGCCTATTACAAGTGTAGATTCTTTCATCATTGTGATAGCAAAGAATCCCCAAGCAATATTTTGAGACGTGCTCAGTGGGTGCCTATGTTTGAGTTGTTCTTTTGCAACACTCTTTTTGGCCCCTAAGTAGTTTTCTGGCGTAGCTATGGTTCGGACACGACCAATCCCCCAAGTGATTTTTTTGATGGCTTTGCGCCGATCAAGAGGTGTATCTATGGTTCGAGTACGACCAAGCCCCCAAGTGATGTTTATATAAGGCTTTCATAAGCTGAATCAAGGGGTAAACCGGACGCCGCTTTATAAACAGAAGCCCCCATGTAACCACACATGATGTAAGAAAAACAACGGATACCCCCGCTTTAGCTGAGGCTCCGGTTTATTATATTGATCATAATATACATTGTCATAACTATGTACATAGGCGAGCACTGTGGCTCCAAAGTATAAATAAGGCGAAGATGGCGATATTCCCACGGCGGTGGGTCTCCTCCTCCGATTCGTGAGTCTTTGTGCTCGAACATCTATAAGGTAGTATGACCCGTTCACAGATTCTTGCTGACCACAAGGTCCTTCCCAAAGGTGGGGATAACTTATGCATATCCGTCGATCTGGATGAGTGGACACTAGATCGCCTTCTTGAAAAGTTACTGGTTCTAACTTGTGTGTGTGATAACGATGCAGATCTTGGCGATAAATCGCCGAGCAGGCTCTTTGCAATATCACGCTCCTCATCTAACGGGTCAAGTGCTTCTGCCGTTGCCTTCTCATTGTCGGCTTGACATATGCACGACGCGCCACAGGCGAGTCATGATGGATGACACTAGGGAGAACCGCCTCTGCTCCGTAAACCATGAAAAAAGGTGTGTAACCCGTGGATCTGTTGGGCGTGGTATTTATGCTCCATAACACAGAAGGTAACTCATCTACCTAACAACCCGGCGTCCGTTGCAAAGGAACCATAAGCCGGGGCTTGATGCCTCTCAGGATCTCTTGATTGGCCCTCTCCGCTTGACCATTAGACTGGGGGTGAGCCAGCGATGATCACAAGCGGATGTGCTCGAGGTTAATGAGAACTCCTTCATAGCACCTTGGACAGATTGGTACCATTATCGGTTATAATCTTGTGTGGAAAGCCAAACCGGAAAATCACCTTCTTGATGAATTGAACCACCGTGGCTACATCACACTTCTTGGTGGTTACGCCTCCACCCACTTAGTGAAGCTCCAACATGGGCGCAGAATCGCCCATTTCCTTCAGACAGAGAACTTCAAGAGCAAGAAGAAGCGAAAAGTAGCCCTAAGAATGTAGTATGTACAGTTTGTTGACAACATCCCGTACGTAACAAGGCTCAACAGTGAAATTGAAGTGTATTGCCGGAAGATGGATGGTTGCTTGGTAGATACATGGAGGCATATGTGGTCATCACATTGACAAGAAGAGCACTTGCCCAAGAAGTCCCAAGAAGGTTTCTTCCGCCGAAGCCCTCCAGATGCGATCGCACAAGTAACCAAGTGTGAAGCGCAAGGCCCATTCCAAAAGTACACCAGCCAGCTCAAGCTCTTCAGACGATCCCTTTATCCCGCCCTTCTCGTCCTGGGGTCGACATCTCGCCCCTTCCCCGAAGCTGTTGGGGCTTTGAATACTTGTACGTGAATCGGCTGTTCACAAAGTGGCCGGAAGTGGAACCAGGAGGAAGGTGACAAGACAATACCGCCGTTCTTCAGTCAATTGTTTGCCGCTTTGGGATTCCTAATCGATCATCACCGATAACGGCACACGCTTCACGAAGTCGCACCTTCATGCAAGACGCCCAAGATCTTGGCCAAGATCTGCTTGCTTCCGTTTCATCCGAGAAGCAACGGTCAAGGAGAGAGCAAACGCTGGTGCTGCGAGGACTCAAGACCGTAACTTTCACAAAGGCGCAAGTGCGGAAGGAATGGATCGAGGAGCTGCGGTGGTTCTTGGTCGATCAGACGACGCCAAATCGAGCCATCGGCCATACGCCTTTTGCTCTAGTCACGGAGCAGGCAGTTCTCCCACGGAACTCAGATACGGGTCACCTCGAGTGCTCGCTATGATGAGTTTGAGCAAGAGCAGCTGCGACAAGATGACGCGCCGCTCCTCGAGGAAGATCGCCTTCAGGCGGCACGAGCTGCTCGTTATCAAAGAAGCTTTGCGCCGCTACCATAGCCGCAGTTAATGCCGAAGCTTCAAGGAAGGCGACCTTGTTCTTCGGCGCTGCTCAATCCGCCAAGAATTCCAACAAGTTGACGCCGGTGGGAAGGCCCTTATCGGGTGAAACGAAGTCACTAGGCCCGCTAGCCCTCGCTTGAGACCGAAGATGGCTTTCCCGTGAGCACCGAACATAGAGCATCTTCGCAAGTTTTACCTATAGAAGCGCGTTGCGGAACCCATTCCGCAACCACCCTTTGTACAAGTCTTGCCGCTGTTGCATGTAATCCTTGTACAGTTTAACCACCCTGCATCAAGAAGTTTATGGTTGCGCACATTTTGCCAATACATGCTTTCATAATCATATATGCATGAGTTTTAACATCTTGTGCAGCACCCGCACTCGTAAGTATAATGAGCCATTAGGCTCCACAACTTTCTTTTCTTCTTTTTCTTCTCAAACAAGAAGAAGGTTCATCCACCCACAAGTTAACCGGGGAGGAGAGAGAGAGATATGATGGGCCGACAAGCCGCCGAGGAACTGCACACCTTGCCGGAAATGGACAAAAAAGCTAAGTTGCTAAGTTTGCTGACCAGTTTTAAATTTTAAGTTATCTTTCGAACGATAGTACTTTGTATGGAAAACTCTGGCGCGGAGGAACCAATCGTGACTGGTCGCTACTTACTTTGTTTTGAGTCCCGCCAACAACTTAAGTGAGTTGCTAGACCGCGACGAGGTTGCTTGTCGAGAAGCAACCCGCCAAAGAGGTCTGCTGGTTCGCGACTGCCATGCAAGGGTGCCTGCACCGACAAGTTTCGAAGCGAGGGTATAAACATACAAGGGAAGAAATCGAGCAAAGGAAATAACAAGGTATTCGATTGCCTAAGATAGTGTATTACATAATAACTTGTCGCAGATCTAATAGATTTTTCTAAAAACATGATCTACAGCGACAAGAGAAAGATAGACTTGGCTGCCTAGTCCACGCTGGGTCGCCAGCCTCTTAACTCCGCCACCCTCGTCCACAATGGGTGCGATAAGGGTCTTGAGCGTCAACATCAGCGGATGGAGGCAGGGACTTGAGGGCCTTGGAGAAGTCGACTGGTTACGGAAGGCCACCTTCATCAACACCTTCGGAGAGCCTCAGATGATTTGGCGTGATTCCTCCGCCAGCTTGTCGAACCTCATCCCGAGCCGCCGGATACCCGCCAACACGCCTTTGAAGAATAGGTGAGCTTGACGCTGGGTTGAGGTTCTCGCTGTGGAATATCCAAGATCTGCTATCCCCAACTCTATCAGCTCATTATGGATGTTCGGCCGGTGTCCACGAGACCTTCGGCCCAATGCATTATGTCCCTAAGATTATTCTGGCGGTCACAAGATTCGACAAGAACTCCTGGCCTTGATTTTCCAAAGAGCCTGCTTCCCGCCTCCCCGCGCCTGCTCAACGCCAAGGTGGTCAATTTCAGCTCCAGATCCGCCTTGACGCCCTTGGCGGTGATCGATCTCCTTGATCTTTTCAGCAAACGACCTTTGCAGCTCGCCGAGGGTGTAGCGTTCCTTCACGCCAAGGCTCAACCCGGCGACCTCCTCAGATTCTTCGAGGGTGGACTCCAGCTGAGCCACCTCGCCTCCACTCCCCTCTTGCCCCTCGGCAGCATGCAAAGATCTTTGCCTCTTGGAGGGC
This sequence comes from Aegilops longissima, assembly GCA_021605205.1. NCBI lineage: Eukaryota > Viridiplantae > Streptophyta > Magnoliopsida > Poales > Poaceae > Aegilops > Aegilops longissima. Next base: position 261,076,019 of record CM038682.1, on the reverse strand, counting down.
TCCGCTATCGCAAGGCCGCTGCAGATCTTCCTCAAAGTGTCCGAGGTTGATCTTCCATGCGCCACCACCTTCTCGAGTGAGAGCTTTCACCGACAAGCCTCTCGCTGCTCCTCAACCTTTCTCCAAGATGAAGGTCAGGCTCCTCAGCAAGCTGCTCCCAGCCTCCGCTATGTCCCGGAGAGTCTCTTTGGCTTGAGCTCTTCCACACGCTTCTCCAAGTCAGTCCCGCCGCCGACAAGCGCCCCCTGACTCCAGCTATTTGCGCCATGAGAGCGCCAGAACCTCCTTAGCAGCTGCCTCCGTGTTCACCATCGCTGCTGCTCGGCATCAACCATGACAGCCCGGTGGAGGCAAGCAGTTCCGATCAAGGTCTCCTTCGGCTGGTACCCTGAGCTTGATGCCCATGGGAGCTTTGAAGACACCTCACGGCTGTGTAGGCGCGGGTTAGCCTCGAATCCGTGCATCGGTGGTGGGGGATCATGCCTGCACGCTCGGCGCCCTGCTGCCTCCGCCGCTGCGATCGCTGGATTCTCCCCAGCCTCAAGGCCAGCTCGGCAGCCTCCCTTCGGCAAGGACTATGCCGCCAGCCTCTCCTCCTCCTCTGATGGCAAGGGCGTCGACATTGTCGCCGCCACAGCCTTCTCGCCGGGCGGCCTCGGTTTATCGGTCCCCTGCAGATGGATCTGATGGTCAAGAAGGAAGCACAAATCAAACAGATATTCGAAAGAGAAAAGCGGAGAAAAGAACCCAAGGGAAACTATCAAACAAGAAGATTATCAGAATGGGGCTCAGGTCATGGTTCACCAACGGGGGTCGCCGCGCCAGCCCTTGCTCTGGAGAAGCTCCTGAGAAGCCCTTGCTCTGAGAGCGCCCTGGCGGAGAATTCCCTTGGTGGCGAAGGAAGCAAGGCATCTTGGGAGGACTGGCCTCCTAATGAGGCTGAACTCGTGGGTAGCTCCATGATGTCTGCCTCCATTAAACCGACAAACCAGATGTCAAGAACGAAAAGCACCCCGCCGCTTAACCACAAGAAGCGATCAGATACTTACGCCGGGGTCAGTGGGTTGCTCGTTGAAGGGTTGCTTGATCCGGAAGGAGTTCTGACGTGTCCCCGTTGTTGTTGTGGGAGTCGTCCGAGACGACAACCACGGCGCCTTTGCCCTTTTTCGACGCCTCTCGAACCAACCTGAAGAAGAAAGTTCAGAGTGGCACCATGATATAAGATAAAGCAATAAATTGGGAGATTACAAATAGCAGCGACAAGATCTTACTCTTCCTCTTCTTCCTGAGCAGGGCGAGAGAATCCCTCGCCCCATGGCTGATTGGGGAGAAGACTCCTCTCGACGCTATGGGTGTGTGGGGCCGGCTCCTAGCGCCTCGCCGCCATATGAATGAGGCGCTCGCGGCAACAAGATTTGCCGCGGTGGAGCGTGGTCGGGCGGCGAGGCAGCTGATGGGTCGACGCCTCCGCCACTTCTCCGGCTTCCGGAGACGCCTGGCGGGCAGCGAGCCTCCCGGCAAGCTACTTGACGGCGGAGAGAGGCCCGCAGCCACTCAGTCGTCGCTGCGGGCCTCGGTCTCTCCTCCCACCGACGAACTCTTCTTGGTCGCAAGGCTTGCCGCCCTCTCGCCCTCGGCAGTGAACCTAAACGCGCGCGGCAGCGGCCTCGCAGCTCCTCCACCCAGGGCTATGGCGCGCATCATCTCCCGAGCAAAGGGTGTGGTGAGCCGCTTCTTCTGCCGGGCGCGATCGGCGCTTTCAACCGTTGTCAAAGAACTGCAGACTACGCCATCGGCGGGCTCTCGCCAGTTAGAACGATCATGGGAATCGAGACAACGCATTATCGCACGGATGCCATCAAGTGACGAAGTTGTTACACAAGGGCACAACTCCTCGCAACATGCACCATCCTCGGTTATCCGGCTCAGCTTGAACAGCTCCGTGAGTACGCCACAAGCTCCAAGGTAGTAAAATTCAATTCAGGCCTGGGCGCAGCCTCATGATATCCGCCGCGCTCGAATTCCCAAGCAGCCTCCTTTCTCTCGCAAGGGCGCAATGCCACAAGGAAGTCTCGCGCCAACTCGCCCTACTTCAGAAGCCTGCTGTCGGAGGCGCAAAACCTAGTCGTGGCGATCTTCAACTTGTCGCCCTTCGCCAAGTTGCTCCACCATTGCCGCTAACTATGGGGTCGCGCAGGCAGAAAGGTTGTGGTTCCTCCTCAAGATCCAGCACCGCCAGCCCTCCACTCCTCCCACTTGCCGCAAGAATCTCCGCCAAGATACGCTCTTCTTGTCGATCCCAGAGGTCCATGCAATTCCTCCCCGGCAAGCTGCTCTCTCTACACGGGTGAGAAGTGGCGGAGAGGACGCTTGGGTGGACTCCCACAAAATTCTCGCAGAGATGCTGAAACGCCATGGTAAGGATGCTGGGGGTGAAGTCAAGGAGGCGAGGCCATATGTGTTCATGACATCATGTATACTCGAGTGCAGTGGCGAGCCCGCACCAGAAGAAAATCACAAAGAAGGGGTACCATGGAGACCTTAGCAGATGGCGGCGGAGATGACCTCGTGGCGCGATGCGCCTGGTCACCGCCACTGTAAGAGGTAGCAGCCCCAGCTCCTTCCCAAGGAGCAGGGATCAAGAGGGTCCTTCTTCCGCAGCTGAGCCACAAGGCCAGCAGATTTCACGCTTTTCCCTTATCGGCCTTGGAGCCATAGGGAGTCGCGCGAGCTGCCGCCTTTGGGCTCGAGAAGAAAGGGAAAGCGACGGGCTCATGTGACAAGAAGGCAGGTGGACGCCTGCCCCTGCCCCCGCTAAAGGGAGAGGGGCGACGCTCCGATTTTTTCCATAAAGAAAGCCCTCACGATCTTCCCACGACGCCACGCCCAAAGCGTGCTGCTCGTGGGGACGAGGTGGCCTGTGGCACATGGCAGATTACAGGCCACACGTGCTCACAAGACTGCTTTTGGGCCCGGCCCAACAAAGCTCGGCGCTGCAGGTGGCCTGTGCCCTGCCTGCAGACTAGAGTAGGGGTACCTAGTACTCAACCTGCGCACTGCAGTAGCGCCTTCACGGCCGGCCGGCCTCGATGACAGCCAAGGTCCTCACGCCTTTAGAGCCATCAAGAACAAAGTAATCAAGACCCCAAGAGGAGCTTGCCGGGAAGGCCACTGTGGCGCAAGGAAACAAGGCCCCAAGAAGAGGAGCTTGTCGGAAGGCTTGGCGCGCCAACTCCTGCCGACGAGCCTCGCCCTGAAGGCACTTCTGCCGGGCGCTACTTCTTCATCTCCGCTCACTCACCGCCAACGTGTCACCACGGGCTCTCCCAAGGAGGCGCGTGTCGACGGCTGTGCAGTACCACGGGAGTAGCGACAAGCTTGCTACCACAAGCTACCATCATGGCAAACGGAGGTGCACTTGACGGCCCTCATACACTATTCGGCTAATCGAGACGGCATTGATGACTTTGTCCTTGCCGCCGTGTTAGGTATAGATTAATGCATTAATCGCATAAAAGCGTGTACCAACCTATGTTTTTACTATCTTACCTTGTCTACTTGCCATATGTGGTAACCCTTGTTCCTATAAAAGGAGGCCCGGGCAACGAGAAAGGGTCAGTCGCTCGATTCGTCCAGTTCGAGCTTAGATCATCACATTCAGGAAACCATCAAAGTAGGTCTGGTAGCTCCCATTGCTCCCCTAGCAAGAACGCAAGATAATCCACAAAGGAGTATTATCTCCTGAGAGCTCCGGTTGGGTAATCTCGCCAGGCGATCGCTTCGATCCGCCTTTGTGCAAGTGTTCTCCGAACTACAAGGGACCCAAGTCCCGTAGGGTGCTCGTGGGGCATCGACGGTCTCCTCACACCACCGCTTATCTCGATGGGTGACCGGCAGAGAGTTAATCTCCTTTGCCTAAGCTTAATCAACCGATCATAGTCCATAGCGACTCCCAAAGCGGCTATGCGATCCAAGAGCTGCTTAGCTAAGAGATCCATTGATCCATTCTCCCGCAAGTTCGAAATACGAGGGCTGTTTTCGGGAATTCTAGTCATCATCTGCAAAGAGCTTAATCAAGGCTATGACGAAGCCGCTTAGCCGGAGAGTTTGGCCGATGCCTGTGGCTCCCCTAGAGGTGACGTTGTCCCTGACAACGCAGACGAGCATCCTTCCTTACTTGACTAAAGATGCTGGAACTCTCAATGAAAGCACCAATGTCGGTGTCAAACCGGGATCTTCGGGGGTCCCGAATCAGGCGCTCTAAGGCTGATGGTCAGGAGGTGGGGGACGACAGTTACCCAGGTTCGGCCCTCTCGATGGAGGTAATACCCTACTCTGCTTGATTGATCTTGATGATATGAGTATTACAAGAGTTGATCTACCCCGAGATCGAGAGGCTAAACCCTAGCTAGCCTATGGTATGATTGTTGTTGTCCCACGACTAAACCTCTCGATTATATAGACAACGGAGAGGATAGGGTTACAATAGTCGGTTACAAGGAGGAGATCTACATATCCGTGACAAGCTTTTGCCTTCCACGCCAGGAGAGTCCCATCCCGACACTGGACGTAAGTCTTCAATCTTGTATCTTCATAGTCCAACAAATTCCAAGAAAGATATAGTCCGGCTGTCCCGATATTCCCCTAATCCAGACTTCGTATGGGATGACTTTGAATATTGTTTAAGCTCATTGCCATAAAAACTCATATACCAACTTCTCGCCAATGCGTAATTTTGCTTGACTCAATAAGCACCTCACTGATATAATAACCGCCGTTGAACCGGATAATTCTTTTCCGCCTCCGGCGCTTCCACCAATAATAGCCATCAATAAAATGGCGTTAGCCACATAACAACAATGGCTCTTTATCAATGAGCTGCAAGAACCTGTGGATAAGCTGAAGCGTCGCTAAGTCTTCAAATGCTTCATTACGGTATCACCTGCATTTAAGTCATCCGCCTTCTTTCAAGATTCATAAAGGGATGGCCTTTCACCAAGGAGATCGATAAACTGCTCAAGGCGATAATCCCGCCTGCTGTGGCGTTGAACATCATTGATACACTTTGTTTAGCCAAAGAAGTTATAGCCTTGATTTTTCCTGATTAGCTTCAATGCCCCTCAGCAGGATAAAAGCCCAAGAGTTGTTCGTTTCAGACAACAAAACACACTTACTCGGATACATCATTTTATAAACCTGAGGTTATCAAAGGTCTCCTTCAAGTAGTCTATTAATGTTTTTTCTTTCTGATTTTACCACAATATCATCCACATAAGCATGAACATTGCGCCAACTGACCATGAAGATACCTCGACACAAGGTCGAGCAGTCGCCTGGCAATCTTGAGCCCAAAAGGCAGATACATAGAAGAAGGCTCCAAAAGGAGTTATAAATACTGTTTTCCCGTCCTTAATCGCCATTTCATCTGATGAAAACTGTAATATGCATCCAAAAGCTCAAATTCACAAATTTCACTGTAGCATCAATGATTTGATCAATACAAGGAGAGTTAAAGATCTCGGACAAGCCTTTGTTCAAATCAGGTATCTACACACACACGCCAAGTGTCATTCTTCTTTAGCACCAAGACCTGACAGCTAACCATTCGTGATGAAATACTCAATGATGAACCCACGCCAAGAGCTCCGGCTACCTCCTCAATAATAGCCTTATGTCTTTTCTTCATTGAACCTAAGAAACAAGCTGGACGGTTTATACTTGGGATCGACATTGAGTGTGCTCAGCGGTTCTCTCTGCAGACACTTGCATGTTAGAAGGCTTCAATGCCAGATGTCCCGATTCTCACTGATGAACTCAATGAGCGCCGCTTCCTATTTCCTCGATCCAAGTTACGCATGCAACCGCTGATGAATCGCTCGAACAAAATCAACCACTTAGTCTCATCACCGCTTTAAAATTCAGCTTGGACATGCTCAGAAGTTGGCTTTTTCAAATAGTGTCATATCCTACGATCAACATTGTCCTTTGTAGAACTTCAACCTCTCATAATACAAACCGATTCCTAAAGATATGTCGATCACCGCCTTCACATTCTAAAGCTTTGACCTTTACGACTCCCATGAACCGTGATGGTCCCTGATACGCTCTCCAACGATCTATAATTTTTATTGCTCCATGCTATATTCATCGCTTGGACATGGCTTATTTATCCACTTTTATATTATTTTTGGGACTAACTCATTAACCGAGGCTCCACTGTAATTGCCGTTTTTGCCTATTTTAGTTTCGCAGAAAAGGAATATCAAACGAGTCCAAATGTAATGAAACCTTCTAGAACGGATTTTTAGAAGAATGATCGAGACGGACCACGCTAAGAATAGGAGGAGGCCACGAGGTAGGGGGCGCCTCCACCCTCGCGGGCCCCCCGCTGCTCCACAATCGACGCATTCTTCCTCCTATATATATACCCACGCATTCCCCAAACAATCGAGATCTGAGCCAAAACCTAATTCCACCGCCACAACCTTCTCTGCACTATGAGATCCCATCTTAAATTGTTCCTGAGTTCACGGAGAAAGGGCATCCATCACAGTAGGGCTTCACATCAATACCATAGCCTCCGATGAAGTGTGAGTAGTTTACCCTCGTACCTTCTAGCCCATAGTTAGTAGCTAGATGGCTTTTCTCTTTTGGATCTCACATAATGCTCTCTCTCGTGAGATCTATTCATGTAATCTTCTTTATGCCAGGTTTCATGGAGACCAATAAATTGGGGTTTATCATCAAGATTATCTATGAACAATATTTGAATCTTCTCTGAATTCTATTATGTATGATTAGTTATCTTTGCAAGTCTCTTCAAATTATTAGTTTGGTCTGCCTACTAGATTGGATCTTTCTTGTAATGGGAGAAGTGCTAGCTTTGGGTTCAATCTTACAAGGTCCTTCCTAAAGGATAGTAGGGGCAGCAAGGCACGATTGTATTGTTGCCATCGAGGATAACAAGATAATTTTTATCATATTGTATGAATTATCCCCTACATCATGTCATCTTTCTATGCGACTGCTTTCATGAACTAATACTCTAGATGACAAGCCGATGATACGCTCCGTCAGATCTACTTTTCCAAACACTTGCCCTTGTTTTGGACTCTAACTTGTATGATTTGAATGGAACTAACCCGGATCGACGCTGTTTTCAGCAGAATTGCATGATGTTGTTTTATGCGAAACAAAAGTTCTCTGAATCGCTATGCCTATTATTTGAGGCGAAGGTCTCAAGACTGTCAATCATGTATTGTTATCCCGGATGGTGCTCATGCGTGTTTGGAATGAGGAGATCCTCACCGCCTCGCCACCTGCGCCGAGTACCCAACATGCTCTAAGGCTATGTGTTGGTATGGTATCCGTACTATGAATTTTGTGGTTCAAGCCATCCCTCCAATACGGTTCCACGCCTCTATAGTGGGATTTTGCTTTTGTAATTGAGTCGGGCGCCTTATGAGAGTGCACCTTTTAATTCGGATCGGTGTTTAGTCGAGGATTATCCTGAATTTTGTTTCGGTTTTCTGTGCACTTTCCATCGCGACAGTTCCAGACTATGGCCGCTAAGTCAGCGGTTGCTATGTCACGGCGACTTATGGCGTTAAGGATTCTTTGTCCGGCAATTATTGCGAAAAATGAGATTGCGCCTTCCTCGCGATACCCTGACCTTGTTCATTACAAGGAGGAATCTGGCCCAATAATGATGTATTGTTTCGGGCTCTTGCCTAATGTGGGAAAGATCATTATATCCGGGTGGGTGGGTGGATTTGAGTCCCAACCTGACCCGATCTGAGACCTGTAAGGAGGAGTCGATCTTGGAAATTGGCCCGGATGTTGCCCATAAGTCCGCCCCACGCTCGATTCTAGGTTCAGGCTTGGGCGATGTTCTTCCAGAACGGTATCCGCTCCGAGATCTCGAATCCGGACATAGTTTGTCCTCAAGATAGAGGAAGAATCGCATTGTTTCTCCACCAACTGTCGGCAGAGCTAGAGTAGGGGTACCCTAGTACCCCGAACCTGCACGGCGGCCAGGCGCCCACGGCCGGGCCGGCCTGATGACGCCAGGTCCTCACGCCCTTTAGAGCCATTCAAGAACAAAGAATCAAGACCCCTGCAAGAGGAGCTTGCCGGAAGGCCACTCAGTATTAAAGGAATAAGGCCCCGCAAGAGGAGCTTGTCGGAAGGCTTGGCGGCGCCGAACCCCCAAGCGGACGAACTTTCGCCCCGCAAGGCACTTGCGGGCGGGCGACTTTCTCCTCATCTCCGCTTCCAGCTCACCCGCCAACGTGTCACCACGGGCTTTCCAAGGACGCGCGTGGTCGACGGCTGTGCAGCCGCCGGGAGTAGCGGTATGTTGCGGCCGACAAGCTACCATCGTGGCAAACGGAGGCAATTTGACGTCCTCGTTATAATCGTTTGCCATCGAGACGGGCATTGATGACTCTTGTCCCTTGCCGCCGAGTTAGGTATAGATTATCGTACATCGCACAAAGCGTGTACCAACCTATGTTTTTACTATCTTACCCTTGTCTACTTGCCATGTGGTAACCCCTTGTGCCTATAAAAGGAGGCCGGGGCAACGAGAAAGGGTCTTGCCGCTCGATTCGTCCAGCCCGAGCTTAGATCATCACATTCATAGGAAACCATACTCAGTTAGGTTCGTAGCTCCCATTGCTCCCAGCAAGAACGCAAGATAATCCACAAAGCAGCAGAGGAGTATTATCTCCGAGAGCTCTGCTGGGTAACTGGCTGCGCGCATCGCTCGATCCGCTTTGCATCGCCCTCCGAACCAAGGGACCCAGGTCCCGTAGGTGCTCGTGGGGCACGATCGTCCTCCCCGACATCTTTGGTGCGCCAGGGGGCCGGAGGCTGTGTGAACCCGATCCGCGGTCGCACGAATAACAACTTCATCGACATCTCCATCGACATGGCGCCGAAGAAGAAGCCTTCGGCAGCGGCCGGCCGCCCGCGTTAAACCCGCCACCACCGGAGCCGCCGTGGGGGGAACGCTAGGAGGGACCGGCGCCGCCGAGAGCCCACGATGCCGCCAGTTCAAGGACAAGGCAGCACAGGCCGGCTCCGACCTGCACCGCGCCCATCGCAGGAGGCGCGATGCACAGCCGCCATGATACTCACGGGCGCCATACGCCATTGATCAAGGCTGCTGGAGGATCCGAGGTCCTCGAGACCCGCATGCACCTCAAAGATGCCGGACAAGTGGAGTACGGTCACATGTAGATATCGCTCCTCCTAACTTCGTAGGAGTCCGAGCACATCTCGCTTCTTCGCTCCGCACGCCGCTGCCAACCACACCAGGGAAGCCTTGGCGAGCTCGCATTACTAGATTACCCTCCAACAGCCGATAAGGTCGACGAATGGAGGGCTACAATTCAGTAGTCTCATCGGCTTCGCTAACGGTGACGTCCCCGCTGCAACCGAAAGTGCCTCGCAGCCGCAGCAAGGCTATTAAGGCGCCACCGATGGCGAAGAGACTTATGGGGTGCACCCACCGCACACTCCCCTTCCCGGCATTAAGATCGCCGATCACGGATCCACCTCGACGGGCGACTCACATTGCCGCGATCCGCATGAGCTCGTCGCGACTAACGCCAAGTTCTTCGAGAACGGCAGAGGAAGACGCCGAACCCGTGATCGAAGGCCAAGAGAAGCGCCAATCGACTAACGCCGGGCCCACGTCGACATGCATGCGCTGGGAACCAGCGATTTGTCAGACGGTAGGTTGCTCGCTCACTCGTGAGCTGCAAGTCCGTGGCCCGACAAGAAAAATTTCAAACCAGATGTGCCGAGAAGTATGACGGCAGACACACCATCGGAGTTCCTCAAGATTTACACCATCGCGTGCAAGGGGGACGGACGACAAGATCCTCGCCAACTATTTCCCTCGGTGCTCAAGCCAAACGCCGATCTTGGCTCATGCACTTGCCGGATGGCTCTATTTCTTCTTGGGCAGATTTGTGCCACAGCTTGTTGGCTCCTTCATAGGCGGACACAAGCCTCACGGCCGTGAGAGTGATTCCACCTGCTTGCCCGTAAGGAGGGGGGAGTCTCGCAAGAATTCATCCGAGATTCAGTCGAGTGCACTACAACATCCTGTGACGCCCACCCAGCTGCAAGGATCGCAGCATTCCATCGTAATGTACGAATCGCAGGATGAGGGAGGAGATGGCAATGTAAAGTGAAAGACGCCGAGCTCTACGCCTCGCCGATAAGTGTGCACGCTGAAGAAGGAAGGAGACTCAGAGAGAATGTGGGAGCGAGTCTGACAGTGAGGGATCGCCTGCAAGGAGTAGCCTGCAAGCGGAACAACAGGAGGAAGAAAACTGAAGTACTAGTTGTCGAGCAGTCCGGCAAGGATGGTGCCGCCAACAAAGCTAAGGACGGTGGGTCCGCAAGGAGGTTGCCGCTGACGCCGACCGCCAAGCCGTGGCGGCCGCCGACAAGCCCGACAGCTCCAACAAGCAAGATCAGAAAATCCACCGCACTAAAGGCCACGATCTCCAAAGCTGCAAGAAAGTCGAGCAGCTTGTTGAGCTACAAAGAGCTGAATACGAAAGCGGCGTAGACAAGGAGAAGGCCCAAGAAGGTGCGGCTACGAAGTAAGAAGAGACCGGTCGGGAGGGCGCCAGGCAAAGCCAAGCAGCCGCAAGGAGATGTAACTTCCCTGCGGGTCGCGGACAAGGAAGAAGATGAAGATGAAGATGACGAGGATGATGAAGACGATAGCCGATGAGCAGGAGTTTCAAAAGGCAACGAGGTCCTTCTTGGCCGACGGGTGCTTCTTCGCATACCGCACCGCCAACTCAAGCAATGGATGCGTGAGGTCAATGCAGCAGAACCATCCATAGAGTCACGCAAACCTCTGGTGGTCGAAGACGCCCATCATCTTTGACATTGAGGATCACCCGATCGCATCGCGGGTCGGGTGTTTGCCGATGTTGGTCTCACCAACCATCCGCAACCTCAAGGTCACAAAGATGTTGGTTGAGCGGGCCGGCCTGAATTTGATCTCCGGCTCCAAGCTTCAAACTCGACAAAGCTCGAGGAAACCGGTACCTTCCAAGGAATCAACCCAGAAGGAGCAAGCCCAAAGGGAAGATCACGCTGTCGCGGACGCTCGGGCGTTGAGCTCAACTTCAGAACCGAGAGGGTCACATTCGACGTCAGCCGATTTCCCATTGCCCTACAATGGCATACTTTCGCCCAAAGACTCGCCAAGTTCATGGCAGCCTCATTATGCTTACAACTCATTTAAGATGCCAGGCCCGAGCAGCTATTTCGTCCATGGCGACAAGAGAGATGCACTTATCGCGCCAACAAGATTTACCGATGCAGCAGCGCGATACAAGTAGCAAACTTCATCGTGAAGCTCCCGGGAAGAAGACCACCAGGTCCGACAAGAGCTCAAGGTCCATCTCGCGCAAGCACCTCTTCGAGTGTTGCGCTACCGCCGAGGACGCACCATCGAGCTCCACCCAAGTGCAACAAGACGACGGCAGCCCGCCAAAGACCAAGAAGGTGCTCGCCAAGGAGGACGGCGCCGGTGGTACCTTCACCATCGCTACACACTCGATCCTAAATAGGAAGGCGATGTTTCCTCACATGTAATGTCGATGTGTTTGCATGGCAACCATCCGACATCCCCGTGTTCCTGTGGAAGTAATTGAGCACCACCTAGTGCTGTCGTCCTCACGCGAGCCCGTCAAGCAAAAAAGTTAGGAAACAAAGCAAGGAGCGCCAAGAGTTCATAGTAAGAAATCAAGAAATTAGAAGCAGCAGGCTTGTCGAGGAGTCCTCCACCCATGGTAACGTGGTTGGCCAATCCAGCTAATGGGAAATGGAGGCTTTGTATTGACTTCACCGATGTTAATAAAGCTTGTCCTAAAGACCCATTTCCTTGCCGCCAGACGACTGATTGTTGTTGACTCCACGCCTGGATGTGATCTACTGCTTGATGCATATTCAGGATATCATCGATCTTCATGGCGTAAGAGGATGAAGAGAAACCGCATTCATCACACCCATGTGGCACGCATCGCTTTATAACGGATGCCTTTCGTTTGAAGAATGCTGGTTCAACCTTGCAAGAGTAGTCCATGAGGCCAACACAGACATACGTAAATGTAGAAGTTCATGGATGATATAGTGGTCAAGAGCAAGACAAGAGCAACTCGTTCGTGGATTTGATGAGACGCTTGCAAATCAAGCAAGATCAACCTCAAGCTCAACCCCGAAGTGCGTGTTTGGAGTCCCTTCCGCAAGCTTCTAGGTTCTTTGTCTCAGCGGGAATTGAAGCCAATCCCGACAAGATCAAGGCCATTGACCAAATCAAGCACCAAAGCGCCAAGGATGTCGGGAGATTGCCTTGCGGGCTGCTCTCAAGCAGGTTCATCTCTAAGTCCGCTGAAGCGCCTCGCCGCTTTTTCAAGATTTTGAAAAAGGCAGTCCAATGAAATGGACTGCGGAGGCTGCGCCGCAGGACTGAAGAGGTACCTGTCCTCCGCCCAATACTTGTCGCACCTAAGCCACAAGAGAAGTTGTGTTGTATATAGCGGACCAATCAAGTGGCTAGTGTGCGTTAGTAGCGGAGAGGAGGCAGATGATGAGCCGCAACCGAGGCAGCGCATCCAAAGCAAGCAGGGGCTTCAGAATCAAGCTCCGTCCCGACAAGGATGCATCAATGCAGGATTGCGACAAGATACGAAGAAGATGGGCAATACCAAGATACTTTGTCGGGCCTTCTCGAAGGGGCTAGGTCAAGGTACTGCGTGCGTGGTTGCCGCCTCCTCATGGCCTCGAGAAAGGCGCCATTACTCAAGCACATGAGATAACAGTTGTCACTCGCTTCAATAAGAGGATTTTGCAAAATCCGAAGCAACAGCAGTGATTGTTGAGTGGGCGCTGAACTGCCGAGCTTTGGTCTCAAGTTCAGCACTTCAACTATCCAGAGAGCATTGGCAGAATTCATAGCAGAGTGGACGCCACACAAGATGAGGAAATTCCAGACAAGCATCCCGCCAAAGAGGCAAATAAAGAGTGGTCTGATGTACTTCGATGGTGCCTTCTCTGCAAGCGCCGGCGTACAGGTTGCTTATCGCACCCACCGGGAGCACCTCAAGTACATAGTCCAGATGCACTTTCCAAGGAACAAGCAACAAATAACATCAGAGTATGAAGGCTTGCTTGCCGGTCTCAGATCGCAGTGACCTTGGGATCAAGAAGCTAATCATCGGGGACTCGCAACTTGTCATCCGCCAAGTAAATAAAGATTATCGTAGTCCGCTGATGGAAGCGTGACGAGATGAAGTGAGGAAGCTGGAAGAGCACTTTGAAGGCTCGCAAATGGAGCACGCCCAAGAGCACGTAATGATGTAGTTGATGGCCTCTCCAAAGTGCCGACTTAAGTTACCCTGGAACCAGGATTTTTGTGCTCAAGCTAACTCCCAACCGTAACACCATCAACAGACAGCAAGAAGAGAAAATTGGTTTTGCGACTACTTTCCGCAGAAGCCTCCGGCCGCCGCCAAAGAGTCCCTAAACCAACGTTAGTATCACCGAGGAGCAAGATGTCTGGCCAAACCATGCGGTTTGTATCAGCAAACGCTCGACAAGTTTTCTCCAGCTTGCCGGGATCATCGAGTTCGCGGCCCGCAGGTCCTGCCGAGAAGCTGATGTTCCCGCAGTGATAGGTGAGCCTTTAGTCCTTGTTGTCGAGCCACGTGCTCCAACATGGGCGCAGAATCGCCCATTTCCTTCAGACAGAGAACTTCAAGAGCAAGAAGAAGCGAAAAGTAGCCCTAAGAATGTAGTATGTACAGTTTGTTGACAACATCCCGTACGTAACAAGGCTCAACAGTGAAATTGAAGTGTATTGCCGGAAGATGGATGGTTGCTTGGTAGATACATGGAGGCATATGTGGTCATCACATTGACAAGAAGAGCACTTGCCCAAGAAGTCCCAAGAAGGTTTCTTCCGCCGAAGCCCTCCAGATGCGATCGCACAAGTAACCAAGTGTGAAGCGCAAGGCCCATTCCAAAAGTACACCAGCCAGCTCAAGCTCTTCAGACGATCCCTTTATCCCGCCCTTCTCGTCCTGGGGTCGACATCTCGCCCCTTCCCCGAAGCTGTTGGGGCTTTGAATACTTGTACGTGAATCGGCTGTTCACAAAGTGGCCGGAAGTGGAACCAGGAGGAAGGTGACAAGACAATACCGCCGTTCTTCAGTCAATTGTTTGCCGCTTTGGGATTCCTAATCGATCATCACCGATAACGGCACACGCTTCACGAAGTCGCACCTTCATGCAAGACGCCCAAGATCTTGGCCAAGATCTGCTTGCTTCCGTTTCATCCGAGAAGCAACGGTCAAGGAGAGAGCAAACGCTGGTGCTGCGAGGACTCAAGACCGTAACTTTCACAAAGGCGCAAGTGCGGAAGGAATGGATCGAGGAGCTGCGGTGGTTCTTGGTCGATCAGACGACGCCAAATCGAGCCATCGGCCATACGCCTTTTGCTCTAGTCACGGAGCAGGCAGTTCTCCCACGGAACTCAGATACGGGTCACCTCGAGTGCTCGCTATGATGAGTTTGAGCAAGAGCAGCTGCGACAAGATGACGCGCCGCTCCTCGAGGAAGATCGCCTTCAGGCGGCACGAGCTGCTCGTTATCAAAGAAGCTTTGCGCCGCTACCATAGCCGCAGTTAATGCCGAAGCTTCAAGGAAGGCGACCTTGTTCTTCGGCGCTGCTCAATCCGCCAAGAATTCCAACAAGTTGACGCCGGTGGGAAGGCCCTTATCGGGTGAAACGAAGTCACTAGGCCCGCTAGCCCTCGCTTGAGACCGAAGATGGCTTTCCCGTGAGCACCGAACATAGAGCATCTTCGCAAGTTTTACCTATAGAAGCGCGTTGCGGAACCCATTCCGCAACCACCCTTTGTACAAGTCTTGCCGCTGTTGCATGTAATCCTTGTACAGTTTAACCACCCTGCATCAAGAAGTTTATGGTTGCGCACATTTTGCCAATACATGCTTTCATAATCATATATGCATGAGTTTTAACATCTTGTGCAGCACCCGCACTCGTAAGTATAATGAGCCATTAGGCTCCACAACTTTCTTTTCTTCTTTTTCTTCTCAAACAAGAAGAAGGTTCATCCACCCACAAGTTAACCGGGGAGGAGAGAGAGAGATATGATGGGCCGACAAGCCGCCGAGGAACTGCACACCTTGCCGGAAATGGACAAAAAAGCTAAGTTGCTAAGTTTGCTGACCAGTTTTAAATTTTAAGTTATCTTTCGAACGATAGTACTTTGTATGGAAAACTCTGGCGCGGAGGAACCAATCGTGACTGGTCGCTACTTACTTTGTTTTGAGTCCCGCCAACAACTTAAGTGAGTTGCTAGACCGCGACGAGGTTGCTTGTCGAGAAGCAACCCGCCAAAGAGGTCTGCTGGTTCGCGACTGCCATGCAAGGGTGCCTGCACCGACAAGTTTCGAAGCGAGGGTATAAACATACAAGGGAAGAAATCGAGCAAAGGAAATAACAAGGTATTCGATTGCCTAAGATAGTGTATTACATAATAACTTGTCGCAGATCTAATAGATTTTTCTAAAAACATGATCTACAGCGACAAGAGAAAGATAGACTTGGCTGCCTAGTCCACGCTGGGTCGCCAGCCTCTTAACTCCGCCACCCTCGTCCACAATGGGTGCGATAAGGGTCTTGAGCGTCAACATCAGCGGATGGAGGCAGGGACTTGAGGGCCTTGGAGAAGTCGACTGGTTACGGAAGGCCACCTTCATCAACACCTTCGGAGAGCCTCAGATGATTTGGCGTGATTCCTCCGCCAGCTTGTCGAACCTCATCCCGAGCCGCCGGATACCCGCCAACACGCCTTTGAAGAATAGGTGAGCTTGACGCTGGGTTGAGGTTCTCGCTGTGGAATATCCAAGATCTGCTATCCCCAACTCTATCAGCTCATTATGGATGTTCGGCCGGTGTCCACGAGACCTTCGGCCCAATGCATTATGTCCCTAAGATTATTCTGGCGGTCACAAGATTCGACAAGAACTCCTGGCCTTGATTTTCCAAAGAGCCTGCTTCCCGCCTCCCCGCGCCTGCTCAACGCCAAGGTGGTCAATTTCAGCTCCAGATCCGCCTTGACGCCCTTGGCGGTGATCGATCTCCTTGATCTTTTCAGCAAACGACCTTTGCAGCTCGCCGAGGGTGTAGCGTTCCTTCACGCCAAGGCTCAACCCGGCGACCTCCTCAGATTCTTCGAGGGTGGACTCCAGCTGAGCCACCTCGCCTCCACTCCCCTCTTGCCCCTCGGCAGCATGCAAAGATCTTTGCCTCTTGGAGGGCTCCGCTATCGCAAGGCCGCTGCAGATCTTCCTCAAAGTGTCCGAGGTTGATCTTCCATGCGCCACCACCTTCTCGAGTGAGAGCTTTCACCGACAAGCCTCTCGCTGCTCCTCAACCTTTCTCCAAGATGAAGGTCAGGCTCCTCAGCAAGCTGCTCCCAGCCTCCGCTATGTCCCGGAGAGTCTCTTTGGCTTGAGCTCTTCCACACGCTTCTCCAAGTCAGTCCCGCCGCCGACAAGCGCCCCCTGACTCCAGCTATTTGCGCCATGAGAGCGCCAGAACCTCCTTAGCAGCTGCCTCCGTGTTCACCATCGCTGCTGCTCGGCATCAACCATGACAGCCCGGTGGAGGCAAGCAGTTCCGATCAAGGTCTCCTTCGGCTGGTACCCTGAGCTTGATGCCCATGGGAGCTTTGAAGACACCTCACGGCTGTGTAGGCGCGGGTTAGCCTCGAATCCGTGCATCGGTGGTGGGGGATCATGCCTGCACGCTCGGCGCCCTGCTGCCTCCGCCGCTGCGATCGCTGGATTCTCCCCAGCCTCAAGGCCAGCTCGGCAGCCTCCCTTCGGCAAGGACTATGCCGCCAGCCTCTCCTCCTCCTCTGATGGCAAGGGCGTCGACATTGTCGCCGCCACAGCCTTCTCGCCGGGCGGCCTCGGTTTATCGGTCCCCTGCAGATGGATCTGATGGTCAAGAAGGAAGCACAAATCAAACAGATATTCGAAAGAGAAAAGCGGAGAAAAGAACCCAAGGGAAACTATCAAACAAGAAGATTATCAGAATGGGGCTCAGGTCATGGTTCACCAACGGGGGTCGCCGCGCCAGCCCTTGCTCTGGAGAAGCTCCTGAGAAGCCCTTGCTCTGAGAGCGCCCTGGCGGAGAATTCCCTTGGTGGCGAAGGAAGCAAGGCATCTTGGGAGGACTGGCCTCCTAATGAGGCTGAACTCGTGGGTAGCTCCATGATGTCTGCCTCCATTAAACCGACAAACCAGATGTCAAGAACGAAAAGCACCCCGCCGCTTAACCACAAGAAGCGATCAGATACTTACGCCGGGGTCAGTGGGTTGCTCGTTGAAGGGTTGCTTGATCCGGAAGGAGTTCTGACGTGTCCCCGTTGTTGTTGTGGGAGTCGTCCGAGACGACAACCACGGCGCCTTTGCCCTTTTTCGACGCCTCTCGAACCAACCTGAAGAAGAAAGTTCAGAGTGGCACCATGATATAAGATAAAGCAATAAATTGGGAGATTACAAATAGCAGCGACAAGATCTTACTCTTCCTCTTCTTCCTGAGCAGGGCGAGAGAATCCCTCGCCCCATGGCTGATTGGGGAGAAGACTCCTCTCGACGCTATGGGTGTGTGGGGCCGGCTCCTAGCGCCTCGCCGCCATATGAATGAGGCGCTCGCGGCAACAAGATTTGCCGCGGTGGAGCGTGGTCGGGCGGCGAGGCAGCTGATGGGTCGACGCCTCCGCCACTTCTCCGGCTTCCGGAGACGCCTGGCGGGCAGCGAGCCTCCCGGCAAGCTACTTGACGGCGGAGAGAGGCCCGCAGCCACTCAGTCGTCGC
This sequence comes from Aegilops longissima, assembly GCA_021605205.1. Classification (NCBI taxonomy): domain Eukaryota; kingdom Viridiplantae; phylum Streptophyta; class Magnoliopsida; order Poales; family Poaceae; genus Aegilops; species Aegilops longissima. The sequence continues at coordinate 261,058,070 of CM038682.1, read as the reverse complement.
TGCGGGCCTCGGTCTCTCCTCCCACCGACGAACTCTTCTTGGTCGCAAGGCTTGCCGCCCTCTCGCCCTCGGCAGTGAACCTAAACGCGCGCGGCAGCGGCCTCGCAGCTCCTCCACCCAGGGCTATGGCGCGCATCATCTCCCGAGCAAAGGGTGTGGTGAGCCGCTTCTTCTGCCGGGCGCGATCGGCGCTTTCAACCGTTGTCAAAGAACTGCAGACTACGCCATCGGCGGGCTCTCGCCAGTTAGAACGATCATGGGAATCGAGACAACGCATTATCGCACGGATGCCATCAAGTGACGAAGTTGTTACACAAGGGCACAACTCCTCGCAACATGCACCATCCTCGGTTATCCGGCTCAGCTTGAACAGCTCCGTGAGTACGCCACAAGCTCCAAGGTAGTAAAATTCAATTCAGGCCTGGGCGCAGCCTCATGATATCCGCCGCGCTCGAATTCCCAAGCAGCCTCCTTTCTCTCGCAAGGGCGCAATGCCACAAGGAAGTCTCGCGCCAACTCGCCCTACTTCAGAAGCCTGCTGTCGGAGGCGCAAAACCTAGTCGTGGCGATCTTCAACTTGTCGCCCTTCGCCAAGTTGCTCCACCATTGCCGCTAACTATGGGGTCGCGCAGGCAGAAAGGTTGTGGTTCCTCCTCAAGATCCAGCACCGCCAGCCCTCCACTCCTCCCACTTGCCGCAAGAATCTCCGCCAAGATACGCTCTTCTTGTCGATCCCAGAGGTCCATGCAATTCCTCCCCGGCAAGCTGCTCTCTCTACACGGGTGAGAAGTGGCGGAGAGGACGCTTGGGTGGACTCCCACAAAATTCTCGCAGAGATGCTGAAACGCCATGGTAAGGATGCTGGGGGTGAAGTCAAGGAGGCGAGGCCATATGTGTTCATGACATCATGTATACTCGAGTGCAGTGGCGAGCCCGCACCAGAAGAAAATCACAAAGAAGGGGTACCATGGAGACCTTAGCAGATGGCGGCGGAGATGACCTCGTGGCGCGATGCGCCTGGTCACCGCCACTGTAAGAGGTAGCAGCCCCAGCTCCTTCCCAAGGAGCAGGGATCAAGAGGGTCCTTCTTCCGCAGCTGAGCCACAAGGCCAGCAGATTTCACGCTTTTCCCTTATCGGCCTTGGAGCCATAGGGAGTCGCGCGAGCTGCCGCCTTTGGGCTCGAGAAGAAAGGGAAAGCGACGGGCTCATGTGACAAGAAGGCAGGTGGACGCCTGCCCCTGCCCCCGCTAAAGGGAGAGGGGCGACGCTCCGATTTTTTCCATAAAGAAAGCCCTCACGATCTTCCCACGACGCCACGCCCAAAGCGTGCTGCTCGTGGGGACGAGGTGGCCTGTGGCACATGGCAGATTACAGGCCACACGTGCTCACAAGACTGCTTTTGGGCCCGGCCCAACAAAGCTCGGCGCTGCAGGTGGCCTGTGCCCTGCCTGCAGACTAGAGTAGGGGTACCTAGTACTCAACCTGCGCACTGCAGTAGCGCCTTCACGGCCGGCCGGCCTCGATGACAGCCAAGGTCCTCACGCCTTTAGAGCCATCAAGAACAAAGTAATCAAGACCCCAAGAGGAGCTTGCCGGGAAGGCCACTGTGGCGCAAGGAAACAAGGCCCCAAGAAGAGGAGCTTGTCGGAAGGCTTGGCGCGCCAACTCCTGCCGACGAGCCTCGCCCTGAAGGCACTTCTGCCGGGCGCTACTTCTTCATCTCCGCTCACTCACCGCCAACGTGTCACCACGGGCTCTCCCAAGGAGGCGCGTGTCGACGGCTGTGCAGTACCACGGGAGTAGCGACAAGCTTGCTACCACAAGCTACCATCATGGCAAACGGAGGTGCACTTGACGGCCCTCATACACTATTCGGCTAATCGAGACGGCATTGATGACTTTGTCCTTGCCGCCGTGTTAGGTATAGATTAATGCATTAATCGCATAAAAGCGTGTACCAACCTATGTTTTTACTATCTTACCTTGTCTACTTGCCATATGTGGTAACCCTTGTTCCTATAAAAGGAGGCCCGGGCAACGAGAAAGGGTCAGTCGCTCGATTCGTCCAGTTCGAGCTTAGATCATCACATTCAGGAAACCATCAAAGTAGGTCTGGTAGCTCCCATTGCTCCCCTAGCAAGAACGCAAGATAATCCACAAAGGAGTATTATCTCCTGAGAGCTCCGGTTGGGTAATCTCGCCAGGCGATCGCTTCGATCCGCCTTTGTGCAAGTGTTCTCCGAACTACAAGGGACCCAAGTCCCGTAGGGTGCTCGTGGGGCATCGACGGTCTCCTCACACCACCGCTTATCTCGATGGGTGACCGGCAGAGAGTTAATCTCCTTTGCCTAAGCTTAATCAACCGATCATAGTCCATAGCGACTCCCAAAGCGGCTATGCGATCCAAGAGCTGCTTAGCTAAGAGATCCATTGATCCATTCTCCCGCAAGTTCGAAATACGAGGGCTGTTTTCGGGAATTCTAGTCATCATCTGCAAAGAGCTTAATCAAGGCTATGACGAAGCCGCTTAGCCGGAGAGTTTGGCCGATGCCTGTGGCTCCCCTAGAGGTGACGTTGTCCCTGACAACGCAGACGAGCATCCTTCCTTACTTGACTAAAGATGCTGGAACTCTCAATGAAAGCACCAATGTCGGTGTCAAACCGGGATCTTCGGGGGTCCCGAATCAGGCGCTCTAAGGCTGATGGTCAGGAGGTGGGGGACGACAGTTACCCAGGTTCGGCCCTCTCGATGGAGGTAATACCCTACTCTGCTTGATTGATCTTGATGATATGAGTATTACAAGAGTTGATCTACCCCGAGATCGAGAGGCTAAACCCTAGCTAGCCTATGGTATGATTGTTGTTGTCCCACGACTAAACCTCTCGATTATATAGACAACGGAGAGGATAGGGTTACAATAGTCGGTTACAAGGAGGAGATCTACATATCCGTGACAAGCTTTTGCCTTCCACGCCAGGAGAGTCCCATCCCGACACTGGACGTAAGTCTTCAATCTTGTATCTTCATAGTCCAACAAATTCCAAGAAAGATATAGTCCGGCTGTCCCGATATTCCCCTAATCCAGACTTCGTATGGGATGACTTTGAATATTGTTTAAGCTCATTGCCATAAAAACTCATATACCAACTTCTCGCCAATGCGTAATTTTGCTTGACTCAATAAGCACCTCACTGATATAATAACCGCCGTTGAACCGGATAATTCTTTTCCGCCTCCGGCGCTTCCACCAATAATAGCCATCAATAAAATGGCGTTAGCCACATAACAACAATGGCTCTTTATCAATGAGCTGCAAGAACCTGTGGATAAGCTGAAGCGTCGCTAAGTCTTCAAATGCTTCATTACGGTATCACCTGCATTTAAGTCATCCGCCTTCTTTCAAGATTCATAAAGGGATGGCCTTTCACCAAGGAGATCGATAAACTGCTCAAGGCGATAATCCCGCCTGCTGTGGCGTTGAACATCATTGATACACTTTGTTTAGCCAAAGAAGTTATAGCCTTGATTTTTCCTGATTAGCTTCAATGCCCCTCAGCAGGATAAAAGCCCAAGAGTTGTTCGTTTCAGACAACAAAACACACTTACTCGGATACATCATTTTATAAACCTGAGGTTATCAAAGGTCTCCTTCAAGTAGTCTATTAATGTTTTTTCTTTCTGATTTTACCACAATATCATCCACATAAGCATGAACATTGCGCCAACTGACCATGAAGATACCTCGACACAAGGTCGAGCAGTCGCCTGGCAATCTTGAGCCCAAAAGGCAGATACATAGAAGAAGGCTCCAAAAGGAGTTATAAATACTGTTTTCCCGTCCTTAATCGCCATTTCATCTGATGAAAACTGTAATATGCATCCAAAAGCTCAAATTCACAAATTTCACTGTAGCATCAATGATTTGATCAATACAAGGAGAGTTAAAGATCTCGGACAAGCCTTTGTTCAAATCAGGTATCTACACACACACGCCAAGTGTCATTCTTCTTTAGCACCAAGACCTGACAGCTAACCATTCGTGATGAAATACTCAATGATGAACCCACGCCAAGAGCTCCGGCTACCTCCTCAATAATAGCCTTATGTCTTTTCTTCATTGAACCTAAGAAACAAGCTGGACGGTTTATACTTGGGATCGACATTGAGTGTGCTCAGCGGTTCTCTCTGCAGACACTTGCATGTTAGAAGGCTTCAATGCCAGATGTCCCGATTCTCACTGATGAACTCAATGAGCGCCGCTTCCTATTTCCTCGATCCAAGTTACGCATGCAACCGCTGATGAATCGCTCGAACAAAATCAACCACTTAGTCTCATCACCGCTTTAAAATTCAGCTTGGACATGCTCAGAAGTTGGCTTTTTCAAATAGTGTCATATCCTACGATCAACATTGTCCTTTGTAGAACTTCAACCTCTCATAATACAAACCGATTCCTAAAGATATGTCGATCACCGCCTTCACATTCTAAAGCTTTGACCTTTACGACTCCCATGAACCGTGATGGTCCCTGATACGCTCTCCAACGATCTATAATTTTTATTGCTCCATGCTATATTCATCGCTTGGACATGGCTTATTTATCCACTTTTATATTATTTTTGGGACTAACTCATTAACCGAGGCTCCACTGTAATTGCCGTTTTTGCCTATTTTAGTTTCGCAGAAAAGGAATATCAAACGAGTCCAAATGTAATGAAACCTTCTAGAACGGATTTTTAGAAGAATGATCGAGACGGACCACGCTAAGAATAGGAGGAGGCCACGAGGTAGGGGGCGCCTCCACCCTCGCGGGCCCCCCGCTGCTCCACAATCGACGCATTCTTCCTCCTATATATATACCCACGCATTCCCCAAACAATCGAGATCTGAGCCAAAACCTAATTCCACCGCCACAACCTTCTCTGCACTATGAGATCCCATCTTAAATTGTTCCTGAGTTCACGGAGAAAGGGCATCCATCACAGTAGGGCTTCACATCAATACCATAGCCTCCGATGAAGTGTGAGTAGTTTACCCTCGTACCTTCTAGCCCATAGTTAGTAGCTAGATGGCTTTTCTCTTTTGGATCTCACATAATGCTCTCTCTCGTGAGATCTATTCATGTAATCTTCTTTATGCCAGGTTTCATGGAGACCAATAAATTGGGGTTTATCATCAAGATTATCTATGAACAATATTTGAATCTTCTCTGAATTCTATTATGTATGATTAGTTATCTTTGCAAGTCTCTTCAAATTATTAGTTTGGTTTGGCCTACTAGATTGATCTTTCTTGTAATGGGAGAAGTGCTTAGCTTTGGGTTCAATCTTGTGTCCTTTCCAAAGGATAGTAGGGGCAGCAAGGCACGATTGTATTGTTGCCATCGAGGATAACAAGATGGGTTTTTATCATATTGCATGAATTTATCCCTCTACATCATGTCATCTTTCTTAATGCTATCTGCTTTCATGAACTTAATACTCTAGATGCAGCTGGATGATACGCTCCGTCAGATCTACTTTTCCAAACAATTTTGCCCTTGTTTTGGACTCTAACTTGTATGATTTGAATGGAACTAACCCGGATCGACTGCTTTTCAGAGAATTGCCATGATGTTGTTTTATGTGCAGAAACAAAAGTTCTCTAATGACCTGAAACCCACGAACGCAGTTAAAAATAATAAAAATCCTCGCCAAAGATGAAGACCAGGGGCCCACACCATCCACGAGGGTGGGGCGCCTGGCGCCTCACCTCGTGGCCCCGAGCTCCTCCGACGCCAATTCCAACTCTATATATTTGCTGGGAGAAAAAATAGAGAGAAGAAATCATCGCTTTTATGATACGGAGCCGCCAAACCCTAAAACCTCCTGGAGGGCTGATCTGGAGTCCGCTCGGCTCGAGAGGGGGTTCGTCGCTGTCGCATCATCCACCATCCTCCATCACCATTTCATGATGCTCACCGGCCATGTGAGTAATTCCATCGTAGGCTTGCTGGACGGTGATGGGTTGGATGAGATCTATCATGTAATCGAAAGTTTTGTTAGGGTTTGATCCCTAGTATCCACTATGTTCTGAGATTGATGTTGCTATGACTTTGCTATGCTTAATGCTTGTCACTAGGGCCCAAGTGCCATGATTTCAGATCTGAACCTATTATGTTTTCATGAATATATGTGAGTTCTTGATCCTATCTTGCAAGTCTATAGTCAACTACTATGTGTTATGATCCGCAACCCAAGTGAAAATAATCGACCACTCCCGTGATGACCATAGTTTGAGGAGTTCATGTATTCACTATGTGCTAATGCTTTGTTCCGGTTCTCTATTAAAAGGAGGCCTTAATATCCCTTAGTTTCCATTAGGACCCGCCCACGGAGGGTAGGACAAAAGATCTCATGCAAGTTCTTTTCCATAAGCACGTATGACTATATTCGAATACATGCCTACATTACATTGATGAATTGAGCTAGTTCTATGTCACCCTATGTTATGACGTTACATGATGAACCGGATCCGATAATTATCCATCACCGATCCAATGCCACGAAGTTTTCCATAAACTGGTTTACGCTTATTTACTTTCCTGCTTATTGTTACAATCACTACAAAACACCAAAAATATTACTTTTGCTTTCATTACTCTTTTGTTACCGTACCTACAACTATCATATTACTTTACTACTAAATACCTTGCTGCAGATATTAAGTTATCCTGTGGCTGAATTGACAACTCGCTGCTAATACTTGAGAATATTCTTTGGCTCCCTTGTGTCGAATCAATAAATTTGGGTTGAATACTTCACCGAAGCTGCTGATCCCCTACACTTGTGGGTTATCAAGACAATTTCGGCCGCTGTCGGAGCATAGCTCTATTCTTTGAGTTACTTAGGATTTATATCGCTGGACACTATGAAGAACTTGAAAGACAGAAACAAAAATTATCCCTCAACTACGAGGGAGGTAAGGAACTGCCATCTAGCTCGCACTTGATTCACCTTCTTATGAGTAAGCTTAACACCTAAACCTGCTTCCGCTATTCGCTCGATATGTCGCATGTTATTGATGATGCCATCTTATGCATGATACTTATGATGAAACTACTTTATGCTTGATACCATGTGCCCCTTAGTAAATTTCTTGATGAACAAATTGCTAGGGCTAGAGAGAAAGAAATTATTGAACCTAATATTGATGAAATGATGATGAGGATAGGCCCGTTATTCCTCAAGGTTATATTTTTATAAAGAGGCTTCGCGCTATTTTGGCTTGCAACAATAATGATGAGCTTAGAAGGTTAATAGCTAAATGGAACAAGGAATCTCTTCGAGATAGAATGAGGCCTGACCTGCTTTTGCTACTTCACCTATTTGTGTTGCCGATAAGGATTATGAATTCTCATTGATCCCGATATAATTACTTTGGTTGAATCTGATCCTTTTCATGGCTATGAATCTAAACTGCTAGGCACATCTTACTAAATTAAATGATATAGCCACCCTGTTCACTAATGATGAGAGATCTCCATTTTATATCCTCAAAATATTTCCGCTTCATTAAAGGGTGATGCTAAGATATGGTTTAATTCTCTTATCCTGGTTGTGTATAGTCCCTGTGATATGATTTATTATCTGCTAAATATTTCCCGCTCATAAGAAACAAGCTGCTTTAAAGGAAATATACAACTTTGTGCAAATTGAAGAAGAGAGTCTCCACAAGCTTGGGGAGGCTTCTCAAGTTACTTAATGCTTTGCCTGATCATCCTCTTAAGAAAAATGAAATACTTGATATCTTTTATAATGGACTAACCGATGCTTCCAGAGATTACCGGATAGTTGTGCTGGTTCTCTTTCAGGAAAGAACACCGATGAAGCTGAAATTTTGTTGAATAATATGTTGACAAATGAAAATAATTGGGCACCTCCTAAGCCAGCTCCTCGAGCCAATTCTCGAGCCTATTCTAAAACCAACTCCAAAGAAGAGAGGTGTTCTATTTCTCACCCAAGATATGCAAGAGGCAAAGAAATCTATGAAAGAAAAGGTATTAAAGCTGAAGATGTTAATAATTTACCTCCTATTGAAGAAATACATGGTCTTAATTTACCGCATGTTGAAGAAACATATGATCTTGGTCCATTACCTATTGAAGAACCTCCGGTCTTGATAACCCGGCTACGTAGTAAAGGTAAATTTCTCTATAGATTTGATGAAGGTGATATTCCTCATTATAAGTCTGCTAGATAATGCTTTGATGAGTTTGATAATTTTATTGTCAAACAAGAAAATTTTAATGCTTATTTTGGTAGACAATTGAAATACGATTCATATGATTAAACACTTGGGTGATTATATGGCTAATATTAGAGGTGAATTTAAACTTGTTAGCAAACATGCTTCTATGGTTACCACTCAAGTAGAACAAGTACTTAAGGCTCAAAATGATTTGCTCAATGAAATGAATAGTAAGAAAATGATTATGCTGTTAGAGTGGCTACTAGAACTGGTAGAATGACTCAGAACCTTTGTATCCTCAAGGCCACCTAAGACAATTGAGCAAGATTCTCAGAGAAATAATATTGATGCACCTAGTTCTTCTAAAAGGAAGAAAAGAAAATGATAGGACTTTGCAAACTTCTAGTGAACCTATCGCTGAACCACCGAGAATCCAAATGATATATCTATGTCTGATGTCAAACACAACTGTAATGAACATGAACCTAGTGAAAATGTTAATGATGATGTTCATGATGATGCTCAACCTAGTAATGATAGTGATGTAGAAGTTGAACCTGTTGTTGATCTTGATAACCCACAACCAAGGAATCGACGTTATGATAAAAGAGACTTTGTTGCTAGGAAACATGGTAAAGAAAGAGAACCATGGGTTCGAAACCCATGCCTTTTCCTCCCAAACCATCCAAGAAAAAGGATGATGAGGATTTTGAGCGCTTGTGAAATGATTAGATCTATCTTTTATGTATGATGAATCGATATGCTCAAAATGAATCCTTATGCTAAATACATGAAAGATATTGTTACTAATAAGAGAAAGATACCGAAGCTGAAATTTCCACCATGCTTGCTAATTACACTTTTAAGGATGGAATACCAAAGAAACTTGGAGATCCAGAGTACCTACTATACCATGCTCCATTAAAAGAAACTATGTTAAAACTGCTTTATGTGATCTTGGAGCCAGTGTTAGTGTTATGCCTCTCTTTATATCGTAGACTTGATTTGAATAAGTTGACACCTACTGAAATATCTTTGCAAATGGCTGATAAATCAACTGCTATAATTGCCGGTATTTGTGAGGATGTGCTGCTAGGTTGCAAACGTTACTATTTTAATGGACTTTGTTATTCTTGATATTCCTGAGGACGTATAGTATGTCTATTATTCTTGGAAGACCCTTTTTGAATACGCAGGTGCTGTTATTGATTTCAACAAAGGCAATGTCACTTTTCATGTTAATGGTAATGAGCATACGGTACACTTTCCGAGGAAACAACCTCAAGTTCATAGTATTAATTCTATTGGAAAATTCCATCGATTATATTTGGAGGTTTTGAATTTCCTCTTCCTACCGTCAAGAAGAAATATGATATTCTTATTATTGGGGATGCATATCCCGATGAGGTAACATAGTGTTATTCAAATTTCTCCGGTTCCATGTTAATCGAATGAGTTTGTTAACAAGACTTGATCAACCTTGTTAGTGGATTCTTTTGATGAGCATGAGATGGATGAAACTAGAAGCACAACCTTCTCGTACCATCTTTATACTTTCTCGTTATTTAGTTGAAATAAAGTAAAAATAGTATTTTTCTGTCTGCTTCTGATTTATCCGCAATATAAGAATATCCCAAAAATAGAAGTCCTCGAATGCCATGCCAATTTAATATGATTTTTCGGGAATATTTGAGGATTTATGGTACTCGAAAACATCGCTGGGGAGCTGCCACCTAGCCACGAGGGTGGAGGCGCGCCTCGTGGGCCCATGGTGGCCCTCCTCCACTTATTCCTGCACCCATCCTCTTCTTCTTCCTCCCACAAACACGAATAACCAGCTCAAGCAAGAGTTCTAGCTCACTTTGCTGCGATTTTCGATCTCCTTGCTCAAAGCACCTCTCGCAAAACTGCTTGGGGAGATTGTTCCTTGGTATGTGACTCCTCCATTGGTCCAATTAGATTTTGTTCTAGTGCTTTATTCATTGCAAATTTGTGCTGCATAGGTGACCATGTTCTTGAGCTTGCATGACAAATTTATATGGTTCCAAGTAGTTCTAATGCTTGATATAGGCTCTAGGCACTTGTATGAGTAGTTGCTACCAATTTTGTTAAAGTTGGTTCACTTTTGTTTGAAGTTACTAAAATTCCAGATTATTTCAGAAAATAATGAAGAGACTTTTGAGGGGCTCATCGAGTCAAGCTCAAGGAAAACAAAATGAAGAAGCACAGAGGCCCAAATATAATTTGCCTCAGATTACGGAGGTCCGCCGTGTGAATGGCCTTCCGATGACTTCTTGAGACGAGCCGGATTTATGAGGATTTCTATTCATTGATTGAGAATGTCACCTCACCGACTTCCTCCGCGACCAACGTCACAAGATTCTTACTCACAAATACTTTTGTGCAAAACTTCTACTTTTCCCTAAGTAATCACCTCCTTCAAGAGAGTTTCATTTATATGACGTTGTTAAGAAGATGCCATTAGCTGAATTTTGCAAGGTTTGTAAAATACCCTCCGAGGGTACCTTAGATGAACCACATCGAATGAAGTGGAAGCATTTATTAACACTATCATTGTGGGAGAAACCAGGAAGGTTTTCATGCAAGAATCACTAGCATACATTTTCCCTTTTTTATGCTACTTTGCCATATTTGCTAGTCGTTGCTTGATTGGTCGTGGAAACTGTGGAAACCTTAGTGTTCCTGATATTATCATTTTGTTCCATGGTTTATACCGCGATAACACTGTTAGTATGGGTGGAATTGTTGCCTGACGTTAAGTCTGAACTGCATTAAGGGCCCCATCTTTGGAGGCATTTATGCTTCACGCCTAGCTGCATATTTTAACATATCTATTAGGCATTATGAGAAAGAAGAAAAATTGCTGCCTAGTGCTTATCTAGATTATAAGAGTATGCTAGCGCATGATTTTATTGTTAAGAGCCGTGAAGGGAGCTCAAATATAAATTGTACTTTCATAAACATCATCCCGAGACTATTACTTTGCCTGCTCCTTCCTTGTTTAATTTTGAAGGACCTTATCTCGCACTGGGCTGCCGCCTGCTTCACCGAATCCTGCACCAGCCCCGAATCGGAACCACAAGATGAGCCTCCACGACACCTGCTTATTCTTGGGATCCGAGATGGCTGCCACCAATGGTAGTCGAGTCTTCTTCATCACAATACGACTGCTATTCTTTGTCTCTGACACCTAGCCACACCTACGGGTATCCGCCAAGTCATCCTGGCTATGAACCAACTTAGGCCAAAAGCCTAAGCTTGGGGAGTACGATTTCCCAATCGACATTACATTTATGTTTCACACACTCATTGCTAGATGTCGGTGCTCATACTCTTTCACCGTAATATCCATGCTAGTTTATTTTCTTTTTCCTGCTTTTTCTTGTGTGTTTGTTAAACCTTAAGAAAAAACAAAAAATTAGTGGTAGTTTACTTTTCTTGCTGTAGTAGTAATAATTAAAAATAAAACCCAAAAATATTTCCTGTTCTTCTTTTTGCTTGTTGGGAGCTTTCCTGTAAATAGTTTTATTTCTTTTCTTTTCTTTGGGGTCGATAGGAGAAGACTATGATTAAATTGTTGAAATGGCTCTTATATGCTTTATTGTTGATTTAACCAAGAGCCCATATTACCTTGTCTCTCCTCGCTTATTGAATGCTCGAGGT